>CM038147.1:395805709-397005709 GCA_021437245.1 Aegilops speltoides
GGGTTACATGCGACAGCAGAAGGCTTGTATAAAAGGTGGTTGCGGATGAGTCCGCAGACCGCGCTATATGGGTAAAACTTGCGAAGATGCTCTATGTTCCGTGAGTTGCTCACCGATGTCGTCTTCGGTCTCAAGGCGGACGGCGCCGGGCCTAGTGACTCGTTTTACCCGATAAGGGCCTTCCCACTTCGGCGTCAACTTGTTTCAACTCTTGGCGGATTGAACACGCCGAAGAACAAGGTCGCCTTCCTCGACACTTCGGCGCTAACCTTGCGGCTATGATAGCGGCGCAAAGCTTGTCAGTAGCGAGCAGCTTCGCCAAAGAAATCAAGACGATCCTCCTCGAGGAGCAGCGTCATCTTGCCGCAGCCGCTCTTGCTCAAGCTCATCATAAGCGAGCACTCGTGGCGATCCGTATCACGAGTTCCGTGGGAGAACCGCCTCGCTCCATAGACAAGAGCAAAGGTGTCCGGCGGTGGCTCGATTTGGCGTCGTCCCGATCGAATTAAAGAACCACCGGCAATTGCCGATCCAATTTCTTCCGCACTTGTGCAGCCTGTCGAAAGTTCTGTCTTGAGCTCAGCGCGCACTTCAGCGTTCGCCCTCTCCGCTTGACCGTTGCTTCTTGGATGAGCAATGAAGCAGATCTTGGTGCCAAGATCTTGGGCGTCTTACATGAAGGCGTGGCTCAGAAGAACTGTACCATTGTCGGTAATGATCCTGTTAGGGATCCCGAAATGGCAAACAATTGACCTAAAGAACTTGACTGCTGATTGTGCTGTCACCTTTCTCACTGGCTCCACTTCAGGCCACTTTGTGAACTTGTCGATTGCAACGTACAAGTACTCAAAGCCCCCGACAGCTCGGGGAAAAGGGCCGAGGATGTCGAGCCCCCAGACCGAGAATGGCCAGGACAAAGGGATTGTTTGGAGAGCTTGAGCTGGTTGGTGAATATGTTTGGAGTGGAACTGGCACGCTTCACACTTGGTTACTTGTGCAGTTGCATCCTGGAGGGCTGTCGGCCAGAAGAAACCCTGCCGGAAAGCCTTGCCGGCAAGTGCTCTTGCGCCAATGTGGTGACCACATATGCCTCCGTGTATCTCCGCCAACAGCTGCCGTCCATCTTCCCGGGAAATGCACTTCAATTTTACTCCGTTGAATCTTCTTCTGTACAGTATGTCATCGACAAACTGGTACATACTCGATTGCCGGGCTACTCTCTCCGCTTCTTCTTGTTCCTCGGGAAGTTCCCCTGTTTGAAGGAAATGGACGATCCGCTGTGCCCATGCCGGAGCCTGAGGCTCGACGGCAAGGGCTAAAGGCGCAAATGCTGCTGCGGGAACATCTGCTTCCATGGCAAGGATCTGGGATCCTGCCGGAGCGTGATGCTCCCCGGCAAGCGTGTCGGGACACATCTTGTCGGGAGCGTCTGCTTCAACGAAACAGGCCCTGGGGCTTGTCGGAGCAGACCGCTCCTCAGCACTTTCTGTGTTGATTCTGGGGACCCTCTTGGCGGCAGCTTCGGGGAGCTCTTCCGGAAAGTAGTCGCCAGTAACCAACTTTCTTTTCTTGCTTTGTCCAGTTGATGGTGTCACAGATGGCTGAGTCAGCTTGAGCACAAAAATCCCTGGTTCCACAGGCAACTTGAGTGCGGCGCACTTTGACAGGCCATCTGCAATGTCATTCTGAGCTCTTGGAACATGTTCCATTTGCAGGCCGTCAAAATGCTCTTCAAGCTTTCTCACTTCATCAATGTATGCTTCCATCAATGGACTCTGATAATCTTTGTTAACTTGGCGGACGACGAGCTGTGAGTCACCCTTGACAATAAGGTTCCTGATCCCAAGTTCTGTCGCGATCCTGAGCCCGGCAAGCAAGCCCTCGTACTCTGCAGTATTGTTCGTTGCTTGCTCCTTGGGAAAGTGCATCTGGACCACGTATTTGAGGTGCTCTCCGGTGGGTGCGACAAGTAGTACACCCGCACCGGCGCCTTGCAGCGAGAAGGCACCATCAAAGTACATGGTCCATTCTTTGTCTGCTTCCTTGACGGGGATGCTCCTTTCCAAAGTTTCTTCATCGGGTGTTGGCGTCCATTCTGCTATAAATTCTGCCAATGCTCGACTCTGTATAGTTGAGGTACTCTCAAACTTGAGGCCAAAACTTGACAGCTCTAGTGCCCACTCGACAATCCTTCCTGTTGCTTCTGGATTCTGCAGTATCCTCTTCAGCGGAAAGCGAGTGATAACTGTGATTTCATGTGCTTGAAAGTAATGGCGCAGCTTCCTCGAGGCCATGAGGAGGCCAAAAAGCAACTTCTGCATGCCAGAGTACCTTGATCTAGCCCCCTGCAAGAGGGAGCTGACAAAGTAAACTGGGCGCTGCACCATCTTCTTCTCGCTTTCCTTCCGCAATCGCATGCAGATCCGTCCTTGCCGGAGCCAGAAGTTATCGGAGAAGCCCTCTGCTTGTCGCTGGACTCGCTTGCCGCGGTCGCTGTCTCATCATCCGCCTCCCTTTCCGCAACTAACGCGGCACTAACCACCTGATTGGTTGCCGCTAGATATAGCAACAACTTCTCTTGTGGCTTTGGTGCGACAAGTGTCGGAGTGGAGGATAGGTATCTCTTCAAGTCCTGCAGCGCAGCCTCCGCTTCCGGAGTCCATTTCATTGGACCTGCCTTCTTCAAGATTTTGAAAAATGGCAGGGCGCGCTCAGCGGACTTAGAGATGAATCTACTGAGAGCGGCAACACAACCGGCAAGCCTTCGCACGTCCTTGATGCGCTTCGGTGCTTCAATTTGCTCAATGGCCTTGACCTTGTCGGGGTTGGCTTCGATCCCCCTCTGAGATACAAAGAACCCGAGAAGCTTGCCGGGAGGAACTCCGAACACGCACTTCTCGGGGTTCAACTTGAGATTGACCTTGCGCAGATTTGCAAAAGTTTCGTCCAAATCTTGGATCAGAGTCTCTTTGTCTTTGCTTTTGACCACTATGTCATCCATGTAAGCTTCTACATTTCTGTGCAACTGTGGTTCAAAAGCATGTTTAACTACTCTTGCAAATGTTGAACCAGCATTCTTCAACCTGAAAGGCATCCGTCAAGCAAAGATGCGCTACACGGAGTAATGAATGCGGTTTTTTCCTCATCCTCTTCTGCCATGAAGATCTGATGATATCCCGAGTAAGCATCAAGAAACGAGAGCAGATCACATCCTGCCGTGGAGTCTACAATCTGGTCGATGCATGGCAAAGGGAATGGATCTTTGGGACAGGCTTTATTGACATCGGTGAAGTCGATGCAGAGCCTCCACTTCCCGTTCGCCTTGCGTACGACTACTGGGTTAGCTAACCATGTTGGATGCAGTACTCCTCGGACCAGGCCTGCCGCTTCCAACTTCTTGATCTCCTCTGCTATGAACTCTTGATGCTCTATTGCTTGCTTTCTGACTTTTTGCTTGACGGGCCGCGCGTGAGGGCAGACGGCAAGGTGGTGCTCGATTACTTCCCTGGGAACGCCGGGGATGTCAGATGGTTGCCATGCAAACACATCGACATTCGCCCGCAGGAAAGCAACGAGCGCGCTTTCCTATTTGGGATCAAGCGTGGCGCTGATGGTGAAAGTACCACCCATGCCGTCCTCTTTGGCGGCCACCTTCTTGGTCTTTGGCGAGGTTATTCTTGCCTTATTGCCCTTGCCGGCGGAGCTCGAAGGTGTGTCCTCGATAGCAGCGCAACGCTCCGGGAAGGCACGCTTGCCGGAGTGGGTACCAGAGCTGTCCTTGCCGGACTTGGCCTTCTTCTTCCCCCGGGGAGCTCCGGCGGCAAGAGGCTCGCGCCCTGCGACGGCTGCTGCTTCCCGGTAGATCTTGTCGGCGCAGATGAGTGCATCCCTCTTGTCGCCTTGGACAGTAATGACACTCATCGGGCCAGGCATCTTGAGCACATTGTATGCGTGGTGAGAGGCCGCCATGAACTTGGCGAGTGCGGGTCGACCGAGTATCCCATTGTAGGGTAAGGGGATATCAGCCACGTCAAACGTGACCCTCTCAGTCCTGAAGTTCAACTCGCTGCCGAACGTCACCGGCAATGTGATCTTCCCCTTGGGCTGGCTCCTTCCCGGATTTATCCCTTGAAAGGTACCAGTCTCTTCAAGCTCGCTGTCGGGGATCTGGAGCTTCATGAGTACTGCGGAGGAAATCAGGTTCAGACCGGCCCCGCCGTCAACCAGCATCTTCGTGACCTTGAGGTTGCGGATTATTGGTGAAACCAACATCGGCAAGCACCCGACCGCGGTGACGCGATCAGGGTGGTCCTCAACGTCGAAGACGATGGGCGTGCTGGACCACTTCAGAGGCTTGCGTGCCTCGACGGACGGCTCTGCGGCGTTCACTTCTCGCACCCATTGCTTGAGTTGGCGGTGCGAGGCGTGCAGAGAGGCGCCGCCATCGATGCACAACACTTCTGTTGCCTTCTGAAACTCTTGGTCATCAGCCTCCTCTTCCTCCATCTCATCATCCTCATCTTCATCTTCGTCTTTGTCACGGCCGCGGGGAGGCCTGTCTCCTTGCCGCGCCTTGGCCTTGCCGCGGAGCCCTCCCCGGGCGGGAAGCTTCTTGCCGGATCCTCCGCCACCTCCCTGGGCCCTCTCCTTGTCGTGGCCTTTCGATTCAGCTTTCTGCAGCTCCGCCATCTGCTCTACTTTCTTGCAGGTTTGGAGATCATGGCCCTTGGTACGGTGGATCTTGCAATACCGCTTGCCGGAGCTATCCAGCTTGTCGGCGGCTACTACAGCCTCGCCGGAGTCGTCGATCTTGGCCTTGTCGGAGCCGCCCCCGTTGCCGGAATGCTCAACAGCTAGCACATCCTTAGCCTTTCTCTTCCTATTGTTCCGCCTCCGGTTTTTCCTTGCCGGGGCGGCGTCCTCACTGTCAGATCCTTCTGCCCCGGCAACCTCTCCGGGGATCTTCCTCCCCTCCTCAACCCGTGCACACTTGTCGGCGGGCGTAGAGCTCGGCGACATCTCGATTTTGCACATCGCCATCTCCACCCTCATCCTGCGTTACGCGACGTTTCGATGAAACGCGCTAATAACCGCGGCGGTGGTGAACGTCTCGAGATGTTGCGCCGCACTGGCTGAACCTTTGTATATACTTGCGCGGGGCTCCCCTCCTTCGGGCGAGCAAGTGGAGGTCACTCTCCTGGCCATGAGGCTTGTGGCCACCCGTGAAGGCGCCGACAAACTGATGACACAGGTCCGCCCATGAAGAGATGGAGCTGTCCGGCAAGTGCATGAGCCAAGATCTGACGTTTGGCTTGAGTACCAGCGGGAAGTAGTTGGCAAGGATCTTCTCGTCGCGTCCTCCGGCAGCCTGCACCGCGATGGTGTATATGCTGAGGAACTCCGACGAATGTATCCTGCCATCATACTTCTCGGGCACGTCTGGCTTGAAGTTCTTTGTTTTGGGCCACTGGACTTGCCGCAGTTCACGGGTGAACGCAGGGCAACCTGCCGCGTACGGCAAGTGAAAGTGCAACTAATCCCCGGGTGGTTTTGGTAATTAATAACAACATATATATCATTGAACTAATAGCTACTTGAGAATCATTTCAGAGAGTTCAGTGATATGGGTATGGCAAGGACTGAAGAAATGGACCCCTCAAAATGCTAAGGCAAGCATTGGCAAAAGCTCAAGACTCCATTTTTGGTTTAGTGATCCAAGATCACATTGAGTCCATAGGAAAAGCCAATACTATTAAAAGGGATGAGGTTATGATGATGATATGGTTGCTCAAGTGCTTAGTGATACATCTCCTAAACTATCGGCAACTTTCACCGCCATATACACTCATAAGTAGTCTCGGTCCCACCGAAATTCCAAACTCACCACACCGAGATGAACCACCTCAGCCATAAGCCAAACCCTAGCAAACTCAGATTTTCCGATTCTGAACTCGGTCTCACCGAAACATGAGTTGCCAAGCTTCTGTAACCTTCTGTCATCAAATCGGTGTCACCGAGATGATGAAGTCGGTCCCACAGAAATTGGCATGCTCCTATCATTGCACGAATCGGTCTAACCGAGATTGTATTTTCGGTCCCACCGAGAATCCCAACGTTCACATTATTTTAACTATCGGTCTCACCGAGTTGTCAACTTCGGTCCCACCGAGATTGCTCAAATGTGTGTAACGGTTGGATTTTGTGTGGAGGCTATTTATACCCCTCCACCCCCTCTTCATTCATGGAGAGAGCCATCAGAAAGAACTACCACTCCTACCTTACATTTCTGAGAAGAGAACTACCTACCCTTATGTTGAGATCAAGTTGCTCCACTCCCACCATATGAAGCTTGATCTCTAGCCTTCCCAAGTTGCTTTCCACTCAATCCTTTCTTCCACCACAGCCAAATCAGGTGAGGAGAGTTGAGTGTTGGGGAGATTATCATTTGAAGCACAAGAGCAAGGAGTTCATCATCATCTACAACATCTATTACCTTTTGGAGGTGGTGCCTCCTAGATTGGTTAGGTGTCGCTTGGGAGCCTCCGTCATCGAGATGTGGAGTTGAACCAAGAAGTTTGTAAGGGCAAGGAGATCGCCTACTTCGTGAAGATCTACCCCGAGTAAGGCTAGCCCTCCGTGGGCGTAGGCCATGATGGAATAGACAAGGTTGCTTCTTCTTGGACCCTTCGTGGGTGGAGCCCTCCGTGGACTCTCGCAGCCGTTACCCTCCATGGGTTGAAGTCTCCATCAACGTGGAAGTACGATAGCACCACCTATCGGAACCACGAGAAAAATCACCGCGTCTCCAAAATTGCGTTTGCTCTTCTCCACCTCTCTTTACTACATGTGCAATTTACTTTCCGCTGCCTATACTCTAGAATTGCATGTGTAGGGTGATGCTTGACTTGATCATAATTGTGAATCTGCCAAAAACTGTTCTTTGCCAAAAGGCAGAATTTTTATATTGTCAAGTAGTCTAATCACCCCCCCTCTAGACATACTTTCGATCCTACAAGTGATATCAGAGCTTTGGTCTCCATTATTTTGGTCTCCATTGCATTGGACTCCATAAGCTTGGTTTCACAACCTAGGAGAGTATGGCGTCTAGTGAGGGTAATTTTCGTAGAGGTCCTTACTTTGATGGTACAAATTTTGCTAGTTGGAAGCATAAAATGAAAATGCATATTCTTGGTCATAACCCAGCCGCATGGGGCATTATTTGTGTTGGTATGCAAGGTGAATTCTTCGAGGAAGGAAAAGTTCCGGATCGCGAAGCTACAACGGAAGAATTGCGGATGTTTCAAAACAATGCTCAAGCTTGTGACATTCTCTTCAATGCCTTGTGTCCCGAGGAGTTCAACAAAATCAGCCGTCTTGAGAATGCAAAAGAGATTTGGGATACTTTGGTTGAAATGCACGAAGGTACCGAGTCCGTGAAGGAATCAAAGCTAGATATTCTTCAAGGTCAACTTGACAAGTTCAAGATGAAGGATGGTGAAGGAGTCGCTGAAATGTACTCTAGGCTTGCTCTCATCACAAATGAGATTGCCGGCTTAGGAAGCGAAGAAATGACCGACCGATTCATCATCAAGAAGATTCTCGAGCTTTGGATGGAAAGTATGACACCGTGTGCACTTTGATCCAAATGATGCCAAACTACAAGAATCTCAAGCCAACCAAGTCATTGGAAGAATTGTTGCTCATGAGATGACACTTAAGGATAAGGAAGAGCTTCACAACAAGTCAAGTGGTGCTTACAAAGCTACAAGTGATGCTCCCACAACCTCAAGTGACAAGTTAGTTTCAATGAAGAGATAAGCCTAATGGTCAAGAACTTCAACAAATTCTACAAGAATAGAGGCAAAGAGAGAAGCTCAAAGTCTAGATCATATGATGAAAAGAGATCTTCTAGTCGTGATCGAATCTGCTACAATTGTGGAAGACCGGACACTACTCAAATGAGTGTACGGCTCCCCACAAGAGAAGAGAAGAATCTCCAAGAAGAAGAAGCTCAAGAGATGAGTCACCTTGGAAAGAGAGAAGGAGTAGAGATGATCGTTATGAACGAAGACCCTCTTGGAGAAGCAAGGATTCGGAGAGGAAAGACAAGTCATCAAGGAGCTACACAAGAAGAAAACATCAAGCTCATGTAGGTGAATGGGTCTCCGGCTCCGACTCCGACAATCAATCCGAAGGAAGCTATCACTCCAACTCCGACTACAGTTAAGATGAAGGTGTAGCCGGTCTTGCTCTCGTATCCTCCAACTCGAACTCCTACGACTTATTTGATTCACCAAATGAGGGAATTGGAAGATGCTTCATGGCTAAAGGCCCCAAGGTATCACACCCTGAATTCATTGACTTCAATAGTGATGAGGATGACTTGCTTGGTGAAGATGAGCTCTTGCTTGATAAATCCAATGAGCCTAGTAATGATGAACATGCTAGTAGTCTTTATAGTCGAGAAGAGTCGAATGACAATGCTATGAAGGAGATTGAGCATCTAACTAAAGAACTAAACACTCTTAAGTTAGCTCATGAAACAACTCAAGAATATCATAGAGAGCTCCTAAGATCTCATGAGAAGCTACGCTTCGAGAAGCTCACTCTAGAGCAAGAACATGAGTTTCTAAAAGCAATCAATGACGATCTTCGAAAGAAGAGTTCTTCATATCTTGCCAAACGACTTCTCTTGTCTAATTTCTTGCCACCCATTAAAACTAAGCATGACAAGCATAAGAAAAATTCTTCCTCTAGTAGTAACAATAACCATGCTAAATCCAATATTGTTGCTTCTAGTAGTTCTTTTGATTCCACTAACAATGTTTCAAGCCAAGTTACACTTGAGCAAGAAAATAGTTTATTGAAAGGGTTCATAGAAAGGTGTCTACAAGAGCCTTGCGGAAGCAAGAACTTTGAGAAATTATTACAAGCAAGGAAGGCACCGGAAGAATCAAGGAATTGGTTTTGAGCGAAAGTTCAACGCCAAGGCGTTGAGTGGGAAGAAGGTCAATATCCTACTCCACGCTTTGTTCCTCAAAAGGAGAAGTATGATCCTACTTCTTCCAAGATGGAACAAGCTCAAGATGACCTTCCACCACAAGACCACAAGCTAAAATGCAAGGACAAGCTTCAAGAGGAGATTGATGCATTTGTTGAAGCACCTCAAGCCATGGTCAAGTGGGTTCCCAAGGAAACGTCAAGTTCTACTTCGTCAAGCTCAACTACAACCCCAAGGATTCCCATCAAGATGATGTGGATCCCGAAGAAGAAGAACTAGAAAGTTCTTGAGGGTGACTCCGCCAACATACTTCACTCACATTCATTTTGGCAAAAACTTGTGCAATCAACTTCCACATTGTGCACTAGTTCATGGAGTCACAAACCCTCTTGTTGGTAAGTCAAGGGACAAGGTAATCATTGCTTTCATGGACATCATCTATTGTGAACTTCAATCTATGTCCATGGATATCCTTGTTTGTTCCTTGTGGGACTAACCCATGTAGGTATTGAAAGTGCCCGAATCCAAAGGATAGCTCCCAACTCTTGATGATCTTCATCAACATTGAGCATCCACATCTTCAACATCTACATGAAGTCTTCTCGACAACCCAAGGTTAGTTTGACCCTTTAAAGGGGTTCTCACATCTAGGGGAGCTTTGCTCTAAAAAATTGAGCTAAAGCATCTTCAAATGATGTGAACACAGCAATGCATTATGTAAAAGTGGTATCCCCACTTGTGCTTAAACGATGAGTATGACCTATGATCAAATGTTCTCTTTTGGCTCCTAAGTCAATATACTCATATAAAGATGACCTAGTCATCGACAAATTGTGTGTTAGTTGCTAGAGTTTTTGTTGTGCATGTTTGACACATATTTCATTTGCTATCTTATTGTGTGAGCATGTTGGATGCATGATTTTATCCATTCGAAGACATCCATTTATTGTTTTGGTCGTTTTGAGTTTTCTGACCAAATGGATGGACAAGAATGTCTAAGTACCTCCCCTAGCTATCTATGCTTTCTTGTCTCAAATTCTATTCATGCTTACATCACAAATTTTGAACAAGTCATTCTCGGACCCTCCGGGTGAGGAGCACTCGGAGCCACCGATCCGTCAAAGGCTAACTTCCAAAACCTTCTAATTGATTTCGGTCAGACCAACAAAAACTCGGTCGAACCGAAAGCATTTAGACTGATCTAGGTTTTCACCTCGGTGAAACCGAGTTGTGATTTTCGGCGTGACCGAAGTGCATAACTGCCTAGCAGTTATCCATCTCGGTGCCACCGAGTTTTACAACTCGGTCCCACCAACAGCAAAGGGGTATATATATCCGAGGGCAGCGCGTTGATTCCTCCTTCAAACGTTTAGCCCCACACCCCTTGCTGCCGTCGCCTTGGTCTCGGATCGTCGCCGTAAATCGCAGGCGCCCTCGCCGCAGTCTCCGTCGCCGTCAACGGCCATCTCCTCCGAGCCGTTGCCGCCGTGAAAAACTCCACCAAGTTAGGGTGAGTTTGATCCCACTCGTGCTCCCATCTCCGATTCAATGCACGCTTGGATTGCCTAGTATCTTGCCATGATTGAAATCCTCCTGTACACCGATTAGTTCGTTTGAACTAGATTCGAGTAAAAGTTTTAGGGTTAGGTTTCATGGAACACATCTCGGTGAGACCGATTTTATAGTTTCGGTATGACCGATTTGGCCTATGGCCATTGCCTTTGCACCCTTCGGTCCAACCGAAGTTGTGCAAATCGGTGTGACCGAAATGAAAATTCTGTGAAACCCTAGTGTTTTCGGCAGATCGAAACCCACTTCGTCAAACCGAAAGTGGTGTGCCAAGCTCTGTTTAACACTTGGATTCACGAATCTTAAACTTCGGTCGACCGAAATGTCTTCTGTGAAAACTTAATACTAGAATTTGAACTCATTTTTTTGCAAAAACTTCCGCAGTTTGTGATGACTCTTCTTCTCTGCCTACATCTTATCTATTCACAGGTTGTCACCATGTTAGATGCCATGTGATCGAACAGGTCGAGACACCCATTGCGACATTCGAGGCGTGCACTAGTCCCGATCCTAGAAGCTCATCGATCATGGTGAGAGGAGTACACCAAGTGGCTTGCCTCCTGCAGCCACCAGAGCTAGAAAGAAGAGGAATTCAGATGATGAGGATTCAGATTTTGTTGTTGAGGAAGAGGTGACCTCAAAGCCCAAAGGAAGGTTGTTGCCAAAGAGCAACAAAGTCAACAAACTAAGAAGGGCACCAAAGAAGTCAAGCGATCAACTGTTGCTAAGAAGCTGAATTTGGGAGAGGCAGCTGCAAGCAAAGTGAAGAAACCTCCAAGAGAAAGAGGATAGTGCATGATGATACAGCGATGAGAGGATGAGGAAGAGGAAGCACCCAGCCTCCTTCTCGAAGCCAAAGTTCATGGGTGATGCCATTAAGGCGGAGCCACATCAAAGCCCAAGAAATCTGCTCCAGCTAAGGCAGCTCCAGCAAAGCCTGCTTTGCCAAGCCCAAGAAGACCGTCTCAAACATTCCAGCGTCTGAAAAGAACAAGGATGATGTGCCACCAGGTGTGTCGATGATGAAGGACCAGTTTTGCGAAACTTCGTCCAAAACTGCCACTACATAATGATGCTCATCCTCAAGCCGAGGATATGAAGGCAAGGAAAGATAGAGGTCTCGGGCTATGGAGACAAAGCTGACCCATATGCCGTGAGGAGAAGAACTGTTGTAGATCCCAGATTTCACACCAGAGAGCAGCAGGACTTCTATGAGACCGTGTTGATGGACAAGAAGCCCATAGTCGCAGACACCAGATATGTCGACTGGAAGTACATTGACAGCGAAGAGCACAGAGATTTCTTTCCACATGTGCATGAAAGTTTCACTGCATGTGGAGTTGCAGACTTTGTAGGTCAGAAATTGACCAGTTGGAACGATGAGATGATAATGCAATTCTATGCCACAGCTCACTTCTACCCCAATGGAAAGATTATGTGGATGACTGAAGGTCAAAGATTTTCTTCTTCTGTTGAAGAATGGGCAGAAATTCTGAATGCTCCAGTGCAATGAGAAGATGATATTGATGTATATGGGATTCCAAAGAAGAATCATGAATCCATGAAGAACATGTACAAAGAGGTTCCAGCAAAGGATTTGGGAATCTGGAAGCTCGGCTCGATCTACTATCTCGAGCAAGCTTACCTACCACTAATACCATTTTGAGGCATACCTTGATGCCCAAATCTGGAGATCATCGCATGATCAGAGGATACTCTATCAACATGCTGCAAATACTTGATGAGAGAGCACCTTTCAAGGTGATGGACTTGATGGTAGAAACTATTAAGAGGATGCGGTGACGAGAAAAGGTCATGTGGATTTGCCCAGATTCAGATGCTTATCAATGCCAAGTTTGGCACGGGCACATTCTTGTTGGATAGAGAACATTTACCGTTGCAGCGAGCATGAAGACAATGTTGTTGTGATGGATAAGGAGGATCCGACATCTGTTGAAGGTCAAGCCAAGATCGAAGCTGCTAAGAAAGCCAAAGTCGACAAGGAAGCAGCAGCAGCAGCTAAACCAAAGAGTTTGGAGAGCAAATTCTTGAAGCTACTCAAAGGATTGAACAACGCTTTGCCAGCATTATACAGCCTCGGAGAGCTTAGAAAGGATTGTTGAAGACAAGATCCACGCTCGGGCGTGAAGTGATCGAGGTACAAGTGACCGTCAACAAGCTCGAGGCGACATTGAGGAAGCAAAGCAGGAGAAGGAAGAGCTTATCGTGAGTTGCAGGATGACTTAGTCTAGATTCTCATCGACAGATGCTCCGGTTCCCACAGGACCCGATCACCGCTATTCCAATGATCGACACGGGACTACAGCTTCAAAGACCTCCACAGTTCAGCGAAGCTACTCCAACTCCAGCTCCAAAGACCACTCCTCCAAAGCCTGAGACATCACCAAGTCTTCGCCGATCTTTGTCATATCCACTCCGACATCAACCCGCACGGGAGCCGCCAACAGAGTCCACAAAGGCGCTTAGCTCTATGCTTTTTCGAACTTTTGGTAACTTGTTGCCAAAGGGGAGAAATTGTATAGATCATAGGACTTCGAGAGAGAGTGTTGTTGTCTTTGCGCTTTTGCTCTTTCGTTCTTTTGCGGTTTCTTTGAGATACGTTTGGTTTTCGAGACATTCAGTGTGTTTGATACTCCGTTTGATTCTACCTTAATGAGTGCTTGGTCGTACTATGCTTTAATGTGTGCTTAATGCTTATCATATGCTATTCCTATCTGACCATTTACTCATGTCTTGGTGATTGGGTGCATGCTGTTCATTCTTATCATTTTGTGCGCTCCACCAAGATGTATGTGACATGGAAGAGTGACCCATGATCCTAATCGATTGTGCATTTGCATTCAAACGCAAATCTTAAATAATGCACAAATTTAGGGGAGCTCTTGCTTATCACATACTTCTCAAAGCGACGATATTATTCATTGATTATATCCTTTGTCGAAGCTTTGATCTATATGTTGTCATCAATTACCAAAAAGGGGGAGATTGAAAGTGCAACTAATCCCCGGGTGGTTTTGGTAATTAATAACAACATATATATTATTGAACTAATAGCTACTTGAGAATCATTTCAGAGAGTTCAGTGATATGGGTATGGCAAGGACTGAAGAAGTGGACCCCTCAAAATGCTAAGGCAAGCATTGGCAAAAGCTCAAGACTCCATTTTTGGTTTAGTGATCCAAGATCACATTGAGTCCATAGGAAAAGCCAATACTATTAAAAGGGGATGAGGTTATGATGATGATCTGGTTGCTCAAGTGCTTAGTGATACATCTCCTAAACTATCAGCAACTTTCACTGCCATATACACTCATAAGTAGTCTCGGTCCCACCGAAATTCCAAACTCAGTCACACCGAGATGAACCACCTCAGCCATAAGCCAAACCCTAGCAAACTCGGATTTTCCGATTCTGAACTCGGTCTCACCGAAACATGAGTTGCCAAGCTTCTGTAACCTTCTGTCATCAAATCGGTGTCACCGAGATGATGAAGTCAGTCCCACCGAAATTGGCATGCTCCTATCATTGCACGAATCGGTCTAACCGAGATTGTATTTTCGGTCCCACCGAGAATCCCAACGTTCACATTATTTGAACTATCGGTCTCACCGAGTTGTCAACTTCGGTCCCACCGAGATTGCTCAAATGTGTGTAACGGTTGGATTTTGTGTGGAGGCTATTTATACCCCTCCACCCCTCTTCATTCGTGGAGAGAGCCATCGAAAGAACTACCACTCCTACCTTACATTTCGAGAAGAGAACTACCTACCCTTGTGTTGAGATCAAGTTGCTCCACTCCCACCATATGAAGCTTGATCTCTAGCCTTCCCAAGTTTCTTTCCACTCAATCCTTTCTTCCACCACAGCCAAATCAGTGAGGAGAGTTGAGTGTTGGGGAGATTATCATTTGAAGCACAAGAGCAAGGAGTTCATCATCATCTACAACATCTATTACCTTTTGGAGGGTGGTGCCTCCTAGATTGGTTAGGTGTCGCTTGGGAGCCTCCGTCATCGAGATGTGGAGTTGAACCAAGAAGTTTGTAAGGGCAAGGAGATCGCCTACTTCGTGAAGATCTACCCCGAGTAAGGCTAGCCCTCCGTGGGCGTGAGGCCATGATGGAATAGACAAGGTTGCTTCTTCGTGGACCCTTCGTGGGTGGAGCCCTCCGTGGACTCTCAGCCGTTACCCTCCGTGGGTTGAAGTCTCCATCAACGTGGAAGTACAATAGCACCACCTATCGGAACCACGAGAAAAATCACCGCGTCTCCAAAATTGCGTTTGCTCTTCTCCACCTCTCTTTACTACATGTGCAATTTACTTTCCGTTGCCTATACTCTAGAATTGCATGTGTAGGGTGATGCTTGACTTGATCATAATTGTGAATCTGCCAAAAACTGTTCTTTGCCAAAAGGCAGAATTTTTATATTGTCAAGTAGTCTAATCACCCCCCTCTAGACATACTTTCGATCCTACAGCAAGTCGCCTGGTTCCCCGGGTGCGTGCGCGTCGACAGCGGGCCCAACGCGCTGGTCAGATTGGCGTCGCGCTTCCCTCGGCGCTTCGATCGAAAAAGCGTCTTCGTGTTGCCGTTCTTGGAGAACGTGGCGCTGATCACGGCGAGTTCGCGGGTCCGACGATGCGGTGGAGTCGGCGTCAAGGTTGGTCCGGCGAGTGGCGATCTTAGCCTTTGGGGCTGGGGCGCCGCAAGCGGCACCCCAGTGGTCTGTCGGCGCCCGGCTGCGCCGGGCGTCTTGCCGGGGCCTCGGCGCGCCCGGTTGCGGGGCTTGTCGCCGTTAAGCGGCCGATGAGGCTGTGTATGGTCATCCTCCAGTCGTCGATCTTGTGTGGCGCCGGAGGGAAATCTAGAAGCAGCTGTGCTCGGGCCAGCGCTTCCTCTGCTGTCTTGGGTGGCGGTGGCGACGAGCGGCGCGAGGAGCGGGATGTGCTCAGGCTCCCAACCGGATTGGGAGGAGCGACACCTCGTCCGGGCGACCGTACCTCACTCGCGCCAGCATGCGGGCGTGCATGTTGACCTCGAGCATCCCGTGACCCGCCAGCTTGGCCTTGCTCCAACGCGAGCACGGTGCTCGGAGCACCGGGGCGTTGTTGACCTTGCACCTCCTGGGAAGGGTGCGGCGTCTGCACCGTAGCCGACGCTTGCGGGGCCTTGTTCTTGGATCTGGTGACGACGCGAGACCCACCGGCGGCACCCGCTCCTCCGCCGGTGTCCACCCCACCGCCTGTTTGCTCCGGCGGTGGTGGTGGAATTGATGTAGACGGAGCGGCCACCTCCGAAGGCTTCTTCTTCGGTGGCATGTTGACGATGATGCTGAAGTAGCGCGCGCGGAGACCGGATCAGATGCTCACGACCTCGACGCCCCCCTACCTGGCGCGCCAAAGATGTTGGGGCGGTGTGTCTCTGTGGCCTCGAGCACCTATGGGGCACTGGGGGCCCCTTCTGGTTCGGCAAGGGAGCGGGGGTCGTGCGCAGAGCGGATCGAGGTCGAGCGCGCGGGGGAGACGGACGATTTTTACCCAGCTTCGGGGCTCTCCGGAGAGATAAAACCCCTACTGCTGCCTTTTTGCTTGTTATTTGATCCTGCTCATGCGTGCGAGCATATGGTGGTGTCCTAGGTATCGAATGGATCGAACCCCTTCTACGTGCGCATGGGCCTCCCTTTTATACTCTGAAGGGGGGGATCCACATGTGGCAGCGTAGGAAGAGGGGGTAGAAAGGTAAAATTGCAGGTTGGTACAACAGTGCACAATAGTGGCCCTACCTAACTCTGACGGCAGGGGACAAGGGCATTAAATGCCCGTCCGGTCGCCCCAACAGTGCAGGAGGAGTGACCGTTAAGTGAGCCACCGGCCGCCACGATGGCATCTCTGTCAACTCCGTTCGCCACCTCGCTCCGCATGGCTGCGTAGTGCCTCGCCACGTGCCCTTGGGATGGCCTTGTGATGCCACGTCGCTGGGTGCGCTGGAGTTTGGGTGGCAGCCTTGCCGCGGCAAGTGCCTTGCCGCGGCCCTTCTCTTGTTGTGTCGGCAAGCTTGCCGGCCGTCGGGCCTTGCCGGGGCGCGCGGGGCGCCGCGGCAAGTCTCCTGGCGATGCCTCGGTTGGCCTTCCCGGCAAGCTCTTCTTGCCGGGGCCCTTGCTTCCTTGGTTAGTACTTTGTTCTTGAATGGCAGTAATGGGGAACGGTGGAGGGTCTTGTCGGCCGCCCGGCAAGCCTTGCCGGGGAGTGCTGCGACTGCCCGTGCACAAGTTCGGGGTACTAAGGTACCCCTACTTTAGTACACCGACAGGTAGTCCCTATGATCGAAGGTGATCGGGCAGGCCGACCAGTGGTTAAGTTTGGGGGCGACGGGCTCTATAGCGTATGCATCTCTGAGCGCGCGTTCGCGCCTTCTCGTGGGTATGTGAGTCGCGTAGATCATCGTTCTTGCTTTTACCTCTGGTGGAATTTTTTCGTCCCCGGTGTTAATTTGCGAGGCTCATCCTCGTCTTCACTTGGTGTTTCCCTTCCCTTATGTTCGGCATTTAATTTGCCGGCCTACTTAAAGACCCAGCATTCTCTGTGAGTGTGGTTCGCAGGTTTTTTTGGGGTGCCATGAATTTGGCATAGTCTGTCCAGGACTTTGTTCAGGCCAGACGGTCCCTCTTTGCTGCCTTTAAATGGCTTCTTTTGTTGACCGAGTCGACAGCCCCTGAATCCGGCGTTGACCTTTGTGTTGTCCGGACTTTCTTCCTTGTTTCGACGTTTGTTTTTATTGCTCGTGGCTTCCCGTTGCCATCCCTGATTTTGGATGTACCTGGGTCGTTGGTGCCTCTACGGGCCAGCTAGCTATCTTCACCCATGGAAAAGCGGGTCATAAGGCTTGTTAAGGCTGCCATTGTCCTCAGTTTTTCCTGGCCGAGGTGTCTGGCGAGCCACTCGTCCCGGATACTGTGCTTGAAGGCCGCTAAGGCTTTGGCATCCAGACAATCGATAATTTGATTCTTCTTAGTGAGGAATCTGTTCCAAAGCTTGCGGGCGGACTCTCTGGGCTGTTGAACTATGTGACTTAAATCGTCTGCGTCCGGAGGTCGGACATAGGTCCCTTGAAAATTGGCCCTGAAAGCATCCTCGAGTACCTCCCAACTTTCTATTGAATTTTTGGGGAGGCTTTTCAACCAGTGCCGAGCTGGTCCCTTCAACTTGAGGGGAAGGTATTTGATGGCCTGGAGGTCATCCCCACGAGCCATGTGGATATGCAGGATAAAATCCTCAATCAAGACCTCGGGGTCTGTCGTTCCGTCATATGCCTCTATGTTCACAGGTTTAAAACCCTGTGGAAATTCGTGGTCCAGTACCTCTTCCGTGAAGCACAGAGGGTGAGCAGCCCCTCTGTATCTGGACGTGTTGTGGCATGCCGTCGGCTGTTGTTGTGTCCGGTGCTGATTCCGAACTGGTACTCGATCAGTCTGATCGTTTTGGTGACCATAGTCCTGCGCCGGGGCGTGTCCTCTAGATCTGTAGATGGACCTCATCGCGTGATACGTCTCCAACGTATCTATAATTTATGAAGCATTCATGCTATATTACTATGTGTTTTGAATGATTATGGGCTTTGTTATACACTTTTATATTACTTTTGGGACTAACCTACTAACCGGAGGCCCAGCCCATATTGCTGTTTTATTGCTTGTTTCAGTATTTCGAAGAAAAGGAATATCAAACGGAGTCCAAACGGAATGAAACCTTCGGCAGCGTGATTTTTTGGAAAGAATATGATCCTGGAGACTTGGAGTCCACGTCAGACGGTCCTCGAGGAGGCCACGAGATAGGAGGCCGCGCCCCTCTTACAGGGTGGTGGCCCCCTATCTCGTGGGCCCCTCGAGCACCTCCCGACCGACTTCTTTCGCCTATATAAGCCTACGTACCCTAACCATCGAATATCAAGATAGATCGGGAGTTCCGCCGCCGAAAGCCTCTGTAGCCACCAAAAACCTCTCGAGAGCCTGTTCCGGCACCCTGTCGGAGGGGAATCCATCACCGGTGGCCATCTTCAAAATCCTGGCGCTCTCCATGACGAGGAGGGAGTAGTTCACCCTCGGGGCAGAGGGTATGTACCAGTAGCTATGTGTTTGATCTCTCTCTCTCTCTCTCGTGTTCTCTCTATGGCATGATCTTGATGTATCGCGAGCTTTGTTATTATAGTTGGATCTTATGATGTTTCTCCCCCTCTACTCTCTTGTGATGAATTGAGTTTCCCCTCTTGAAGTTATCTTATTGGATTGAGTCTTTACTTTGAGAACACTTGATGTATGTCTTGTCGTGTTTATCTATGGTGACAATGGGATATCACGTGCATCTTGATGTATGTTTTGGTAACCAACTTGCGGGTTCCGCCCATGAACCTATGCATAAGGGTTGACACACGTTCTTGACTCTCCGGTAGAAACTTTGGGGCACTCTTTGAATTACTTTGTGTTGGTTGGATGAATCTGAGATTGTGTGATGCATATCGTATACTCATGCCCACGGATACTCGAGGTGACAATGGAGTATCTAGGTGACATTAGGGTTTTGGTTGATTTGTATCTTAAGGTGTTATTCTAGTACAAACTCTTTAATAGATCGAACCGAAAGAATAACTTTGAGGTGGTTTCGTACCCTACCATAATCTCTATGTTTGTTCTCCGCTATTAGTGGCTTTGGAGTGACTCTTTGTTGCATGTTGAGGGATTGTTATATGATCTATCTATGTTATTATTGTTAAGAGAACTTGCACTAGAGAAAGTATGAACCCTAGGCCTTGTTTCCTATCATTGCAATACCGTTTACGCTCACTTTTATCATTAGTTACCTTGCTATTTTTATTATTTCAGATTACAAAAACCTATATCTACTATCCATATTGCACTTGTATCACAATCTCTTCGCCGAACTAGTGCACCTATATAATTTACCATTGTATTGGGCGTGTTGAGGACACAAGAGACTTTTTGTTATTTGGTTGCAGGGTTGTTTGAGAGAGACCACGGATTGATAAACCTTAGGTCATCCACTTGAGAGAAATTTGCTACTGTCCTACAAACATGTGCACTTGCAGGCCCAACAACGTCTACAAGAAGAAGGTTGTGTAGTAGACATCAAGCTCTTTTTTGGCGCCGTTGCCGGGGAGGTGAGTGCTTGAAGGTATATCTTTAGATCTTGCAATCGAATCTTTTTGTTTCTTGTTTTATCACTAGTTTAGTTTATAAAATAAAACTACAAAAAATGGAATTGAGTTTGCCTCTTACGCTTCATCTTTATAATATCTTTTGTGAGAATGATGGAAAGGAAAATTGTGCTCAAGTGCTAGAAAAAGAATGCATTAAAATGTTTGGTACTATATCTTTGTATGATGAGGATGATTGCAATGTTGTTAGTATGAATTCCTTGAATATCCATGATGCTAATGATATGCAAAGCCACAAGCTTGGGGAAGCTATGTTTGATAAAGATGATATTTTTAGTCCCCCAAGTTTTGATGAGCAAATTTATTATGATGAAAGAATGCCTCATATTTATGATGATTATATTGATGAAAGTGGGTTTGGAAGAGTGTAAACTTTAGGAAGTAGTGATCCCACTATTTTGGGGGATGTTGAATCTTATTGTGATGAACATGAAAGTGGATTTGGAAGAGTGTCAGCTTTATTTAGTGATGATTCCACTATTTCGGAAGAGGCTCCAATTGATTATGAGAACAAAGTTGCTATCTATGATGATTATTGTGATGACTTGTATGCTATTAGGAATAATGATAACCATGAAACTTGCCATCATGATTTTACTTTTCAATTGGATTATGCCTCACATGATAATTATTTTGTTGAGTTTGCTCCCGCCACTATTCCGAATGAGAAGAAATTTGCTTATGTGGAGAGTAGTAAATTTTCTATGCTTGTAGCTCATGAAAAGAATGCTTTAGGTGCTGGTTATATTGTTGAATTCATTCATGATGCTACTGAAAATTATTATGAGGGCGGAACATATGCTTGTAGGAATTGCGATAATACCAAGTTTCCTCTCTATGTGTTGAAAATCTTGAGATATGCTTGTTTTACCTTCCTATGATAGTTGATTATTGTTCCCATAAGTTGTTTGCTCACAAAATCCCTATGCATAGGAAGTGGGTTAGACTTAAATGTGCTAGTCATATGCTTCATGATGCTCCCGTTATGTTTCAATTCGTATCTTTTATGCGAGCATCATTTCCATCATCATGCCTAGCTAGAAAATCATTAAAGAAAAGCGCTTGTCGGGAGACAACCCAACATTTATCCTTACTGTTTTTGTGTGTTCACATGATTATGCTACTTTATAGCTTTTGTTTCAATAAAGTGCCAAGTAAGACCTTTAGGATAGCTTACGGTGATAGTTGTGTTGATCCTGCTGAAAATCAGAAACTTTTGCACCCAGTAATTTAGTTTTGTTAATTCACATAAACGTGCTTCTGATCTGATTTTTTTGACCTGGATTGTTACACGAATGTTTTAGGACATCCTAATTTGGTAGAATTTTTGGAGTTACAGAAGTATACGTTTGATACAGATTACTACAGACTGTTCTGTTTTTGACAGATTCTGCTTTCTATGTGTTGTTTGCTTATTTTGATGAATCTATGAGTAGTATCGGAGGGTATGAACCATATATAAGTTGGAATACAGTAGATATTACACCAATATGAATTTAGAATGAGTTAATTACAGTACCTAAGTGGTGGTTTTATTTTCTTATACTAGCAGACTTCGAGTTTTCATTGAGTTTTCTGCTGTGGAGTTTTAAAGTTTTGGGTAAAGATTCGATGGACTATGGAATAAGGAGTGGCAGAGCCTAAGCTTGGGGATGCTCAAGGCACCCCAAGGTAATATTCCAGACAACCAAGAGCCTAAGCTTGGGGATGCCCGGATGGCATCCCTCTTTATATTTCGTTCATCGGTAACTTTACTTGGAGCTATATTTTTATTCACCACATGATATGTGTTTTGCTTGGAGCGTCATTTTCTTTTGTTAGTATTTGCTTGCTGTTAGTTAGAATAATGTTTTGCATCTTTAGTTTCAATAAAAAAGTCAAGGATAGCCTTTACCATGCTTATTTTGCTAGTAGACATGTTGCTGTTTGAAAACAGAAAATTTACCGCTGTTGCAAAAATTCCTTAGAAAATTCAGAGCGTGGTATAATATTGAAACTTTTTGCATATTGAGCTTTGATAAATATACTACAGTGGGAATTTTATTTCATAATTTTTGGAGTTAGGGAAGTATGATGGATCTTGCATTCTTTACAGACTGTACTGTTTTGATAGATTGCTGTTATGTTTGCATATGATTGCTTGTTTAATGATTCTATTTAAGGATAGGAGAGCCGGAGGGCATGTGGGCACAGATTTTGTGTAATAAATACCTCCAGTCCAAAACACTAGCTCAGGTTACCATGAGACCAACAGACTCGCCATTCTTGAAAGGTCTTATGCGAGTAAAGGACCTGTTCTTTCGGAGGGTCAAATTCCTGGTTGGCAATGGGATGTCAACAAGGTTTTGGGAGGATACGTGGTTAGGACAGATGCCCCTGGCCGTACAATATCCTACCCTGTATAACATTGTGCAACGGAAGGAGGATTACGTAGGCACAGTTTTACATACGATCCCCTTAAATATCCAATTCAGACGAGCACTAGTTGGTGAGCGATGGAATGCATGGATACACCTGGTTCAGAGATTGATAGATGTTCAACTCTCTGATCAACCAGACTCCATGCAATGAAAGCTAGCTAAGAATGGGATTTTTACGGTAAAAACTTTCTATATGGATTTGATTAATTCTGGCCCAGTCTCGAGATCGTTGCATATTTGGAAGATTAAGGTTCCTTTGCGCATTAAAATCTTTATGTGGTTTGTCCACAAACAAGTCATTCTTACAAAGGACAACTTAATCAAGAGGCAATGGGTAGGTAGTCCATGATGTTGCTTTTGTGATCATGATGGAACAATACAACATCTATTTCTTGAATGCCCATTGGCCAAATTGCTTTGGAGAACGATTCATATAGCCTTCAACATTACTCCTCCAGTTGGCATTGCATCGTTGTTTGGAATGTGGTTAACTGGGGTTGAACATACTACGGCAGCTCGTATTCGGATTGGAATTTGTGCGCTATTGTGGGCTATATGGAATTGCAGGAATGATTTGATATTTAACAGACAACACAATTTAACTTTCTTGCAAGTCATCTTCAGAGCTACCACTTGGATCCGTACGTGGTCCTTACTCACTCCTATGGAATCCAGGGAGCCTTTGGTTACTGGGTGCAACCAGTGGGAGATGGTCGCACGGGCTATATTCAACCAGTTCGGATGGCGGTCGCATAACAGGATAGGAGTCTAGGGAGCTTATCCTTCTTATTGCCATTCCGGTTGAGATTGTTAGCATGAACTTTGCTTTACTTTTATTTTTCGCTCCGCTTGCGAGCTGTAAGACGACTGTGTGATACTTGCGACTTCTTAATAATATGGCTGCATGCATCGTTATGATGCAGAGGCCGGGGGTACGCCTCCATTTCCAAAAAAATTAGTATGCAATGTTGAATAATAATTTTAGTGATTTGTTACAGTAGAAGATGATAAGGTTTTGTTTTGGTTTATACTAACCTATCTCACGAGTTCTTGTTGAGTTTGTTGTGGATGAAGCTTTTGAGAAATATAGAAACCATGATATGATAGGAATTAAGGAGACACAAAAGTTCAAGCTTGGGGATGCCCAAGGCACCCCAAGATAATATTTCAAGAAGTCTCAAGCATCTACGCTTTGGGATGTCCCGGTAGGCATCCCACCTTTCTTCTTCAACAACTATCGGTTAGTATCGTTTGAGCCTAAGTTTTTGCTTCGTCACATGAGTTGTGCTATCCTTGCAATGTCTTTTTATTTTGTTTTGCTTGCTGTTTGATTACAATACTAAGATCTGAAGTTCTTTAATGAGAGAGAGTCTTCACATTAGCTACATAATTATTTAGCTACTCATTGATCTTCACTTATATCTTTTTGGAGTAGTTTGTCATTTACTCGTGTGCTTCACTTTTATCTTATGAGTAAAATGGTTGAATGAGTTGATTGTCATAAATCTGAAATTATTTATGCCTCATTTGCTTATCTCATGGGGAGTAATGACTTCACGTCTAAGAAGTAGAGGTTGTAAATTTATTGGAGGTTAGCAAGCATTGTATTGGTCATTTGAACAATTGCATGAAAGAATATTGAAGGAAGAGAGATTTCATATGTAAATATACTATTATAGACATCTTTTATAGTTGGGAGCACTCATTAAGTATGACATGCTAAAGAGTTGACGTTCGACAAGGAAGACAACGTAATGGGTTATGTTTTCCGACATCTCAGCTAAAGTATATTGTCATGGATCATTCAAACATGTTGAGCTTGCCTTTCCCCCTCATGCTAGCCAGAATTCCTTGCACTAAGTAGAGATACTACTTTTGCTTCCAAATATCCTTAAACCCAGTTTTTTCCATGAGAGTCCACCATACCTACCTATGGATTGAGTAAGATCCTTCAAGTAAGTTGTCATCGGTGCAAGCAATAAAAATTACTCTCTAAATATGCATGACTTATTAATGCAGAGAAAATAAGCTTTGTACGAACTTGTTATGGAAGCAATAAGAGCGGCGGACTACATAATAAAGGTCCATATACAAGGGGCAATATAAAGTGACGTTCTTTCGCATTAAGATTTTTTGTATCCAACCCTAAAAGCGCATGACAACCTCTGCTTCCCTCTGCTAAGGGCCTATCTTTTACTTTATGTCTTTTACTTTTATGCAAGAGTCAGGGTGATCTTCACCTTTCCCTTTTCATTTTATCATTTGGCAAGCACTTTGTGTTGGGGTGATCCTGATATATATATATATCCAATTGGATGTAAGTTAGCATGAACTATTATTGTTGACATCACCCAAAGGTGAATACGTTTGGAGGCAACATTATAAGCCCCAATCTTTCTCTGTTTCTGATTAAAACTTCATAACCACTAGTATTGCGTGAGTGTTAGCAATTGTAGAAGACTATATGATAGTTGAGTATGTGGAGTTTGATATTCCTGAAAATAAGATGGATTGCAATTGTTTGAATGACTGAGAATGAAGTTTGCTAGTTTTCAAGAAAGTTTATGGTCTATGCTTTGACATGTGAATTGCTTGTTACTTTATCGTGAGAAGTTTTATAAGATGAACTACTGTTATGAAATATTATCATGCTAGAAAAGGTGGTTGAAATTATCATTGATCAAACTTGTGCACCTTCTAGCATTCACACTTCATAAATTCTTTCTTTATCATTTACCTACTCGAGGACGAGTAGAAATTAAGCTTGGGGATGCTGATACGTCTCCAACGTATCTATAATTTATGAAGCATTCATGCTATATTACTATGTGTTTTGAATGATTATGGGCTTTGTTATACACTTTTATATTACTTTTGGGACTAACCTACTAACTGGAGGCCCAGCCCATATTGATGTTTTATTGCCTATTTCAGTATTTCGAAGAAAAGGAATATCAAACGGAGTCCAAACGGAATGAAACCTTTGGCAGCGTGATTTTTTGGAAGAATATGATCCTAGAGACTTGGAGTCCACGTTAGAAGATCCTCGAGGAGGCCACGAGATAGGAGGTCGCGCCCCCTTATAGGGTGGTGGCCCCCTATCTCGTGGGCCCCTCGAGCACCTCCCGACCGACTTCTTTCGCCTATATAAGCCTACGTACCCTAAAACCATCGAATATCAAGATAGATCGGGAGTTCCGCCGCCGCAAGCCTCTGTAGCCACCAAAAACCTCTCGGGAGCCCGTTCCGGCACCCTACCGGAGGGGGAATCCATCACCGGTGGCCATCTTCATCATCCCGGCGCTCTCCATGATGAGGAGGGACTAGTTCACCCTCGGGGCTGAGGGTATGTACCAGTAGCTATGTGTTTGATCTCTCTCTCTCTCTCGTGTTCTCTCTATGGCACGATCTTGATGTATCGTGAGCTTTGTAGTTATATTTGGATCTTATGATGTTTCTCCCCCTCTACTCTCTTGTGATGAATTGAGTTTCCCCTCTTGAAGTCATCTTATTGGATTGAGTCTTTACTTTGAGAACACTTGATGTATGTCTTGTTGTGTTTATCTGTGATGACAATGGGATATCATGTGCCTCTTGATGTATGTTTTGGTAACCAGCTTGCGGGTTCCGCCCATGAACCTATGCATAGGGGTTGTGATAACCCGCAAGTATACGGGATAGTTGTAGCCTCTTTTGATAATTAAGAGTGTCGTACCCAACGAGGAGCTAAAGGTAGAACTCAAGCCCTATCGGCCACTGATACGACTCTACGCACGCTTGACGTTCGCTTTACCTAGAAGGCTAGAACAAGTATGAAACTAGAAGTACTTTGTAGGTGCGATAGGATAGGTTTGCAAGAAAGTAAATAACACGTAAATAAAAGGTAGGGGCTGTTAAGATAAAGAAGCAATAAGGTAAATATAGCGAGTGTGGAAAAGTGGTGCTAGGAGTTGTGGAATTGTCCCTAGGCAATTGACTATGTTACTAGACCGGTAATCGCTATTGCAATTCTATTTGAGGGAGAGGCATAAGCTAACATACTTTCTCTACATGGATCATATGCACTTATGATTGGAACTCTAGCAAGCATCCGCAACTACTAAAAATTCATTAAGGTAAAACCCAACCATAGAATTAAAGCATCAAGTCCCCTTTTATCCCATACGCAAACAACCTACTTACTCGGGTTTGTGTTTCAGTCACTCACGCAACCCACCATAAGCAAATCATAAACATATTGCAAACCCTACAGCAGGAATCCCTCACGCTTGCGCGACACGGAGGGCACAATAGGACAGCACCAATAATAAAACATGCAACTCAAACCAATCATAGCAATTCATCAATCACCGATAGGACAACGAAAATCTACTCAGACATCATAGGATGGCAACACATCATTGGATAATAATATGAAGCATAAAGCACCATGTTCAAGTAGAGGGTACAGCAGGTTGCGGGAGAGTGGCCCGCTGTAGATAGAGGGGGGAAGGTGATGGAGATGTTGGTGAAGATGGCGGAGGTGTTGGTGAAGATCGCGGTGATGATGATGACCCCCGGAGACGTTCCGGCGTCACCGGAAGCAAGGGGGAGAGAGCCCCCCTTCTTCTTCTTCTTCTTCTTCCTTGACCTTCTCCCTAGATGGGAGAAGGGTTTCCCCTCTAGTCCTTGGCTCCCATGGCTTGGGAGGGGCGAGAGCCCCTCCGAGATTGGATCTATCTCTCTGTTTCTACGTTCTCTGATTCTACCCCTTCACCGTTTCTTAAATATCCGGAGATCCGTAACTCCGATTGGGGTGAATCTTTCGCCCAAATCTTTCTCATAAAATTAGCTTTCTTGCGCCAGAAGAAGAGCATCAACTCCCTTATGGGTGGACCACGAGGGTCAGGGGCGCGCCTGGGGGTTAGGGCACGCCCCCCTACCTCGTGACCACCTCGGACACCGTCTCGCGTGGATTTTTCTTCCGGAATTTTCTATATTTTCCAAAAATAAGCTCCGTCCATTTTTATCCCGTTTGGACTCTGTTTGATATGGATATTCTGCAAAACATTAAACGTGCAACAGACAGGAACGAGCACTGGGCACTGGATCAATAAGTTAGTCCCAAAAATAATATAAAAAGTTGCCAAAAAGTATATGAAAGTGAATAATATTGGCATGGAAAAATCAAAAATTATATATACGATGGAGACGTATCAGGTTGGCACGCGTTCTTGACTCTCCGGTAGATACTTTGAGGCACTCTTTGAAGTACTTTGTGTTGGTTGGATGAATCTGAGATTGTGTGATGCATATCGTATAATCATGCCCACGGATACTCGAGGTGACAATGGAGTATCTAGGTGACATTAGGGTTTTGGTTGATTTGTGTCTTAAGGTGTTATTCTAGTACGAACTCTTTAATAGATCGATCCGAAAGAATAACTTTGAGGTGGTTTCGTACCCTACCATAATCTCTACGTTTGTTCTCCACTATTAGTGGCTTTGGAGTGACTCTTTGTTGCATCTTGAGGGATTGTTATATGATCTATCTATGTTATTATTATTGAGAGAACTTGCACTAGTGAAAGTATGAACCCTAGGCCTTGTTTCCTATCATTGCAATACCGTTTACGCTCACTTTTATCATTAGTTACCTTACTGTTTTTATTATTTCAGATTACAAAAACCAATATCTACTATCCATATTGCACTTGTATCACCATCTCTTCGCCGAACTAGTGCACCTATACAATTTACCATTGTATTGGGTGTGTTGGGGACACAAGAGACTTTTTGTTATTTGGTTGCAGGGTTGTTTGAGAGAGACCATCTTCATCCTACGCCTCCCACGGATTGATAAACCTTAGGTCATCCACTTGAGGGAAATTTGCTACTGTCCTACAAACCTGTGCACTTGCAGGCCCAACAACGTCTACAAGAAGAAGGTTGTGTAGTAGACATCATCGCGCCGGCTTTTTTATCTAGGAGCTCACATAAATCGTGTGCAGCGTCAGTAGCTGCTCTATTATGGTTGTGAAGTGGTTGGTCCGGCCTACTGGCCGTATTGTTCTTCGGTGGAACGGCCTCGTCGTCGAATTCTGGCAGTAGTTTGCGCTTTGGGTAGCTCTTTGTGTGGCGATCGTCGCCGTATTTTTCTTTAGTGTCTAGCACTTTATTCCATCTGCGATTGAGCGTTTCCTGTGCGGCTTTAAGCCTTTGCTTCTGCTCCTTTAGACTTCTCGCCATGGCCATAAGCCTTCTGTGGAGGTTATCTCGTTCCGAACGTGTTTCCGGGATGATGAATGCATCATCGTCCGGACTGTGCTCCTGTCCCGGGGCAGTTTGATGAGTTCGTCCCTCGGGATCACTGTGATCGGGCGTCTACTCTGGGCTGTGTTCGGTGTGACCTGGCTCATCCTGCTCCATCGCTGGGTCCATATGGTCGTTGTTGCCTTCGGAGTTGACTGGGGTGTCGATCTTTCTAGCGCTGTTATCGCTATTTTTACTGTGGCTGGACTTAGAGCGGCGTCTGTGCCGTCGTTTTGGCTTTTGTCCGGGGGTTTTATCCTCCGTTTTGTCGCCATCGTCCTCCTTAGGCGTATCCACCATGTATATATCATATGATGAGGTGGCAGTCCAGCGCCCCATGGGTGGTGGTTCTGAATCGTCTCCTACGCCGACGTCCATACCGTCTGTGTCATCAGAGTCGAAGTCAAGCATGTCTGTTACGTCATCGACAGTGGCTATGAAGTGGGTGGTGGGTGGGCAACGAATTTCTTCGTCGCCTTCTTCCTCCCTGAGCCGGACATAATTCGGCCAAGAGTCTCCTGCAAAGAGAGAGATTTTAATGAGTTCAGCATGTCGCCAAAGGGCGAGTGGTGAAAGATATCCGCAGAAGAAAATTTCATTACCGGAGCCCAGCCAGAATTGGTGGGCTCGGGGGCGCGCGGTTTGGGACCTACAACCGGACACAAGTCCAGGGGGTCCGGAGACACAGGCTTCCTTGGGGATGAAGTTTGTGTTCGGCTCTACCGCCGATGAGTGTGCGGCCTCCGGGGCGGGGTCCATCCACCCGTCCTCGGACGACGCAAGCTGCCCCGGATTTAGGTCCGAGGCTCCTGCAGGCACGACATCCCAAGTATTGCCCGACAGCAGGTCTAAGTCGTGCTCATCGTGACAGTTCAGCGCTCCTGGCATAGGTCCGAATCCGTCGAAGATCAAGTCTCCGCGGATATCGGCCGTGTAGTTCAAGTTTCTGAACCTGACCTGATGGCCAGGGGCGTAGCTGTCGATCTACTCCAGATGGCCGAGCGAATTGGCCCGCAGTGCGAAGCCACCGACCACGAAGATCTGTCTGGGGAGAAAGGTCTCACCCTGGACTGCGTTGTTGTTGATTGATGGAGCCATCGAGCCTCGCAGCGACGACACAGAGGAACTCTCAATGAAAGCACCAATGTCGGTGTCAAAACCGGCGGATCTCGGGTAGGGGGTCCCGATCTGTGCGTCTAAGGCTAATGGTAACAGGAAGCAAGGCACACAATGTTTTACCCAGGTTCGGGCCCTCTTGATGGAGGTAAAACCCTACTTCCTGCTTGATTGATCTTGATGATATGAGTATTACAAGAGTTGATCTACCACGAGATCATAGAGGCTAAACCCTAGAAGCTAGCCTATGATGATTATGATTGTCCCTATACGGAGCAAACCCTTCGGTTTATATAGACACCGGAGGGGGCTAGGGTTTACACAGAGTCGGTTACAAAGAAGGAGATCTAATATCCGGATCGCCAAGCTTGTCTTCCACGCAAAGGAGAGTCCCATCCGGACACGGGACGAAGTCTTGAGTCTTGTATCTTCACGGTTCATCTGTCCGACCAAAGTATATAGTCCGGCTGTCCGGATACCCCCTAATCCAGGACTCCCTCACCCCCTGGTGGCAAAGCCTCAGGAGAGGCATCCTCCAGAAGCTCTTGGCTCGATCCCGACGCCCAACCCCTCGCGCCCGGCTTCTACGCAAGGTATGGGGCCAACTCCGGCAGCTGATGTGCTGCTAGGGGGTCTCAGACTTGAGCTTCCAGCCTCCTCCTTCCGCAACCTGGCCTAGGGGGCGGGGGCGTGCCGACGGCTCCTCCACTAATCATTGCTTGCGATCGGGCGCCCCCTGGGCCGGCTTCATCTTCAGGCTATGAAACTGCATCGGCCAGCCCCTAGCCGGAGGCAGGCGAGCTGCTCCGCACCCCTCCTGTAGCTCCCAGGGCCGAAGATGGGCTTGGCCGCATGTTGGAGTTCACGTGCGGGCCCAGTGCTATCCGCTATGAGCTCTTCGGCGAGGCGATGCACGCGATGATTCGTCTTGGTGGAGAACTTGCTGATGTCGACACCCGCCTCGAGACGGAGGACCACCGGTTGGCACGCGAATGGCACCAACTGAAAGTCACCATCAATCTTGGGCAGCTTCAGCATGATCATGCCGACGCACGCGCTGCGGCTTCTCGTCAGGCTTGCACCCACGCCCTGGAGGAGGCCAAGGCCATTGACCATCGTCGTGAGGAAGCCGAGGAGCGGGAGTGGGAGCTCTAGACTTGAAACGCCGCCCTCGAGCATGAGATCAAGGTGCGGCGAGCCTTCCTGGCCGCTTCGTCGGGCTAAGTGCCTCACAACAAGGTGGAGCTTCTAAGATGCTAGGAAGACCTGGTGCTGGAGGCCATGGAGCATAGCCTGGCATGGGAACGGCTGGACGTGAGCAAGCACCAGGCAGCTATGTCTGAGGATGCCGTCGCCGCCCGAGAGGCCCGAGTCCAGCTAGAGGTTGAGCAGAGGGTGGCGAAGGCCCGTGCGGATCTGGCTGACGAGCATCGCTTGAAGTTGGAGCTGCTAGAAGCCGAGCTCAAGGGTAGGACCACCGCCCTGAAGGGGAAGCTGGAATCTGTGGAAATGCGTGGGAGGGCCGCCAAGGAAGCTCAGGCCTCTTCCGAGTCTGCCTTGGCCTCTTCCTGCGTCGAACTGTCTTCCCTACAATAGCAAGTCAAGGATGTCATGTCTCTTGCAGAGAAGACCGCAAACAAAGCGAACCGCCACCGGACGCTGCAGTGCGAGCACACCTCGATGCTCCAGGATCTCAGAGCCAAAGCCAACCGCGCCTTGGGCACCATCTGCGACGAGAGCGCTCCTCGCCCACACGAGAATGATTACGCCAGCCACCTCAGCTTCTTCACCAACATCATGACCCGCCTGGAGGATTGGTCGTAAGGGATCATGAGCTTGTTGAGGAGAGGAGTTGGGGTCTTCTTGGGCGCGCATTCTCACATGTCTTCAGCCACCTCCTCAACCTCGATCCTCACTTCGACTTCAATGCTGCGATAGCCCCCGTGCCCATGGTTATTCAGGACAACCTGGCCGGGTGGGTGAATGATCATGTGGATGCCCTGGTAGCATAATTTGCTCCGGAGGATGACGCGGTTGTGATTGCGGCCAAAGAATACGGTGCGGGTAGTGAGGATGAGGAGGATGGTCGCGACGACGCGAGCAACGCGAGCAGCGCGGACGGAGGTGATGAAGAAGGGGCATCCAACTAGGCCCGTGTTTCTTTTCGCTTTGACCTGTATGACAAAAAAACTTGAACACATCCTCGTGAGAGCGTTTTGAAAGGGGGGCCCTTACAATGTATGAGATTATGAAATGAAGTAGCACTCGGAGCGCGACCCAGCAAGCCCGCGGGCTCCCAAGCAGGGTAGTTGTTATGACTTATCTTGGGCTCTGCGGATCTCGAGTGAGCTCTGGTGTCGCAGCGGCGCTTTTTCTCTTGAGGTGAGCCTGCCGCGGGCTTGCGAGGTTCTGAGCCTCCTGAAGGGCCTGCTGGCCTGTCCTAGAGTGCCCCGTGAGGGACCAACTGCTGGACCACGGCAAGGTGCGCGCGTGGTGTCCGCATCCCTGGCCCGCGAGAGGGGCCCTTGCATGTTCGGGGCTGGCCCGGACATGCTCAACACGCGCGTACCGCACCCAGCCCTCGCTCGCGAGGCACTGGGGGGCAGCAGCCACTAGCCTTGCTTTAAAACACGAAACTAGAAAGCGAGAAACCGACACAAGTCAAGAAAACTCCCCCCTCCCCCGTGATGACCCACAAGTATAGGGGATCTATCGTAGTCCTTTCGATAAGTCGGAGTGTCGAACCCAATGAGGAGCAGAAGGAAATGACAAGCAGTTTTCAGCAAGGTATTCTCTGCAAGCACAGAAATTATAGGTAAGATAGTTTTGTGATAAGGTAATTCGTAACGGGTAACAAGTAACAAAAGTAACTAAGGTGCAGCAAGGTGCCCAATCCTTTTTGTAGCAAAGGACAAGCCTGGACAATCTCTTATATAAAGCAAAGCGCTCCAGAGGACACATGGGAATTTCTGTCAAGCTAGTTTTCATCATGCTCATATGATTCGTGTTCGTTACTTTGATAATTTGATATGTGGGTGGACCAGTGCTTGGGTACTACCCTTCCTTGGACAAGCATCCCACTCATGGTTAACCCCTCTCGCAAGCATCCGCAACTACGAAAGAAGAATTAAGGTAAACCTAACCATAGCATGAAACATGTGGATCCAAATCAGCCCCTTACGAAGCAACGCATAAACTAGGGTTTAAGCATCTGTCACTCTAGCAACCCATCATCTACTTATTACTTCCCAATGCCTTCGCCTAGGCCCAAATCATGATGAAGTGTCATGTAGTCGGCATTCACATAACACCACTAGAGGAGAGACAACATACATCTCATCAAAATATCAAACGTATACCAAATTCACATGATTACTTATAACAAGACTTCTCCCATGTCCTCGGGAACAAATGTAACTACTCACAAATCATATTCATGTTCATAATCAGAGGGGTATTAATATGCATTAAGGATCTGAATATATGATCTTTCACCGAATAAACCAACTAGCATCAACTACGAGCAGTAATCAATACTACTAGCAACCCACTGGTACCAATCTGAGGTTTTGAGACAAAGATCAGATACAATAGATGAACTAGGGTTTGACAGGAGATGGTGCTGGTGAAGATGTTGATGGAGATTGACCCCCTCTCGATGAGAGGATCGATGGTGATGACGATGGTGATGATTTCCCCCTCCCGGAGGGATGTTTCCCCAGCAGAACAGCTCCACCGGAGCCCTAGATTGGTCCTGCCCAGGTTCCGCCTCGAGATGGCGGCGCTTCGTCCCGAAAGCTTCCTTCTGATTTTTTCCAGGGCAAAAGACACCATATAGCAGAAGATGGGCATCGGGGGCCTGCCAGGTGGCCCACGATGCAGGGGGCGCGCCCTCCACCCTCGTGGCTGGTGGGTGGCCCCCTCTGGTGCTTTCTTCGCCCAATATTTTTAATATATTCCAAAAACTGACTTTCGTGGAGTTTTAGGACTTTTGGAGTTGTGCAGAATAGCTCTCTAAATTTTCTCCTTTTCCAGCCCAGAATTCTAGCTGCCGGCATTCTCCCTCTTCATGTAAACCTTGTAAAATAAGATAGAAAAGGCACAAGCATTGTGACATAATGTGTAGTAACAGCCCATAATGCAATAAATATTGATATAAAAGCATGATGCAAAATGGACGTATCAACTCCCCCAAGCTTAGAGCTCGCTTGTCCTCAAGCGAAAGCCGATATTGAAAAATATGTCCACATGTTTAGAGATAGAGGTGTCGATAAAATAAAATACGGATATGAGGGCATCATGATCAATTTTAGAACAACAACATATATATTGTCATATGATTTCTTATGCTAAAGTAACAATCAATTCACAATGTAAAGTATGAGTCAGAAACTTCATTGAAAACTAGCAAACTATAATCTCAGTGACTGAAGCATTTGCAATTTATCATAACATCGGAAAGAGTCAATATAAGAGCTTTTCAGCAAGTCCACATACTCAACTATCATTTTAGTCTTTCACAATTGCTAACACTCATGTAATACTTATATATGGGTATGAAGTTTCAATCGGACACAGAGAAAGATAGGGGCTTATAGTTTCGCCTCCCAACCTTTTACCTCAAGGGTAATGTCAACAATAATACTTTATGAAAATCTACATCCAAGTGGATATATATATATATATATATATATATATATATATATCAGGATCTTTCCAACACATAGTACTTGCCAAAGGATAAAGTGTAAAAAGAAAAGGTGAAGATCACCATGACTCTTGTATGAAGGTAGAAGATAAAAATAAAAGATATATAGGCCCTTAGCAGAGGGAAGCAAAGGTTGTCATGCGCTTTTATGGTTGGATGCACAAAATCTTAATGCAAAAGAACGTCACTTTATATTGCCACTTGTGATAAGGACCTTTATTATTCCGTCGCTTTTATTTCTTCCATATCACAAGCTCACATAAAGCTTATTTTCTTCACACTAATAGGTCATACATATTTAGAGAGCAATTTTTATTGCTTGCACCGATGACAACTTACTTGAAGGATCTTACTCAATCAATAGGTAGGTATGGTGGACTCTCATGGGAGGGATGTTTGGAAGCACAAGTAGTATCTCTACTTGGTGTAAAGAATTTAGCTAGCATGAGGGGGAAAGGCAAGCTCAACATGTTGGATGAACAATGACAATATAACTTATTCAGATATAAGGAAACATAACCCATTACGTTGTCTTCCTTGTCCAACATCAACTTTTTAGCATGTCTAATACGTCCATTTTGCGTCATGTTTTCTTACTGTTATTCATAATGTTTTTATCCATAATAATGCTTTTTGGAGTAATTCTAATGCCTTTTCTCTCATAATTTGCAAGGTACACACCAAGAGGGAGAATTCCGGCAGCTGGAAATCTGGACCTGAAAAAGCTATGTCAAGCTACCTATTATGCACAACTCCAAACAAGTTGAGCCTTAACGGAGAATTTTTTATGGAATATTTAAGGAATATTGGAGCAAATAACTACCATAGGGGGCCCACCAGGTGGGCACAACCCACCTGGGCGCGCCAATGAGCCTAGGCGCGCCCTGGTGGGTTGTGCCCTCCTCGGCCCACCTCCGGTGCCCATCCTCTGGTATATAAGTCATTTTGACCTAGAAAAAATAAGGGGAGGACATTTGGGACGAAGAGCCGCCGTCTCGAGGCGGAACTTGGGCAGGAGCACTTTTGCCCTCCAGTGGAGTGATTCTGCCAGGGGAACTTCCCTCCCGGAGGGGGAAATCATCGTCAGCATCATCACCAACAACTCTCCCGTCTTGGGGAGGGCCATCTTCATCAACATCTTCATAGCACCAACTCCTCTCAAACCCTAGTTCATCTCTTGCGTTCAATCTTTGTATCAAAACTATAGATTGGTGGGTGACTAGTAGTGTTGATTACATCTTGTAGTTGATTACTATATGGTTTATTTGGTGGAAGATTATATGTTCAGATCCATTATGTTATTCAATACCCCTCTGATCTTGAGCATGTTTATCATTTGTGAGTAGTTACTTTCATTCTTGAGGTCACGGGAGAAATCATGTTGCAAGTAATCATGTGAATTTGATATGTGTTCGATATTTTGATAGTATGTAGTGATTCCCTTAGTGGTGTCATGTGAACGTCGACTACATGACACTTCACCATATTTGTGCCTAAGGGAATGCATTGTGGATTAGTAAATAGATGGTGGGTTGCGAGAGTGACAGAAACTTAAACCCCATGCACTATTCCGTAAGGGACCGATTGGATCCTAGAGTTTAATGCTATGGTTAGAATTTATTCTAAATACTTTTCTTGTAGTTATGGATGCTTGCGGGAGGGTTAATCATAAGTAGGAGGTTTGTTCAAGTAAGAACGGCACCTAAGCACCGGTCCACTCACATATCAAATTATGAAAGTAGAAAACACAAATCAAACCAACATGATGAAAGTAACTAGATGAAATTCCCGTGTACCCTCAAGAATGCTTTACTTGTTATAAGAGACCGTTTTGGCCTGTCCTTTGTCTGAAAAGGATTGGGATACTGATGACCCACAAGTATAGGGGATCGCAACAGTTTTCGAGGGTAGAGTATTCAACCCAAATTTATTGGTTCGACACAAGGGGAGCCAAAGAATATTCTCAAGTATTAGTAGTTCAGTTGTCAATTCAACCACACCTAGATAACTTAGTATCTGTAGCAATGTATTTAGTAGCAAAATAGTATGGAAGTAACGGTAACAGTGGCAAAAGTAATGGTAGCAGTTTTGTAGTAATTGTAACAGTAGCAACGGTAAAGTAAAGAAGCAAAGCACAATATGTGAAAAGCTCGTAGGCATTGGATCAATGATGGATAATTATGTCGGATGCAATTCCTCATGTAATAATTATAACATAGGGTGACACAGAACTAGCTCCAGTTCATCAATGTAATGTAGGCATGTATTCCAAATATAGTCATATGTGCTTATGGAAAAGAACTTGCATGACATCTTTTGTCCTACCCTCTCGTGGCAGCGGGGTCCTAATGGAAACTAAGGGATATTAAGGCCTCCTTTTAATAGAGTACTGGACCAAAGCATTAACACATAGTGAATACATGAACTCCTCAAACTATGGACATCACCCAGAAGTATCCTGATTATTGTCACTTCGGGGTTGTCGGATCGTAACACATAAAAGGTGACTATAGACTTGCAAGATAGGATCAAGAACTCACATATATTCATGAAAACATAATAGGTTCAGATATGATATTCATGGCACTTGGGCCCTAGTGACAAGCATTAAGCATAGCAAAGTCATAGCAACATCAATCTCAAAACATAGTGGATACTAGGGATCAAACCATAACAAAACTAACTTGATTACATGGTAAATCTCATCTAACCCATCACCGTTCAGCAAGCCTATGATGGAATTACTCACGCACAGCGGTGAGCATCATGAAATTGGTGATGGAGGATGGTTGATGACGACGGCGATGAATCCCCCTCTCCGGAGCACCGAACGGACTCCAAATCAGCCCTCCTGAGAGAGATTAGGGCTTGGCGGCGGCTCCGTATCGTAAAACGCGATGAAACTTTCTCTCTGATTTTTTCTCAGCGAAAGCAAATATATGGAGTTGGAGTTGAGGTCGGTGGATGTCTAGGGGGCCCACGAGGCACGGGCGTGCCCTAGGGGAGGGGGCACGCCCCCCACCATCATGGACAGGGTGTGGGCCCCCTGACGCTAATTCTTTCGCCAGTATTTTTTATTAATTCTGAAAAGTTGCTCCGTGGATTTTCAGGTCATTTCGAGAACTTTTATTTCTGCACAAAAATAACACCATGGCAGTTGTGCTGAAAACAACGTCAGTTCGGGTTAGTTCCGTTCAAATCATGCAAGTTAGAGTCCAAAACAAGGGCAAAAGTGTTTGGAAAAGTAGATACGACGGAGACATATCAATTCCCCCAAGCTTAAACCTTTGCTTGTCCTCAAGCAATTCAGTTGACAAACTGGAAGTGATAAAAAAACTTTTACAAACTCTGTTTGCTCTTGTTGTTGCAAATATGTAAAGCCAGCATTCAAGTTTTCAGCAAAGATTATGAACTAACCATATTCACAATAACACTTAGGTCTCATGTTTACTCATATCAATGGCACAATCAACTAGCGAGCAATAATAATAAAACTCGGATGACAACACTTTCTCAAAACAATCATAATATGATATAACAAGATGGTATCTCGCTATCCCTTTCTTAGACCGCAAAACATAAATGCGGAGCACCTTTAAAGATCAAGGACTGACTAAACATTGTAATTCATGGTAAAAGAGATCCAGTCATAGTCATACCCAATATAAATTAATAGTAATGCATGCAAATGACAGCGGTGCTCTCCTCTCCAGTGGGTGCTTTTTAATAAGAGGGTGATGGCTCAACATAAAAGTAAATAGATAGGCCCTTCGCAAAGGGAAGTAGGGATTTGTAGAGGTGCTAGACCTCGATTTTGAAATAGAGATAAATAACATTTTGAGCGGTATACTTTCAATGTCAACATAATAACTATGAGATCTCGATATCTTCCATGCTACACACATTATAGGCGGTTCCCAAACAGAATGGTAAAGTTTATACTCCCCCACCACCAACAAGCATCAATCCATGGCTTGCCCAAAACAACGGGTGCCTCCAACTAGCAACAATCCTGGGGGAGTTTTGTTTAATTATTTTGATTTGATTTGAGCATGGGACTAGGCATTCCGATTACCAGCCATTTTCTCGTGAATGAGGAGCGGAGTCCACTCCTCTTGAGAATAACCCACCAAGCATGTAAGATACAGACAGCCCTAGTTGATACATGAGCTGCTCGAGCATACAAAACAGAATTTCATTTGAAGGTTTCGAGTTTGGCACATACAAATTTACTTGGAACGGCAGGTAGATACCGCATATAGGAAGGTATGGTGGACTCATATGGAATAACTTTAGGGTTTATAGAGTTTGGATGCACAAGCAGTATTCATGCTTAATACAGGTGAAGGCTAGCAAAAGACTGGGAAGCGACCAACTGAGAGAGCGACAACAGTCATGAACATGCATTAAAATTAATCAACACCGAGTGCAAGCATGAGTAGTATATAATCCACCATGAACATAAATATCGTGAAGGCTATGTTGATTTTGTTTCAACTACATGCATGAACATGTGCCAAGTCAAGTCACTCGAATCATTCAAAGGAGGATACCACCCTATCATACCACATCACAACCATTTTAATAGCATGTTGGCACACAAGGTAAACCATTATAAGCTCCTAGCTAATTAAGCATGGCATAAGCAACTATAATCTCTAATTGTCATTGTGAACATGTTTCTTCATAATAGGCTGAATCAGGAACGATGAACTAATCATATTTACAAAAACAAGAGAGGTCGAGTTCATACCAACTTCTCTCATCTCAATCAGTCCATCATATATCGTCATTATTGCCTTTCACTTGCACGACCGAACGATGTGTATAATAATAATGGTGCACGTGCATTGGACTAAGCTGGAATTTATAAGCATTCAATTCAAGGGAGAAGACAAGGTAATATGGGCTCTTGGTTAAATCAACAACTATGCATATAAGAGCCACTTAAACATTTTCATTATGGTCTTCTCCTCTCGACCCCCAAAGGAAAAGAAAATAAAATAAAACTATTTACATGGGAAAGCTCCCAACAAGTAAAAAGAAGAACGAGAAATCTTTTTTGGGTTTTCTTTTAATTACTACTACAAGCATGGAATTTAAACTAACTAATTTTTTTGTTTTTCTTAAGGTTTATAAAACACACAAGAAGAAAGCTAGAAAAAGAAATTAAACTAGCATGGATAGTACAATGAAAAAGTATGAGCACCGACAACTAGAATGAGTGTTTGAACATGAATATAATGTTGGTGAGAAATACGTACTCCCCCAAGCTTAGGCTTTTGGCCTAAGTTGGTCTAGGGCCATGGGTAGCCTGGCTGATATCTGAAGTTATAACTGGGGTCGTACTAGGACGCAGCAGCCATTGCCTCCTGAGCTGCAGCATGGCGGCGAGCTACCTCCGTCCTCCTCTCGTACTCATTTGTCTCCTCCCTGGTGATAACATATCTTCATTTTGCCTGATAATCAAAGAGGGTAGGAGCAGGGAGAGTAATATGGACAGCTCGACGTCTGTCAAAGATTAGTCGATACTGGAGGAATTGTTCATTCCTTTCAAGAAAATGATGACTAACCATGGCATTATAATCTAAATAAGCGGGAGGCAACTCCCTATCATCTTCATGTACAGGTATACCAAGATAATTAGCCACATGGGTCGCATAAATCCATCCAAACAAATCTCCAACTAAACCATTATTATGCAACCTACGTGCAACAATTGCCCCCAAGTTTTATTGTTTGTCACCTAATACAGCACTCTTGAGAACACAAAGATCAGGAACACACGTGTGACATGCTTCATCTTTACCTGCATCTACCAATGAAAGAGCAAAATAATGTATAGCAGGAAAGTGAATGCTCCCTATGGTAGCTTGTGCTATTTCTCTAGATTCTCCCACAGTGATACTAGCAAGAAAGTCTTTATATTCAGATTTACGGGGTTCATTAACATTGCCCCACTGTGGGAGTTTACAAGCAGTAGTGAAATCTTCTAGGTCCATGGTATATGATTTATCATAAATATCAAACAGGACACTAGGAGAATTATGCGAACATGTAAATTTAAACCCTCACACGAATGAATCATTCAAATAGTAGTGCCAAGGACACTTATCTTGTATGAAGTCCTCAAGATCGGCATTACGCACATATGCATCAAATTCATCCTTGATGCCCACTTTAACCATAAACTCTTCTGACGGCCATTCACAAGGCCGCACGTCAGCTTCCCTTGGTGGTTCATCGTCCTGCTCACGCATTGCGAGCCTAGGTCATTTCTTTCTGGAAGAACCACCTTGGTACATTTTTCTAGACATATTTCTTCCTCTGATAAATTTCTGAAATTTTTAGTAACTCAAAATAAAAGTGAATCAAACTCAACAAAACTGATAGCAACTACTCCCACAAGTGCCTAGAGCCTATATCATGCATTAAAATTACTTGGGACCTCATAAATTTGACATGCAAGCTCAAGAATAGGGTCACCTAGGCAGCAAAAATTTGCAATGAATAAAGCACTAGAACAAAAACTAATTGGATCATTGGAGGAGTCACATACCAAAGAACAATCCCCCAGAGCAGTTTTGTGAATGGAACTTTGAGCAAGGAGATCGAAAATGGCAGCAAAGTGAGCTATAACTCGTGCTTGAGCTGGATGGTGATTTTTTGGGGAGGAAGATGAAGTGTGTGGGTGCAGGAATAAGTGGAGGGGGGACACCGTGGGCCCACGAGGCTGGTGGGCGCGCCCTGTAGGGGTGGGTGCGCCTTGTACCCTCGTGGCCAGGTGCCAGCTCCCCCTGCCAGATATTCTCAAATATTCCAGAAAAAAACATATTAAATTTGCAGGGCATTTGGAGAACTTTTATTTTCGGGATATTTTGTATTGCATGGATAGTTGACAAAACAGACAGAAAATACTATTTTTACTTCATTTAATCTAAATAACAGAAAGTAGAAAGAGGGTACAGAAGGTTGTGCCTTCTAATTTCATCCATCTCATGCTCATCAAAAGTCTTGTTAACAAACTCATTCCGAATAACATGGAACCGGAGAAATTTCGAATAACACTAGGTTACCTCAACGGGGATATGCACATCCCCAATAATAAGAATATCATATTTCTTCTTGACAGTAGGAAGAGGAAATTCAAAACCTCCAATAATGATAGTTGTAATTTTCCAATAGAATTGATGCTATGAACTTGAGGTTGTTTCCTCGGAAAGTGTACCATATGCTCATTACCATTAACATGAAAAGTGACATTGCCTTTGTTGCAATCAATAACAGCCCCTGCAGTATTCAAAAAGGGTCTACCAAGGATAATCGACATACTATTGTCCTTGGGAATATCAAGAATAACAAAGTTCATTAAGATAGTGACGTTTGTAACCACAACAGGCACATCCCCACAAATACCGACAGATATAGCAGTTGATTTATCAGCCATTTGCAAAGATATTTCAGTAGGTGTCAACTTATTCAATTCAAGTCTACGATATAAAGAGAGAGGCATAACACTAACACCGGCTCCAAGATCACATAAAGCAGTTTTAACATAGTTTCTTTTAATGGAGCATGGTATAGTTGGTACTCCTGGATCTCCAAGTTTCTTTGGTATTCCACCCTTAAAAGTATAATTAGCAAGCATGGTGGAAATTTCAGCTTGTGGTATCTTTCTTTTATTTGTAATAATATCTTTCATATATTTAGCATAAGGACTCACTTTAAGCATATCAGTTAAGCCCATATGTAAGAAGATAGGTCTAATCATTTCAGCAAAGCGCTCAAAATCCTCATCATCCTTTTTCTTGGATGGCTTAGGAGGAAACGCATGGGTTTCTGAACCCATGGTTCTCTTTCTTTACCATGCTTCCAAGCAACAAAATCTCTCTTATCATAACATTGATTCTTTGATTGTGGGTTATCAAGATCAACAGCAGGTTCAGTCTCTACATCATTATATTTGCTAGGTTGAGCATCAACATGAACATTATCATTAACATTATCGCTAGGTTCATGTTCATCACCAGATTGTGTTTCAGCATCAGAAATAGAAATATCATTGGGATTCTCAGGTGTGTCTACAACAGGTTCACTAGAAGCATGCAAAGTCCTATCATTTTTCTTTTTCTTCCTTTTAGAAGGACTAGGTGCATCTACATTATTTCTCTGAGAATCTTGCTCAATTCTCTTAGGGTGGCCTTCAGGATACAAAGGTTCCTGAGTCATTTTACCAGTTCTAGTAGCCACTCTAACAGCAAAATCTATTTATTATTTAATTCATCGAGCAAGTCACTTTGAGCTTTAGGTAGTTGTTCTGCTTGAGTGGTAACCATAGAAGCATATTTACTAATGAGTTTAAGTTCACCTTTAACTCTAGCCATATAATCACTCAAGCGTCCAATCATGTAAGCATTACTCTTTAATTCTCTACCAACATAAGCATTGAAGTTTTCTTGTCTAGCCATAATGTCATCAAATTCATCCAAACATTGGCTAGGAAATTTAGTAGACGGGATTTAAACTTTATCATATCTATAAAGAGAATTTACCTTTACTACCTGTGTCGGGTTATCAAGACCATGTGTTTCTTCAATAGGTGGTATATTAAGACCATGTATTTCTTTAACAGGAGGTAAATTCTTAACATCTTCAGCTTTAATACCTTTTTCTTTCATAGATTTCTTTGCCTCTTGCATATCTTCAGGACAGAGAAATAGAACGCCCCTCTTCCTCGGAGTTGGTTTAGGAGTTGGCTCAGGAATTGGTTCAGGAGTTGGCTCAGGAAGTGTTCAATTATTTTCATTAGTTAACATATTATTCAATAGCAATTCACCTTGGTCGACTGTTCTTTCCCTGAAAACACAACCATCACAACTATCCAAGTGGTCCTTGGAAGCATCAATTAGTCCATTATAAAAGATATCAAGTATTTCATTTTTCTTAAGAGGATGATCAGGCAAAGCATTAAGGAATCGAAGAAGCCTCCCCCAAGCTTGTGGGAGATTCTCTTCTTCAATTTGCACAAAATTATATATTTCCCTCAAGGCAGCTTGTTTCTTATGAGTAGGGAAATATTTAGCAGAGAAGTAATAAATCATATCCTGGGGACTACGCACACAACCAGGATCAAGAGAATTAAACCAAGTTTTAGCATCACCCTTTAATGAGAATGGAAATATATTAAGGATATAATAGTAGCAAGATTTCTCATCATTAGTGAACAGGGTGCCATAACAGTTTCAGATTCATAGCCATAAAAAGGATCAGATTCAACCAAATTAATTATCTCAGGATCGACAGAGAATTCATAATCCTTATCAGTAACAAAGATAGGCAAAGTAACAAAGATAGAGAATTCATAGGCCCCCGAGTTTCGATCCGGAGCCCCCATGCGGCTTACCTCCTGGGAGAGGAAGGGCCTGTTCTGGGGCGATTCCGCGGAGCTGGCCGGACTCCAAACATGCGTGAAAAGCATGAAGGACAAGAACATCAAGCTTGTCAACGTGATCCAGGTCATGTTCGTTCGCCGAATCTTGCGTTGCCAGAGGCGGGCAGTCAATCTGTGGGAGTTCGTCCCCACCGAGCACCGGACGCTCCAGAGGTGTCACGACCGGTTTTTCCGGGAAATCAATTTCCAGATAAGACCGTCGTGCTCATCAGCCCCAGGATTACTGTTAGCTGATGAGGCTCCAACTTGATACAGAAATTCCAAGCAAAATACAAAATATGTAGTACAAGACCATTACGGCTGTGAGTACAACAAATGGTTTCTAGTGGTTGATGGCGAAGCGGTTTGTGGATCCTCTGTGTCTATGGGACTCCATTTCCCACAGGAACAGTGACCAGTGTTAACTCCTATCTTGGCGGGCTGCTATCTCCATTGCTTAGGTTCCCGGGCTGTCGTCATCGCTCTTCTCCGTGCACAAAAATCTGGCCAAGACAATAGCGAGGACAAGCCGGTGAGTACTTTGAATGTACTCATAAACATTATGAACACAGTATAACATAACAATGGTGTGTGTAAAATATTTTATGCTTGTGACGTCAGTCACAAAAGATAAACAATCTCTGGTGCGTGCAAGCAAGTTAGTTATGAATGTGCAATGAAATAGTAGTATTAAAATTTATGAAGTAAATAACGAGAAATGCCACAGTCGGGCGTCTGGGCGACACCGCATAAAGGGCTGTAAAAGAAATGCCACAGTCGGGCGTCTGAGCGACACCACATAAAGGGCTTTAAAAGAAATGCCACAGTCGGGCGTCTGAGCGACACCACATAAAGGGCTTTAAAAGAAATGCCACAGTCGGGCGTCTGGCGACACCACATAAAGGGCTTTAAAAGAAATGCCACGATCGGGCGTCGGCGACACCACATAAAGGGCTTTAAAAGAAATGCCACAGTCGGGCGTCTGAGCGACACCACATAAAGGGCTTTAAAAGAAATGCCACAGTCGGGCGTCTGAGCGACACCACATAAAGGGCTTTTTAAAATAAATGAACAATCATAGTGAGTACCCCGGAGGTAGAACCATCCCAGAGATACTCAATAATAACAATAATATCACGGGTTAGTCAACGATAACATTAATCATAATCATCATGAGTCACAAGTCACAGTCCATGTTGTTCCAGTTCTGGTTTAACAGTTTCGCCTCCGAAGACCGACACTAAGACCGACACTTGACCCGTCCCAGACTGAAATCCTTAACCATGGACACGGCTATTCGAATAGGTTTTTAAATCTCTGCAGAGGATGTACTCTTTACCCACGAGCAACGGATTCCTTTAGTCCATCGGGACTAATTCCGCTTACGGTCTTTTAAATGAAAACACACCTGACTTGCACACACCAGCTTAACTCACTCGTGTCTGGAATCACCCACGACACTTGTCAAGCAAACTCTAAGTGGGGAGGCTACAACCTCGAGTAGCATGGGATCAAATTTATATCGCGCACTAAGGGGTGGCCTCCCTCTCGGTCCCAACCGAAACACCCATGCCCCTGACGGATGGTGGCTTTAATCCAGGCCATGGTACCCTCATCCCGTCCCTCTGCATGCGGTGTGTGCTAGAAAGGGTTGACAATTTCTTGAACCGTACCCTTACATGGCGAGGGACAAGTGGTAGCACGAAACAAGTGTGGGGTTCTTTGGAACAAGACTCGATCTACTGATCGACTCGGAGGTTTATAGTTTCTGCATGACATGTATAACAAATATATTCCAACCAATGCAATCAACCCTCATCATATCTTATCATGCCATACCGACATACCCGTCTGGCGGAGACCGGCGACAAGCTCACACCTACCCAAGGCGGAGGCTTTCCCGGACTTCTCTCCGGCATGTATGCAAGATACATGAGGATGATTACCATCACAAGTATACTCATTTCCATCAGCATGGAAATCACCAATATGCATCCATGCAAATGATCATATCACATGAAATAACGAGTCCTTCGAAAGAAGGTGGTGTTATAAACGTGTCAACAAACACACCAAAAAAAAAATTATGCCGGGGTTCAGAATGCTTGCCTTCAATGTGTGGAAAGGCAGGGTGCACTTCAAAACATTTGAATGTTTTCTCCTCTCTTCAAAATTCCTATTTTAGCAATATAAAGAATTAACACACAAAATAAAACAGCACCAAAAGTTGTTTGGAAAATTTTTCAAATAAATCTTAAAATAAACTAGACAATATTTCAGAGAGGTGGGAAAAAGAATTAATTCATTTGGAGTTGTATTTAAAAAGATATAACCAGTCAAAGTTCTGGTCAAATCTGGTTTTTAAATAAAACAGAAAAAGAAAACGTTTCAGAGGGGATTACGCTTTCGAAGCGGGGAAACGTACTTCGGCATTTACGCTTTCACTTATCCAGCGTGGAGCGCTGAAAGTCACCGACAGTGGGTCGAGGGGCCCCACTAGTCGAGTTTGACTAGTCGCCCTCCTCCTCTTCCTCTGTCCCGAGCCGAGGCGGGAGTCCGGCGATCGTCGCCGCGAAGGCGTCCCTGCATGGCGTCTGAGTGCAGGGATGGATCCGCCACTCCTAGGCGGTCCTTCTGGTGGTCGCAGGGTCACCGGGGGTGGAGGGAGTTGCCGGCGGCGAGCTCCGCGGCGGAGAGGTGGCTTCGGTGACGGAGTGATTTTGTGGCGGCGATGGCTCCCGAACAAAATTGATTAGAAATGGTTCACGGAGGATGAGGTAGCTCTTGGTGAAGAGAACGGAGAGGGGAGGCTCTGGCGCCGGAGTGAACGAGGCGATGGCGGCGGCCGTGGTTGCGGAGATGAGGAAGACGGCGTTCCGGACGATTGCGGGCTGTGGGGGTGTCGTTGGGGTGGTATGAGGCTGCTGAAGGCTTGTATGAGCTCGGGCTTCCTTTTATAGCTCGTCGAGGTCGGTTCCGTGGCGGCGGAGATAAAACGGCGGCGAACCGCCTCTCTGGCTTGTAGGGCAACGTGGCAGCGACGAGGGCTTGCGGACAAAGCTGCGGATGAGCTCGGGCTGTGCGAGGGGCCGTGGCGGCGGGAAGGCTCGGACGGCGCCGACATGAGCGGGCTGTCGGGCGACGATGGCGGCTAAGCGCTTTCCTGCCGGGAGTGGCGAGGGGCTTGGCGTGTTGCGGTGAGCACGGAGCGCGTCGCGTGGTCTTTGCGAGCGGGACAAAGCCGTGGGGGCCAGCGTGTCGGCTCGGCGCATAAGCGTGCCAAGCGCGCTCTGCTTTCGCTTCTGGGCGTGCAGGGACGTGCTCGACGAAATGCCGAGCATGCTCTGAGCTTGGGTGAGGCTGGCATTTAGCGATCTAGGTTAAGAGTAACGGGAGTCTAGTGGACATGCTTGTTTGATCGAGGTGCAAGTTCATAATGTAGACTTGAGATCATGCCAATTCAGGACATGCACATAGGGTGTTTGTCAAAATGCCAAAGGCACCTAGGCTATTCTTGGAGTGGCCAAAACTTCCATAGTGGGGTCTCTTTGGATGCAAGAGGGAGTGGTGAAGTTAGTTTGCAGAAAGGAGAAACTTGCTAGTGCAAGTTTTGCAAAACTTCCATTCTGGACAGAAAGCAAATGGCAATGTTGCAAGCACTTAGAATCATCCTATGGGTCCACTCTCCTGGACTTAAGGGTTTAGTAGGGATGGCTATAAGTAGGAGAAATAATCACAGCAAAGAGAGCAAGTTAAAATATAGTTGTAGTACAAAACCTCAAGTTGGACCGAATGGAAATGAGGATGATTCACTCAAAATTTTCAAAGAACATAACTGGTTTTTGCACAAAGGGAATGATATGCTCCTCTTGACATCCCATAATTTTGGTGGAGGCTAGAAAGAATTATTTAAAAGGGTTGCGATGCAAAGTTGCTCTCTGGACCGAGAAGAAAACATGTGTAGCACTCAAAATAATTCAAGATTAAAAGATATTTTTGATTAAAAGTGATTTAAAAACATCACATGACCTCTCCAAATTTTTGTGGGATTTTAGATAAATATATCAACTGGTTGTAGTTCAAATAGGGCCATATATCCTTGAAAACCATTTTTTCAAGAAAACAAAGATCAAGCAAAATAATTATGTAATTAGTCTTACTATAAAAAGAAAAGTTTTTCTTGAGAGGTTAAACAAGTCCAATAACATATCTGAAAAGTTGTCTCTATGGGGAAAACTCCATAATAGCAAGGAGAAAAAGTTTCAAAAATCAAAGGAGCCCGAAAACAAAAGTTTTAATTTCTGGCAAAATTTTAATTAATAAAACAAGGTCAAAATTTTGGGTGTCACAACACTACCCCTTAAAAGGAAATCTAGTCCTCGAGATTTGTTAAGAGTTGTAAAACAGAAAAAATACTTTTACTTGGTCAAAAGATCATTTTACACAAAGGTAAAAAGAGGCTACAGTGAGAGGACAATAAGTGGTGAGTAACTACAGATAGTAATCTTGGCGCTGCGTGGAAAAAAAAATCCATGCTATGAAAACGGGCAATTTCTCGCTGGGCGCCGTGAATTCAGAATAAATTCTAAATTTAACAATCGCTGGTCGCGTGCAGAGAACAAGATGCTCTCTCTGGTGACATGGGACCGGGCCCACCGTCGGTCTCTCTAGCTCTCTCTTCTTCCTCTCCCGCGCTTTTCGGCTTTCTCCACCGGCGGCGTCTAGCGCATAGGGCATCCAGGCCGTCTTGCGGTAGTCTTGCGGCGTGCTTGCTGCCGTGCAGCAGTGCACTCACCTCGCGGGCGGTCTTGCTGTCGGCCTTTGCTTTCATGGATTCGACTCGAACACCGGCGATCGGCGACGAAGCGGCGCTGGTGGACCTCGTCCACCGTACACCAAGCTCGAGCTATAAAATGACCGCGGCGTTCTCCTCTTCTTCCTCACACAGCCTCGCTCCTCCTTCCCTCTTCTTCTCCTCTGTTTACGCTGGCCGGAGCTCGAGACGAGGCTCTAATGGCGGAGGTGGTGCCGGACTGGTATGTGATCTGTTGTGCGGAGGGTGGCGGCGGTGGGGCTCTCCGTGCTCTGTCGCGATGATCCTTGATGATCGCCGTGATCTTCTGCTTTCGGTGCTTGGCTCTCCGTGGTGGCGGTAATCACGAGGAGTAGGTGGGGTGTGCCGGGTGCTAAGCTGTTGTAAGGGTGGTTAGCGGATGTAACACTTGTTGTAAAGTTTTGCAAACAGTGTAGGCGCTCGGATGATTATGGTCGAGTGTCTGTGGTCGTTGTCTTGTGTGAAATAAAATATCCCATGTCGTGAGGAAATGTACGATGTGGCAATACGGTGAGGAGAAAACTCTTACTAGGATTGTTCGCGTTACACGAGTTATTCACGAAGGAACTTACTCATATTAGTAGAAACTAAATCTGCGACTCACCGCACAATTCGAGGTACCACGCATAAGTTACAATGCAAATACAAATGCTGCAAAAACAAATACAGATAGTGACGTCTAAAATGAAAACGGTGGCGGGTGTGGTCACGATAAAATGTCTCGGTAGAGGATACACTCCTCGTCTATCGGAGGCAATGGATTGACCGATCGATGTATCGTCTCTCGGTCGGGCTTCATGATCTGCCGATTGCAATCGAGGATTTAAATCAGCGAAGTTCGGAGATAATCCATCACCCGCTGGTTCAAATGCTCTAGAGCGATGATATCTTGGATAAGGTTGGCTAATCTTGGGTCCTTCTCAATCGCCCACCGAAAAGATGTCACTCCTCCGGGGTTGCACGACTCGGAAAATAATAATATCCGCGTTATGGGCATAGAATCTTGCGGATCGAAGGCGAGCAATTGCTTCTTCGCAGCATCTTCTATGGCCGTTAGGGGTTGGCATAGATTTCCCCATGAAGGAAACTTCATTGGATCTTGGTTGGGGTCTATGGGGAATGTGTCTTGCTGCCCAAGATACGAGGTGGATGGGGTGATCCTTGATTTGAACAGCTCGTCTTTGGGGTGGCTGGGTAGAACCCATGGTATCGCGGGTAAAGTCCCACAATATTTTGACAAAGCCACAGGGGTTGCATCCGGGGTTCTCGGATGAATGCTATGGCTCGGCATGACAAGAGATGGTTGTGAGAGTGGTGCACGAGGTGAGGGTCGCTGGGCAAGGTCACAAGGTGGCCTTCTTATATAACATCTAGGCTGGTTTATTTACCGTGGTGAAAGGTAATAAATCTGCGGATTACCTCAAGAGTCGGGTCCGTGCGGAGATACACATATCTCATAAAGAGGCGATATTCTTGTGGTTGCCGTCAAGGTTGGTCTTAGTAGCTGTGCCCGAAATTATGCAATTGCGTCTTGACAAAATCGCAAGGCCATTCTATTAAAATAGGGCACGTCAACGGCTGCGTTAATATACACAACAGCATGACTACAAAGTAAGGATACACTAAGACTCGGTACCATTCGCACGGCTTAGTCTACCGTTTATGTCTAAACGGGCGCGCCTGGTGGATGTCGAGTCTTCTCCACGTGTCTCACTGCCGGGATCAGTCGGAGATGGCGGAGGAACGACAGGGTCGGGGTAGCGATGATGACCATCACGGGGATTGTTGGCCACAACCCCGTTGGAGTGTGTTCCCAAAAGGTGACGAAGCACTTCTGGGGTCATCAAGGCATCTCGGTTGATGGCTGGAGTTGACCTCAGGGTCTCGATCGGCTGTCCAAACAGTACGACTGGGTTGTCGGCGTCGGGCTCATCTTCTCTTCTAGCTGGGGCTCGACGAACCAGCTCTCCTCGAGCTGCGATCAGATCAATGGTGATCTGGTCGAACAGTGCCTCTAGTGCACTTACATAGCGCACTAGGTGCAACAATGCGGGATCCGTCTCGTGATCTCCGTTGGCTACTTGGGTGGTCTACCATACCCTTCGCGTCAGGGTAGTAGTGGAGCAGGCGACGATTAACTCGGGCGATAAGTGCACGAGATGAACTATAGCCTCTCGAGCAGCTAGTTGAATGGCTTGTGGCTCAAAGGAAGTTGTTCTTCGGTGAACTGTAAAGGCGTTGGGCGCTAGACCCCTACCAGATGTGCACAATGGCCCAGAATTGACGGTCTTCACCGCTCATGGGTCCTTGGTACACAACATACTCTGGTGGCTCCTCTAACGCATAGGCACGACGGGTGAGGTTTGCGAGGATGGTCACAAAACCTCCAAGGTTGGTTGCTGTGGTTTCATTGTGCACTATGGGGCCAGGCATTGTGGCTAGGTTGGGGAAGGCGCTGTGCTTTGTTGGGGTTAGCGTGCCCTTTTATAGAAAAAGGGGACGGAGTCTTCCCTCGCACGCTTGTGGGGAGACATCCTGGGTGCTGGTTCTTGGCGTGATCGACAAGCTAGGTTGGTAGGTTGGGCACCGATTGCCTAAAATGTCGGGTCCTTTGTGTGGCTATCTTGCACGAGAAGCTTGGCTGGGTTTTGGTTATGGCCTGGTGGGTTGGTTTGCTCGAGTTTATTGACACGCTATGATAGGATTAGCCAATGGTCACTGGGCTCGATACCAAGTCTGTCACGACCGGTTTTTCCGGAAATCAATTTCGAGATAAGACCGTCGTGCTCATCAGCCCCGTGATTACTGTTAGGTGATGAGGCTCCAACTTGATCTGAAATTCCAAGCAAAATACAAAATATGTAGTACAAGACCATTACGGCTGTGAGTACAACAAATGGTTTCTAGTGGTTGATGGCGGAAGCGGTTTGTGGATCCTCTGTGTCTATGGGACTCCATTTCCCACAGGAACAGCTGACCAGGTTAACTCCTATCTTCGCGGGGCTGCTATCTCCATTGCTTAGGTTCCCGGGCTGTCGTCGCATCGCTCTTCTCCGTGCACAAAAATCTGGCCAAGACAATAGCCAGGGACAAGCCAGTGAGTACTTTGAATGTACTCGCAAACATTATGAACACAGGTATAACATAACAATGGTGTGCTGTAAAATATTTTATGCTTGTGACGTCAGTCACAAAAGATAAACAATCTCTGGTGCGTGCAAGCAAGTTAGTTATGAATGTGCAATGAAATAGTAGTATTAAAATTTATGAAGTAAATAACGAGAAATGCCACAGTCGGGCGTCTGGGCGACACCGCATAAAGGGCTGTAAAAGAAATGCCACGATCAGGCGTCGAGCGACACCACATAAAGGGCTTTAAAAGAAATGCCACGGTCAAGGCGTCGGCGACACCACATAAAGGGCTTTAAAAGAAATGCCACAGTCGGGCGTCTGAGCGACACCACATAAAGGGCTTTAAAAGAAATGCCACAGTCGGGCGTCTGAGCGACACCACATAAAGGGCTTTAAAAGAAATGCCACAGTCGGGCGTCTGAGCGACACCACATAAAGGGCTTTAAAAGAAATGCCACAGTCGGGCGTCTGAGCGACACCACATAAAGGGCTTTTTAAAATAAATGAACAATCATAGTGAGTACCCCGGAGGTAGAACCATCCCAGAGATACTCAATAATAACAATAATATCACGGGTTAGTCAACGATAACAATAATCATAATCATCATGAGTCACAAGTCACAGTCCATGTTGTTCGATTCTGGTTTAACAGTTTATTCAAGACCGACACTAAGACCGACACTTGACCCGTCCCCTGTGAAATCCTTAACCATGGACACGGCTATTCGAATAGGTTTTTAAATCTCTGCAGAGGATGTACTCTTTACCCACGAGCAACGGATTCCTTTAGTCCATCGGGACTAATTCCGCTTCTGTCTTTTAAATGAAAACACACGACTTGCACACACCAGCTTAACTCACTGTGTGCAGGAATCACCCACGACACTTGTCAAGCAAACTCTAAGTGGGGAGGCTACAACCTCGAGTAGCATGGGATCAAATTTATATCGCGCGCACTAAGGGGTGGCCTCCCCTCTCGGTCCCAACCGGAAACACCCATGCCCCTGACGGATGGTGGCTTTAATCCAGGCCATGGTACCCTCATCCCGTCCCTACATGCGGTGTGTGCTAGAAAGGGGTTGACAATTTATTGAACCGTACCCTTACATGTGGAGGGACAAGTGGTAGCACGAAACAAGTGTGGGGTTCTTTCGAACAAGACTCGATCTACTGATCGACTCGGAGGTTTATAGTTTCTGCATGACATGTATAACAAATATATTCCAACCAATGCAATCAACCCTCATCATATCTTATCATGCCATACCGGACATACCCGTCCTGACGGAGACCGGCGACAAGCTCACACCTACCCAAGGCAGAGGCTTTCCCCGGACTTCTCTCCGGCATGTATGCAAGATACATGAGGATGATTACCATCACAAGTATACTCATTTCCATCAGCATGGAAATCACCAATATGCATCCATGCAAATGATCATATCACATGAAATAACGAGTCCTTCGAAAGAAGGTGGTGTTATAAACGTGTCAACAAACACACCAAAAAAAAAATTATGCCGGGGTTCAGAATGCTTGCCTTCAATGTGTGGAAAGGCAGGGTGCACTTCAAAACATTTGAATGTTTTCTCCTCTCTTCAAAATTCCTATTTTAGCAATATAAAGAATTAACACACAAAATAAAACAGCACCAAAAGTTGTTTGGAAAATTTTTCAAATAAATCTTAAAATAAACTAGACAATATTTCAGAGAGGTGGGAAAAAAATTAATTCATTTGGAGTTGTATTTAAAAGATATAACCACCAAAGTTACGGTCAACTGGTTTTAAATAAAATGCGAAGAAAACGTTTGAGAGGATTACGCTTTGCGGGAAGCGTGCCGGCATTTACGCTTTCACTTATCCAGCGTGGAGCGCGGGAAGTCACCGACAAGGGTCGAGGGGCCACTAGTCGAGTTTGACTAGTCGCCTCCCTCCTCTTCCTCTGTCCCGAGCCGAGGCGGGAGTCCGGCGATCGTCGCCGGCGAGCGGCGTCCCCTCGCGGGCGTCTGAGTGCAGGGATGGATCCGCCACTCCTAGGCGGTCCTTCTGGTGGTCGCAGGGTCACCGGGGGTGGAGGGAGTTGCCGGCGGCGAGCTCCGCGGCGGAGAGGTGGCTTCGGTGACGGAGTGATTTTGTGGCGGCGATGGCTCCCGAACAAAATTGATTAGGGGAAATGGTTCACGGGAGGATGAGGTAGCTCTTGGTGAAGAGAACGGAGAGGGGGAGGCTCTGGAGGCGCCGGAGTGAACGAGGCAGTGGCGGCGGCCGTGGTTGCCGGAGATGAGGAAGACGGCGTTTCCCGGACGATTGCGGGCTGTGGGGGGTGTCGTTGGGGTGGTATGAGGCTGCCTGAAGGCTTGTATGAGCTCCGGGCTTCCTTTTATAGCTCGTCGAGGTCGGTTCCGTGGCGGCGGAGATAAAACGGCGGCGAACCGCCTCTGTCTGTGTGTAGGGCAACGTGGCGGCGGCGAGGGCTTGCGGACAAAGCTGCGGATGAGCTCGGGCTGTGCGAGGGCAGTGGCGGCGGGAAAGGCTCGGACGGCGCCGACATGAGCGAGGGCTGTCGGGCGACGATGGCGGCTAGCGCTTGCCTGCCGGGAGTGGCGAGGGCGGCTTGGCGTGTTGCGGTGAGCACGGAGCGCGTCGCGTGGTGCTGCAGAGCGGGACAAAGCCGTGGGGGCCAGCGTGTCGGCTCGGCGCATGTGCGTGCCAAGCGCCGCGCTCTGCTCGCCTCTGGCGTGCAGGGACGTGCTTTCGACGAAATGCCGAGCATGCTCTGAGCTTGGGTGAGGCTGGCATTTAGCAGATCTAGGTTAAGAGTAACGGGGAGTCTAGTGGACATGCTTGTTTGATCAGAGGTGCAAGTTCATAATGTAGACTTGAGATCATGCCAATTCAGGACATGCACATAGGGTGTTTGTCAAAATGCCAAAGGCACCTAGGCTATTCTTGGAGTGGCCAAAACTTCCATAGTGGGGTCTCTTTGGATGCAAGAGGGAGTGGTGAAGTTAGTTTGCAGAAAGGAGAAACTTGCTAGTGCAAGTTTTGCAAAACTTCCATTCAGACGAGAAAGCAAATGGCAATGTTGCAAGCACTTAGAATCATCCTATGGGTCCACTCTCCGGACTTAAGGGTTTAGTAGGGATGGCTATAAGTAGGAGAAATAATCACAGAAAGAGAGCAAGTTAAAATATAGTTGTAGTACAAAACCTCAAGTTGGACCGAATGGAAATGAGGATGATTCACTCAAAATTTTCAAAGAACATAACTGGGTTTTTGCACAAAGGGAATGATATGCTCCTACCGACATCCCATAATTTTGGTGGAGGCTAGAAAGAATTATTTAAAAGGGTTGCGATTGCAAAGTTGCTCTCTGGACCGAGAAGAAAACATGTGTAGCACTCAAAATAATTCAAGATTAAAAGATATTTTTGATTAAAAGTGATTTAAAAACATCACATGACCTCTCCAAATTTTTGTGGGATTTTAGATAAATATATCAACTGGTTGTAGTTCAAATAGGGCCATATATCCTTGAAAACCATTTTTTTCAAGAAAACAAAGATCAAGCAAAATAATTATGTAATTAGTCTTACTATAAAAAGAAAAGTTTTTCTTGAGAGGTTAAACAAGTCCAATAACATATCTGAAAAGTTGTCTCTATGGGGGAAAACTCCATAATAGCAAGGGAGAAAAAGTTTCAAAAATCAAAAGGGAGCCCAGAAAACAAAAGTTTTAATTTCCTGGCAAAAATTTTAATTAATAAAACAAGGTCAAAATTTTGGGTGTCACAAGAGGCTCTACGACATGACGCACAAAGGCGCATGGAAGGAGCTATTCAGGGCCTCCGAAGTGCCTCCCCGACATCCGAAGACCGCGGGCTTCACGCCGCGCGGGCTCCTAGGCCGGTGAGTCCTTAGACTGACACCGGATCCAGTTCTCCCTGATATATTCACGGGAGTGCCTTAAGTAATTGCGCGTGTTTATTTCAGGATTACGTGGAGATAGCGGAGCAGGTTTACTGCCCGGCTTCGCTGCCAGAAGACCCAGCAGATGTTCTCCTGACGGAGATGCTGGTCCCGGCGCCATACAAGGTGCCGGAGAAGAAGGCCCCGGGGATCCGAAAGGGTCTCAGGCACAAGGTTGTGCCAGAAGCCTCGTCCGAAGACGACGAGGCGGACTCCTCCCACGAAAGGGAGGAGGAAGAAGAAGAAGATGCCCCATCCGGAAAGGATGAGGGGTCCGGGGAGGCGGACCCGGGGGCCGGAAAAGGTCCTCGGCGCAGGGCCGTCATTCCCCTGTCGTCCGATGACGACGAGTCGGATTCCTCCCGCGGGGGCGGGAGGAATCACAAAGAGATCCTACCTTCCCCCACCAGGGGGGAGAAGAAGAGAAAAGCCGCCCCAGGAGGGGAGGCTGGGGCGTCCAAGTGTCACGACCCGTTTTTCAATAAAAATATTTATTGAAAGACTGGTCTTCTCATGCCCAGTGTGAGGAAAATCCTCCTCACTGGTAGACACAACTTTGGTACAATAAGCCAGTAGCATTGTTATATTACAGGGGGTTGAGCTGAAGTCGCTCAACAATTATTACAAGCACGCCGATAATTATACATATGGCGGATATGGCACAATGGTGGGGTGGCAATACTACTGACTTGAGATAATAGTGGTTGGGTGGAGTAACACAGTGGAGTGGGTAGCATTACTACCACCTTTGGTGGCTCATCGGCGTCGAGGTGAGGCTCGATGAATTTTATTTAGGTAGCGAAGCGGTGATAAACGATGACCAAAACCAGGGTCGTGCGTGGTCGATCGGACTCCTCTAAGCGTCGGACTCGCTATCGAACTCTTCATCCATGAGATCGCCTTCGTCAGCATCTGGCCAAATCAACAAGCCAGGTGAGTACTTTGAATGTACTCGCAAGACAGTTCGGACGAGAGATATAACAAATGCATGCATGAATGCGTCATGAGTATTTTAGCAAGGGTGCATTTGATTTCATAAAGGCAAGTCAGGGAAAAATGGGAAACGGCGGTAGTCCGCTCGTAAACCCAAAGGAAATAAACGTGAACCCAATCGAGTGTCTGATACGACGCCTCGAAAGAAAGATCGATAAATAGAGCATGCCGCAGTCGGACGTCTGAGCGACATCACATAAAGGGCTTATAACAAAATAATTAATAGAATATGCCGCAGTCGGACGTCTGAGCGACATCACATAAAGGGCTTATAACCAAAATAAATAATAACAATGCATGATGGACGTCGAGCGACATCACATAAAGGGCTTATAACCAAAATAAATAATAACAATGCCGCAGTCGGACGTCTGAGCGACATCACATAAAGGGCTTATAACCGAAATAAATAATAACAATGCCGCAGTCGAACGTCTGAGCGACATCACATAAAGGGCCTATAACCAAAATAAATAATAACAATGCATGATCGGACGTCTGAGCGACATCACATAAAGGGCTTATAACGAAATAAATAATAACAATGCCGCAGTCGGACGTCTGAGCGACATCACATAAAGGGCTTATAACCAAAATAAATAATAACAATGCCGCAGTCGGACGTCTGAGCGACATCACATAAAGGGCTTATAACCAAAATAAATAATAACAATGCCGCAGTCGGACGTCTGAGCGACATCACATAAAGGGCTTATAATTCCTTGTCATAACGTGTGAAGGTTAAAGCACACCTAAATATTCCACACAGGATGGTTATCGGTTGGTCCTTCACAAGGCACAACTTTAACCAAACTCCATACTTCTTTAGCTTACCGGGGTTCCTTGCCATCAAGACTGACAATTGACAAGATCAAGAGACCCGAAGCGGGGTCATGGACAGGATGTTGAAGTGGGGAGTTGACTCTGCAGAGTTTGTACTAAAATGACCACAGCCAACGGATTTCCATAGTCACGAGGGACTAGTTCCGTTTATGGTTTTTCGGAAGAAAACACAACCTAACCAGTACACACCCATTCCACTTCACGTTGCCAGGAATCACCCTTGACAGCGTTCAAGAAAAACTTTGAGACGGGGAGATCACACACTCGAATGACATGGGATCAAATTTATATACGCGTGCTCTAAGGGGTGCCCCCCTCTCGGTCCCAACCGGAAACACCCATGCCCCCTGACCGGATGAGAGGCTTTAATCCAGGGCCATGGAACCTTCATCCCGGCCTCTCCATTTGGTGTGTACCGGGAAGTGGTTTACCTCTTACTAAACCTTATCCCTTGCGGGAAACATGTGGCAGTACGGAAAGGAAATGAACGGGAATTGTTGCCGGGGTCAACACACTTACTGGCTTAAGACTGGCATGCTACAACACTACCATCTTAGCCTTCTTCATGCCACCATGTGGCCATGCAACCTCATTTCCATGAACTCATGGATTTCTTTAACTCACTTGTCTCAACGTGTCATGAAACAAAACTCATCGGGATGCTTATGAACATGTCATGAAACCATTTTTATGCAAACATGTCATGAAACCATTTTAATGCAAACATGCCAAGACACTCATCATATCAAAAGTTCAAACATGCTTGCCTGGCTCGGAGTAGTCGGGGCCTAGTTCGGCGAAGTTCGCGTCTCCTTCACCACCTTCGGTATCTACGGTACACAGAAATACACGCGCTATCGTAAATACCGTGGGATACAGAAAGTTGATCCAAATATTTTCCAAATAAATATGATAAAAAACTAGACAGAAATTGGAAGAGGACAGAAAAAGAATCACTCAAAAATTCCCTTCTGTTAAAAAGTTATAAGAGTTTTAGCCCAAGGACCCATCTGTGATGAAACAGAAAGTTCCCAGGGGCTCGTTTATAAAAACAGAAACGGCCCGACTGAAATTACGCCGGCCCAGAGGGGAGACGTACTTTGGCAGAAGGCCTTGAAAACGTTTAGTTTAAAAGGAACTGAGAGGCCGACGGTGGGCTCCACAGCCGGGTTTGAAAATCAAGCGGGGGCACCGAGCCCGACGGCGCCCGAGGGTGCGGTGGTCGCCGCCGCGATCCACGGCGAGGCAGGGATCGGTTAGTACCTCGTGTTCAGGGCACCATTCCGCGTCGAGGGAGGTGGAAGTGGTCGCGGCGAGTACCGTGTCGACGGCGGCTCTTGCTCCGCGGACGGCGGTTCTGGACGAGGGTGGAGTTCACGGAGAGGGCTGCAAAGTTTAAATTGACGGGGTTAGACTTATGGTAGCTAGAGGGGTAGCAGACGGAGTTTGGGCACGGAGACGGCCTCACCGGAGTGAATCGAGGTGGAGGCCGAGGCGAGGCGGCGGAGTTGGAAAAGGAGACCTCCTCGGGGTCCTCCTAGTGGCACAGTGGGGTGCTCATGTGGTGCGAGGGTGGTGTGTGCTCGAGGGCGAGCTCGGGGCCCTTTTATGGGCGGCCGAGGCGGTGGCCGAGAACGGGTTCTCCGCGGGGTGATTCTGGCGTGGAGGTTGAGCGGGAGGTTGCAGAGGTGGGCGTCATCACGGTCATCCTCTCGCTTGTTTGCGTCGTTAATCTGCGTTGGGGTTTGGCGGTTTAGGTGGAGTTCGACGAACGGGCGGCGCGAACCTGTCGGCGGCAGAGCGCGCTGTCTGGCGCGCCGTGCCACGGCGACGCCTGCACGTGCTGCACCGGTGAGAATATCGCCACGCGAGCCACCGGTGGTTTAAGCGGCGCCGAACGGCGTTCGCCGCCGTTCTGCTGGCTGTTGGCGCTCGGGATTCGCCGCCGCGAAGACACGCCGCCGTGGCAGCGGGCCAAGGTGCCACCGACGCCAGGAACGCGCCAAGCGCGCGTGTGGGGCTCCGGACAAGAAGGTTAGGCCGCGAGCAACGTGCCAAGTGTAATGTGATCGCGTGACCGAATCTGTCGAAGCTGAAGTCTGAATTTAACTGAACTTTCTGACAGTGGAAGAAAAACAGTGCATGCAAGGTGTTCGACAGAATGATCCAGGCATGTAGGGATTTTTCCTTGAGCTGATTTTTGGTGGAGTGACCTCTCATTGCAACTATAGGCTGTCTGGATTTTTGTAGAATTTTTGGAGAAGTATAGATATGAATTTCACCAAATTTGGCAAATCTGGTCCAAACTTACAGTGAGTGTAATTTGAAAAATTTGAGAAGGGGAAGAGTGGATCAAGATGGATCTGGGTTGTGGGTACAAAGGACTATCCAGGGGAGTTGGGTTGAGGTTAAAAATCCAAAGCATTAGGGCACTTGCTTTGCAAATCTCCAAGGCTCAAAAGAAATAGGCAGAATAGTTAAACAGAGAAAATAATCCAAATAAAATCCAGAAATAGATTTTATTGGTTGGGACAGAGTGTTTGGTCTGTTCAAATGTCTTGAGGAGAGTTTTATCATAAGGAGATTGGCAAAACAAGAATGGATTAAAAAACCAAGTGGAAACCAAAACCAAAAGGTTTCTCTTTTGAAAGAAATTAAAAGGTTGACTTCAAATAAAACAAGGTCTCCCCCTTTTTTTTTTGAAAACAAAACCAACAAAAAGTTTTTTTTTTTGGAGTGTCACACCAAGAAGGGGAAGAGGCCCCTTCCGGACTACTCCGCCACGGCCGCTCTCAGCGAGGAGGGGTGGCTGCTCAGGGGGAAGCCCCTAGCGCGATTGTAAGTGTTTGCATTCTATCATGACTTCACTTCACATTTTGTATTTATAATGCCGAACGTATGTGCAGTCCGGCCAGGGATCACCCCGAGGTATCCTCCTCCGGGTCCCTGAGCAATTCGGAGATGAATTCGCTTCCGACGGCCACTACTCCTCAACCCGCGGACGACACGGAGGTGTTGTCCCAAAGGCTCCCAGAGCGGGGGGAGGTGACTCTAGAGACGCCCCGAGGCGGGGTCCCAGACGTCGAACACGCGGGGTTCAAGATCCCCACGGATCGTGTCGACAAGAGCCACGGCCAGCCGGGCTCTGAGCTGAACACAATTCTGGAACCTTCGATGGTTCCGGACTCAGGCAGGCGACCCCTCGCTAAGGAGGATGAGCCGTCTGTGTTGCGTACTTCCGTTGCGCATGAAGTGCCGGACGGTCTGCTGGAAGCGCTTTGCGGCGCTTCCCTGGACGAAGGGCACCGTACTCTTATGAGTATGGTGATTCGGAAGGTTTCGTCCGCCAAGAGCGGACTAACCGAAGCTTGCACCAGCCTCTAACAGGCTTCGAGGTAAGTAATAAATATGTGCAAAATTACCACCCGATAGGTAGTAGCCCCTGATACTCTGTTTGGCATTCGGAAAGAAAAGCCAAGCAGAGGGTCAATTAAAATCCGCAGGAGTCTAATCATAAGTATTATTTTGAATAAGCAGGTTGTGCTGCTTGCTGCTGCTGCCCGTACCGCCGAGGTTGCCGATCTGAAGCGGGACCTGGAGAAGGCGCAGGGAGAGCTCGACCTCACGAAGAGGCAGCTCGAAGAGAACAAGGGTAAGTAATTCCCGTTATTATGTATTTGAGGATAGGCAGAATTGGTTGGTCTAACAACTAAGTGTCGTGACCGTGTAATAGGGGCCCCCGCCGAAGTGGCGGCCCTGAAGAAGGTACTGTCCGAGGCCGAAGACAAGGCGGCCTCGGAGTGTAAGGAGCGCAAAAAGCAAAGTGCTAGGGTAGGTGAGGTACAGTAGGAGCTCCAGGACCTCGGCAAGAAATGCGAGTCCGTGGATCATGATCTGAAGGCAAAAGAGGTCGAGCTTGCGAAGGCCCTTATGAGCTTAAAAGACGCCAAGGCCGAAGCCGAGAAAGCACAGCAAGAGATCCAGGAGGCCAAGAAGATAGCAGCGGGTAAGAAGTTCTTTATGCAAAGCAAACATGTGGAGGAGGCGTTTCTTTTACTTACTCGAATTCGGAGCTCTCCAGGGGCATTCGCAGATCTGCCAAGCGGCGTATCGGATGCTGCGGAGTTCTACCGTGCCTAGGAGGGGAACTCAATGGAGAAGCTGTTCTGGTCCCAGTATGCTGGGGCCGAACACCCGATGCCTCTGAGTGACCAACTGAAGCAGTTGGTCGAACTCCACAGGGCGGCCGAACTGGCTATGAAGGGGTTCATAGTCCGGATGTGGCCTGGTGAGCTCATGCCCAGTAGCTACTTCGGCCTGATCAAGCGGATGATGGATGCCTGCCCGCGGCTTGAGGTGATCAAGCGATCCGTGTGCATCGAGGGTGCCCGTCGGGCCCTTGCCCGCGTCAAAGTGGATTGGGGCAAGATGGATGCGGAGAAGATGGTCAAGGACGGACCGCCGGGGGGCAAGGTGCATCGCCATCCCGAGCTGTACTATGATGGCGTTATGAAGGGTGCTCGCCTCGTGGCTGACGTATGTACCAAAGACACCATTTTTGAATGAATTTGCTTCTGTCATGGTTGTATTTTAAGGACGAAGTTACTTGCGCTATGTAGCGCTTTTGTTATTTAAAATATTACCTTCAGGCGGCTGTTTATAAAATCCTCGAAGTAGGCGACCGTCGGCTTCCGCCCCCACGCAACTAGCACTGGGGTGTTCGTGGAAAACTCGGACACTCTTTATCCAAATGTTTGGTCCCTTAAGGAGGTGTCCAGTGCAGCGAACGAGGCAATCGGACTATGCGGCTTTATAACTTTCACTTAGCCATAGAAGTCTACAATTTTAAATTTCGGCGAAGCCCCTAGAATCCTGAAGACCGAATTGGGGCGCTATATACGCCTTGATCGGACGAAGCCGATTTATCGCCTAAAGCGGAAAAGCTTTTAAGGATTTTAGTACCTCTCGAACAGCGACCAGCTCTCCCCACATCATGCCAGTCAGTTTTCAGCTTTCTCTACTGAGGTGCTCGTTCGGAAGAATCGAGACACAATCACAGTAATTCTCCCTGCGCTACCTTAGCCGATATAACGGAACGTAAGGCACCAAAACAAGGGAGCCAGGCTATCCCAACTGTAGACCCAAGACATGATTCGGAGCTGATGCATATAGTGTTATAAGTTCGGGGTGCCGCACTATTGAAAGTGTTCGGACTTTTAGTTTCCATATTACGGGGCGTCGTAAGAAGCCCCTGGCAAACTGGCCGTACCAAGGTGTACGGATGCAATACCAAATAAACATTTATAAGAGAAAAATACTCAAATAAGAATAATAAGCTGACGCTATATATAATCTCCATTTGACGAAAAATATGTTTAAGCGCATGTTTACAATGGATGCATTAGGCAGAGATAAAAATAGGACTATTTGACATGTCCTATCTAGGGGCAAGCCGTGTGCAGACAGATGAAGCAGGTATAATAATCGTAAATAGATTCCACCTGGGTATTTCCTTCTGCGCACAACGTCTGTTGCCTCCTTGGGTATCTCTTCCGTATGAGTCCGGCAATTTGGCTCTTCTGAGGATGCTGCACTAACGCGGTGTCCTAAAAGGTAAAAGGGAAAAAGTATGAAGGTATTTAGCGGTTACCCGCATTATCGACTGGGTCGTTGATGCGCCTCCGCCTATGCCCAAGGTATCTCGAGTGCGTAGTTGTGTACGCGTGGCACGAATGTTGCTTTGGAGGGGCTTGAGCGGAGGCCGGACTGCTAACCGCGATCTTGACATTCGCGTTGATCCTGTTGCGGGGTGCTCCGGACTCATTTAACAGTGCTCGAAGTTGTCGCCGGATTGGTTTGTCGGAGGAGGCCGCATTGTACTTCTGCCGCGAGGGCTGCCGTATGCTCTTCTGTTCGAAGGGAGCGGTCCATATTTTCGTTGACAGTGATGACCCCGCGCGGTCCCGGCATCTTGAGCTTGAGATATGCGTAGTGTGGCACCGCATTGAATCTTGCGAATGCGGTCCGCCTGAGCAGTGCGTGGTAGCCGCTGCGGAAAGGGACGATGTCGAAGATCAGCTCTTTGCTCCTTAAGTTGTCTGGGGATCCAAAGACCACTTCCAATGTTATAGAACCCATGCAGCGGACCTCTACTCCAGGAATAACACCTTTAAAGGTGGTTTTGGTGGGCTTGATCCTTGAAGGATCAATACCCATCTTGCGCACTGTGTCCTGATAAAGCAGGTTCAGGCTGCTGCCGCCGTCCATAAGGACTCGCGTGAGGTGGAATTCGTTGATGATTGGGTCTAAGACCAATGCGGCTGAGCCGCCGTGACGGATGCTGGTAGGGTGATCCCTACAGTCAAAGGTGATCGGACAAGCTGACCATGGGTTTAACTTGGGGGCGACTGGCTCTATCGCATAGACGTCCCGTAGTGCCCGCTTCCATTCCCGCTTGGGGATGTGGGTGGCGTAGATCATATTGACCGTTTTCACCTGGGGGAAAATTTCTTCTGCCCACCCCCCCCCCACCCCCCCACCCCCCGTATTCGGACGCCGGGTCTCATCGTCATCGTCGTTGTGCAGCCCCTTGTCCTTGTTTTCGGCGTTTATCTTGCCGGCCTGTTTGAACACCCAGCAGTCTCTATTGGTGTGGTTGGCTGGTTTGTCCGGTGTGCCATGAATTTGGCACGAGCGCTCTAGTATGCGGTCAAGATTGGACGGTCCCTGATTATTTCTTTTGAACGGCCTTTCTGCTGTCCGGATTTAGGTCCGCATAATCCGGCGTTGACTGCCGTGTCTTCCGTGTTATCGCCGTTGTTCCGTCTCTTATGTCTGTTGCGCCGTGGCTTGCCATTAGCATCGCGGCCGTCCGAAGTGCCGGAATGTGGCGTGGTGCCGCTACGAGCCAACCAGCTATCCTCACCCGCACAAAAACGGGTTATTAGGGTTGTGAGAGCTGCCATAGACTTGGGTTTTTCCTGGCCGAGGTGCCGAGCGAGCCACTCATCACGGATATTATGCTTAAAAGCCGCCAGGGCTTCGGCATCCAGACAGTCAACTATTTGGTTCTTTTAGTGAGGAACCGAGTCCAGAATTTCTGGGTTGACTCTCCGGGCTATTCAGTAATGTGGCTCAGGTCATCAGCGTCTGGTGGTCGCACATATGTGCCCTGGAAGTTGTCAAGGAATGCATCTTCCAGGTTTTCCCAACTGCCAATAGAATTTGCTGGCGGTCTGTTTAACCAGTGTCGGGCTGGTCCTTTGAGCTTAAGGGGGAGATACTTGATGGCGTGTAGATCATCTCCGCGGGCCATGTGAATGTGGAGAAGGAAATCTTCGATCCATACTGCGGGGTCTGTTGTGCCATCGTATGATTCGATGTTTACGGGTTTGAACCCTTCTGGGAATTCATGATCCATTACTTCGTCCGTGAAGTAGAGGGGGCGTGCGGCGCCTCTGTGCCGGGCTATGTAGCTACGCAGGTCGGATTGTTCTGGGTTGCCATGTTCGGCCTGGCCGGATTTGTTGATGATGTATCCGGCGTGACGGTCGTCGTCGCGCACTGGGGCACACCCCCTCGATCTGTAGATCGATCTTGGCTGTCCTGCTTTATTGTCTAGAATATCTTGCAGGTCGTATTTGTTGCCCTGAGCCATAGTGTATCGGCGTGGGGATGCGGGCTGGTATTTGGGCTGGTATCCCGTTTTGTCCCAGCCACGGGGTGGCCGGTCAGCCGTTTGGCATTCGAGTCTGTATTCCTCGGCTGCCAGGACTTCCGTCCATCTATCTGTGAGCAGGTCTTGATCAGCTTGTAGTTGCTGCTGCTGCTTCTTCAGGCTTCTTGCAGTGGCTACAAGCCTGTGCTTGAAGCGCTCTTGCTCCACGGGATCCTCAGGTACGCCGAACTCATCGTCGCCGAGGTTGATCTCGTCTTTGGAGTGGGCATGTAATTATCCTCCTCCGGGTATGCGTCTGTCGCCTGTTCTTCTGGGGTGACCTGCTCGTCTTCCTATTTGGCCTGCTCAAAGGCGGGCTGATCAGGGTCATATTGTTCTTCGGTGCCATCCGGATTATTTTCGCCTCGGGGCTGGTGTTGCTATGGCGGGGCTTGGAGCAGCGCCGACGACGCCCATTCTTTGATTTTCTTCCCGACGGGTTGTCCTCCGTTGCCTCATCGCCATTAGTTTCCTTTGGAATGTCCACCATATATATATCATATGAGGAGGTGGCCGTCCACCGCCCGATGAGCGGTGGCTCCTGTGATTCTGCTACATCGTCGTCCATACCGTCGATGTCTTCGGAGTCGAAGTCAAGCACGTCGGTTAGATCATCGATCGTGGCAATGAAGTGGGTGGTGGGTGGGCAACGAATTTCGTCGTTGTCTGCTTCCCACTCGAGCCGGACATATTTCGGCCCGGAGTCTCCTGACAAGGAGAGAGACTTCAATAAGTCCAGCATGTCACCAAAGGGCGAGTGCTGAAAAACGTCCGCCGCAGTGAACTCCATCACCGGAGCCAAACCAGGATCGGCGGGCTCGGGGGCGCGCGGACTGGAACCTGCGTCCGGATATGAATCCGGGGGTCCAGAGTCACAGGTTCCTTCAGAGGTGAAACCTGTGTTCGGCTCCATCGCCGATGAAGGTACGGCCTGCGGGGCGGGTTCTAGCCCTCCGTCCTTAGGCGAAGCAACCTGTCCCGGATTTATATTCGAGCCTTCTGCCGGGACGATATCTCGAGTGATGTCTGACAGCAGGTCTAAGCCGTGCTCATCGTGACTATTCGGTGCTTCTGGCGCTGGCCCGAATCCGTCAAAGATCAAGTCTCCGCGGATATCCGCCGTGTAGTTCAGGTTTCCGAACCTTATTTGATGGCCGGGTGCATAGCTATCGATCTGCTCCAAGTGGCCAAGCGAATTGGCCCGCAGCGCGAAGCCGCCGAACACGAAGATCAGTCCAGGGAGGAAAGTCTCACCCTGGACAGCATCATTAATGACGATTGAAGGAGCCATCGAGCCTGACGGTGACATCATAGTGGAACTCTCAATAAAAGCACCAATGTTGGTGTCAAAACCGGCGGATCTCGGTAGGGGGTCCCGATCTGTGCGTCAAGGCTGATGGTAACAAGAAGTAAGGGACACAGGTGTTTACCCAGGTTCGGGCCCTCTCGATGGAGGTAAAACCCTACTTCCTGCTTGATTAATATTGATGATATGGGTAGTACAAGAGTAGATCTACCACGAGATCGTAGAGGCTAAACCCTAGGAGCTAGCCTATGATGGTATGAATGTAATTGTGATCGGCCTTCTAAGGACCAACCTCTCCGGTTTATATAGACACCGGAGAGGGCTAGGGTTTACATGGAGTCAGTTACAAGGAAGGGAATATAATATCCGGATCGCCAAGCTTGCCTTCCACGTCAAGGAAAGTCCCATCCGGACACGGGCCGAAGTCTTGAGTCTTGTATCTTCACGCTTCAATAGTCCGGACGTTGTACACAGTCCGGCTGTCCGGATACCCCCTAATCCAGGATTCCCTCAATCGTTGTTTGCTCTTGACCCTGGTGTCGGATGAGATACCCGACTCTCCCTGACTGACTCTTGAGAAGACATCTTGCTCTAAATCTGCTGGAGAAACAGCTCAAAACAAAAATAGAGGATTTCGTCATGGTAATGTGGTCAAAACCTTTGGGAGATTATATAATGAATTTTTACCGACCAAAAGAAGTATCGTGCAAGAAAATGGAGTCTAGAAGGCACACGATGTGGCCACGAGGCAGGGGGCGCGCCCTCCACCCTCGTGGATGCCTCATGTCTCTTTCGGACTACTTTTAATTTTCCTAATTTTTCAAATATTCCAAAACAGAGAAAAATTGCTATTTGAGCAGTTTTGGAGTCGATTTACTTACCGTACCACATACCTATTCCTTTTTGGAGTCTGAAACATTCTGGAAAGTGTCCCTTATGTACTCCTCCGGGGTTACGGTGTCAATAACATTGGTTTCAACATTTATGGGATTACTTGAGAATAATGTTTGATTCTTTGAGTGTTCACTACCTTCGGATTTGTGCCTTCGGCATTGTTGTTTTTTATGGCACCAGAACGATAGACCTCCTCGATAATGTAAGGACCTTCCCATTTAGAGAGAAGTTTCCCTGCAAAAAATCTTAGACGAGAGTTGTATAGCAAAACATAATCACCTACATTAAACTCACACTTTTGTATCCTTTTGTCATACCATCTTTTAACTTTTTATTTAAACAATTTGGCATCCTCATAGGCTTGGGTTCTCCCTTCATCAAGTGAGCTAATGTCAAAAAGCCTCTTCTCACTAGTAAGTTTGCAATCCTAATTGAGCTCTTTAATGGCCCAATATGCGTTATGTTCTAGTTCAAGAGGTAAGTGACATGCTTTTCCATAAACCATTTTATACGGAGACATACCCATAGGATTTTTATATGCAGTTCTATATGCCCATAATGCATCATCAAGTTTCTTGGACCAATTCTTTCTAGATCTATTAACAGTCTTTTGCAAGATCAATTTAATCTCTCTATTACTCAATTCTACTTGACCACTAGACTGAGGGTGGTATAAAGATGCAATTCTATGATTAACATCATATTTAGAAAGCATTTTACGAAAAGCGCCATGAATAAAATGTAAAGCACCATCAGTCATGAGATATCTAGGGACTCCAAACCTCGAAAAAATAACTTCTTTAAGCATCTTAATAGAAGTGTTATGATCAGCACTACTAGTTGGAATAGCTTCTACCCACTTAGTAACGTAATCAACGGCAACTAAAATATGTGTATACCCATTAGAGGAAGGAAAAGGTCCCATATAATCAAAACCCCAAACATCAAATGGTTCAATAACAAGTGAATAATTCATAGGCATTTCCTGACGATATTACCAATTTTTTGGCATTCATCACAAGACAAGACAAACTTACGGGCATCTTTGAAAAGAGAAGGCCAATAAAAACCGGATTGCAATACCTTATGTGCAGTTCTATCTCCAGCGTGGTGTCCTCCATAAGCCTTGGAGTGACACTTGCGTAGTATCTGTTCCTGTTCATGCTCAAGTACACAACATCTAATAACACCATCTACTTCTTCTTTATAAAGGTGTGGGTCATCCCAAAAGTAGTGTCTTAAATCATAGAAAACCTCTTTCTTTTGTTGGTATGTGAAACTAGGTGGTATAAATTTAGCAACAATGTAATAAGCATAATCAGCATACCATGGAGCAGTACGAGAAGCATTTGTGACAGCTAATTGTTCATCAGGAAAGCTATCATCAATAGGTAGTGGGTCATCAAGAACATTTTCTAACCTAGACAAGTTGTCTGCAACGGGGTTCTCAGCTCCCTTTCTATCAATAATATGTTAATCAAATTCTTGTAGCAAGAGAACCCACCTAATATGTCTAGGTTTCGCATCTTTCTTTTTCATAAGATATTTAATAGCAGCATGATCAGTGTGAATAGTTACTTTGGAATCAACAATATATGGTCTGAACTTATCACAAGCGAACACAACTACTAAAAATTCTTTTTTAGTAGTAGCATAATTTCTCTGGGCACTGTTAGAGTTTTACTAGCATATTGGATAACATTTAATTTCTTATCAACTCTTTGTCCTAGAACAACACCTACAAAATAATCACTAGCATCACACATAATTTCAAAGGGTAAATTCCAATCAGGTGGCTGAACAATGGGTGCAGAAATCAAGGCTTTCTTAAGTATTTCAAATCCTTCTACACAATCATCATCAAAGACAAAAGGAACATCTTTTTGTAAGAGATTAGTCAGAGGCCTAGAAATTTTAGAGAAGTATTTAATAAACCTCCTATAAAAACCAGCATGACCAAGAAAACATCTTATAACTTTGATGTCCTTAGGACACGCCATCTTTTCAATAGCATCTACTTTAGATTTATCAACTTCAATACCTCTTTCAGAAATTTTATGCCCCAAGACAATAGTTTCATTAACCATAAAGTGACACTTCTCCCAATTCAAGACAAGGTTAGTTTCTTCACATCTCTGTAAAACTCGATCAAGGTTGCTTAAGCAATCATCAAAAGAAGTTCCGTAAACAGAGAAATCATCCATGAAAACCTCAACAATATTTTCACAAAAGTCAAAGAATATAGCAGTCATACATCTTTGAAAGGTAGCAGGTGCATTGCATAAACCAAAAGGCATACGTCTATAAGCAAAGGTACCGAAAGGGCAAGTAGAAGTGGCCTTTTCCTGATCCTCTTTCGACACAGGTATTTGAGAGAAACCAGAATAACCATCTAGAAAGCAAAAAATGTGTATGTTTGGATAGTCTTTCTAGCATTTGATCAATAAAAGCTAGAGGGGAATGATCTTTTCTAGTAGCTTTATTTAATTTGTGGAAATCAATTACCATTCTATAACCTATAGCAATTCTTTGTGGGATCAACTCATCCGTATCATTAGGAACAACAGTAATACCTCCCTTCTTAGGGACACAATGGACATTACTTACTCACTGACTATCAGCAACAGGATAAATTATACCTGCCACCAGAAGCTTTAGTATTTCTTTTCTTACCACTTATTTCATCTTAGGATTCAATCGTCGTTGATGATCAACAACTGGTTTAGCATTTTTTTCCAGTTTTATTTTGTGCTGGCATAAAGTGGAACTAATGCCCTTAAGATCATCAAGAGTATATCCAATAGCAGCACGATGCTTCTTCAGAGTTTTCAATAATTTCTCTTCCTCATGCTCTGAAATGTTAGCACTAATAATAAAGGGATATATCTTATTTTCATCAAGATAAGCATATTGCAAAGCATCAGGTAATTGTTTAAGCTCAAACACGGGATCTCCCTTGGGTGGAGGAGGATCCCCTAGGATTTCAACAGGCAAGTTGTGTTTCAAAATAGGTCCCTGTTTACAGAACACTTCATCTATTTCCATTCTTTCTTCATAAACATATCATTTTCATGGTCGAGCAAATATTGTTCTAAAGGATCATTAGGAGGCACCGCAATAGAAGCAAGACCAATAATTTCATCTTTACTAGGCAATTATTTATCATGGGGTTGTCTACAAAATTTAGCAAAATTAAAATCATGAGACATATCCCCTAACCCAACAGTAACAATGTATTTTTCATAGTCTATCCTAGCATTAACAGTATTCAAGAAGGGTCTACCAAATATAATGGGACAAAAGTCATCTTGTGGGGGACCAAGAACAAGAAAATCAGTAGGATATTTAATTTTCCCACATAAGACTTCAATATCTCTAACAATCCCAATTGGTGAAATAGTGTCTCTATTGGCAAGCTTAATAGTAACATCAATATCTTCTATTTCAGCAGGTGCAATATCATGCATAATTTCTTTACATAAGGAATGAGGTATTGCACTCACACTAGCACCCATATCACATAAGCCATGATAACAATGATCTCCTATTTTAACAGAAACAACAGACATGCCAACAACAGGTGTATGTTTATTTTAGTATCGGGTCTAGCAATTCTAGCAGCTTCATCACAGAAGTAAATAACATGCCCATCAATATTATCGACCAAGAGATTTTTAACCATAGCAATACTAGGTTTCAACTTTAGTTTGCTCAGGGGGTGTAGGTGTTCTAGCATTACTCTTACGAACCACAGTTGAACCTTTAGCATGATCCTTTATTCTAACAGGGAAAGGTGGTTTCTCAATATAAGCAGTAGGAACAATAGGATCAACTTTATAAGTAATAGTCTCTTCTTCAACTTTAATAGGTTCTACTACTTTCACTTCAATGGGAGGATGATATATAAACCACTTCTCCTTAGGGAGATCAACATGAGTAGCAAATGATTCACAGAAAGAAGCTACTATCTCAGAGTCAAGTCCATATTTAGTGCTAAATTCACGAAAAGCATTGGTATCCATAAGATTTAACACAATCAAACTTAGGGGTTATACCTGACTACTTACCTTCATCGAGTTGCCAATCTTAAAAGTTGCGTTTAATTCTTTCCAATAAATACCATCTAAATTCAATGGTCTTCATCATAAAAGAACTAGTACAAGAAGTATCGAGCATGGAGCAATCATTAAGAGAAAGCCGAGCATAAAATTTTTGAATAATAATTTCTCTTGCGAGCTCATTATTGGGGCATTAATATAACATTGACTTAAGCCTCCCCAAGCTTGAGCGATACTTTCTCCTTCACGAGGCCAAAAATTATATATATAATTACGATCACGATGAACCACATGCATAGGATAAAACTTTTGATGAAATTCCAATTTGAGTCGGTTGTAGTTCCATGATCCAATATCATCACATAGCATAAATCATGTCAATGCCTTCCCTTCAAAGATAAAGGGAAGACCTTCTTCTTGACGACATCCTTGGGAATACCTGCAAGCTTAAATAATGCACAAACTTCATCCACATAGATTAGGTGCATATCGGGATGTAATGTTCCATCTCCTGTATAGGGATTAGCTAGCAGTTTCTCTATCATACCCGAAGGAATTTCAAAATAAATTTTTTCAGTAGGTTCAGTAGGTTGAGGAGCAACTCTTTGCTCTTCTGGTCAAGGTGAAGATACCCCGAACAAGCCCTTAAAGGATTATTTTCCATAGTAACAAGTGATAGTAAATTTCAGCACAATATATACATGTTTTCTTACCTAATTCCACCTACCAAATGCGCTTCACTCCCCGGCAACGGCGCCAGAAAAGAGTCTTGATGACCCACAAGTATAGGGATCTATCGTAGTTCTTTTGATAAGTAAGAGTGTTGAACCCAACGAGGAGCAGAAGGAAATGACAAGCGGCTTTCAGTAAGGTATTCTCTTCAAGCACAGAAATTATCAATAACAGATAGTTTTGTGATAAGGTAATTCATAATGGGTAACAAGTAACAAAAGTAACTAAGGTGCAGCAAGGTGGCCCAATCCTTTTTGTAGCAAAGGACAAGCCTGGACAATCTCTTATATAAAGCAAAGCGCTCCCGAGGACACATGGGAATTACTGTCAAGCTAGTTTTCATCATGCTCATATGATTGGCGTTCGTTACTTTGATAATTTGATATGTGGGTGGACCGGTGCTTGGGTACTGCCCTTCCTTGGACAAGCATCCCACTTATGATTAACCCCTCTTGCAAGCATCTGCAACTACAAAAGAAGAATTAAGGTAAACCTAACCATAGCATGAAACATGTGGATCCAAATCAGCCCCTTACGAAGCAACGCATAAACTAGGGTTTAAGTTTTTGTCACTCTAGCAACCCATCATCTACTTATTACTTCCCAATGCCTTCCCCTAGGCCCAAATCATGGTGAAGTTTCATGTAGTCGACGCTCACATAACACCACTAGAGGAGAGACAACATACATCTCATCAAAATATCGAACGAATACCAAATTCACATGATTACTTATAACAAGACTTCTCCCATGTCCTCAGGAACAAATGTAACTACTCACAAATCATATTCATGTTCATAATCAGAGGGGTATTAATATGCATTAAGGATCTAAAGATATGATCTTCCACCGAATAAACCAACTAGCATCAACTACAAGGAGTAATCAACACTACTAGCAACCCACAGGTACCAATCTGTGGTTTTGAGACAAAGATCAGATACAATAGATGAACTAGGGTTTGAGAGGAGATGGTTCTGGTGAAGATGTTGATGGAGATTGATCCCCTCTCGATGAGAGGATCGATGGTTATGACGATGGCGATGATTTCCCCCTCCCGGAGGGATGTTTCCCCGGTAGAACAGATCCACCGGAGCCCTAGATTGGTCCTGCCCAGGTTCCGCCTCGAGACGGCGGCGCTTCATCCCGAAAGCTTCCTTATGATTTTTTCCAGGGCAAAAGACACCATATAGCAGAAGATGGGCATCGGGGCCTGCCAGGTGGCCCACGAGGCAGGGGGCGCGCCCAGGGGGTAGGGCACGCCCTCTACCCTCGTGGCTGGTGGGTGGCCTCCTCTGGTGCTTTCTTCGCCCAATATTTTTAATATATTCCAAAACTGACTTCCGTGGAGTTTCAGGACTTCTGGAGTTGTGCAGAGTAGGTCTCCAATATTTGCTTCTTTTCTAGCCCAGAATTCTAGCTCCCGGCATTCTCCCTCTTCATGTAAACCTTGTAAAATAAGAGAGAAAAGGCATAAGTATTGTGACATAATGTGTAGTAACAGCCCATAATGCAATAAATATTGATATAAAAGCATGATGCAAAATGGACGTATCACCCCGTTTTTCTTTTGGTAAGCACACAAGATTTCAAATTCAATCCAAAAAGTCAGCAAATTGATATAGAAAGAGGGGAGAAAGCAAACAGCTGCGTCCGGCGCCTAGCTAGTCTTCTGGTCTTCTCACTAGCACGGAGCTAAGTGCTTCCACTGGGCATGGGCATAGTCATTGGGAGACAGTGTCGACGGCCAGCGCGGAGCATGGTGCTTCCACTTAGACATGGGTGGGAGCCCCCGTGAGGCCCAGGGCGGAACTCAGGAGACTCCGGGGCGTGTACAGCCCCACTCATTATTACGTGAGAGTATCACGAGCGGAGACCTTCACAGGCACGGGGCCTTGCTTCATGTCGCCTAACGAGGACCCCACCCTGCACTGCCCATGACCACCATTGGGGCGTACGAAAACTAGGACGAGACCAAGGGGCAAGGAGGACGTTGGCGGCGCCCTCGGCGACCGTAGGCCCTCTGCCGGGGGGAAGGGCTCGCCGGCGCCTTCCACGACGGGGGACCTACCTCCACGCGGCACCTTGCTCCATGCAGCGCGGGGGACGCCCTGGCCCTGGGCTCCACCCATGCCATTCCCAAGGCCCTTCGTCCACCTAGGGCTGGGCCGCCACCCCGGGGGCCCTTGAAGTGGCTGTGGCTTGGTTTACTTGCGATCCATGGTTAGTGCAATCGTGCTCTCGAGGCATTGGCTGTACCCAGTGGCTGTTGTCGTCGAAGGCGTTGGTGGAGCCCTGCAGTGGCTCACAGAGATCCTTGTCCTCGTGTGCTTCCAGCACCCAACCTGGCGTGGGGGATTGGCTGGGGCCTTCTCCCGACGCGTACCTTAGGTCCATAGAGATTGGTACGTAGGCCTCCGGGCTGGCCGCGCTTGAGTCGCTGCCCGGTTGCCTTGTGCTGCTGCCCTCTGGGCCTAGCATCAGGTCCTGATGGCTGAGGCTAGTGCCCCAGCACGGCCCCAGGGGAGGCCGCTCGGGTTCGCCCCGTCCCGAGGAGGCTTGGGGTAGGCCGACGCCGAGAGGCTCTTCAGGGGCTCCGGGAGGAGGCACGCGGGCATAGCGTGGGTGAGCGCACGCCCCCGCCACGGCTTGCGACGTGGGCAGGCCGCAGAACGGTGTCGCGCCCCTGCATGCAGCATCCAGCAACTCGGCAACCCGTTCTAGCAGGGCATCGCGGCCGCTTCCTGCCAACCTGCACCTCAGTAGCTCTCGAGCCACGATGATTGCAGCTAACATGTTCGCCTGCTCCCGGCGAGTGTGTGGTGATGTCGCCGTGGCGTAACTCGAAGACCACGCGGCGACGCGGTTGTGGCGCGGCGCGAGTGGGGGGCGGCGGCCCGTGCCTCCCACGGTTGATGGCACCGGGCGGAGCACGAGCCGTGAAAAGCACGGAGTGGAGATCTTCCTCATCAGCAGACGCTATCAGAGTGGACCGGACAACCCAGTGCTCAACATGGGCTCTCGGGGTGTCGGCCATGGCGGCAGATCTGTCGACAGAAGAGAGGCTCCGACGCACCCCTAACTGGCACGCCAAATGTCGGATTTCAGGTTTCGTAAACCCTTGAGAGGTTCGAACTCTGGGGTGCATGCGGAGATCTCAACCTGCCCAGGCTACCTACTCGCTAACCTCACAGCTTATCGTGTCGAGCTCGATGTGAAAGGAAGACACAGCAATTTACCCAGGTTCGGGCCACCTTGCGGTGTAAACCCCTACTCCTGATTTGTGGTGGATTTGCCTCGAGGGGTTGAGGAAGAACTAGTCCAGTGGAGAACAGCCTCAGGAGGCGTGGTCTTGGGCTCAAGTGAGCTGGTGAGGTGCTGAGGGTGGAATGGACTCGATCCCCCTGTTGGTGGTGGCTAGGTCCTATTTATAGTGGCCTTGGTCCTCTTCCCAAATGTAGACGGGAAGGGATTCCACAACGGCCAAATTTGAAGGGAGACAACAAGTACGTCCTATCCTCACTAAAGTGGTCTTCGCCTGCAAAATCCGATGGTCGTGACGCTGCGGTGGGCTCGGTGGTGACCTCTGTCCTACCGTCCTGGCGGTCTTGGTTTTGTTGCACCAGAATGGAAACCTTTGGTTGATTCGTCGGGACTTTGCGCCTGCTGCTTGCCTCCTTTGCACCGAAGAGGAAACTGGTACTCTGCGCCCGCTAGCGCCTGCCTGGCGCTCGCCTAGCCTTGGTCGTCATGGCTCACGTCAGCCAAACCTCGTGAGGTGAGCCTTTCTTAGAAATCTCCGCTCCTCGGGAGCCAGCCTGAGGGGGCCGATCCCCTTGGAGGTCTTGGTGTCATCCGCCTCGCGAGATGTCGGGGGGGGGGGAGCTGCCCGCCACGAACACCTATGGGGCCGGGGCCCCTTTGTCTGTGCGGTACGAGGGCGGAGGGAGCACAGAGAGCAGACCGAGGCGAGCACGCGGGCGGTTTTTACCCAGCTTCGGGGCTCTCCGGAGAGATAACACCCCTACTGCTGCTTTGTGTTTGTTATTTGATCTTGCTCGAGCGTGTGAGCGTGAGATGGTGTCCTGGGAATCGAATGAGCCGAACCGAACCGAACCCCCCCCCCCACGTTGTGCATGGGCCTCCTTTTATAGTGCAAGGGGTCACCGACAGGTGTCAACGTAGGAGAAAGGGGTAAAAATGTAAAAGAGGTGGTAGTTGGAACAGTCTTGGGAACAAAGGAGCTACAAAGGCGCGAACAAAGGGTTGCTACCTACTTTGACAATGGGGACAAGGGCATTTAATGCCCGTCATTGTCGACCCCAAAAGCTCCCGCCCTTGCGTCTCCGTCGCCACGGCGATGGATCCACCACCGGAAGTGCCACCGTGTCCCCAGTTGCACAGCCATCCGCCACGCGCCCCTGGAGAGGCCCTGTATGCACGCGTGGGCCGATGAGTCGGAGCGGGCACACAATAAGAAACTCTCCCGGCAAGCACCTTGCCAGGGTCTTGATCTTGCCGGGCCCGGGAGCTTGCCGGGCTCTGTAACTTGTCGCTCCCCGGTGTAACGCCCCGAGGCCGGAGCTTCAGAAGACTTCCAGCTATTCCGAGATTCGTCGTGGATTAGTTTTGTTTGTTGCTTTCTTCATTGCGTCTTTTGCATTGCATCATGCCATCATGTCATTTAATTTTTAAAACCTCAACTAAATAAATGGCATAGATCTGTTGATCTATTTAAATCGAGGGAATTCACATGGTGATTCTCTTTAAAACATATCCTCTCGATATTTAGAGAGCTATAGTAATTATTCCATTTATTTGGAATTAACCAAAACACACTTGCAAAATCCCAGTGCCTTTATTATTTCAATTCTTGGCCTCTAACTTTGCCATATATTCTTTCTTGTTTTTCCGGAGCTCCACCAAAAATCCGAACATTTTTGGACCTTCCCAACCCTCACTTCCTATTCAAATCATTTGAATTAAATTCAAATGAGTTGAATTTAAATCTTTGATTCATGCCTCTTTCTATTTTTCCTAGATCGAGCTCATTTTTGTGAGCCCGGGAAAATTATCCGTGTGTCCAACTTCTTCCCCTAACCTCTCTTTCTTTTATTTCTTATCTTTGTTCTGTGTTTTTTTTTCTTTCTTTCTTTAGAGGGAGAAAGAGAGGAGCAGCCCAGCCGGCCTCTAAGGCCCATCAGCTCTTAAGGCACTAACCTCCTAAACCCCGCCCAAGGCCCAGCCGCCCCTCTAACCCTAGGCGCCCCAGCCCGACCCTCATCTCTCCTCTCGCTCCCATCGAGCGCCGCCACACACACGACCCGCGCCAGGAAGCCGCGCCCGCGCTCCTCCCTCCTCTCGCTCGTCTCCCTCTCCTCCTCTCGCGTCGCCACCCACACACAGAGGAGTGAGATCCCCTCACGCCCTAGTCCCTGCTTCTCCTCTCCTCCGCGAAGCTCTCGCCGGAGCCCCGCAGGCCCGTGCCGTCGCCTCCTCCGCATCGGCCGCGCCTTGCTGCTCCCTCCAGCGCTCGATCCCCCTCCTCCTCCCGTCGCCCTACCCCGTCGCCACCGTCCCGTCGCGCCTCCTCCACGCCGGCGCTGCCCCGACAACTCGTCCTCGCCGCCCGTGCCACCGCTGCCGCCTGCTGCCGTCGTTTCCCCACCGGCGCTGGCACCGCGTCGCCGTCGCCCCAGCCTCGCCCGCAACCGCGCCGGCCTCTCCTTCCTTGCGCCGCCCCAACGGCCTCCTGCGATGCCCGCTGCCGCGGCCTCATCCTTGCTGCCAGCGCCCCGAGTCCTCTGCTTCTTCCCTGCCGGCGACCCAGGCCGCAGCTTCCCCTGCCGCGGCCACCTTTCCTGCCCTTCCATCTTCTACGCTGCTGCTCTGCTCCACTCCGCCGCCCCTGCTCCGGCCAGCAAGCGCGCCGCCGCTGCCCTCCTCTCGCTTCCGCCCCATTGCGCCAAGGCACCCTAGCCATCTCCTGTTCCAAGCCGCTGCTCTGCTTCTCGAGTTGCCGCTCGAGGCTGTAACCCTGTGTGTGCGACAAGATTGCCTAGTAACTGTTGGACTCAAGGACCATCAAGACCGAGACCGCCCCGAACCACGTCGCCTCACTTGGATTCGCTAAGACCGCTAAGACCCGTGCGGACCGCAAGCATCTTCACCAAGATTTTGCCAAGCACGACTACTTCACGGTGATACATGAACGACTACACGGCTACGACATCCTGGAATCGCCAAGTACCGCACTGAACGTCTACTTCCTCTACCGACGACCCCGGACATCTACGAAACGAACGTGAACAACTACCGCAGTCGCCGTGTACCACTACTTCCAACTACGAAACGTGTACCACTACTTCCACGACGACCCGTGAACGACTACTTCCATCGACGAACTCGAACCGTCCCGTTTGCACGCTTCGAAGGTATAACACCGAGACGACCGTCGTGGAACGAATGCTTTGTAGTATGAGATGCCCGTTTTTGCATCGTGTCCGTTTGTCACTCGTTTCCATGCCACTATCCCGTGGGAACCCGGAAGCCGGGATCACCCCACCATCTTGCATGACTTGTTCACGCCTTGCAATTGCACGGTATCTCCGTGAGCTACCGGAAACCATTTTCATTATCGTTGTCGTGGCACCATTTTCATTATCGTTGCCGTGGCACCATTTCCATTATCGTTGCCGTGGCACCATTTTCGTTATCGTTGCCGTGGCACCCCTTTTGCGCCGCCATGGTGACCAAATGCTTCATATCATGCTCATGTTATCGTTTTCATAAAAATTGCATAAACTTGCATGTGTCATCCGCATCATGATAATAACAATTAAAATGTTTAAAATTGTTGTTGCTTTAAATTGCTAAATGCATGTGGGGGATTTACCGGAGTTGTTGTTTCTTATTTCCGGCCTCACTTAAACTTGCCTAAAATTGTTAGTTTAATTATGCTTCACCTCTTGCCATGCTTAACAACATTTAATCTTGTCTTGTTCATAACCGAGAGAGAACTAAATAATGGATGTGGTGTTTTGTCAATATGCAACTAGTTGCATATTGAGCTCCACTTAATTTGTAGTGTTGTTTGTTTGTCCTTTGCCATGTCATCCTCATTAAACCGGACATGCATCATACTTGTTTGTGCATCATGCTATGCTTATGTGATGGTTGTTTACCATGTTGTTTGTTTCTTTCCGGGTGCTTTCTCTCGTTAGCTTCGGTTTCGTTCCGGAGTTGTGAGGATCCGTTCGACTTCGTCCTTTTGTCTTCTTCATGGAATCGTTCTTCTTCCTTGCGGGATTTCAGGCAAGATGATCATACCCTCGAAATCACTTCTATCTTTGCTTGCTAGTTTGCTCGCTCTTTTGCTATGCCAATGCTACGATGCCTACCATTTGCTTGTCAGCCTCCCAAATTGCCATGAACCCCTAACCTTTGACACCTTTCCTATGCAAACCGTTGTTTGGCTATGTTACCGCTTTGCTCAGCCCCTCTTATAGCGTTGTTAGTTGCAGGTGAAGATTGAAGTTTGTTCCTTGTTGGAACATGGAGATGTTGTTCCTTGTTGGAACATGTTTACTTGTTGGGATATCACAATATATCTTATTTAATTAATGCATCTGTATATTTGGTAAAGGGTGGAAGGCTCGGCCTTATGCCTGGTGTTTTGTTCCACTCTTGCCGCCCTAGTTTCCGTCATATCGGTGTTATGTTCCCGGATTTTGCGTTCCTTACACGGTTGGGCTATAATGGGAACCCCTTGACGATTCGCTTTAAGTAAAGCTTCTCCAAAGAATGCCCAACATTGGTTTTACCATTTGCACTAACAACCTACCACCTTCCCTTGGGTTCTGCAGACTCAAGGGTCATCTTTATTTTAACCCCGGGCGGTGCTCCTCGAGTGTTGGTCGAACCGAGCTGATGCATGGGCCACCTCGGGAAACTTGAGGGTTGGTTTTACTCGTAGCTAGTCTCATCTGAGTGTGCCCCGAGAAAGAGATATGTGCAGCTCCTATCGGGATTTGTCGGCACATTCGGGCGGTGTTGCTGGTTTAGTTTTACCTGTCGAAATGTCTTGTTGTACCGGATACCGAGTCTGATCGGAGTGTCTTGGGTGGAGGTCTATTCCTCCGTTGACCGTGAGAGCTTGTCATGGGCTAAGTTGGGACACCCCTGCAGGGATTTGATCTTTCGAAAGCCGTGCCCGCGGTTATGTGGCAGATGGGAATTTGTTAACGTCCGGTTGTAGAAGACCTGAAGTTGACCTTAATTAAAATACATCAACCGTGTGTGTAACCGTGATGGTCTCTTTCCGGCGGAGTCCGGGAAGTGAACACGGTGTTGGAGTTATGCTTGACGCAGGTTGCTATAGGATCACTTCTTGATCATACTTTTATCGACCATGCCTTGCCTTCTCTTCTCGCTCTCATTTGCGTATGTTAGCCACCATATATGCTAGTCGCTTGCTGCAGCTCCACCTCATGCCTTTACCTTACCTATAAGCTTAAATAGTCTTGATCTCGCGGGTGCGAGATTGCTGAGTCCTCGTGACTCACCAGATACTTCCAAAACCAGTTTGCAGGTGCCTATGTTACCGAGCAGGGACGCAACCAAGCTCAAGGAGGAGCTCGATGAAGATTTTGCCCTTTGTGTTGTTTCGTTCTAGTGGATCAGTAGTGGAGCCCAGTTGGGGTCGATCAAGCACCTTTGTCGCATTTGGGGTTCTTCTTTTATTTTGGTTCCGTAGTCGGACCTTGATTGTATCTGTATGATGTAATGCTTTATTCATGTAATTGTGTGAAGTGGCGAGTGTAAGCCAACTATGTATCTCTTTCCCCTTATGTATTACATGGGTTGTGTGAAGATTACCTCACTTGCGACATTGCTTTCAATGCGGTTATGCCTCTAAGTCGTGCTTCGACACGTGGGAGATATAGCCGCATCGAGGGCGTTACACCCGGGCCCTTGCCGGGACGCATATAGCGCCGAGGCGTGTTTTCTATGATGTAATCTTCTAGTCTCCCCGGCGAGCTCCTCTCGCCGGGGCCTTGTGTGAGCGGTGTAACCTTGAGCCTGGAACGGCCTTCCCGGCAAGCTCCGCTTGCCGGGGTCTCGATCTTCTGTCTCGTATATTTTGTCTTTGAATGGTTTGACATGGAGCAGGAAGGTCTCCGGCAAGCACGTGGTAAACCCTGCCGCGGGAAGCTGTAGCCGCTCGTGCACAAGTTGGGGTACTGAGGTACCCCTACCTTAGTACACCGACAGGAGCCCCCGGGCCTGGGCCACACACGGTGCCGAGCGCTGTTGGGCTAGGCCCATAACAGTGCACGGGCACACGCGGCCTACGGCGCGCCGAATCCACTTCCGCATCTGCCGCATCCCCCTGTAACGGCACGCGTCGATTGCGGCGTCGTGGGAGACGTGGGCGGCGCATGCGGTCTTTAGAGCATCCACCCCCGTGATCGTGGTGCAGAGCGAGGTCGCTTCACCCGTCGCTCCGGCCCCGCTTTTTCGCCACGCGGCCCGCATGCACGGGGGCCGTGGGCGGCGAAGGTGGGAGACCGAGCCGTCACGGGCGGGGATGGCGAGTCGGCCCCGCTCCTCTGCCCTCCTCGCTTCCCGATTGGCCGGGCAGGGCGGTTGAGCCCCCACCTCGCCCTTTAAGAAGGGCGGAAGGGGAGCACAATGGTCTCACACTTCCTCTTCTCCCTTCGTCTTCAGCTTCCGCTCCTCTTTCTGCCATGGAAGGAGGAAATCCTAGTTCTTCAACGGTGGCAGCGAGGGTCGCCTCCAGGCAGCGCACTTCTCCCTATCCCGCACCCGTGGCGGCGGAGCCGGCCACGAGGGGAAGAGGGAGAGGGCGAGGCCGCGGTCGAGGCCGAGGGCGTGGCCGAGGCGGTCGGGGGAGAGGCGGTCGTGGCGATGTGCCTCCCCCGTCTCCTCCGGCGGCTCCTGTCCTCGAGGCGGTACATACTGGAGACGATCCCTGGGAGTTCTTCATCAAGCTGTGCCGAGCGCCTCGACGCCGCCTCCGGCTGCCGGCCCCGTTCGCGAGCGCGATGGAACCGGATCCGCCCGAGGTGATGGAGTTGCGCATGAGGGGCTGTGGGATCAGCGGCACTGAGTGAGTGTCGTGTCCCCAGCCCCGGCGTGATGTACCGACCGAGGGTGGAAGACGTTCGCCCGCATCCACAGCTTGATTTGGCGGGTTTTACCCTCCATTTCAAGTTAATGGAGGCGACCTTCGCCGCCAAGGTCTTGAGGACTCGGGATCCGGGCGAGATGTTGTGTGGACAGCTCCTCCGATAGCGAAGGTCCCTCCTCGGCGAGAGTGCGAGGAGGGAGCGGCAGGGCGACGAGGAGGATGGCGGGTCCGACTAGGCGTCGACGCTGCTCGCGCGCCACCGCGACCCCATCATCCGGTCGCCCGCCTTCTGAACTCCCCGGGCCGTCTCCTTGGGCGGCCATGGCGTAGGAGGCTGCGGAAGAGGAAGAGGGTGGCGGCAAGGCCATCAAATTGAGTCTGAGGCGAGGAGCCCTTGACAGCAGTCTTGACGTTCCACCACCCGTCTTCAAGCTCGCCTCCGGCGCCTCCGTCTCCGCCAAGCTCTGGCCGCCCCGGAAGTTCTCTTGGTGTCTTCTGGCGCCCGTAGCTCTCCTAGGCGCCCCTTTCGCCCTCCCCGGCAAGCTTCTCTTGCCGGGGACTCCTTGACCTACCTCCTGAACTCCTGAACAGAGAAACAGGAGAGGGATTACGGGCATCTTATCTTTCAATTTGTAAGCCCTTGGGCCTTAGTTGTATTTAAAATATGTAATCCTCTCTATCATGTTTTTCATCCTCTATGGACTTGTACTAAACTATGATGTTTTTAATGAAAAGAGGTGAACGCTTGTCGGACCGAGTCCTTTACTTGACTTCGTGCCTTGTATGTTCCCACCCTACGCTCTCGGGGAGCTTGCCGGCGCAAACACGCTTGCTGAGTGTGGGACATCAGCAGCCCGCTGGCGGTGTTGCTTCCGGCAAGCAACCTTGCCGGGCCAGTTGCAACGCACTTAGCTTGCTGAGCGGGCTTCGAAAACGAAACAAGGGCGCGACACTTTGCGCAGCTCACTTAAATCGTTGAGCGTGCTCGGAAACGAAACAAGGGCGCGACACTTTGCGCAGCTCACTTAGATCGTTGAGCGTGCTCGAAAACAAGGTAAGGGTGCAACTGGGCCGCGACCTGGCTCCTCCGCGCACGGGTTTTTCCGTACAAGGCATGCTCGTTCAAGGACACGGCCTCGCATCCTCCAGTCTATAAGAGGATACATGAAGAGGGATGAAAAACTTATCTGATATCACAGCCCCCGGCAACTCTGGCTTGTCGGGACATAGGAGCCTACGCTCTTTTCCTTTGTTCTTGCCGCTGTCATCGCAGCCCCCGGCGACTCTGGCCAGCCGTGAAGGAACCTTGGTATTCGCAGCCCCCAGCAACGCCGGTTTGCCGGGGCCCAGGTGCCGGTGTGCTCTTCTGGTTTCTCCTTGTTGCTGTAATTCCAGCCATGGAAACAACTAAGATAGGTCTGCAACAGTTTTATTATTTACATGTATATGCATATAAATCCTTTCTGTGCAACTTTGCAATACAATGCCGTGCCTTGCCCTTCGTATGTTTATACTCTACGCTGCTAGGGAACTTGCCGGCAAGGGGCCCTTGCCGCGAGTGCTGAGTGCTGAACTCGAAGCAGCCTGCTGGCCAAGGTCTTACCGGCAAGCAACCTTGCCGCGGCTAGTCGCAACGCACTTAGCTTGCTGAGCGGGCTCGAAAACGAAACAAGGGAGCGACACTTCTCGCAGCTCACTTAAATCGTTGAGCGTGCTCGGAAACGAAACAAGGGCGCGACACTTTGCGCAGCTCACTTAAATCGTTGAGCGTGCTCGGAAGCAAGGTAAGGGTGCGGCTATCCACGGGTAGGTTCCTCCGCGCACAAGTTTCTCATACGAAGGGCATCTTACGGCAAGGCTTGCTACGTTACACCCTCTACTTTACATCCTTTGTGCGCTTTTACCCTACGCTTCTAGGGAACTTGCCGGCAAGGGGCCCTTGCCGCGAGCGCTGAGATGCTGAACTCGAAGCAGCCTGCTGGTCAAGGTCTTACCGACAAGCAACCTTGCCGCGGCTAGTCGCAACGCACTTAGGTTCTTTGGAGCGGACTCAAAACGAAACAAGGGCGCGACACTTAGCGCAGCTCACCTAAATCGTTGAGCGTGCTCGAAAGCAAGATAAGGGTGCGGCTACCCACGGGTAGGTTCCTCCGCGCACAGGTATTGCGTACAAAGGAAGAACGCACGAGGGACATAACATAAAAAAGCATGGAACCAAGTAGTGCTCTGCACAAAAACTCGGATGACTTAGCTTTTTTATCTCCACCAATCCGTCGAGGCCGTACTCCTCCCCGGATCCTTTCCCCTTGTATGTTCTCGTCCTTACGCTTTCGGGGAGCCCGCCAGCGCAAGCATGCTTGCTGAGCGCAGGGCATCAGCGGCTCGCTGGCGGTGCAGCCCCCGGCGGGAAGAACTTGTCGGGCTGGTTGCGACGTGCTTTTGTCGTCGAGCGGACTCAAGACGAACCGACGGTGCAACCTCCCTCATACAGGGTATGGATTCTCAGGGGGTACAACTCAAAAGTTCGGAGCTTGGCAATTTCCGGTCGGCGGGGCTCGATGGCGCGTCCTCGACGGCAGCGCAGCGCTTCGGGGAGACGCGCCTGCCGAAGTGAGCACCAGAGCTGCCGTCCTTGCCAAGCTTGATCTTTGGCTGGTCTGTCTTTGTTTCCTCGCACTTGCCGGTGGAGCTCGATGGCGCGTCCTCGACGGCAGCGCAGCACTCCGAAGAGGTGCGGTTGCCGGAGTGGGCCCCAGAGCACTTGCCGGACTCGGGCGCTGTTCCGAGGAGCAGCCCCCAGCGCAGCCCCCAGTGTAAGTCTGGGTTCTGCACTCTCGCTCGCCGGGCGTGTTTGAAGATTTTGGTCTTGTGCCGAGATGGGCGCGGGTCCACGGAGACCGAGGCGCGGTCATCCGTCTTGTCCTTGGATCTGGTGGCGCCGCGAGTGTCCTCGCCGGCGACCACCCTTCCGACGGCGTCCCCTCCGCCCACCGTTGGCTCCGATGGGGGCAGATGAGACGCAGACGGGCCTGCAGGTTCCGAAGCCTTCTTCTTCGGGGCCATGGCGCAATTGTTGACGAAGTTGCTGATGAAACTGGAGAGGTTGATGAAGAACGCGCTCGCGTGAACGCCGGATCAGGTCCGCACAACCTCGACGCCCCCTACCTGGCGCGCCAAAGATGTCGGGGGGGGGGCTGCCCGCCACGAACACCTATGGGGCCGGGGCCCCTTTGTCTGTGCGGTATGAGGGTGGAGGGAGCACAGAGAGCAGATCGAGGCGAGCACGCGGGCGGTTTTTACCCAGCTTCGGGGCTCTCCGGAGAGATAACACCCCTACTGCTGCTTTGTGTTTGTTATTTGATCTTGCTCGGCGTGTGGCGTGAGATGGTGTCCGGAATCGAATGAGCCGAACCGAATCAACCCCCCCACATTGTGCATGGGCCTCCTTTTATAGTGCAAGGGTCACCGGCAGTGTCAGCGTGGGAGAAAGGGGTAAAAATGTAAAAGAGGTGGTAGTTGGAGCAGTCTTGGGAACAATGGAGCTACGGTCTTGTGAAAGTGGTTGCTACCTACTTTGTGATGGGGACAAGGGCATTTAATGCCCGTCGCCGTCGACCCCAAAAGCTCCCGCCCTTGCGTCTCCGTCGCCCGCGGCGATGGATCCACCACCGTGAAGTGCCACCGTGTCCCCAGTGCTGCACAGCCATCCGCCACGCGTCCCTCGAGAGGCCCAGGCGGCAGCGTGGGCCGATGAGCTGGGCGCGGCACACTGCGCAACTCTCCCGGCAAGCACCTTGCCGGGTCTTGATCTTGCGGGCCCGGAGCTTGCGGGCTCAGAAACTGTCGCTCCCGGGCCCTTGCCGACGCATATAAGCGCCGAGGCGTGTTTTCTATGATGTAATCTTCTAGTCTCCCCGGCGAGCTCCTCTCGCCGGGGCCTTGTGTGAGCGGTGTAACCTTGAGCCTGGAACGGCCTTCCCGGCAAGCTCCGCTTGCCGGGGTCTCGATCTTCTGTCTCGTATATTTTGTCTTCGAATGGTTTGACATGGAGCAGGAAGGTCTCCGGCAAGCATGTGGTAAACCCTGCCGCGGGAAGCTGTAGCCGCCCGTGCACAAGTTGGGGTACTGAGGTACCCCTACCTTAGTACACCGACACGAGACTTGGCCCCTCACGAGGGTCTTGAGTTGTTGATGCCGAAGCTGGGCCGTACGAGGCCGTCGATGGAGCCACGCCGTGGGCCGCAGGCAGGCAAGTTTGGGTACCCCCATATCCAGAACGCCGATAGACTTGGTGAACATGGTGACTCCTATTTTGGCACTGGCTTTTAGAAAGAAATTTCTAAGTTTTATGTACTGAAAGCTGGCACTAAAATTGCACCGCACATAAAAGGGCCTGGTCATGAGATATATGCTAACTTCCCTGACAAAATCATCCATCCAGACTTTGTTCGAAGTAAGTTTTCTTTTCAACTATCTGCATGTTGACTTACCCAGCAATGTCAAATGAATTGTGTAGTATTTAAGAAACCAATTGTTATTCCCTTTTCTTACTATATTCCTACCTGATAACTTCTAGTTACCTATACACTTTTCTATTGCCCCATTTTAACTAAATATTCCATGTACTCTCATTTCTATCAGAAAGCACCGCTAACAAGGAGACTCCAGAGGTGGAGAACGGGGCTGCGAACAAGCGGAGGCGGGGCGAGCTAGAACCGCTAACGACTCTAGCAGGCCTAGACTTCACCAGCAGCCTCCCCGATGATATGTTGATAGTCATCATCTCCCTCCTCTCAATAAAATATGGGGCGCAGACAACCGTCCTTTCCCGGCGGTGGCGCGCCCGATGGAACTCCACCTCTCTCGACCTCATCGACACCCACGAGCTCTTCCATGGCTATCGCAAAAGCTTGGATGTGTTCTCCAAGATCCTCGGCAGTCACCTTGGCCCAACCAGAGGCCTTAGAATGGGCAAGTTCCATTCCAACGGCAGGGACTGAGCCAAGCTTGACGACTGGTTCCGATCCCCCGCCCTAGATCAGCTCGAGGAGCTCACTTTTGATGATGGGCATATGTACTCACTGCCAACATACGCGCTCCGCCTTGCGTCCACGCTGCGCGTCGCCAAGTTCAGGAACTGCCATCCCTCCTAATGACGCGCCCGCTCTTATTCTACCACGACTGAAGCACCTCGAGCTCGTCGTTGTCGGCCTCTCAAAAAGTGACATGGAGCGCCTGCTCCGTGGCTGTACTGCACTTGAGTACCTTCGTCTTCAGGCGATCAATGGGTTGAGTACATTCCACATCACCTCCATGACTCTCCGTACTATTTATGTGTGTTGTTGGTTCGGCAGGAAGACATCACAAGATGTGTACCATGGTATGGTCATTGAGGACACACCTGCACTTGAGAGATTACTTGTACTTGATCAAGTAGGTCCAACAAGAATCAATGTCATTTTTGCGCAGAAATTGACAGTGTTGGGCTACTCGTCTGACAAATACGTTTTCTTCTTTTGCAGATAAGATTAGGCCCATCGGTGGATAATGTGATACAATATAACAATCACGTCGAATGCCTAGATCTGCATCTCTCAGAAATTACTTTGAACTCCTACCGAGGGACCTTACCGGAGATTATATTCGCCAGGTTCTTTGTTGTCAGAGCAAGGGTGCTGAAGGTAATGAGGTTTGCCCTACATTTATTTCAAAAAAATGAATGGTTTGTTGATCAGCGCCGGCGCCTGCGGCAGAATGGAATAGGCTCCAAAAATGCTGAATTTCATTTTGGAACTTCAAATGACAGAGTAATCGGAACTCATCGTGTCAACCCCATACATGACTTCTCAGTGGCTAACCCCTTTGCAAAAGTTGTGAGGTTTCGAAACCAGACTTAGAAGTGGTAACATTAGTTTGATCCTCTCTGGTATCCATGTTCAGCGGATCAGCGCGAGCGTTTGCAGCTGATGAGCTGAATTTCATTTCTAATATCAGTTTGAATCTTGTAATCTCTGAATTTGAGCCATATAACTCTAGAATTTGAACCTTGTAATATTTCAAGCTTTTGTGGTATAATCGTTGAAATGGCATCGTATGAGACTCGTATATTGGTAGCACTATTTTGACCTTAATATGAAATGGTCTTAGATTTTATTAACCATTCTCGAAGCCGTTTACCTTGTCGATCTCACAACACACGATCTGCATAGCTAACTCGACTGCGATCTTCGATATTATTGCAAAGAGTTGGTTTCTTCCACCGTGTGCCCTGTAGAGCGCAGAATTAATTATCGCACTCGAGTGTCCATCATCACCCTTCTGTGTAACTTTGACCTCATCACCCACGGGTAAACTTATGACCGAAGTCATTCCACACACTTTGTTTTTACAAAGCTTTTTGCCAATAAACGCCCATGATTTGTCCCTCTTCTAGCTAACGCGTGGCAAACCAAGCCGGGCGGGAAGCTTGCGCAGTAAACTGCGCGGTAGGGCGGGAACAGGCTCACCGACGATTCATTTGGCGCCTCTTCGAGCCCACACGTGGTCAAACGAAACACGTGTGGTGTAGTGTTCTCAAGCGTGCACTGGAATCCTCCGCCATGAACGCCATGACAAGACGTGACGATTACAGGCCGGCTGGCCCCCATTTGTTACAGCGGCTATTTAACCCTTGTGTCTCTTCAACCTTTGGATCACGCCCCACCATTGCGAGAAGCACACCCACCATGACAAATTCTTAGAGAGTATCATGCGCGGCTCCAATGGCACTCCGAGCAGCTGCCGACGATAAGCAGCAGTTCACCATGCATGCCGTGGTGGACACCCACCGAAGGTTCACGGAGCTCTCGGTGGTGTACACCAACAACCTGGTCTGGGTGGAGCACTCCATCCACATCATGGAGTTGTTGCTTGCCAAGGAGAAGTACAAGGTGGTCGGGTTCGACCTCGAGTACGCCCGCGCTCGTGCCGAGTCTCGTCTGAGGTCACCGTCGCCCATATGTCTGTGCGCAACCACGTCCTTGTCTACCACTACTGCCTGGCCACAAGGCCTTGCGAGCCTTTCGCCAGGTTTGTCAACAGCCCCTACTACATGTTCGCTACGGTGGACATCACCAATGATGTCAAGGTGCTCAAGAATTCGCATCGCCTGCCAGAATCTTGTTGACATCCAGGGACAATACAAGATCTGGGGCAGCAAGGAGCATGAGAAGGACTCACTGGTTCACCTCACCATGGCCATCATCGACCCCTACTACAGAGACATGAAGGATTCCTGCAACAAGGACAAGCGTGCCTGGCACTCGGCCTGAATGGAGAAACTCGACAAAGCTCACATCGTGTACACGGCCAAGGAGGCGTACACGTGCTACGACATGTACAGGCGGATCATTGACATGAGGAAGTGCCTCCTTCCCCAAAGCGGCGAGGATCCAAATAGGAGCGGAGCAATGGCAAGCGTCATCACAACAAGAAGTAGATGATTAGATCCTTGTTTCTCCTAGTTTAGTATGCATGTAATTGCTTACTTTGGTGTGTGAAAATGTTATGTGTGTAGTCACTTGTGTAATTGTATGCTTAATTTGCTTATGTAGTGTTGTCTTTTTAAGTATATATGTTGATGCTCTGTAGACAGAGTAAATCACATTGCACACGAACTAAATAATGGAACCCGTCGGTGATGATTTCATCAATCACTGACAATTGTATACCAGCAATCGTTTGCTCACAACACACACGGCTTGTTAACAAGAATTGTCTGTGTTGTTATCGGTCTTCCCACACATTTCCGATTACAGACATGTTTGTCACGTATCACACACATCTTATTAAGTTGAACCATTTCTGTTCTCTTGGCTCAACGCAAATAGTTCATCTGAGTAAACTGTATGCCGTATATTGCACACTCCTTCATCCGGCTGCCCATTTCTGTTGTTCCGCCTTATCACAAACAGTTCATCCGAGTGAAGCGTATGCTCTATATCGCACACACCTTCATCTGGCAGGCCGTTTCTTTTGTTCCTCCTCATCGCAAACAGTTAATTGAACTGAACCGTATGCTCTGAATCGCACACACAACCAAAATTTAAACCGTGTTTGATGCATCTATCATCGCAAACGTTTTGCACCTTTTTGACATTTTTTTACACCACCGTTTGTGATTATTGCATCACACACAGTTTCATCGAAGAGTCTCTGATCATAGTGTCGTGTTAGCAGCATCCTGCAGTAGTGTATGCTCATGAGAGAGATGTCTCTAGGGAACGCTATAGCCCCCGGGACCATTCACTTTATATTTACTAAAACACTAAAAATACTTGCTGCATTTATTTAATTTTATTTTATTTTTTCTCTATCTATCTACCATTATCATATTTAATCCATGCAATTAACGAGTACATGGGGGTTGACAACCCTCTTGCCCACGTTGGGTGCAAATATTTGTTGTGTGTGTGCAGGTACTGCTTACATTTGTTTGCGTGTGTCTCCTATTGGTTCAATAAACATTGGTTCTTAACTGAGGGAAATACTATCTGCTACTATACTACATCACCCTTCCTCTTCGGGGAATTCCAACGCCTATCACAAGTAGCAATTTCTCGGCTGAGTTCCACCTCGCAGGTATACGATGGTTGGTTGGGCCCAAGCAAGATGAAGAACATGAGTTGGTCGAGGACCCTCATCTTGAAGAAAGATATGCTAGAGATAAAGCATGTTTTCGTCTTAATCCGCTTTACCCAACTATTGTGCTATTTCAAACAAAACTAGTTTTCATGCAAATGAGCCATACAACCTTCCTTAGAAGCCACCTATAGCTAATTGACTCTCTTTCGAAGGAGCCATGTTGAGTACGTAGTGTACTAATTGCACTACTTTTGTTGTACTTCAGAGGTCTAGGAAGATGGGGTGCAGACTATGACTAATATGACGATCCTGAGAAGTGAGGTCATGCAGACTACATTGACTGCATGTGGCTGATATAGAGTCACCACGTATTTTTACTTTCCACTACTTCTCTGAATCTAATAAGTGTCATGAGCCATTGCACTATGTATTTCTTCTGGCAAGATATAAAACTTGTAACACATTTTAAACGTTTTGCATTGATACCATTTCATTATGTTTTCAAGTTGATTCTGAATTGGCAATATACATAGGAAGGCATGGAAGTTAAATTCCAGGTTCGCACATAATCCATATCGAGGGAGTGTCCGCTAGTTAGTTGCTCCCGTAGAAGTAAGAGTTTATGATGCACACTAGTCGATGTACATTTCTTTCTAGAAACAATAGTGAGGTGTACGTCTATATGACATGTACATGTACGGATAACACTGTCCCATCTTCATCCATTTCTCGCTCATTGAGTAAACAGTAATGGCTTTGTCTCGGTGCCTATTGTGAGACGCAGCAATCACCCGCCTAAGTGAGAACAAGTATTGGGCTGGCCCACCACATGGTCTTTGTATTGTGTTTTTAGTGTGAGGTTTCTCATAAAAAAAATAAAATGCATTTAAAAATGTGTATGTAGCATAAAAGTTGTGTTCATGCAAGTCAAAGAAAATCACACCATTAAAAAAATGTTCACACATTTAGAAAGTAATGTTCATGGCATTTTGATAAATTGTTCATTGTGTATTGAAAAATGTTCAATGCATATCAAAACAATGTTCATGTGTATATGAAGAATGTACAACGTGTATTCAAAAAATGTACAAATGCATTTAAAAGTATATTCAAGGTATATCTGAATTTTTTTACATATATTCAAACAATGTTTAATTTGTATTCTAAAAATGGTCAATGTTTACTTAAAAATGATTCCCATATATTCAAAAAATATATTTAAACATGTATCTAAAAAAATTCAGCATGTGCTTAAAAAATGTTCAACATGTAGCAAAATAAATATTCAGCCGACGCCACATGTCGCGCTCTAGGCACTCCCTCCGATTTTTGTTTATTTTACTTTTTCACACGCATTTTTGGTTTTTTAGATGAATTTTTCCCTTTTTTTCTCAGCTTTCCGGTTTTTCTCATGTTTCGGAATAAATATCAGAAAAAATTGCGCGAAAAAGCGCCCTCTCTTTTCTTTATCTTCCATGAGAGGCACAGTCGTGCCTCTCGAAAACGAACAACATACATTGTTTTCGTTATGCAAGAGGCATGGATTTGCTTCCGCGAGAGGCACAGTCGGAAATGAAAAAATACGTGTTTTTTCCTTGCGCGAGAGGCGCGAATTTGCTTTCGCGAGAGGCAAAGTCGTGCCTCATGGAAACAAAAAAAGATGTTTGGTTTTTTTTCTTTCTTTCAGAGAGACACGGATTTGCTTCTGCGAGAGGCATAGTCGTGCCTCTATGAAACGAAAAAACATGTTCCTTCCCGAGAGGCACATATTTGCTTTCGCGAGAGGCACAATATTACCTCTCAGGAGCGAAAAAAAACATACTTTCGTTTTTTTCCTTCTGGGAGAGGCATAAATTTACTTCTCCTGAAGGCATAATCGTGCCTCTTTCAGAAAGGAAAAAACATGCTTTCGATTTGGTTTTTTCATCTGGTTTTTGTCGTGATTTTTTTTCAAAACCTATCAGCATGAGATCTAGTTTTGAATATCTTGTCACGAGGAATCCAACGGTGAAAATGCTTTAAGATTTGGACACACAGTTTAAGAGATAAAATATTTTGAATAAATAGATTTACGCAAAAAGGAAAAAAAATTCAGGTTTCAACAAGTGACGCACAACCCAGATTGCGATACGTGGTGCACATGCAGTGCGCCACTTGTCGCAACCTGGGGAGGTGAGAGTGAACTTTACCAAAAACCCTCCTGAATTAGTAATTTCCAAAGGTCATGCGCTCGCTAGGAATCGATCACCAAACTCGGGGAGCACGCGCTCTGCCTCAAATAGTCGACATACAAACTGGGTCGGCTGAGCGGCGTTTGTCGTACTCTATATAGCGCTACATAGTCGATTCGGGAGCAACCGAGAGCGCTCGTTCCCAGCCTCCCCAATGGTCACTTGACGTGGGCTAACCTGGCGCGTTCTCACTCGCCGCCACGTGACGCGTTCTGGAGGCTTGCATCGGTTTTTTTCCGCACGTGTTTGCTGCATTTTAGATGCTTTTTTGGCTTTTCGTTTTTCACGGGTTTTCCTCAGCTTTTGGGCAAAAAGATTAAAAAATTGCAGGAAAAACGCGTTTTTTCTTCTTCCGCAAGAGGCACAGTTTTGCCTCCGTGAAAGGCTCGTGCCTCTCGGAAACAAAGACAAAAATGTTTTCTCTTCCGTTTGAGGCATGGTTTTGCTTCGGCGAGAGGCTCGGCCGTGCCTCTTGGAAATAGAAAAAAAATACAATTTTCTCTTTATTTTCCTTTTCGTGACAGGCACGGTTTTGCTTCCGAGAGAGGAGTGGTCATGCCTATCGAAAACGGAAAAAAAATGTGCTTTCTGTTTTTTTTGTCAGAGGCACAATTTTACTTCCGCGACAGACACAATTTTTTTCCTTTCCGAAAGCAGTTTCCGAGAGGCACGGCCGTGCCTCTCGCAAAACGGAAAAAATGTGTTCTCTTTTTTTCTTCCACGAGAGGCATTGTTTTGCTTCCGCGAGAGACAAGGTTTCGCTTTTGCACGAGGCATGGTTTTGCTTCCGCGAGAGGCACAACCGTGCCTCTCGCAAACGACTTTCAGAAAGAGGAAAAATCGTGCTCCTTGTTCTGTTTTTTTTTGTCCTTTTTTGTTTGATTTTTTCCATGAAAGAAAAAGTTCTTCAAAACCTATCAACATGGTATCTAGTTTTGAAGATCTCGATGCGAGGAATCCAACGGTGAAGACGGTTCAAGATTTAGACGCACGGTTAAAGAGATAAAACATTTTGAATAAACGGATCTATGAAAAAAAGAAAAACTCTCAGGTTGCGTCAAGTGACGCATATGTAGGGCACCACTTGTCGCAACCAGGAAAGGTGGGACTGATCTTTGGAAAGAGTACTCCTCAATTAATGATTTCGAGTTGATTCACAATTTTCTTTTTCAATATAGTTGAAGTCCGCAGAAATTCATGCCCTCGCTAGGAATCAAACAAAATTAAAAACGTATCTAAAAAAGTGTTCATCATGTGCTTAAAAATGTTCAGTGTGTAGCAAAACAAATATTCAGCGCATATAAAAAATGTACAAGATGTATAAAAGAAATTCGAATTTTTCCAAGAAAACGAAAATAAAAATAAAAATGAAATAGGAAAAAACCTCACGTTCATGTGAGAGCGCTGATGCCACAGGACATGCTGAGAATCGTTGACAACAGAGCATCCCGGATCTTTAAGAACTAACGGCGGCGGGAGATCCGAAAACGTTTACAAATTTTGAACGCGGACATTTTTTAAAAGTGAATATTTTTAGAAAAGCGAACACTTTTAAATCTGTGAACAGATTATAGAAACTCAATATTTTTTACATCTGTGAACAATTTTTGAAATGGGTAACTAAATGTGAAAACATGAACAATATTTAAATATGTGATTTTTTTAAAAATTGAAACATTTTTTGGAACTCCCAAACAAAATCTGATAACCCTAACAGTTTTTCAAATTTGTGAACACATTCTGCAAAAGGGAGCTATTTTGATACAGTGATTCTTTTTGAAAGTTGATAAAACCTGTAAAGCCAGATAGAACCTGCTAGAAGTTTCCTAAAGCTGGGAGTATCTGCTTTACGATGCCGGCCCAATATCTCGTTGCTTGTCCCTTAGTCTCTACCAAGGTCTGCCTGCGTCGTCTCAAAAAAAAAAAAAAAGGTCCGCCTGCGTCAAATAGAGAATTCCACATGACTCGTTCCCTACCGCTCGCCTACTGCGACACGGAACTCGGTCTCCTAGTTTTTTCTAGAAAAGGAGGAATACCCTGGCCTCTGCATTTGGTCGATGCATACACCCAATTTATTAATTATTAGCACAAAAACTTATAAAGTCGTACAACAGTAAGATCAAAGTCACCATCTTCGCAACCGCTATCGCTACTCATATCTAACTGATGAAGGGGCGCGATGGTGCAGGCCTAATACCAAAGCAGCACTCGCACCAAACCTAACATCTAAGACACGAGGTCCCAACACGGGCGCCGGGGTATGGGCACCCACCATCCGGCGTGCTCCTCAACCAGCTACTGCGGGTATGAGGCCGCCACAACCACCTACCACATATCCATCTTGAGTGTCTTGTCACAGCGGCGGCCTGCCCTCATTGTCGCCGCCGCCCACCACGACGCCAGATAGCGTCGATCTCCTGCGCGTGTCTGTCACCACACATCTGACCCCAAGCCTCCGCTGCTCCATGCCGCCAAGAGCCTCCGCCAAGAATATGTAGAAAGAAACACCACTCCACCGAAAGGGAGGCAGCACACCCCCACCCTCACTGCAGACCCTTCCATCCGAATCCCAATGTCCTTGGCGTCGCCTCGGGAAGGTTACGGTGCAGCAGCGCCGCTGACGCCCGATCCGGATCGGATCTTGGGCTTTCACCCGACATGGATTGGAGATGGGAGAGATGGTGCCCTCGGCGCCCCAAGGAGGAAAGCGGCGCCAAAAGTCGGCGTCGCCACGCCGCCCACCAAAGCGCCAAGGTTTCTCCGGACACCGACTGCTCCACTGAACATACCGGAGGTGGATCCGCAAGATCCAAACCAACCGAGGACCGGAAAGGGATGCATGGAAGGAAGGAGGCAATACCTCCAGATCTGGCACGCCTGCGGCTCGCCGTCCTCACAGCCGAACCCTCAGGCACGCCACTCCAGCAGGGCCGCCGCCCCTAGATCCGATGGCCTCCGCGAAGAACGAAGCGCCGAAGACCCCGCCGCCACCTTCCCCGGCGCCCGCGCGGGTTTTCCCGGCGGTCGTCTCTGATGGCGGCGAGGGGGGTGGGGGAGGGTTGGGGGAGGCGGCAGCGGAAACCCTAGACTCCCCCGAGTCGCCCTAGGGCGACGCGAGGGACTGGACGAGAGGTCGCGAGTCGATGCGCATCGCCGTTCCCTAGCCGATGGGGACCCGTACCAGAACTGCAGGGAGCAAAGGACACAGTTCGACAAGGCTGAATTGGACAAATCAGCAGAGGACATCACGTAATCACGCAAACTGCCTAGACACGACGACCGTGTGATACGCGGCCGGTGCGCACTTCTCCCCATCCTCCTTGTCTTCCTCCTCACTTCGCGCGGCCACAACCACACCCCCCATGCGCTCACCCCTGAGACGTCACTCTACGACGCCGCCAAATCCTCGCCGGTCACCGCAACACGCTCGAACCAGCTACTGGATCGACACGACTCTTCCGGAACGAGCCAACGAAGCTCCAAACCGTAGGCCGCTCAAACCGCCGGCCGAGCGCGCGCGGCGCGATCCACTGCACCGCGGCGGCACGCAGGGAAACCGGTCGCTGTCCATTTTCCGTCCGGCGCACGGCGGAGAATAACCAGGCCTATTTCTACCTCTTCCTCGGCGCCGCGAATCTTGACTCATCGTATCGCGAGCGCGACAGCACCTCCTGTACGTCCAGAGATATACTTCTAGGGCCGACGCTCTTGTTCCGCCGAGCCAGCATTCGCACGGAGGAGGATCGCGCGCAGCGGGCACGGACTCATGCTGAACCTGTACCCGAGGCTGGCGACGGGCGGCGCGCTGGCGGCGGACGACGACGAGCCGCACATCTGCTACGCCATCATGGCGGCGCTGGTGTCGCTGCTGCTCTTCTGCGTGCTCCTCGCCGTCGTCAGCCCCGCCAGGGCCTGCGCCATCACCAGCCTCCTCGTCCTCCTGTTCGGCCTCGTCGCCTTGCTCGCGCCCGCGCGCGGCACCGTCCCGGCGCACAGAAATGGGAGCGCACTCGGCCAGCGGCTGCCCGCGCCAACTGTGCGGCTGGTGCGCCGGTGCACGTGCGGGCTGACAGACGCGGCGATCGGCGCGCTGCCGACGTTCGCGTACGACAACAAGGGCGACGAGCCGCGCGCGAGCTGCCAGCTGCTGTGCGCGGTGTGCCTGGAGGACGTGCAGGGCGGCGAGATGGTGCGGCAGCTGCCGCCGTGCAGGCACCTGTTCCACGTGGACTGCATCGACATGTGGCTGCACACCCACCGGACGTGCCCGCTCTGCCGCTGCGAGCTCTCGCCGCGGAAGGTCGCCGCGAAAGCCGTTGCCGCGGCCGCCACGGGGTCATCGGCCCAGGCGTTGCCACCGGTGTGAAACCGATTCATACTACTGCTGCTGTTGCTGTAGCCACATTCCTTCCTTCCTTCCTCGAATTACCCACACGGCAATTAAGCCAATGTAGTACTCCCTCCGTTCCGAATTACTTGTCGCACGTATGAATGTATCTAGATGTATTTTAATTCTAGATACATCCATTTAAGCGACGAGTAATTCGGAACGGAGGGAGTAGTAGAGAAAGAAGATGATTCAGGATTGTTACCATTTTCACGCCGGATGCTTAGTACTGTTGGCGTACGTGCAGTTTATTTGGTGTATTCAGTGAGACAAGAATGAAACGATCTGGGAGAGATTCTGTCAGGTGGTGGTCAATCCGGTCGTTGGAACTTAGCAGGCGCGAGGGGATAAGCTTGGCACAGCGACACTGATCACTCCCCGACTTGGGATAATCCGCAAATCTATCCGATGGAGACACACCAAAATCGTACGGCGGGGCAGTGTCTCGCACGCCTGGAATTTGCCCAAGCAGGCATGCGTGTAGCGGGGCCGCGGAAGGCCGGCGCGGCGCACCCACGTCGAGAGCGTGACAACAGGGTAAGGGCAATCTCCTCAGGGCATGTACAATGCTGGCATATGGATACATATACTTCATGACAAAAAGTAACTTGGGACATCTATATTTATTTTTTCTTCCGAATGCAAGCTACCATTGGTGGGCCTCATTAAAAAATAGAAAATAAAGACTCTAGTACACATGCATCTCTACTTTCACTCCAACCTTTTCAGCTTTTGTCACGGACCACACTTTTTCTCTTCAAGCACCCGCTTCCTGAAGAGGATCCCACTTCCCTATCCGAACCTACTTTACGTCATATCCGATCCTACATGGCATACGAGGCATCAACTTGAGGCTATGCATTGTACATGCCTTCAAAGGGCCGTGGTATTTGTCCGCAGACGCTTACGTGTCGCCGAAGTCGGCCCTCTATCCCTGACATCAAACGGCCGGACACATTTTTTTTTGAAAGATCCGGGGTTTCCGGCTTCATTGATATAGAAGAAAGCAACGGGAGAACATGGGGTGATCAAGTGATCATGGGTACAGTTTGGGGGAAGGAACTAGGACTGCAGGGTGGCATGCATTGCCCTCGGCCTAATTTCTCACTATATGTTCCCCGAAGGGGGGCTCTAGGCATTTTGCTCCCGCCATTTTCCATAGCTCGATCGTGTTTCTGATAGCATGCAAAGACATAATCGGTATTGGCGGTTTGTAACGCCGGATCGATCGCCAGTGTCGCCATTATTCGTCGTTGTTGCCATGTCATTTGCTTGCGTGTTGCAGTTTGCCATGTCATCATATGCATTTCATATCATGTCATCATGTGCATTTCATTTTGCATACGTGTTCGTCTCATGCATCCGAGCATTTTCCCTGTTGTCCGTTTTGCAATCCGGCACTCCTATGTCCTCCGGCGTCCCCTTTTTGTCTCTCGTTGTGAGCGGGTATTAAACTTTCTCGGAATGGACCGAAGTTTGCCAAGCGGCCTTGGTATACCACCGGTAGACCGCCTGTCAAGTTTCGTGCCATTTGGAGGTCGTTTGATACTCCAACGGTTAACCGGGTAACCGTAAAGGCCTCTTTTGTGTGCAGCCCAACACCCCCTCCAAAGTGGCCCAAAACCCAGCAACCTCCCTTCCATGCTCTCGGTCGTTCGATCACAATCGCGTGACCGAAAACCGCTCCTCATTTGGACTCTCCTACCTCCCTCTACCTATAAATAAGCCCCCCCTCCAAAATCCCGGATCATTTCCACCCTAACCCTAGCCCCGCTCCTTTCCGTGCCGCCGGACACGTCCGGACGGAGCCGGACATGTCCGCCACCGCCGCGGCCCGGCGATCGGGTCTCGCCACGTGGCTCGCCCGGCCGCCCATTGCCGCCCACTGCCACCGCCCGCCTCCGGCCCCGTGGCCCGTCCATGCCCAGCCGCCATGGCCGCCGCCATATCGCCCCGCCCGTCCGGCAAGGCCGCCGGCGCCGCCCGCCTTCTGCCATCACCGCCCTACTTCTCGCCGCGTCCCGCACGCCGCCTCGGCGGTCTCCGCGCCTCCCGGCCGAGCCGCCGCCCGCCCATGCCGGACCCATGGCCCGCCCCGTCGCCGCCGCCGGACGCGCCGCCTGCGCCTCAAGATCGTCATCGCGGAGCTTCGGCGGATCCGCGAGATCCGGCCGGATCCGCCCGTTCCGCCCCGGAGCTCCCTTCCCCGGCCATCTTCGAGTTCTCCGGCGAGCTCTCCGGCGAGATCCGCCGCCCATTGACTTTCCCCCCGAGGTCCAAATTCGTCTAAGTCCTGTAAATTTTGCATAATCATGCCATGTTTGACCTGTTGTATCTCTGCATCCGTAGCTCCGTTTTGCGCGTGTAATATGTCAATTTGTTCGTCTCGACGAGTACTTCATTTCATTCCATTGCATCATTTTCATTTGAGCTCATCTTGATGCCCGAAATGCTGTTGGAGGAGTGCATGTTGATGTTAATCTGCTGAAACTGTTATAACTTGCTTATTTATCATTTTTGCCATGTTTGATGTGTGCATCCTATAAGGTTGATGTCTACATTTGTTTTGATCTATGCTATGCCATCTTTCCAGGGGTTCCAACCATGTATTTTTGTGAGTTGTGTGCTGAGTGTATCAAGCTTGCTAAGTAGGGTAGTTGCTGTTGCTGTTTTTCTGACAGATTCTGTTATATTTTGTTTCTATGTTAACATGCTTCTACTAGTCATTTCGTGCATAATCTGGAGATGTCCTATAAACATGTTTTGATTTACATGTCATGCTCTATCCGTTCATGCCCTTGGTTGCAATTATAGACTACTCTAGCTGGTTGTAATCTTGCTCCAAAGTTGCTTGATAATGTTGCTATCAGCCTATTAACATTAAGTTCACTAGTTCCCATGTGTTTTGCTAGTGTTCCATGCATCCTATGACCTTGCTCTTGCCATGCTTAGCTTCACAAACATGTCTTCTTACTGTTGGTTGCCTTGCCATGCCATGTATTGCTCTGTAGTGAGTGGTTAAAGCTCACCAACATGCCTACTTATTGTTGTTCCTGCCATGTTTGAATCTGTAATATAACTTGCCATGTTTACATGGGTGCCATCTTATCTTCTGATCCCTTTTGGCTCATGGTCAGTAAGGGACTTTTGATCTATGCAATTAGTAGTATCATGCGATGCCTTTGTTTGCCACGATATGTTCCTGTAACATGTTGTTTGATAGCTCTAAACATTGCAACCTGATATTATTTCTGCCAAGTCTGAAACTGTTATTATTTGCAATCTTACCATATCCTTTTGAGCATGTTCTAGTGATTTCTGGAGATAGCTCAGTGTTCATGTTTTGTTATGCTTCACCTGTACTTCATACCCATGCCTTTTTTATTATGTTGGGGTGCTGTAGCATATTGTTTTGATGCTTGCAATATGCCTACTTGCTGTTATGGACGGATTGTTGCTATAACTTGTATAGTGTGCATGTGTTGAACCGTTGCTCCGTTTTGAGTGTGCTCTATATGAAACTTGCTTGATTTTGCATGTAGTTTCATATTATCATGTTGCATCCTTGTTTCGGTTTGTTCGCTTGATGTTTGTATGCATTTTGCATCAATGCCATGTTTAACTTGTTTTGCTCATATCTTCTAGACCGTAGCTCCGAATCTAATGAACTTTATATGTAACTTGACTAGAATTTCGTGTAGGTCATCTTGGTGCATCTTAACTTGCTGTTTAACAACTTGAACATAAGGTTTATTCAGTTCTGGACCAATTTCGAAATATGCATATGAGGACTTACCGGAATTGTTATATGTTGTTCCCGGCCTCATTTAAACTTGCCTTGATGTGTTGTTCTTGTTTGCATCATCTCTTGCCATGAGTAGCTTCATGTAGCCTTATCATGCATCATGCTTGATGTGCATCATGCCTTGTTCATGTGTGGTGTGTTTACCTATGGAGTGTGCTTCTTCTTGTTAGTTCCTGTTTCGTTGCGATCGTGAGGATTCGTTCGTCTACGGTTGGTTCGGCTTCATCCGTTCGTCTTCTTCATGGACTCGTTCTTCTTTCTTGCGGGATTTCAGGCAAGATGACCGCTACCCTGGATCTCACTACTATCATTGCTATGCTAGTTGCTTCGTTCTATCGCTATGCTGCACTACCTATCTTTTGCTCTTTAAGCCTCCCATATTGCCATGAACCCCTAACCTTTGACACCTTTCCTATGCAAACCGTTGTTTGGCTATGTTACCGCTTTGCTCAGCCCCTCTTATAGCGTTGCTAGTTGCAGGTGAAGTTGAAGATTTCTCCATGGTGGACAGGGTTATGTTGGGATATCACAATATCTCTTATATTATTAATGCATCTATATACTTGGTAAAGGGTGGAAGGCTCGGCCTTATGCCTGGTGATTTGTTCCACTCTTGCTGCCCTAATTTCCGTCATACCGGTGTTATGTTCCCAGATTTTGCGTTCCTTACGCGGTCGGGTGATTTATGGGACCCCCCTGATAGTTTGCTTTGAATAAAACTTGTCCAGCAAGGCCCAACATTGGTTTTACCATTTGCCTCACCACCACCTATACCCTTCCCTTGGGTCGGCCAACCCGAGGGTCATCTTTATTTTAGCCCCCCCAGTCCAGTGCTTGTCTAAGTGCTGGTCCGAACCGAGTAGACTGCGGGGCCCCCTCGGGGCAACTCGAGGTCTGGTTTTACTCGTAGGATGTCTCATCCGGTGTTGCCCTGAGAATGAGATATGTGCAACTCCTATCAGGATTGTCGGCGCATCGGGCGGCTTTGCTGGCCTTGTTTTACCATTGTCGAAATGTCTTGTAAACCGGGATTCCGAGACTGATCGGGTCTTCCTGGGAGAAGGTCTATTCCTTCGTTGATTGCAAGAGCTTGTCATGGGCTAAGTTGGGACACCCCTGCAGGGTTTAAACTTTCGAGAGCCATGCCCGCGGTTATGTGGCAGATGGGAATTTGTTAATGTCCGCTTGTAGATAACTTGACACCAGATCCGAATTAAAATGCATCAACCGTGTGTGTAGCCGTGATGGTCTCTTCTCGGCGGAGTCCAGGAAGTGAACACGGTTTCTGTGTTATGTTTGACGTAAGTAGGTGTTCAGGATCACCTCTTGATTATTGATAGCTTCACGACCGTTCCGCTTGTTTCTCTTCTCGCTCTCTTTTGCGTATGTTAGCCACCATATCATGCTTAGTCGCTGCTGCAACCTCACCACTTTACCCCTTCCTTTCCCATTAAGCTTTGCTAGTCTTGATACCCATGGTAATGGGATTGCTGAGTCCTCGTGGCTCACAGATTACTACAACAACAGTTGCAGGTACAGGTTATGCGATATTCATGACGCGAGAGCGATGTTGCTTGTTTTGGAGTTCTTCTTCTGCTTCTTCGATCAGGGGATAGGTTCCAGGTCGGCAGCCTGGGCTAGCAGGGTGGATGTCGTTTGAGCTTCTGTTTGTGTTTCATCCGTAGTCGGATGTTGATCTTATGGATGATGTGTTGTTGTATTCGTGTGGCATTGTATGCCTCTTGTATGTATCCCCATCTATTTATGTAATGTTGATGTAATGATATCCACCTTGAAATAGCGTTCCAATATGCGGGTCTATCCTTGGTGGGACCTTCGAGTTCCTTTTGGATAGGGTCGCATATTGGGCGTGACAAGTTTTCTGTTGAAAACGCATGCATTTCTCTGCTTCCATAACTCCCAGGCGATCATCATCATCATCGTCTTCAAACCTTTCCTGGAATCTGATGGGGCTAGCTAGACTGTTTTTTCCAGAGCCTCAGCGGCGAGTGACCCGGCGTTCTTGCTAGCTGCAGCGCTGCACATCCACTCCAGGAGGATGCTTTCTCCCAAACAGACCGCGCGAGTGAGCAGTCCCAGAAGAGGTGCGTGGAGCATTCTAGATTTCTGAGACAGAGGGCGCAGAAATAGCCGTTTGGCCAGCTACGCCGTTGCAGGCGATCGTTGCACCAGAGCCTGTCATGGAGAAGCAACCATGCAAAAATCTTGACAGTTCCAGGGGCCCAAACCTTCCATATTGCCGCCTTGATTCCTGGATCAGGAGCTTCGGCAGCTTGCAGTTTGTAAGCAGCACTGGAAGTATAAATGCTTCCTCCCCCCCGCAACCCAGGCGATCGAGTCTTCCTCCGTTGTTAGTGCGACATTGGCCCTGCGAATCTTTCTCCACAACTGCAGATACTGAACCACCATTTCGCCTGTATTGTCGTGCTGCAGGTCGTGAATCCATTTGTCATTTGTCAGGGCCTCTTTAATTGTTCTGCTCTTTCCACGGGAGTGCAGGAAGAGTGTTGGGAACTCTTGGCACAGGGGCATCGATCCCAACCACGAGCTTGTCCAGAAACTTGCTGTGCTTCCGTTTCCCAGCTGCACTGAGGTGGCCGCTGCAAAGAGCATGCGATCGTTGTGATCGCATGGGACGGGGAAGCTCATCCAGGGCCTATGCTGTTGCTGCCATGAAAGCCAGAGCCATCGCATCCGCAGGGCCGTGCCGAAACGGTAGAGATCGAGGATGCCGAGCCCTCCCTTGTCCACAGGCCGGCACACCTTATCCCAGGCCACCTTGCATTTGGCTCTAGTGATTTTCTCGTCCTGCGCCCAGAGGAACTGCCTGCGAGCCTTGTCCACTTCTCTTAGGATTTTCTTTGGTACTTTGAGGACGGTCAATGCGAATACTGGTAGTGCAGTTAGCACCGCACGCACAAGGACTCGCCTGCCCGCCATGCTCATGAGCCGGCCCTTCCATCCTGCCAGCCTAGCACGGATTCGGTCGATTATGAATTGGAAGTGCACCAGCCGTAATCTTCTCAAGGAAATGGGCAGGCCAAGGTATGTTGTTGGGAAGGAGGTTTTCTGTCCTCCAAAACTAGCAAGCACCTCGGACATTTGGATGTCACTGCAGTTTATAGGAATCACCGAAGACTTAGCCTGGTTCATTTTCAGCCCCGTGCACTCGCCAAATTTTTTCAGTAAAAATAGCAGCGTCTCCACTTCTTCCTTCTCCGGATTTGCAAAGATCACCGCATCGTCGGCGTATAGGCTAGCTCTCATGCTGATCCCCCGGCCTGGCAGAGGCGCCATTGGTCCCTCTGCTGCAGCGGCCGCGAGCAGGTGGTGCAACGGGTTGATGGCCATGATGAATAGCAGCTGAGAGAGGGGATCACCTTGCCTGAAACCACACCCGTGGATTATTTGCAGCCCTGGCACTCCGTTTAGCATGCATGATGACGAAGCCGAAGATAACAACAGCGTGATCCAGTCACGCCATCTTGGGGGGAATCCCATCTGCTCCATCAGCTCAAACAGGTACTCCCAGGAGACTAAGTCGAAGGCTTTTGGTATGTCCAACTTGAAAAACAGCGCCTTCTTCTTCATGCGCTGCAACATTTTTACTAAACTTTGAACATATTGGAAGCTGTCGTGGATGCATTTTCCTTTTTGGAATGCCATCTGCGCTGGAAAAATGACCTGACAGAGTGCCCCGGACAGTCTGGATGAGAGCACCTTCGAGATTAGCTTTGCAATTGAGTGTATGAGGCTGATCGGCCGAAAGTGACCCACTTCAGAAGCTCCATTCTTCTTGGGCAGGAGCACTATGAGGGCAGTGTTGATACTTGCAAAATTTTGCCCTGAGAGGTGGTAGAATTTTTCAAAAACGACCATGACGTCCTCTTTGATTATATGCCAGCAAGATCTAAAGAAATGTCCGTTGAAGCCGTCCGGACCCGGAGCTTTATCTGCTGGGGAGTCGATTATCGCTGCCCACACTTCAGCATGCGAGAAGGGAGCGTCCAAACCCCGCGGGTTTATCCTCGGGACGTTTATCCTATCCCAGTTCAGGGTTGTTTGGCGCGGATCCTGCTGTCCCAGACTGCTTTGGAAATGATCATGGATCAATTTCTCTTTATCCTCATACTCGTAGGCCACTGTGTTGCCATTAGCAAGAGAGTGGATGTGATTTTTCCTGCTTCTTGCTCTCATTTTAGCGTGGAAGAACTTCATGCTCGCATCCCCAACACGCAGCCACGTGATCCTTGAAGCTTGCCTTCTCCGTGCTCTCTCGATGGCTGCCAACCCTAGGACCTTGAGCTTCAGTTGCTTTCTTAAGTTGATCTCAGCTGTCGTCAGCCTTCTGCTCTCCTGGGCTAGATCAAGCAAATGGATGACTTCGTTTGCTATATGAAACTGCATGGTTGCCCTCCCAAAAGTGGCTCTGCTCCATATCTTCAGGTCTGTTGCAGTCCTCTCAAGCTTCTTCTTCATCCTGACGAAAGGGCAGTCATGGTGCACTGGCCGTTGCCACGCTCAGAGAACTGTTTCTGTGAAGCGGGGGAAGCGCGGCTAGAAGCTCTCAAACCTGAACCGCGCCTGTCTGCATGGCTTGCTTGCGGCTGTCAAGTAGAGCAGGCAATGGTCTGAAAAAGATGTAGAAGCAGCCACTAAGATGTGATCGGGGTGCATTTCTTCCCAGTGCTCGTTGCAGAAGATTTTGTCGATGCTGCACAGTGTTGGCACTTCTCTTTCGTTGCTCCAAGTGAAACGACGGTTTTTGCATTTTATCTCCCTGAGCCCAGCTTGATCTATGGCCCTTCTGAACTTTCCGATCATTCTTCTGTTTATGTTAGCATTGTTCTTGTCTGCAGCCTGGTAGATCATGTTAAAATCGCCGTTGATCATCCAAGGTTCAGCCGTGGATGGAGCTGTCGCCGCAATTTCAGCCAAGAAGCTATCCTTCTGGGCGTCATCTGTTGGGCCATACACCGTGGTGATCCAAAAGTGCAGCCTTGAGTGAAGCTCGAGGACCCTAGCCGTAATGGAGAACCTTCCTATACTATGAGAAACTACGTCGACTACCGTTTTGTCCCAGAAGATGGCCGCACCCCCTCTAGTACCTACCGCTGGAAGGACGACGCAGCCTTGCAGCAAGGAGCCACCGATCTCCCTGGCCATCACCATCGACCACACCTCTATCTTGGTCTCCTATAGACAGAGCATTGCTAATCTATGTGCGGTGGCCATGCCGTTGATCGCAGTGTGCTTCCCAGGGCAGTTAAGCCCCCTGACATTCCATGACATGAAGTTCATGGTGTTGTCATTCATCTAAGAAACAGTTGTTGCTTCGCCAACTGAAGAAACTACTAATGCAGGGACGATACACCAGCTCGTACATCCTGGGGCAGCGACAGCCACCAGTAGGCCCAAAACCCCGTCGCCACGCAGCTAACCACATCATCAAAGAAACTAACATAGACACTAAACCTAGCTCAAGCCGGTTGAAGACCAGCCGCTGGCGAAACCTAGCTACAACTTGAACTGCTAACATTACTACTCTTGCATGGCCTCCTCAGCCTCTGCAAGTCCCGCCATGCCCGCCGCGATCTTGAGCGCACCCTGATCAAGGCCAGTGAGCTTTGCAATGGCGGCAACGTCACCCTCAGACAGTGGCTCTTGGAAGCGCTTCATGATCTGGGTGGCTGCTTTTGGCGTCATCTTGTCCTTCGGGCCGAGCTCGCCAAGCTCCTGGATGAGGCGCAGCACCGCCCTCTGCGCCACGGGGATGGTGATGCTGTCCGCGGCCTGACGAGCGCTCCGACGAGAGGGAGCCGAAAAAGCCCTGGACTTTGGCGGAGCCGGGTGGCGAGGACGCGGCAGCTGGCTCGGAAGGATGGGAGCAGGCACAGCCTCGAACAGCTGGGCCGCCTGATCGTTGCGGCCGTGGAGCACCATCTCGCCCACCTGCTGCGTCACCGCCTCCAGCTGGAAGCCCACCTTGGCTGCTGCAGGAGAGTTGATGCAGGGCAGCAGAGATGGCAGCATCTCCGGGCTCTCGAGCTCCGCAGGCGTGTGGCTCAGGCAGGAGGGAGGGGAGCGACCACCATCTTCGAACGCAAGCGGGGTTTGCAGGGCTTCGACCATCGCGTTCTCCATATCCAACTGCATACAGTCCGTGCGCGGAGGCGGGGAGAGGGCGCGCCCCGAGTCGGAGAAGGAGAAGAACTGGGCCACAAAGTCCGCCTCAGCCGCGGCAGCCGGCACCGGGCGAAGTGGCTTGGGCGGCGTGGCACGCAGAACGTTGGTGTTGGAGCTCATCCCCTCCTCCTTGCGGCCCATGGAGCGACGCTGCCCGACCGGGGTGCGACTGCGCTGGCAATGCACGCTATGACGACGCCGTCGCCCCCGCTCCTGGTGTGGCAGCCATGCCCCAGCAGGCGATCCTTCCGGGAACGGCTCGAGCCTCTGTTCCCACCATCGCCGTTGCGATCCCGATCGGCGCCACCCAGGATCGGGCCGCACCCAGCCGGGCCAACGTGCGGTGTGGAGCTGCGTGCCCAGCCCTGGCCGTCCTTCACATGGGCGACCCAGGTGCCCGGCTCGATGCGGGGGAGGGGGCGGTCGTCGCTGTCGTCCGAAGATGGCAGTCCGCTCTGCCCCGAGTGGGAGGAGCGCGGCGACAAGGGCGACCAGTCCTCGAGCAGATCGACATGGATGAGCATGTCGTAGCGGCGCGCCCCAGGTGGCGGGGGGACGCGGCGGTCGTCGGGGGCGATGCCGATGATCTCGTCCGAGCGGACAGCGCCACGCTTGAGCACCTAGAGGGCGCGCCTGGTCGGGATGTGGGCGACATCCCAGACCCAGAGCCAGCACGCGAAGGTTTTGGTGTGCCCCCTCTCGAGAGTGCGCGAGTCCAGCCGATCGACGCGGCCGATGTCGCCGAGGGCCTCCTCGGCGCCCTGCAGGGTCCAGAATTGCATCGGCAGGTCTTCGATCACCACGTGCACGTGATGGTTGAACTTGAGGATTGCGGCGTGGTCGTCTTCATTCCACGCCCTGATGAAGTACTTGCATCCGTCGACCTTGATGACGGCGCGCTGCACCGCGTTGTCCCGGTGCGTGGGGAGGTTGAAGTGGACGAGGAACGCTTCGGGCTGGTGCGCCGTGACACGCAGCTGATACGGGCCGGTGGAGAGCTGCTCGAAGATCATCCTGCCGATAGCCGCTGGGGTGGTGGAGTGCGAGCGCTCGGCAGCGGTGAGGGTGACGACATGTTGACGCAGAACGTGCTCCTTGAGGGGAGTGAGAGCATGTGGCAAATAGAAAATCCATCCACACATTTGGGAACTGTGACTACACCAACCCGCTTTTCATTAACAAAGGCTCCACCTCCAGCCCACACAACATTACCCGCTAGAAATGGTAACACAATAAGCACCTCATTTTAACCTTACCTCAATATCAACGATGGAAGAACAACAATACCAATATTTGTCCCCATTATTTGTGCAATGGAAGTGTCATGACTACAGATTTACCCCTTCGGTTATGGGCTCAACCTTGTAGCACATATCATGTTCCTTCACCCGCCCATGTCGTGCTTCATCGTCCCTGCAAGAAACAATGCAACATGCCGTCCAAGCATAAAAGATAATGGTAAATGACATCTCAAATGAATTGACTTGTAACATTCCAAACCACCTTGCATGATTTGAAGAAAATCAATATCATACAACATAATGATATATGAAGCATAGTGCTAAGAGTATTGTAGTCCCACAAACATATCGCAATTAGCAGCTAGTCAGGAAAACTCGCATGAAAAACAAAATATGGATAAAAACACTTGGTACATAAGAGAGTATATACAAGTTCAAAAATGTTGCATGTGCATGAATAATTGGTAGTGTTTATTCATACAATGCAAATTTTTGACAGGAGCACATGAAAAGCAAAAGATAAAACACAGAAAAGTCAAAGGCCACTAAGATAGACTACTACTGCAAAATGATGTGTCGTGCGTCGGCCTCCTTGCAGCATTGGCTTTGTTAATGGCAAGGCATGCGAGCATCAGGGCTAACAACTCTGAACTGTGACAAATGCACAATTGCACTGACACTAGATCTCCCAAATCATCAGCATGACCAGCGATCTCTGGTACATATAATCATGTACAACCTTAGAACAACTACTGCAACAGAATTGCGGCTATCCTTGGAACAATTGTAGAAAATAAAACAAGTTATTATGTTACCTTCCATACAATATTGAACATTGCTCATTTCATGATAGTGTATTAGGCAAACCAAGACTTAAATGTAAATATAATTGGCAGCAATTAATATATTTGAATAACAAACACACTGTTGCTTGAGCATACACTTTCAAGAATAAACAAGAATGAAGTAGAAGCGTTCGACTGAATACTTTCATAAATATGCACAAGCATGTACCTACATACAACGCCACCATGAAGAGAACAAAATATTTCATATCGGTTCGTGCTTAGTTACATACCATAGATATCTATGTCGCCATGGAATCATTTTCCATTTGCAAAGCATAATATACCCTGCTTTAGTTGTTTTCTCAAAACATTTGTGCCCACAATATTAGCTCTTGAACTCCAGCTTCATCTATCTCCTCACCTAAAAGAACATCAGGCAATCAGTATTTCGTATATATAAACGATCTGTAATATATTTAGATAAAGGAAAAAAAACAAGGAGCATGTAGAGGGTTTGTAGTATATTTAGGCCAAGGATAACACTACGGAATACACTTGCAATACATTTTGTGCAGAGCAAATAAACAAAATGTAAAGCAAAAGATGCTTTTGAATCGTATGAAGGGGTTAGTGCACAAGTACATACACTACTTGTAAGTTCTTTAACCAGGTTTCTGCATAGAAAAATGCTGATAACAGACAGCAAAGAAGCAAATATTCAGGTTGTGGCCAGGAAAATTGGAGTGAAGAAGTGAAAATATTGGAGAGTTGCATCTCATATTCTGTATCCCATGAACACACCACGCCGCAAGCTGATCAGATTGCAGACATAATTTTGTCGCAAAGAGACTTCAAGTATCAGCTGCTGGACGACAATAGGTGTCAACTGTGACCTCACTTCCAGGTCAGTTGCCAAGGAGAATAGCTTGTTGTGAAATATGGTTCTGAACCTGAGGGCAATCAGACATGCTTCTCCGTATACGCACAATCTGAAGTCAATAAAAGTTATGAACATAGAGAGACATAAGACACAATTAACACAGAATTAACACTTTATTAGAAACGAAGGAATGCATAATTAATAAGACAAATACTGCAGACACAACATTTTCCAATGATAATTTGGTAATGCATCTGTCAACAACGAAAGTGATACAAGAGGCATACGGCACAACTACAGTCTCACACAAAGAGGCAACTACTAATTTTTCTCTCTGTAGGGCATAGGCCAACCATGAATGGCAATAGAGCCGCAGTACTTAGGTTCTTGCGATCAAATTATATCAGCTATTGTCAGCAAGGACACGGATAAATATTACTTGCCGAAGTGCATTACTTGTATCACGAATTTAAAACAGAGATCATCCACCTAAATACTGACAGTAAAGTAGCATCTCTGTACTACTGAAAATGCTAGTTCACAAAATTTTGAAGCTCACCTTGCAGAAATACGAATAAGCTGAGGATATAATTACTCATGCATGAGCTTTGAAATGGTCAAGCATGTCCAGCATATAAACTTCCACTAAAGATATTGTCCAAATTTGCAGTTCTATTATCCGGAACTTTATGTACATTCTACCAGATTCTAGCCCATGCAGCTATGAACTGCACTTATGTATTGGACCATAGAAATACATAACCAAAACCTGACTGTCTATTGTGATCCAAATTCTAATCATAGGCGAGAAAAGATATACAAGTATATGTACCAAATATGTAGAGATCCATGTTGTTGTTCGACATGTAGCAATGGATGAGTACCACTGGTCTCCTTCATTGCAGTACGCAAAGAGGTGAAGATGGTTGCCGTGGCAGAGCCTGGCCATCACCACTTCTCTTGCTAAATTATTTTTGCATTTTCTTGTGAGAGCACACTTCAAGCAACCGTTCTCCCTATCTACTTGTCTCCCATCAGGTAATTGGCCAGATTAATTACAAATTATTTAGCTATTGATTAGCCTATATCTCTAAGAAGAGCTGATTAAAGTATTAAATTATTGCAGGCCCTAAGTTCATCAGATAAGAAAATCATATGTGCTTGCAAAATTGGGGATGAAATAAATGTGTGTGTACCTGATGGAATCACAGCGGTGAAGTGTGGATGTAGAATATGACAGCAGCGCCGTGGCAATCGTTGTCGAGGAAGACAACACGAATAAACACGGGAGTACTCCTCTTCTACCGTGGACGCCGCTGCTGTCCGTCAGCGCGCGAGGGACACGGCCAGTGGAGCGGATGCGGGCGCACACACTGGCATCCGCATTGGGCACGCCATGCCAGCAGCTCAACACCTTGGCAAAGGCAGCCCGGACCTCCTGCTGGGTGGCCGTGGGCGCCGGCCTGGACGACGCGGTCATCTTTCCTGGTGGGATGGTGCGGGATAGAGAAGAAGAAAAGGTCGCGCTCGATCGTGCGGGAGATGGGCTCATCGGGTGATAGTTTTCATGGGGAGTGCAAGACGGGATAGTGAGAAACTTGAACAAGGCAGCAACCGCCGCCATGTCTCCCTCTCCGACGGCCTACACGGCCAGATCTGGAAGGAGAGACGCCAGGGCAAGCTCAATCCAAATCTGATCTTTACAACCTTAATTATCTACAACTACAGCAGCTATGCAGGAGACGTGACCCTCGCCCAACCCAACTCCGGCGCGGTCCCGCCGGGAAAGAGAAGGTAGGGGCCGGCAGGGAGGAAATTCGGACGGGTTCTCGAAGAATCTCTTTAGTGAGAGAAACCTCCAGAATATCGATGTTCTGTTTTGGATGTTAGCTCGGCACAATCCCAACCTCAGATTCCAGATTGAACGGTATGGATGGCAGGAAGGCAGGCACGACATCACCACCAACTCATATTTTTATAGTAGAGACATGTGCTATATGATATGCATAACAACTTGAGAGCACCTTTCCTTCTCTTGATGTGCTTCGTCATGCAATTTTTTAAAGTGCACAAGCAAGCTTGCGAGTGATGACAACTACTATGACCTACAACCTTGAATCAAGGTTTTTGGGGTTGAACGTAGGGGCACAACATGCTCTCCCATCTAGCCAGTGAAGCGTATGAAAGCAAAATCTACAATATACAAATCGTCACGGTCATTCAGTTTGTCCAAAACTGAGAAAAGCTATTTTCAAAAATAAATAAATTGGAAAAGCTCACGTGATGGAATGAGATGAGATTTCAACACCATGATTGCGTTTGTTGATCCATTATCTGGCCAGGAAAATACAATAATTCGGAGGGCTTAGGTGTGGATAACAGATCTGACCTAATCTAGCAAGGTGAGTGACTCAATTGTACATGTGCAAAATGGAAGTTTAAACTTACTTGAACCTCTTGTAGGGTTTGGGGGAGATTGTCAGCGAGCCACTGATGAAAGTCCTTTTGCAATGACAATGATAGAGAAGATTTGAAAGATCTTGGTTGGCATGGGGCAACTTTTCTGCTCCTGGATGGGGGCGTGTCCGGTGGCAGTGGGGTGTGGCAGTTGTCGTAGTTCGGCACAGCCGGGAGGCGTTGGTGTCACCATTGTACTACATCACACATTTTTCTCGTGGCGATTGTTTTACTGTTGTTTTTATCAACAAACCTACCACGACAGTCTGTGAGGTGATGAAAGTTAGCTGTAGAGGCTACACTTAGATATATGATCTTTGCGGTGAAGAAAAACAAAAACATGAACAATAATGCAAATATCCCCTTTAATGTGACTATTCCGTCATTGGTTATCTGATTTAATCAGAACAGGAATGCACCTGCTATGTGACTAGGACAAAATTTATTGGAAAAAGTTTCCCTCATGCTTACACATTTTTTTATTCCTTCTCCACTATTCCTCACTACAACCTCATGGTAGCACTATTGTTGCTCTGTAACCTGATATAGCTTTTTGATAATCTATTTATTTACTTCTATGAGCTTGAATTCAAATTCTTGTTACCATAGTCCACAAGTTGTATGGGCTTATTTAACCTACTATCATGTACTCATTATTCAGTTATGTCTATTTGCATTTTGTTTTTCATTAGGCTTGAATTTTAGACCTGAAGTTGATCTTCGTCAAAATTAGTTCAACTGAATGGATCAAATATGTGATTTAGATATAATAATTCACAGATTTTATAGGGACAAGAAACCTTCTTTTGATTGTTGTTGTCATCTTCCCACACTTGCGGTAAGTACTAAAGTAGTATACTGAAATATGAGACATGTTTGCGAAGTGTCCTCTCCTTTTAGTGGTTTACAATGGTAGTATTATTGATCTCCAATGTAGTGTGCTGACCAATGAGCAACTTAAATACCTTTCCAGTAATTAAGTTGGATAAGAGAAAGGAGAGAACAAAATCTTGGTGAAGACATCTCAACACAGATGAGATAATGTTTCCCAAGCTGATTATTGCTTGGTTTTTATACCCCTTTTCAGTTGTATTTTTATGCATTATCAACTAGGAATAGAGAATATCTCACAATCAAATTTCAAGTGCCTCTACGAAACTCATAACATGTGAAAGGATCGATATAGTTGACTGGGGGGGGGGTCAATAGGCAACTAACAATTTTTAGCTTTTCTATACCAAATTAAACTTTGCATCAAAGAAGGTTATCTAGATATGTAACTAGGTGAGTAACATATATGATGCAACAACAACAAGCACATAAGCAAGCAAAGAATACAACGCACAATGAGCTTGCACAAGTAAAGGTGGGAGATAACCAATAGCGGAGCCGATGGAGACGAGGATGTGTTACCAAAGTTCCTTCCCTTTGAAGGGAAGTACGTCTTTGTTAGAGCGGTGTGGAGGCACAATGCTCCCCAAGAAGCCACTAGGGCCACTGAGGGAGTCCTGGACTAGGGGGTGTCCGGACAGCCGGACTATCAATATCCGCCGGACTCCCAGACTACGAAGATAGAAGATTGAAGACTCCGGCTCGTGTCCGGAAGGTACTTTCCTTGGCGTGGAAGGCAAGCTTGGCGATACGGATATGTAGATCTCCTACCATTGTAACCGACTCTGTGTAACCCTAGCCTCTCCGGTGTCTATATAAACCGGAGGGCCTTAGTCCGTAGGACACAACATTACATCTCAACAATCATACCATAGGCTAGCTTCTAGGTTTAGCCTCCTTGATCTCGTGGTAGATCTACTCTTGTACTACCCATATCATCAATATTAATCAAGCAGGGCGTAGGTATTACCTCCATCGAGAGGGCCTGAACACAGGTAAAAACATTGTGTCCCTCGTTTCTGTTACCATCCGCCTAGACGCACGCTTCGGGACCCCCTACCGAGATCCGCCGGTTTGACACCGACATTGGTGCTTTCATTGAGAGTTCCTCGTGTCGTCGCCGATAGGCTCGATGGCACCTTCGACCATCAACACCGCCCGGGTGAGACTTTCCTCCCGGACAGATCTTCATATTCGGCGGCTTTGCATCGCGGGCAATTCTCTTGGCCATCCGAGCAGATCGAAGCTACGCCCTGGCCGTCGTCGATTCGAAGTTTAAACTTCACGGCCGATGACCGCGGAGACTTGATCTTGACGGACTCGAGCCACAGACCAAGCGCCGCCTTTGCAACGAGGGCATGATCTAGCTCGCCACGGACAAGGCTTTGGTGGTCGCCTCAAATCCGCCCGGCTACTTGCCCGAGCCGATTACCCATGACGAGGGCGGTGGATAGACGCCGCCTAGGGGCTTCAACATCTACGGCGATGGAGCGAATACGAGATCTCGTCCTTTGCGAAACTCATGATCCCGAGGCGCCGGACTCCTCGCCGACTCGAGCCTCCCGCCCCGCCAATTAAGCGATTAGGCGCGGTTATGGAATTCACCGCCATGACATCTTTCAACACTCGCCTTTTGGCGATATCCTGAATTCTCTGAAGCATCTCTCGCTATCTGGAGAATCCTGGCGGGACTATGGCCAGGATGGTTGGAGTTCGGACGACGAAGAAATTAAGAGCCCACCCACCACCCACTTTGTAGCCACTGTCGAGGATTTAACCGACATGCTAGACTACGACTCCGATGACATCGACGCTATGGACGATGATGCCGGAGACGATCAGGACCCAACACCCACAGGGCACTGGAAGGCCACCTCGTCATACGACGTCTACATGGTGGATACCCCAAAAGAAGGGGATGTCGAAAAAGCAGCGGAGGAAGATTCCCTAAAGAAACAGCTGAAACGCCGGCGTCAGCGGCGCCGCTCTAAATCCCGCCACAACAAGAATGGAGATTCCGGCACGGGAGATAATAACACTCCGGAGAGGGCCGAAGACAACCCCCTCCTGCAAGATTCAGCGCAGGAGGACGCAGAAGCAAGCCCCCGCGACAGGGCGGCAGACGAAGGAGTTGAGGACGATAATTATATGCCTCCCTCCGAAGATGAAGCGAGCCTCAACGATGATGAATTCGTCATACCAGAGGATCCCGTCGAACAAGAGCGCTTCAGGCGCAGGCTCATAGCCACGGCAAATAGCCTAAAGAAAAAGCAGCAACAGCTTCAGGCTGATCAAGCTCTTGCTACAATTCTAAGTTGTGATCCTAAGTTTAAACTTGATTGTGTTGAAATTAGAAATGAATTATGGGAAGTTCATGTCGACATGGCACTTGTGAAAACTGAAAATTTGGTATGGTGTCGCAAAACCTGCAATACTCTCGGAAATGCAAGAAAAACGAAGATTGCATGGCCTTCGACATTTGTACGTGACTCATACCTTGACTCTATTACTACTTGCATTATGTTAATGCATTGTGTGTTAACAATTCATTTTGTTTTCTTGTTTGTAGATTCAAAAGATAAAGGGATGAGTATATGGGTGCATGGCAAGTATATTGCAATGAGGATGTTGATGTTCTGGTTCATGATGATGATGATGATGATGGATTCTTTCAGTTTTAGTTAAGTAGTAGGGATGTCGTTCCTCCTGGATGTTGTTCCTAAGTTCATTTTAAAGTTGTAGGGATGTTGATGGATGCTTTTGGCTTAAGTTTTGGTGTCAAGAAAGTAGTTAGATTATGCATCACATTTGGATGATGTTCCTCCTGTAAGATACACTATTGTAATCCAACAGTTTTATCTAATATATGATTTCTTCCTCTCTTGAGTATATTCTCTTTTTTTTCATAATTATTACTACCATTATGTGGATCATTAATTTAATAGTTGGCAATTATTTATAGATAAAATAATATTATCCATATTATATATGTAGCAACACATGAAGCATTGAAAATTCTCCGCAGAAGCGACGGGATTTTGATTCCTGTACATTGAGCACCAACATATATAAGTGTGGTAGAAGTCTGTTTTATCTGTTGTAGTCTTGCAACGCTCCTTTTACCAACGGCGATATAAGCGTTGCATTATGTGCTAGCAACACTGGATAAGGCTACGCATCCCAAACCGTTGGTAAAGTCACAAGCAACGCATATATGTACTTTTAGATACAGAAAAATGCGTTGCTATATGGGGGGTAATGTTGTCATATTCTATTCCACCTATAGTGCTATATCCATGGCTTGCGCTCATATATTGCGTGAGGGTTGAAAAAGCTGAAGCGCATTAAAAAGTATGAAACAATTGCTTGGCTTGTCATCGGGGGTATAGAAGTTGGGAACATCTTTGTGTGACGAAAATGAAGCATAGCCTAACTATATGATTTTGTAGGGATGAACTTTCTTTGGCTATGTTATTTTGAGATGACATAATTGCTTGATTAGTATGCTTGAAGTATTATTATTTTATGTCAATATGAACTTTTATCTTGAATCTTTCGGATCTGAATATTCATACCATGATTAAGACGATTTACATTGAAATTATGCCAAAGTATCACTCCGCATCAAAAATTCTTCTTTTTATCATTTACCTACTCGAGGACGGGTAGGAATTAAGCTTGGGGATGCTTGATAAGTCTCCAACGTATATATAATTTTTGATTGCTCCATGCTACTTTATCTACTGTTTTGCACTATATTGGGCTTTATTTTCCACTTTTATATTATTTTTGGGACTAACCTATTAACCGGAGGCCCAGCCCAGAATTGCTGTTTTTCCCCTATTTCAGTGTTTCGAAGAAACGGAATATCAAACGGAGTCCAAATGGAATGAAACCTTCGGGAACACGATTTTCTCACCGAATGTGATCCAGGAGACTTGGACCCTACTCCAAGAAGCTTCCGAGGAGGTCACGAGGGTGGAGGGCGCCCCCCTGGGCGCGCCCCCCTACCTCGTGGGCCCCTCGGAGCTCCCCCGATGTACTCCTTCCACCTATATATACCTACGTATCCCCAATAGACCAGGGGGAGCCAAAAACCTAATTCCACCGCCGCAACCTTCTGTATCCACGAGATCCCATCTTGGGGCCTGCTCTGGAGCTCCGATGGAGGGGGCATCCACCACGGAGGGCTTCTACATCATCACCATAGCCCCTCTGATGAAGTGTGAGGAGTTTACTTCAGACCTTCGGGTCCATAGCTAGTAGCTAGATGGCTTATTCTCTCTTTTTGGATATCAATACAATGTTCTCCCCCTCTCTCGTGGAGATCTATTCGATGTAATCTTCTTTTTGCGGTGTGTTTGTTGAGACCGATGAATTGTCGGTTTATGATCCAACTTATCTATTAATAATATTTGAATCTTCTCTGAATTCTTTTATGTATGATTGAGTTATCTTTGCAGGTCTCTTCGAATTATCCGTTTGGTTTGGCCAACTAGATTGGTAGTTCTTGCAATGGGAGAAGTGCATGGCTTTGGGTTCAATCTTGCGGTGTCCTTACTCAGTGACAGAAAGAGTTGCAAGGCACGTATTGTATTGTTGCCATCGAGGATAACAAGATGGGGTATTTATCATATTGCATGAATTTATTCCTCTACATCATGTCATCTTGCTTAAGGCGTTACTCTATTTTTAACTTAATACTCTAGATGCATGCTAGATAGCGGTCGATGAGTGGAGTAATAGTAGTAGATGCAGAATCGTTTCGATCTACTTGTATCGGACGTGATGCCTATATACATGATCATACCTAGATAACCTCATAACTATGCTCAATTCTATCAATTGCTCAACAGTAATTTGTTCACCCACCGTAGAATACTTATGCTCTTGAGAGAAGCCACTAGTGAAACCTATGGCCCCCGGGTCTATTCTCATCATATCAATCTCCATCACTTTATTTACTTGCTTTGCCTTTTACTTTTTACTTTGCATCTTTATACCAAAAATACCAAAAATATTATCTCTATCAGATCTCACTCTCGTAAGTGACCGTGAAGGATTGACAACCCCTAAGCGTTGGTTGCGGGTTGCTATCATTTTGTGCAGGTACGAGGGACTTGCGCATGACCTCCTACTGGATTGATACCTTGGTTCTCAAAAACTGAGGGAAATACTTACGCTACTGTGCCGCATCACCCCCTCCTCTTCGGGGAAAACCAACGCAAGCTCGAGACGTAGCACCTAACCATAGAAATGAGTTGTCATTTGATTAACGGGATCACATCATTAGGAGAATGATGTGATTGACTTGACCCATTCCGTTAGTTTAGCACTTGATCGTTTAGTATGTTGCTATTGCTTTCTTCATGACTTATACATGTTCCTATGACTGTGAGATTATGCAACTCCCGTTTACCGGAGGAACACTTTGTGTGCTACCAAACATCACAACGTAACTGGATGATTATAAAGGAGCTCTACAGGTGTCTTCGAAGGTACATGCTGAGTTGGCGTATTTTGAGATTAGGATTTGTCACTCCGATTGTCGGAGAGGTATCTCTGGGCCCTCTCGGTAATGCACATCACTATAAGCCTTGCAAGCGATGTGACTAATGAGTTAGTTGCGGGATGATGCATTATGATGACCCACAAGTATAGGGGATCTATCATAGTCCTTTTGATAAGTAAGAGTGTCGAACCCAACGAGGAGCAGAAGGAAATGATAAGCGGTTTTCAGCAAGGTATTCTCTGCAAGTACTGAAATAAGTGGTAACAGATAGTTTTGTGATAAGATAAATTGTAACGAGCAACAAGTAACAAAAGTAAATAAAGTGCAGCAAGGTGGCCCAATCCTTTTTGTAGCAAAGGACAAGCCTGGATAAACTCTTATAATAGGAAAAGTGCTCCCGAGGACACATGGGAATATCGTCAAGCTAGTTTTCATACGCTCATATGATTCACGTTCGGTACTTTGATAATTTAATATGTGGGTGGACCGGTGCTTGGGTGTTGTTCTTACTTGAACAAGCATCCCACTTATGATTAACATCTATTGCAAGCATCCGCAACTACAACAAAAGTATTAAGGTAAACCTAACCATAGCATGAAACATATGGATCCAAATCAACCCCTTACGAAGCAACGCATAAACTAGGGTTTAAGCTTCTGTCACTCTAGCAACCCATCATCTACTTATTACTTCCCAATGCCTTCCTCTAGGCCTAAATAATGGTGAAGTGTTATGTAGTCGACGTTCACATAACACCACGAGAGGCTAGACAACACACATCTTATCAAAATATCGAACGAATACCAAATTCACATGACTACTAATAGCAAGACTTCTCCCTTGTCCTCAGGAACAAACGTAACTACTCACAAAGCATATTCATGTTCATAATCAGAGGGGTAATAATGTGCATAAAGGATCTGAACATATGATCTTCCACCAAATAAACCAACTAGCATCAACTACAAGGAGTAATCAACACTACTAGCAACCTACTAGCACCAATCCCGGAGTTGGAGACAAGAATTGGATACAAGAGATGAACTAGGGTTTGGAGATGAGATGGTGTTGGTGAATATGTTGATGGATATTGCCCTCTCCCGATGAGAGGAGCGCTGGTAATGACGATGGTGATGATTTCCGCCTCCCAGAGGGAAGTGTCCCCGGCAAAACAGCTCTGCCGGAGCCCTAGATTGGTTCCGCCAAGGTTCCGCCTCGTGGCGGCGGAGTCTCATCCCGAAAGGTTGCCTTCTATTTTTTGTCTCATCAAAAGACTTCATATAGGAGAAGATGGGCGTCGGAGAGCCACCTGGGGGTCCACGAGGTAGGAGGGCGCGCCCCAGGGGGGGGCGCCCCCACCCTCGTGAGCAGGGTCTGGCCCCCCTGGCCTTCATCTTTGGCGACGATTTTTCTTTATTTATTTTAAGATATTCCGTGGAGTTTCAGGACTTTTGGAGTTGCGCAGAATAGATCTCCAATATTTGCTCCTTTTCCATTAAAATTCCAACCGCGGCATTCTCCTCTTCATGTAAACCTTGTAAAATAAGAGAGAATAGCCATAAGTATTGTGACATAACGTGAAATAACAGCCCATAATGCAATAAATATTGATATAAAAGCATGATGCAAAATGGACGTATCAACTCCCCCAAACTTAGACCTCGCTTGTCCTCAAGCGAAAAGCCGATAACAATAAATATGTCCTCATGTTTAGAGGTAGAGGCGTCGATAAAAATAAAATACGGACATGAAGGCATCATGATTATTTCCATAACAGCAACATATATAGATTTTTTCATATGATTACTTATGTTAAAGTGATGATCTGTTCACAAAGCAAAAAGTATGAATCAGAAACCTTATTGAGCACCAACAAATTATAACCTCAGTCATTGAAGCAATTGCAATTTATCATAACATCGGAAAGAGTCTATGTCAGAGCTTAAAAGCAAGTCCACATACTCAACTATCACTTAGTCCTTCATAATTGCTAACACTCACGCAATACTTGTGGTTAGGGAGTTTTAATCGGACACAGAGAAAGATAGGGGCTTATAGTTTTACGCCACAACCTTTTACCTCAAGGGTAATGCCAACAATAATAATTCATGCTCCCCTACATCCAATTAGATATGTATATATCATGTTCTTTCCAACATGCTGAGCTTGCCAAAGGATAAATTGAAAAAGGAAAGGTGAAGATCACCCTGACTCTTGCATAAGGTAGAGGATAACAATAAAAGATAGGCCCTTCGGAGAGGGAAGCAGAGGTTGTCATGCGCATTTAGGGTTGATGCACAAAATCTTAATGCAAAAGAACATCACTTTATATTGCCCCTTGTATGTGGACCTTTATTATGCAGTCCGTCGCTTTTATTACGTCCACAACAAGTTCATACAAAGCTTATTTTCTCCACACTAATAAGTCATGCATATTTAGAGAGCAATTTTTATTGCTTGCACCGATGACAACTTACTTGAAGGATATTACTTAATCCATAGGTAGATATGGTGGACTCTCATGGAAAAACTGGTTTAAGGGTATTTGGAAGCACAAGTAGCATTTCTACTTGGTGCTGAGAATTTGGCTAGCATGAGGGGGAAAGGCAAGCTCAACACGTTAGAGGATCCATGACAACATACTTTATCTCAGATGTAAGAAAACATAACTCATTATGTTGTCTTCCTTGTCCAACCTCAGCTCTTTAGCATGTCATATTTTAATGAGTGCTCCCAATCATAAAAGATGTCAATGATAATATATCTATATGTGAAACCTCTCTTTCCTTATTACTTCCTATTAATTGCAACGATGACCAGAGCTATATCTGCCAACTCCCAACAACTTTTAGTCATCATACTCTTTCTATGTGAAGTCAATACTTTCAATAAGATCAATATGAACTCTTTGATTGTTTTTATTCTTTTTCTTCTTTCTATTTACCCAAGATCATGGCAAAATAATCAAGCCCATGACTCAACACTAATCTTTATTATATAGCTCACGGACTCGATTATAAAGAAGGATCATAAAGCAAAACTCAAAACTAGATCATGCCATGACTTTATTCTACTAAATCAAGATACCACTAAATAGATCGAACTAAGAAAAACGGTAAAGATAGGAGTTTTGATGGTGATACGATACCAGGGCACCTCCATGTGATTATGTCTCCTTCTTTGTTGTTGACGGTGGAGGTGTTGTTGATGATGCAAGCTTGTCGTCCACCTTCCATGGCATAGGCTCACCATCATAGAAGGATGATCGAGTCTCCGGAATCCTCAAATCTGCAGCCAAACTAATCCTTTTAAATCTATATTCATACTCACAATTTTGGTTTTGCAGATCATAGATTTGGGCTTGGAGGTGCTCGATCTTCTCATGTAGCATGAAGATGGCCTCCTCGGTGTTCTTGGCATCCGGCTCGTAGTTGTTGGTGAACTCCGCGAGCATCTTGTGGCTAGCGTTGATTCCACGCTCCACCATCCCCTGGCACTTGAAAACTTGTTGCTCCATTGCTTCGAGCCTCGACTCCACGCTTCTGGTTCCCTTTGGTCCCTCAACATCACGGATGTGCAGCAACCCATCACGCATCTCAATGGTTTGAGGGTGTCGTAGCACCTCCGCGAGGTAAGGGTCGATCACCTTCTCGAAGAACTTGTCCTTGGAAGCACTTGAGGTCGTCATGATGATCTAGACCTGTCAAAAAAACAGCTCAAAACAAGAACAGGGGATATTTGCGTGATACGAGAGTCAGAACCTTCGGGAGTATATATAATGATTTTTTACCGACCAAAATACGTATCATACAAGAAAACGGAGTTCGGAGGGCACACGAGGTGCTCACGAGGTAGGGGGGCGCGCCCAGGGGGTAGGGCGCGCCCTCCACCCTCGTGGAGGCCTCGTGTCCTTCCCGGACTGCCACTTATTTTTCTATTTTTCTAAATATTTCAAAACGGAGAAATATTTCCTTAAACATTGTTTTGGAGTCGGTTTACTTACCGTACTACATACCTATTCCTTTTCGGAGTCTGGAACGGTCTGGAAAGTATCCCTTATGTATTCCTCCGGGGTTACGGTTTTAATAATATTGGTTTCAACATTTATAGGATTACCTGAGATATAGTGTTTGATCCTTTGACCGTTTACCACCTTAGGATTTGTGCCTTCGAAGTTGTTGATTTTTATGGCACCAGAACGATAGACCTCCTCGATAACGTAGGGACCTTCCCATTTAGAGAGAAGTTTTCCTGCAAAAAATCTTAAACGAGAGTTGTATAGCAATACATAATCACCTACATTAAACTCACGCTTTTGTATCCTTTTGTCATGCCATCTTTTGACTTTTTCTTTAAACAACTTGGCATTTTCATAAGCTTGGGTTCTCCATTCATCAAGTGAGCTAATATCAAATAACCTCTTTTCACCGGCAAATTTGAAATCATAGTTGAGCTCTTTAATTGCCCAATATGCCTTATGTTCTAGTTCGAGAGGTAAATGACATGCTTTTCCATAAACCATTTTATACGGAGACATACCAATAGGATTCTTATATGCAGTTCTATAGGCCCATAATACATCGTCCAGTTTCTTGGACCAATTCTTTCTAGACCTATTAACAGTCTTTTGCAAAATTAACTTGAGCTCTCTATTGCTCATTTCTACTTGACCACTAGACTATGGGTGATATGGAGATGCGATTCTATGATTGACATCATATTTAGCAAGCATTTTACGGAAAGGACCTTGAATAAAATGTGAACCACCATCAGTCATAAGATATCTAGGGACTCCAAACCTCGGAAAAATAACTTCCTTAAGCATTTTAATAGAGGTGTTATGATCAGCACTACTAGTTGGAATAGCTTCTACCCACTTAGTAACGTAATCAACAGCAACTAAAATATGTGTATATCCATTAGAGGCAGGAAAAGGTCCCATATAATCAAAGCCCCCAACATCAAATGGTTCAATAACAAGTGAATAATTCATAGGCATTTCTTGACGTCTACTAATATAACCAATTCTCTGACATTCATCGCAAGACAAAACAAACTTACGGGCATCCTTGAAGAGAGTAGGCCAATAAAAACCAGATTGCAATACCTTATGTGCAATTCTATCTCCAGCGTGGTGTCCTCCATAAGCTTCGGAGTGACACCTGCATAGGATCTGTTCCTGTTCATGCTCAGGTACACAACATCTAATAACACCATCTCCTCCTTCTTTATAAAGATGTGGGTCATCCCAAAAGTAATGTCGCAAGTCATAGAAAAACTTTTTCTTTTGTTGGTATGTGAAGCTAGGTGGTATAAATTTAGCAACAATATAATTGGCATAATCAGCATACCAAGGAGTGCTACGAGAAGTGCTTATGACATTTAATTGTTCATCAGGAAAGCTATCATCAATAGGTAGTGGGTCATCAAGAACGTTCTCTAACCTAGATAAGTTTTCTGCAACGGGGTTCTCAGCTCCTTTTCGATCAACAATATGCAAATCAAATTCTTGCAGCAAGAGAACCCATCTAATAAGTCTAGGTTTTGCATCTTTCTTTTCCATAAGATATTTAATAGCAGCATGATCAGTGTGAATGGTTACTTTAGAATCAACAATATAGGGTCTGAATTTATCACAAGCAAATACAACTGCTAAAAGTTCCTTTTCGGTAGTAGCATAATTTCTTTGAGCATTGTCTAGAGTCTTACTAGCATAATGGATAACATTTAATTCCTTATCAACTCTTTGCCCTAGAACAACACCTACAGCATAATCACTAGCATCACACTAATATCAAAGGATAAATTCCAATCAGGTGGCTGAACAACAGGTGCAGAGACTAATGCTTTCTTAAGTATTTCAAATGCTTCTACACAATCATCATCAAAGACAAATGGTACATCTTTTTGTAATAAATTAGTCAGAGGCCGAGAAATTTTTGAGAAGTCTTTAATGAACCTCCTATAAAATCCAGCGTGACCAAGGAAACTTCTTATACCTTTGATGTCCTTGGGACATGGCATCTTTTCAATAGCATCAACCTTGGCTTTATCAACTTCAATACCTCTTTCAGAAACTTTGTGCCCCAAGACAGTACCTTCATTAACCATAAAGTGGAACTTTTCCCAATTCAAGACAAGATTAGTTTCTTTACATCTCTGCAAAACTCGAGCAAGATTGCTCAAGCACTCATCAAAAGAGGAACCATAGACGGAAAAATCGTCCATGAAGACCTCACAAATTTTTTCACAAAAGTCAGAGAATATAGCCATCATTCATCTTTGAAAGGTAGCAGGTGCATTACATAAACCAAAAGGCATACGTCTATAAGCAGAAGTACCAAAAGGGCATGTAAAAGTAGTATTTGATTGATCTTTAGCCGACACAGGTATTTGAGAGAAACCAGAGTAACCATCTAGAAAGCAATAATGTGTATGTTTGCATAATCTTTCTAGCATTTGATCAATAAAAGGTAGGGGGTAATGATCTTTCTTAGTAGCCTTATTTAATTTGCGGAAATCAATTACCATCCTATAACCTGTGATAATTCTTTGCGGAATGAATTCATCTTTATCATTAGGGACAATAGTAATACATCCCTTCTTAGGGACACAATGGACAGGACTTACCCACTAACTATCAGCAACGGGATAAATTATACCTGCCTCCAGAAGGTTGAGTATTTCTTTTCTTACCACTTCTTTCATTTTAGGATTCAAGCGTCGTTGAGGATCACGAACTGGTTTGGCATCCGCTTCCAAATTTATTTTATGTTGACATAGAGTGGGACTGATGCCCTTAAGATCATCCAGAGTATATCCAATAGCGGCACGATGCTTCTTCAGAGTTTTCAATAATCTTTCTTCTTCATGCTCTGAAAGGTTAGCACTAATAATAACAGGATATATTTTCTTTTCATCAAGATAAGCATATTTAAGATTATCAGGCAACGGTTTAAACTCAAACACGGGATCACCCTTGGGTGGAGGAGGATCCCCTAGGATTTCAACAAGCAAATTGTGTTGCAGAATAGGTTCCTGTTTAAAGAATACTTCATCTATTTCCCTTCTTTCATTCATGAACATATCATTTTCATGGTCTAGCAAATATTGTTCTAAAGGATCACTAGGAGGTACGGCAATAGAAGCAAGACCAATAATTTCATCCTTACTAGGCAATTCTTCCTCACGATGTTGTTTACTAAATTTAGAGAAATTAAACTCATGAACCATATCATCCAAGCCAACAGTAACAACATTCTTTTCGCAGACTATCTTAGCATTAACAGTATTCAAGAAGGGTCTACCAAATATAATGGGACAAAAATTATCTTGTGGAGAACCAAGAACAAGAAAATCAGTGGGATATTTGGTTTTTCCACACAAGACTTCAACATCTCTAACAATTCCCACTGGTGAAATAGTATCTCTATTGGCAAGTTTAATTGTGACATCAATTTCTTCTAACTCAGTAGGTGCAATATCATGCATAATTTCTTTGTATAAGTCAATGGGTATTACACTCGCACTAGCACCCATATCACATAAGCCATGATAACAATGATCTCCTATTTTAACAGAAATAACAGGCACGCCTACCACAGTTCTATGTTTATCTCTAGCACAAGGTTTAGCAATTCTAGCAGTTTCACCCTGGAATTGAATAACATGCCCATCAATATTATCAGACAAAAGATCTTTAACAATAGAAATATTGGGTTCTACTTTGACTTGCTCAGGAGGTGTATAAGTTCTAATATTGCTTTTACGAACAACAGTTGAAGCTTTAGCATGATCCTTCATTCTAACAGGGAAAGGTGGTTTCTCAGCATAAGAAGTGGGAACAATAGGATCATTATAAGTGACAGTCTTTTCTTCAACTTTAATAGGTGCAGCTACTTTTACTTCTATGGGAGGATGATATTTAAACCACTTCTCCTTGGGGAGATCAACATAAGTAGCAAAGTATTCACAGAAAGAAGCTACTATCTCAGAGTCAAGTCCATATTTAGTGCTAAACTTACGGAAAATATCGGTATCCATAAAAGATTTAAGGCAATCAAACTTAGGTGTCATACCTGACTCCTTACCTTCGTCGAGGTCCCAATCTTCAGAGTTGCGTTTAATTCTATCCAATAAATTCCATTTAAATTCAATAGTCTTCATCATAAAAGAGCCAGCACAAGAAGTATCGAGCATGGTGCGATTGTTATCAGAAAGCTGAGCATAAAAACTTTGCATAATTACTTCTCTTGAGAGCTCATGATTGGGGCATGAATATAACATTGATTTAAGCCTCCCCCAAGCTTGAGCGATGCTTTCTCCTTCGCGAGGCCAAAAATTATATATATAATTGCGATCACGATGAACAAGATGCATAGGGTAATACTTTTGATGGAATTCCAATTTCAGTCTTTTATAGGTCCATGATCTCATATCATCACATAGCATGTACCATGTCAATGCATCTCCCTTCAAAGATAAAGGGAAGGCATTCTTCTTAACAACATCATCGGGTATACCTGCAAGCTTAAATAGTCCACAAACTTCATCCACATAGCGTAGATGTTCATCAGGATGCTTTGTTCCATCTCCTGTAAAAGTGTTAGCTAGCAGTTTTTCCATCATACCCGAAGGAATCTCAAAAGGAGTTTCATTTTCAATAGGTTCAGTAGGTTGGGTAGGTTGAGGAGGAACTCTTTGCTCTACTGGACAGGGTGAAGATACCCCGAACAAGCCCCTCAAAGAATTACCTTCCATAGTAACAAGTGACAGAAAATTTCAGCACACTAAATAAAATTTTCCTTACCAAATTCCACCTATCAAAGGCGCTTCACTCCCCGACAACGGCGCCAGAAAAGAGTCTTGATGACCCACAAGTATAGGGGATCTATAGTAGTCCTTTCGATAAGTAAGAGTGTCGAACCCAACGAGGAGCAGAAGGAAATGATAAGTGGTTTTCAGCAAGGTATTCTCTGCAAGTACTGAAATAGGTGGTAATAGATAGTTTTGTGATAAGATAAATTGTAACGAGCAACAAGTAACAAAAGTAAATAAAGTGCAGCAAGGTGGCCCAATCCTTTTTGTAGCAAAGGACAAGCCTGGACAAACTCTTATAGTAGGAAAAGCGCTCCCGAGGACACCTGGAATATCGTCAAGCTAGTTTTCATCACGCTCATATGATTCGCATTCGGTACTTTGATAATTTGATATGTGGGTGGACCGGTGCTTGGGTGTTGTTCTTAATTGAACAAGCATCCCACTTATGGTTAACCTCTATTGCAAGCATCCGCAACTACAACAAAAGTAGTAAGGTAAACCTAACCATAGCATGAAACATATGGATCCAAATCAGCCCCTTACGAAGCAACGCATAAACTAGGGTTTAAGCTTCTGTCACTCTAGCAACCCATCATCTACTTATTACTTCCCAATGCCTTCCTCTAGGCCCAAATAATGGTGAAGTGTTATGTAGTCGACGTTCACATAATACCACGAGAGGCTAGACAACATACATCTTATCAAAATATCAAACGAATACCAAATTCACATGACTACTAATAGCAAGACTTCTCCCTTGTCCTCAGGAACAAACGTAACTACTCACAAAGCATATTCATGGTCATAATCAGAGGGGTAATAATGTGCATAAAGGATCTGAACATATGATCTTCCACCAAATAAACCAACTAGCATCAACTACTAGGAGTAATCAACACTACTAGCAACCTACTAGCACCAATCCCGGACTTGGAGACAAGAATTGGATACAAGAGATGAACTAGGGTTCGGAGATGAGATGGTGCTGGTGAAGATGTTGATGGAGATTGCCCTCTCTCGATGAGAGGAGCGCTGGTGATGACGATGGTGATGATTTCCCCCTCCGGGAAGTGTCCCCAGCGAACAGCTCTGCGGAGCCCTAGATTGGTTCCGCCAAGGTTCTCGCCTCATGGCGGCGTGAGTCTCGTCCCGAAAGGTTGCCTTCTATTTTTTCTCATCAAAAGACTTCATATAGGAGAAGATGGGCGTCGGAGAGCCACCAGGGGGCCCACAAGGTAGGGCGCGCCCAGGCGCCCCACCCCGTGGCAGGTGTGGGGCCCCTGGCCTTCATCTTTGGCGACGATTTTTCTTTATTTATTTTAAGATATTCTTTGGAGTTTCAGGACTTTTGGAGTTGCGCAGAATACGTCTCCAAAATTTGCTCCTTTTCCAGCCCAGAATTCCAGCTGTCGGCATTCTCCCTCTTCATGTAAACCTTGTAAAATAAGAGAGAATGGCCATAAGTATTGTGACATAACATGAAATAACAGCCCATAATGCAATAAATATTGATATAAAAGCATGATGCAAAATGGACGTATCACATTACATAACGAGTAAAGAGACTTGTCGATAACGAGATTGAACTAGGTATTGAGATACCGACGATCGAATCTCGGTCAAGTAACATACCGATGACAAAGGGAACAACGTATGTTGTTCTGCGGTTTGACCAATAAAGATCTTCGTAGAATATGTGGGAGCCAATATGAGCACACAGGTTCCGCTATTGGTTATTGACCGGAGACGTGTCTCGGTCATGTCTACATTGTTCTCGAACCCGTAGGGTCCGCACGCTTAAAGTTCGGTGACGATCGGTATTATGAGTTTATGTGTTTTGATGTACCGAAGGTAGTTCAGAGTCCCGGATGAGATCGGGGACATGACGAGGAGTCTCAAAATGGTCAAGACGTAAAGATCGATATATTGGACGACTATATTCGGACTTCGGAAAGGTTCCGAGTGATTCGGGTATTTTTCGAGTACTGGGAGAGTTCTGAGAATTGTCGGGGAGTATATGGGCCTTATTGGCCCATACGGGAATAGAGGAGAGAGGCCAAAAGGAAGGAGGCACGCCCCCCCTCTGGTCCGAATTGGACAAGGGGTGCAGCCCCCTTTTCCTTCTCCCTCTCCCCCTCTTTCCTTCTCTCCTACTCCGGAAAGGAAAGGGGAATCCTACTAGGACTTGGGAGTCCTAGTAGGACTCCCCACACTTGGCGTGCCCTCCTCTAGGGCCGGCCTCTCCCTCCCTCCTTTATATACGGGGGCAAGGGGGCACCTCTAGACACAATAATTGATCTCTTGATCTCTTAGCCGTGTGCGGTGCCCCCCTCCACCATATTCCACCTCAGTAATATCATGGCAGTGCTTAGGCGAAGCCTTGCGTTGGTAGCATCATCGACATTGTGATCACGCCGTCTGCTGATGGAACTCTCCCGCAAAGCTCTGCTAGATCCGAGTTCGTGGGACGTCATCGAGCTGAACATGTGCTGAACTCGGAGGTGCCGTACGTTCGGTACTTGATCGGTCGGATCGTGAAGATGTACGACTACATCAACCGCGTTGTGCTAACGCTTCCTCTTTCGGTCTACGAGGGTACGTGGGCAACACTCTCCCCTCTCGTTGTTATGCATCACCATGATCTTGCGTGTGCGTAGGAATTTTTTGAAATTACTACGTTCCCCAACAGTGGCATCCGAGCCAGGTTTATGCGTAGATATTATATGCACGAGTAGAACACAAGTGAGTTGTGGGTGATACAAGTCATACTGCTTACCAGCATGTCATACTTTGGTTCAGCGGTATTGTTGGATGAAGCGGCCCGGACCGACATTACGCATACGCTTACGCGAGACTGGTTCTATCGACATGCTTTGCACATAGGTGGCTGGCGGGTGTCAGTTTCTCTAACTTTAGTTGAACCGAGTGTGGCTACGCCCGGTCCTTGAGAAGGTTAAAATAGCACTAACTTGACGAACTATCGTTGTGGTTTTTATGCGTAGGTAAGAACAGTTCTTGCTCAGCCCGTAGCAGCCACGTAAAACTTGGAACAACAAAGTAGAGGACGTCTAACTTGTTTTTGCAGGGCATGTTGTGATGTGATATGGTCAAGACGTGATGCTATATTTTATTGTATGAGATGATCATGTTTTGTAACCAAGTTATCGGCAACTGGCAGGAGCCATATGGTTGTCGCTTTATTGTATGCAATGCAATCGCCCTGTAATTGCTTTACTTTATCACTAAGTGGTAGCGATAGTCGTAGAAGCAATTGGTGGCGAAACGACAACGATGCCACGATGAAGATCAAGGTGTCGCGCCGGTGACGATGGTGATCATGACGGTGCTTCAGAGATGGTGATCACAAGCACAAGATGATGATGGCCATATCATATCACTTATATTGATTGCATGTGATGTTTATCCTTTATGCATCTTATTTTGCTTTGATTGACGGTAGCATTATAAGATGATTTCTCACTAAATTTCAAGGTATAAGTGTTCTCCTTGAGTATGCACCGTTGCGAAAGTTCTTCATGCTGAGACACCACGTGATGATCGGGTGTGATAGGCTCTACGTTCAAATACAACGGGTGCAAAACAGTTGCACACGCGGAATACTCAGGTTAAACTTGACGAGCCTAGCATATCTGATATGGCCTCGGACACCGAGACCGAAAGGTCGAGCGTGAATCATATAGTAGATATGATCAACATAATGATGTTCACCATTGAAAACTACTCCATCTCACGTGATGATCGGACATGGTTTAGTTGATTTGGATCACGTGATCACTTAGATGATTAGAGGGATGTCTATCTAACTGGGAATTCTTAAGTAATATGATTAATTGAACTTTAACTTATCATGAACTTAGTCCGGATAGTATTTTGCAAATTATGTTGTAGATCAATAGCTCGCGTTGTTGCTTCCCTATGTTTATCTTGATATGTTCCTAGAGAAAATTAAGTTGAAAAATGATAGTAGCAATAATGCGGACTGGGTCCGTGATCTGAAGTTTATCCTCATTGCTGCACAGAAGAATTATGTCCTTGATGCACCACTAGGTGACAGACCTATTGTAGGAGCAGATACAGACGTTATGAACGTTTGGCTAGCTCAATATGATGACTACTTGATAGTTCAGTGCACCATGCTTAACGGCTTAGAATCGGGACTTCAAAGACGTTTTGAACGTCGTGGACCATATGAGATGTTCCAGGAGTTGAAGTTAATATTTCAAGAAAATACCCAAGTTGAGAGATATGAAGTCTCCAACAAGTTCTATAGATAAAAGATGGAGGAGAATTGCTCAACTAGTGAGCATGTGCTCAGATTGTCTGGGTACTACAATCGCTTGAATCAAGTGGGAGTTAATCTTGCAGATAAGATAGTGATTGACAGAGTTCTCTAGTCACCAAGTTAGTAGAACTTCGTGATGAACTATAGTATGCAAGGGATGACGAAAATGATTCCCGAGCTCTTCGTGATGTTGAAATCGACAAAGGTAGAAATCAAGAATGAACATCAAGTGTTGATGATTGACAAGATCACTAGTTTCAAGAAAAAGGCAAAGGGAAAGAAAGGGAACTTCAAGTAGAATGGCAAGCAAGTTGTCATTCCCGTGAAGAATCCCAAAGCTGGACCAAAGCCTAAAAGCGAGTGCTTCTTGCGCAAAGGAAATGGTCCTTTGAAGCGGAAATGCCTCAATATTTGGTGGATAAGAAGGATGGCAAAGTGAACAAGGGTATATTTGATATACATGTTATTGATGTGTACCTTACTAGTTTTTATAGTAGCCCCTGAGTATTTGATACTTGTTTGGTTGCTAAAAAATTAGTAACTCGAAACAGGAGTTACAGAATAAACAGAGACTAGTTGAGGGTGAAGTAACGATGTGTGTTGGAAGTGGTTCCAAGATTGATATGATCATCATCGCACACTCCCTATACTTTCGGGATTAGTGTTGAACCTAAAATAAATGTTGTTTGGTGTTTGTGTTGAGCATAAATATGATTGGATCATGTTTATTGCAATATGGTTATTCATTTAAGTCAAAGAATAATTGTTGTTCTATTTACATGAATAAAACTTTCTATGGTCATACACTCAATATAAATGGTTTATTGAATCTCAATCGTAGCGATACACATTTCTAATAATATTGAAGCCAAAAGATGCAAAGTTAATAATGATAGTGCAACTTATTTGTGGCACTGCCGTTTAGGTCATATTGGTGTAAAAAGCGCATGAAGAAACTCCATGCTGATGGGCTTTTGGAATCACTTGATTATGAATCACTTGATGCTTGCGAACCGTCCCTTTTGGGAAAGATGACTAAAACTCCGTTCTCCGGAACAATAGAACGAGCTACTGACTTGTTGGAAATAATACATACCGATGTAGGCGTTCCAATGAGTGTTGATGCTCGTGGCGGGTATCATTATTTTCTGACCTTCACAGATGATTTGAGCAGATATGATTATATCTACTTAATGAAGCACAAGTTTGAAACATTTGAAAAGTTCAAAGAATTTCAGAGTGAAGTGGAGAATCATCGTAACAAGAAAATAAAAGTTTCTACAGTATGATCGTAGAGGAGAATATTTGAGTTACGAGTTTGGCCTTCATTTAAAAACAATGTGGAATAGTTTCACAGCTCACGCCACATGGAACACCATAGCATAATGGTGTGTCCGAACGTCGTAACCGCACTTTATTGGATATGGTGCAATCTATGATGTATCTTACCGATTTACCACTATCATTTTGGGGTTATGCATTAGAGACAGCTGCATTCACTTTAAATAGGGCACCATCAAAATCCGTTGAGACGACGCCTTATGAACTGTGGTTTGGCAAGAAACCAAAGTTGTCGTTTCTTAAAGTTTGGGGTTGTGATGCTTATGTGAAAATTTTCAACCTGATAAGCTCGAACCCAAATCGGAGAAGTGCGTCTTCATAGAATGCCCAAAGGAAACTGTTGGGTACACCTTCTATCACAGATCCGAAGGCAAGATATTCGTTGCTAAGATGGATCCTTTCTAGAGAAGGAGTTTCTCTCGAAAGAAGTGAGTGGGAGGAAAGTATAGCTTGATAAGGTAATTGTACCTTCTCTCAAATTGGAAAGTTGTTCATCACAGAAATCAGTTCCAGTGATGCCTACACCAATTAGTGAGGAAGTTAATGATGATGATCATGAAACTTCAGATCAAGTTACTACCGAACCTCATAGGTCAACCAGAGTAAGATACGCACTAGAGTGGTACGGAAATCTTGTTCTGGAGGTCATGTTACTTGACCATGACAAACCTACGAACTATGAGGAAGCGATGATGAGCCCAGATTCCGCGAAATGGCTTGAAGGCCATGAAATCTGAGATGGGATCCATGTATGAGAACAAAGTGTGGACTTTGGTGGAGTTGCACGATGATCGGCAAGCCATATTGTATAAATGGATCTTCAAGAGGAAGACAAACGCTGATAGTAGTGTTACTATCTACAAAGCTCGACTTGTCGCAAAAAGTTTTTCGACAAGTTCAAGGTGTTGAATACTATGAGATTTTCTCACTCGTATTGATTCTTAAGTTTGTTCGGATCATGTTAGCAATTGCCACATTTTATGAAATCTGGCAAATGGATGCCAAAACTGCATTCCTTAATGAATTTATTAAAGAAGAGTTGTATATGATACAACCAGAAGGTTTTGTCAATCCTAAAGGTGCTAACAAAGTGTACAAGCTCCAGTGATCCATCTATGGACTCGTGGAAGCATCTCGGAGTCGAAATATACGCTTTGATGAGTTGATTAAAGCATATAGTTTTATACAGACTTGTCGTGAAGCATGTATTTACAAGAAAGTGAGTGGGAGCACTACAGAATTTCTAATAAGTATATGTGAATAACATATTGTTGATCGGAAATAATGTAGAATTTTCTAGAAAGCATAAAGGAGTATTTGAAAAGAATTTTTTAGAGAAAGACCTCGGTGAAGCTGCTTACACATTGAGCATCAAGATCTATAGAGATAGATCAAGACGCTTGATAAGATTTTTTTCAATGAGTACATACCTTGATAAGATTTTGAAGTAATTCAAAATGGAACAGTCAAAGAAGGAGTTCTTGCCTGTGTTGCAAGGTGTGAAGTTGAGTAAGACTCGAAACCCGACCATGGCAGAAAATAGAAAAAGAATGAAAAGTCATTCCCTATGCATCAGTCACAGGTTCTATGAAGTATGCTATGTTGTGTACCAGACCTATTGTATATCCTTTCTCTGAGTTTGGCAAGGGAGTACAATTTTGATCTAAAAGTAGATCACCGGACAGCGGTCAAAAATATCCTTAGTGAGGAATAAGGAAATATTTTCAATTATGGAGGTGATAAAAGAGCCCGTCGTAAAGAGTTACATCGGTGCAAGCTTTTACACCAATCCAGATGACTCTAAGTCTCAATCTGGATACATATTGAAAGTGGGAGCAATTAGCTAGAGTAGCTCCGTGCAGAGCATTGTAGACATAGAATATTTGCAAAAAACATACGGCTCTAAATGTGACAGACCCGTTGATTAAGCTTCTCTCACGAGCAAAACATGATCATACCTTAGTACTCTTTGGGTGTTAATCACATAGCGATGTGAACTAGATTATTAACTCTAGTAAACCCTTCGGGTGTTGGTCACATGATGATGTGAACTATGGGTGTTAATCACATACATATGTGAATATTGGTGTTAAATCACATGGTGATGCGAACTAGATTATTTACTCTAGTGCAAGTGGGAGATTGAAGGAAATATGCCCTAGAGGCAATAATAAAGTTATTATTTATTTCCTTATTTCATGATAAATATTTATTATTCATGCTAGAATTGTATTAACCGGAAACTTAGTACATGTGTGAATACATAGACAAACATAGTGTCACTAGTATGCCTCTACTTGACTAGCTCGTTAATCAAAGATGGTTAAGTTTCCTAACCATAGACATGGGTTGTCATTTGATTAACGGGATCACATCATTAGGAGAATGATGTGATTGACTTGACCCATTCCGTTAGTTTAGCACTTGATCGTTTAGTATGTTGCTATTGCTTTCTTCATGACTTATACATGTTCCTATGACTATGAGATTATGTGACTCCCGTTTACCGGAGGAACACTTTGTGTGCTACCAAACGTCACAATGTAACTGGGTGATTATAAAGGAGCTCTATAGGTGTCTCCGAAGGTACATGTTGAGTTGGCTTATTTCGAGATTAGGATTTGTCACTCCGATTGTCAGAGAGGTATCTTTGGGCCCTCTCGGAAATGCACATCACTATAAGCCTTGCAAGCAATGTGATTAATGAGTTAGTTGCGGGATGATGCATTACATAACGAGTAAAGAGACTTGTCGGTAACGAGATTGAACTAGGTATTGAGATACCGACGATCGAATCTCGGGCAAGTAACATACCGATGACAAAGGGAATATGCGGTTTGATCGATAAAGATCTTCGTAGAATATGTGGGAGCCAATATGAGCATCCAGGTTCCGCTATTGGTTATTGACCGGAGACGTGTCTTGGTCATGTCTATATTGTTCTCGAACCCATAGGGTCTGCACGCTTAAAGTTCGGTGATGATCGGTATTATGAGTTTATGTGTTTTGATGTACCGAAGGTAGTTCGGAGTTCCGGATGAGATCGGGGACATGACGAGGAGTCTCGAAATGGTCGAGACATAAAGATCGATATATTAGACGACTATATTCGGACTTTGGAAAGGTTCTGAGTGATTCGGGTATTTTTTGGAGTACCAGAGAGTTACGGGAATTCGTCGGGGAGTATATGGGCCTTATTGGGCCATACGGGAATAGAGGAGAGAGGCCAAAAGGAAGGAGGCGCGCGCGCCCCCTCTGGTCCGAATTGGACAAGGGGTGCAGCCCCCTTTTCCTTCTCCCTCTCCCCCTCTTTCCTTCTCTCCTACTCCAGAAAGGAAAGGGGAATCCTACTAGGACTTGGGAGTCCTAGTAGAACTCCCCACACTTGGCGCGCCCTCCTCTAGGGCCGGTCTCTCCCTCCCTCCTTTATATACGGGGGCAAGGGGGCACCTTTAGACACAACAATTGATCTCTTGATCTCTTAGCCGTGTGCGGTGCCCCCCTCCACCATATTCCACCTCGGTAATATCGTAGCAGTGCTTAGGCGAAGCCCTGCATTGGTAGCATCATCGACACCGTCATCACGCCGTCGTGCTGACGGAACTCTCCTGCAAAGCTCTGCTGGATCGGAGTTCGTGGGACATCATCGAGCTGTACGTGTGCTGAACTCGGAGGTGCCGTACGTTCGGTACTTGATCGGTCGGATCGTGAAGACGTACGACTACATCAACCGCATTGTGCTAACGCTTTCGCTTTCGGTCTGCGAGGGTACGTGGACAACACTCTCCCCTCTCGTTGCTATGCATCACCATGATCTTGCGTGTGCCTAGGAATTTTTTTGAAATTACTACGTTCCCCAACATGAATTATATACAAAGTCCCAGCTCAGTATTATCTTGCTGAGCCGGCCCTTGGGGGCTACACGTTGCTGCTCAAGTCTACATGATCATATTTACAAAGTCCCTGCTCATTATTGCATAATGACCCGACCCTTGGGGGCTACACTGGTTGAAGTTTTTATGAGCATAAGGCAATTACAAGTCCCAGGTTGCTGCAAGCATGACAACCCGACACTTGGGGGCTACTGGTGATATGCATATAAGGGAGAAAAATCTTCAAATTCTCAGTTTTGAGCAGACCAGATCAACCCGATGTCTGCAACAATTATGACCCGGCGTCATCATAAGATTAACCCGGCATCATTTGTTTATAACCCGGCAATTTTGGCAATCATAGACAAGATCTACATCTTTAAGCCGGCTGAATATCAGTTGAATATTTCAAGACCCATATTTTTGTCAAGTCAGAGCATTGAAGGCCGACTCAAATGGATTATTTCTTATAATATTTTTCTACAAGAGCCTATATCAGCAAGTTGATTATGAAGCTGGCCTATTGACCCGGATTTTTCAGCAAAAGTGCCCGGATTTTTTGCATTGGTAATGTCTGAACACATCTGCTAAAGGAGATTTGCTATGAGATCATGAATGCGTAGCCAGGAGGAAATGACAAGGACTTAAGGATGATCAGGTGTCGGTTCAGGAAAATATTTAACCCAGAGGACAACCTATCTAGTTTGTTCTTGTGTTTATTTTATAGGATTAGTTTAACATGGATAAATCCAAATTAAACTGGGGGCTAATGTCGGGGATATACCCCGTGGTATGACCCGGCCGGACTTGGCGTTTCATTGGTAACCCGCCGGAGGATTGGCGACTCACGACTCTGGCGGCTCACTGGTCTGATGACTCACGAGCCTGGCGACACACTAATGGTTCTGACGGCGGGTCAGACGGACGACAAGGCCCAAGGCCCAGAAAGCCGACTCATGTTATGGTGGGCCGGCTTAAGAGGAAAGCATAAGGAATATTCCCTTGCAAAGGAAGCAAGACTAGGACTCCACTTGTAATAGACTAGTCCTAATCCTAATAGGACTCCACATGTAACCCACCCCTTCAACTTATATAAGGAGGGGCAGGGCACCCCAAGAGGGAGAAGGAAGAGAAAAATCTCTAGGGCTAGACACAACTAAAGGGGAGCCGGCTTATGCGGCGTCTCCCTCATGAGCATAATGAGACCTAGCCACAATCAGCATGTAGGGCTATTACCGGATGATGTTTCCCGGGGCCCGAAGCTGTCTAAATCCTTGTCTTGTGTCGCGCCTCTCGACTCTGACCAACCCCTTCAAGCTACCGCGTAGATGCTTTGGCCTCACGACTAAGTCCTCACACTAGGACATCTGCCGTGTTAATTCCACGACAAGAACCAAAGATAATATCATCAATATATAGTTGGCATACAAACAACTTCCCTTTGACCTTCTTAGTAAAAAGAGTGGGGTCGATTTTCCCAATTTCAAACCCACGATCTTGTAACAACTCGGTAAGGTGCTCATACCACGCACGTGGGGCTTGTTTAAGGCCATATAGCGCCTTATCGAGTTGGTACACATGATCTGAGAAATAGGGATCCTCGAACCCCGGGGGTTGTTTGACATACACCAACTCATTAATAGGACCATTAAGAAAAGCACTCTTCACATCCATTTGTTGCAACTTAAAGTTATGATGAGAAGCATAATAAATCAACAAACGAATGGATTCAAGGCAAGCAACGGGAGCAAAGGTTTCGTCATAGTCGATACCCTCGACTTGGGAGTAGCCTTGTGCTACCAACCGAGCCTTGTTGAGAATGATAATCCCATGAGCATCTTGCTTGTTCTTGAATATCCACTTGGTTCCAATGACATTATGGTTCCCCGTTGGCCTTGGCACCAATCTCCACACCATGTTGTGCTTGAAGTTATTGAGTTCTTCATGCATGGCGTTAAGCCAATCCGGATCCTCGAGCGCCTCATAGACCTTTTGGGGTTCAACACAAGAAATAAACCCGTGATGTTCACAATAGTTTGCTAATTGTCTACGAGTGCTTACCCCCTTTCTTAAGCTTCCAAACACATTCGTCAAGAGACGATCTTGGGTAGAGAGCTTGGATGCAATCTTAGCGGCACGACGCTCCAATTCCTCCTTAGGAGAGAGTTGAGGAGCGGTAAGTTGATCATCTTGAGCGTCGTCTTGAGCTTGTTCTTGATCTTGAGCTTGCTTTTGATCTTGAACTTGCTCGGTGGCGAGAACTTGACCTTGGGCATCACTTGGTGGTTCACCGCCATCTTGAGGTTGATCTTGCCCTTGGTATTGTTCACATAGTTGAGGGCCTTCACTTTGTTCTTAGGAAGCGTGTGGGTCTTGGGTTGGTGATGGTTCCACATGAGTGGAACATTGTCCTTCTCCTTCGGCCACAAGGGGTTCCTCAATGGGTAGGATATGACCAACACCCATTCTTCTTATGGCTTGGGGAGGAATTTCATCACCTACATCACAAGTACCACTTTGCTCCACTTGGGAGCTGTTGTTCTCATCAAACTCCATGTTACACGTCTCAATAAGTCCCGTGGACTTATTGAGGACACGGTAAGCATGAAAGTTTGTAGCATAACCAACAAATATGCCCTCATGAGCTCTAGCCTAAAATTTAGACAAACGAACATCTTTCTTGAGAATGAAACAATTACTCCCGAACACCCGGAAGTACTTGAGGTTGGGCTTGTTACCGATGAGTATTTCATATGGAGTCTTATTCAAGCCTTTGCGGAGATAGAGCCGATTGGATGCATGACACGTGGTGTTGATGGCTTCGGCCCAAAAGTTGTATGGAGACTTGAACTCCACCATCATGGTCCTTGACGCATACATCAATGTCCGGTTCTTCCTATCCGCTACACCATTTTGTTAAGGGGTATATGGTGCAGAATATTGATGCTTGATCCCCTCATCACTAAGAAACTCATCCAAGGTGTAGTTATTGAACTCGGAGCCGTTGTCACTTCTTATTGTCAAGATCTTTGCATTGTGTTGGCGTTGAGCTTCATTTGCAAAGTCAATGACGGTTTGTTGGGTCTCACTCTTCCTCTTGAAGAAGTATACCCAAGTGTATCTTGAATAATCATCCACAATCATGAAGCAATACTTTCTAGCCCCAAGACTATCAAAGGATGGAGGCCCAAAGAGATCCAAGTGAAGGAGCTCCAAAGGCCTCTTTGAGTAAATGATAGTCGTGGGAGGGTGAGCCTTCTCATGTAGCTTTCATTCAATACAAGCGCTGCAAGCACGATCTTTGGCAAAGATAACATTTGTTAGTCCACGGACATGGCCCCCCTTGAGAAGACTTTTCAAAGATCTCATATTGACATGGGCTAAACGGCGATGCCAAAGCCATCCCACGTCAACTTTATCCATTAGGCATGTCGCAGTTTTAGTGGGTCGCTTTGAGAAGTTAATCACATAGAGACTGTTCTCGACATGCCCAACAAAGGCTACTTTAAGAGTCTTGCTCCACAAGAGGGCCACGGTATCAATATCAAAGAAAGTGGCAAAGCCCATGAGTGCAAGTTGACGAACGGAAAGTAAATTGTATGCAAGGGACTCAACAAGCATGACCTTCTCGATCGTGAGATCATGAGAAATGACAACCTTGCCAAGTCCCAAAACCTCAGAAGACGAGGCATCACCCCACTCGACATTGGTGGGCATAGATGGAATCTTGTGCACGTCCACCACCATGTCCTTACTTCCGGTCATATGATTTGTGGCTCCACTATTGAGCAACCATGATCCCCCACCGGAAGCAAACACCTACAAGAGATCAATGCTTGGTTTTATGTACCCATTTTGTAATGGGTCCTTTGATGTTAGTAACAAGGGTCTTAGGAACCCAAATAGACCATTCAATGTACTCATAAGGAGACCCAACAAATTTAGCATAAACATGCCCATCACTAGCACGACACAACACATAAGCAGGGTTAAAGTCACCGGCTTTGTTGGAAGGGGTGGCATTGCCCTTGTTGACACCACCACCCTTCACATTGTTCTTCTTCTCCTTAGAAGCACCCTCTCCCTCCTTCACAAAAGTTTGCTTGAGAGGAGGAGGTCGTTTGGCCTTGTCATTCTTCTTCTTGTTCTTGGACTTGGGTGCGAACCCAACTCCCTCCTTGGCTACAACTTCCTTTTGATTGCTCAGAAGGTCGTTGAGGTTCTTCTCATCTTGTATGCAAGACACAAGGCCTTTCTCAAGTTGCTCCTTCAACTTTGCATTCTCCTCAACAAGATGCACATGCTCACAACATGGGTTAGTAGCATTTGCATTATCGATTAAAGCCATATGAGGAAAAGTGGCTTTCTCCTTGGTTAGCTTCACTTGGAGTTGATCAGGAGACTCTTTAAGGCTAGCATGAGTACCCTTTAAGGCCTTGTGAGCCATGTCAAGTATATCAAACTCCTCCTTGAGTCTAGCGAGATCAATCCGAAGTTTGGCCTTTTCAGAATTGAGCACACGAGATACGACAGAGAATGATCAAGATATTTCTTTAATTTAGCATGATAATTGTTGTGTGACTCCTCAAGAGCCAAATGTTGACCTCGCTCTTCCTCAAGAGCATTAGAGAGATACGATATCTCATCGGCATAGTCACGACTATAACCCTCCATCTTAGAGATGGTTTCTTCGTGAGCCTCGATCATGTCATTGGCTTCACCAAGTTGTTCCAAGAGAGCAACGAAGTGCTTCTTGGATTTACCCTTGAACTTACTCATAAAAAACTCAAACTCATTTTTTTCTCATTAGACCCCTCACTTTCATCAATGCGATCCGTCAAATAAGGATTAGTAATGATGGTAGCTTTGATGTTGGGGGTTACCTTGTTGGTGGCTTTAGCCATGAGGCACTTGACGGTGATGTTCTCATTCGGTGAGTCGAAGAGGGACACCCTGGAGTTGTCACAATGGCAATGGAGTCCATGGCAACCGACTCACCGTCTTCATCATCATCATCATCCTCATTTTACTTCTCTTGTGCCACTAACCCCTTGGGAGGATTTTTCTTGGTGAAGTTACTCTTGTTGGGGAAGGACTTGGCCTTGTCTTTTCGGATGAGCTTGCCACCATTGTCTTCCCTCTTCTTATATGGGCACCCCGCAACAAAATGGCTCACATTGCCACAATTATAGCAAGTCCTCACATGTTGCTTGCCCTTCGCGCCACTTGAGTTGTTATTGTTGAAGTTGGGCCTTAAGTTCTTCTTGCTCCAAAATTGCCTTGAAGCGAGAGCCATGTGCTCATGATAAGCATATTTCATATCTTCGGGATTTCTCTCCTCTTCTTCCTATTCGTCCTTGTCTTCCACACTAGCCTTGGCCTTCAAGGCAAGGTTGGGCTTCTTTTCTCTTTGAGAACGCAACACCGCATTGTCGGCGGTCTTGTCCAAGATCCTCATTGCCACAAACTCATCCAACACTTCACTTGAGGACAAGGTGTGGAAGTACGGCCTTTGACGGATGACGGAGGACATGGCCTTGTGGTAAGGCATCATGGCCTTGAGGAACTTGCGCTTGATCCAATTGTCATCCGTATCCTTGCTCCCATGATCTCGGAGCGAGACCGTGAGAGTGGTTAATCTCCGGTAAAGCTCACGAGGTTCTTCATCTTCATTCATTGCAAACTCATCAGCTTCATCTTGCACAACTTCATAGTTGGAGCGTTGAATGCTTGTGCTTCCCTTGTAAATGGAAACAACATGGTGCGCATGCTTCCTTGGCCACGGTGAAAGGTCAGAGATGTGCAATATCTTTGGATGGAATAGCATCTTGGATGATGAGGAGAGCATTCTCGTTGAATTGATGATCTGCGGCTTCTCTAGGGGTGAAGTTGCTTGGGTCATGCGGATAGAAACCTTACTCAATGATTCTCCAAAGATTAGTATTAACATGATTTAAATGACATTTAAAGCGATAGACCCTAGAGTCAAAATCCTCATTTTTTACAATTTTAGGAGGAGGACCAACATGATTCAAATGAGTGGAGGGAACTGGTCCTCCATAAGTAGGTGGAGGTTCAACATGGGCAAATATGCCACTACCATTTATACCACTAGATAAAGGAACTTTTTCACTAGTAGCTTCCCCCTTGTCGGAGTTAGCATCTGTCACCTTGTTTGCGGGGTCACCCACTTTCATTGGTGCGGTGGATAATTTAAGGCCTTCTAAGAACTTGTTAAACATGCTTTCAACCTCGGTCATTATGGAGGTTTGCAATGTGTCCAAAGCCACATTGACTTCCTCACGAGAGACCGCGGTACCCCCATCAGCCGTAGACGAGACCAGATTCACACCGGAGTGCTCCTCCCCACCGTCTACGGTGTCAACCATACTCTTCAGACAGCAAAGTCCTTAATAAGAGATGAGGCTCTGATACCAATTGAAAGGATCGATATAGTTGACTAGAGGGGGTGAATAGGCAACTAACAATTTTTAGCTTTTCTTTACCAAATTATACTTTGCATCAAAGAAGGTTATCTAGATATGTAACTAGGTGAGTAACCTATATGATGCAACAACAACAAGCACATAAGCAAGCAAAGAATACAACACACAGTGAGCTTGCACAAGTAAAGGTGAGAGATAACAAATAGCGGAGCTGGTTGAGACGAGGATGTGTTACCGAAGTTCCTTCCCTTTGAGGGGAAGTACGTCTCCGTTAGAGCGGTGTGGAGGCACAATGCTCCCCAAAAAGCCACTAGGGCCACTGTATTCTCCTCACGCCCTCACACAATGCGAGATGTCGTGATTCCACTATTGGTGCCCTTGAAGGCGGCGACCGAACCTTTACAAACAAGGTTGGGGATATCTCCACAACTCAATTGGAGGTTCCCAACGATACCACGAAGCTTCACCACAATGGAATATGGCTCCGAGGTGACCTCAACCGTCCAGGGTGCTCAAACACCCAAGAGTAACAAGATCCGCAAGGGATTAGTGGGGGGAATCAAATTTCTCTTGGTGGAAGTGTAGATCCGGGCCTTCTCAACCAATCCCTAAATAATCAACAAGTTTGATTGGCTAGGGAGAGAGATCGGGCAAAAATGAGCTTTGGAGCAACAATGGAGCTTTGGGGAAAAGAGGTAAGTCAACTTGGAGAAGAAGACCTCCTTTTACAAGGGGGGGGGGCAATCCAACCGTTACCCCCCATTCAGCCTTGCAAAGAGCGGTACTACCGCTGGGGGCAGCGGTACTACTACGGGATCAGCAGTACTACCGCTCCCCCTCGCGGTACTGCCGTGCAGACTGGGAAGGCCAGAGGCGGAGCAGGATCTGGACCCAGGGCGGTACTAGCAGTGGTGGTAGGGGCGGTACTACCACTTGCGAGCGGTACTACCACCTCTACTGCCATTGCCAGTGCCGCAAAACCCGACATGAGAGGCGACACCCTTGCGTCGAGGTGGTAGGAGCTCAGAACAGCAACGGTACTACGACTAAGAGCCTCCAGGCAGTACTACTACTGAGTAGCGGTACTGCCGCCTGTGGCTCTTGAGCGGTACTACCGCTGGGGTCCGCGGTACTATCGCTGGGACCAGATTTCCCAGGAAGCAAGGAGAGATCCTCCATCGAAGCGGGAAGGCTCTGTGGGTGCAAAGGGGATGTGTACGTGTTGATTCCACCCTAGCCTTACCAATGTGGACCCCCTCTTGATAGTACGATGACTCCTACAAAACAAGTCCACCAAAACTGTAAAGAAAGAGCTACACCGTCTTCGCTTAAAACTCCGAGGGGAAAGAATCGTCTCGTGCTAAAAGGATGAATCTTTGAAATACTCAATGCACACGATTAGTCCACAAAAGCGTTGTCATCAATCACCAAAACTACATAGAGAGAGACATGCCTTAACAACATGGTTGGGCACTATTATCCAAAACATATGTTACATTTTCTCCATCATAATGCAACCTTTATTCAGATCATATTTTTGCTTACCAATTCTTTATTCATTTATATTACATTTATTTTCTGGTCATGGTATGTTTCTTGAGAAATCAATGGACCCTATGCCCACCATTGATCTAATCATGGTTTGTCGTTATTTACCTTTGCATGTGCAATTAAGACGTGCGTTGCACGTGCAAGCTTACTAGTTTAAAAAATAAGTTAATAAAATTATCAAATTTCATGCAAATCGAATGATTTTTTTTACAAACCAAATGCATTACATTTTTAACATATTTCAACTAACAAAAGCGGATGACACTTTTTTAACCTGATCTAAATGTTCGTAGGCCAAGACGGCTTCCATGTCACGCGTCTCGTGTCTGGCAAGCTCATCAGTCGTGAGCCTCGGAAAGTGAAGCTACGGTTAGAAGCGGCACATCTAGTGTCCCATGCGGCTTGCTCTCCCACGTTGATCTATAGCTGATGATCATGGCGGGGACGTAGGGCGATGTGGGTCGTGCCGAGAGGAGGAATCATTTAAATAGCGGGTGTCGGTGGCCAAGCGGTGGGTTGTGTGGGTGTCTTGGCCGACGCGCTTGTTTAATGTCGGCACACGGAAGACGGTTTGAATACGGTACACAATCGTCCAGTCTTGTTCGGTCACGTGTCTCAGGCATTGGAACAGGCACGGAGAGTGGCCGACACTCTCCACCAATGCGCCGCTTTAATATCGGCTCCAGTGAGACGTCGCGTCCGCTTTCAGCCGGATGAATGTGATGTTGACGTTCTGGAGCAGTGCTGACCGGCATGAATACGACAATCACTTAGCACAAGAAAGGGCATACGCACAAGATCAGTTTTTGGGTGGGTCTGGGGTGTTAAACGCATATGTGTTGTAGCGGTTAGAAGGCCGGAAAAACTCCCCCTATTTTGTGTCCGGATTGTGAGCTTTTGGACATTCAAATCGATCCGCGGACTAACAGCTATCGCGTTGAACGGCAAACTTTGAGGGTTATCGTTGCGCTTGCACGGACATGTTTATGAGTAATCTTGGTAAGGTACATATGAGCGAATTGATAGCGTGACAGACTTGACGATGGAGGGCATGAAACACCCCACGCCCGGCTTTCTTGCAGGTTTGCAGCATGAAAGTGAGCTCCGAATGTCCTATGCACGTATCTTAGCTTATCCTATGTTCATGCGGTTAGTATGGTATGGTGTGTGTGGCTTACGTGTTCTATGGTATCCACATTCAATAGTTGTACCTGAATGTACAATACTTTTTCTATTCATTAATATGTTCTCATCTTTTTTTTAATTTGGATGTATATAGACATATTTTAGTGTTTGTTCACTTATATGTAGTCTATATTAAAATATTCTAAACACCTTTTATTTGTAAAGAGAGGGAGTACTAGCTAGGAACCCTCTATTTATAAGTTGCCTGAACTTTTTTCGTCCTAAGCCATTTTTGTCATGGATGTGTACTATTAGTGTTTCTCTATCCACAAGCAGACTTGCACAACTTTTTTCATGTCAAGTCTAAAATGCACCTATTTTCATAAAAGCTACTTAAGTATTGATATGATGTCCAATCTGCACCAGTGTTAGTTAACATACGAGAAGGGTTGAGGGCACTTTGCTACTTGTTGATGTTGTTGGATTTTTATAATTTTTTACTCCCTCTTTTTCAAAATATAAGTTGTATTAGTATTTTGAAAACTCAAACCTCTTTAAGATTGACCAAATTTGCAGAAAAAATATATCAATATTCATAATATCGAATCAGTATCATTAGATTGTTGCTGAATGATTTGAAATATCGTTGACCTGGTCAAAATCGTGAACCAAATCAACAACTGAATACCTCAATTGAATGGGGACCTCAAAAATTAGAGCATAGTGAATTAAAAAAATTGAATCAGAGAGCTCATTGGAAAATTGTTGACCCAGTCAAAATTGGGTAATCCAATTTCAAATTGGAGATCTAAATTGATTGTAAGGCCATTAAAATTAGGGAGCATATTGTATTAGATGATGCGATCGTGCACTTGGATAAAATAACTACATATGTGAATAAATTGCTGGGACGTAGTAGAAGAAAAATGACCCTACGAACACCTAGGAACAATACGAAGATGCATACAGGGTTTGGATCAACAATCGTTATCGACTCCTGAGTGCAGCGGAAGTAGATGAGTTGGTGTAGATCGTACTTGAAGCCCATCGAACCATTGATGACGATCTAGCGAACCACCTCGAACAATCCCTTGAACGGAAGACCAAAAATACAGCCTCTCTACTTGGCTGCGAGCGTACGGACTTCACGTTCCGGCAGCGCTTCGCCGTGCACAGCTAATCGTCGTCGGGGAATTGGAGGGAGAAGATTAGAACCACATCGGGCTTCTAATTATGAGGATTAGAGAAGCTAGGTTTAGCTCTAATTAGGTAACTAGGACCAACTAGAACTAGATGAACTAGAGGAGGCTCCAAAGCTTGTGTGTAGAAAGGACCAACACCTCATGTATATATAGGTTAGAGGGGAGAGGAGGGGCTGCCACCAAGGAGGGAAAGCCCCTCCTTGGTGCACCGAACAAGTGGAAGGAGTAGGACTCCTCCCCCTACTCCAATTCGGCCTGCCCACTTGGAAGAAGTGGGGAGCCTTCCTTATTGGGCCATGGTGGCACATATTCCTTCCATCACTTGGCCTTTTAAGACCCATTGATATTAAATTAAATATAAAAACCCTCTAACAATTACTAGAGCATATTATATATAATTTAACATCACTGGAAATATTTTCCACCTATATATTATTTATCGGCAATACTTGGTATTGCCCGATAAACTCTGAAACGCTTCGATGACCCCGAAACGCTTCTGGTTCCTCTCGAAACTATTTCGAATATTAATGAGACAATTTCACAAATAAATCCTCGATACTATTGTCCTACAAACACTGGGCAAATCGTGATTATCTTAAGCTTATGACCCCGTAGGTTGGGTAATAAGAGTTATGAACGAAACCCCTTTGCTCAATGACCGATAGCGAACCGTCTACATCCATTACATGAATGACATTCGAGTGAACCTTTGATTATTATGTGATGTTCCCTTTTCTTCGTGGTACATACAAAAACCCGAAGTGCGTCGGTATCCTCCTGAGTCATCGACATCCTCACTATACCGTTATCCTCGTTGCCGGTTTTGTTTTTCTTTCTCGTTGAAGTATTCCGACATCCCCGTGACATAGTCACCTGTGTCTGGCCAGACGATGATGGATGTCGTCACACCGAGAGGGCCCTAAGAATATCTCTCCATCGTCAAAGGAGAAAATCCCACTCTCGAACTATCTAGTCCTTGTCAAACTTTTCGATGAATGACACCCACACTCAACATAGCATGTTGACTGGCTTATAAGCGGATGTATGACACCCACGCTCATCTTTGTTACCACCATACACAAATTCATAAACTAAAGGTAAAAAACATAAGAGAAATCAAAATTATTCTTAGACGGATGAATTAAGAGCATTAGTATTACCTTAACAAAACAAAGAAAAGAACTCAAAACAAATGATAATATAAACTTGCAAAACAGTCAATATATAAGAACAACTATATAGTACTCTGGACGACAATATGATTTGCACCACAAATTAAATGGGACTTGCATGTATATATCTACGCTGCACACAATATTCGAGCAAAAAAACAATGTTGAAGATTAACCGTTCATCGACACATTGATGATGAATTGCATTTCATGACAAAAAAAAAAGACAATACAAACAGAAAGGGCGGAAATACCAAACGTGAGTAAAAAAAATAACTTTCATGAAAATAAATTTTCGGCAACTTAAAAATAACAAAAATGAGAATACTAGGACCAACCTGGTAAACAAATTAATACTAGTCTTTGTGTGTATACCATCACACTATTCGTCTCACAAAAGAAGTTGCTTTCTCGCTAACTATCCAACTCTACTCTAACAGACATCAAAAGCATTTTGATTGGGTTGACCTTTAGGTGTTTGTGATTAGGTGTGTCGTTATCATAAGTCTTTTTTCTCATATCAAAATTAACTGTGAACAAAATGCGACTATTAGAGAGATTTGACAGTATCTTAGAGAAAAGTGGAAGATTTCACAAAGATTAGTACACATAGTATAATGTGCATTGGTTTTTGCAATAGCAGAGCTTCATAAACTTTGACTAGGTATTTTTTTATGTACTCGCTCTCTCTCAGTTTACAGGGCGTGCGCGTACCCCTAGGTCGTTAATTTGACCAACCTAACAAAAGTCATATATTACGAAAATATACCAATATAAACTTTAGATGTTCTATTTTCAAACGGTATAATTTTTGTGTTATGTAGTTTATATTAGGGTGATAAAATTGGCAACCTAGGTATACGCGCAGGACTTGTAAACTAAAATGGAGGGAGTAATATTTTTTTTTGCAGGGGTTATGTAATAAACTTTAACCAGATATATAAAAAAAAATATCTATATATACAATATATGTACAAATATATTTCATGATGAAATTAATGACATTAATTTGGTATTCTAAATAGCGATGTTTTTCATAAACTTGATCAAAAAGTTTGACTTTAAAACAGTATAAATGAGCACTATATTTTGGGACACAGGGAGTACAGGCTAGCGTAACACATTAACCATGTATTATATACGAGAGTATATGACATTCGATCATCAGCAGAGTACAAGACGACGATACCGAGGCACTGAGGCACCTCAAATATAAATGTGCACATTGTCTTTCTTTGGAAGCGACGAAGGCGGCGCTGAATAAAGTTTATTGAGATCCTACTCGACGAGGCAGTTGGTCCTATGTTTGGGGATGGATTTGGAAATCAGTCTGTTCAAGTAAGGATGATGCGGCAACGGCGGCATCTTCGTGGTGGACATGTGTCCTCGGGCTTGGCCATTGCGACGGCGTTTGCTCCAGCGTTGCCGCGGAGCTTGGAAGGTACTCCACGAGCGAATACAGATTGTGGTTTGCATCGATGACATCTAGAAAATGCTCGATCATGTGTTGGGTTCGTAGTTCGTGGATGGCAGGTATGATTTCCTCCTGCGACGCCTTAGTCATGTGGGGTGCCAGAACTGTAGTTTGATTGTGTGTCCGAGGTGTTGCTTCGGTCTGATTCGTTCAACGGTAATGGTTTCGTCTTTGGCGAGCCAGTTTGAAGGTCCACAAAGCTGCATATCAACGATGGAGCCGCGTCGAGTTCGGGGTATGAAGGCGATCCGTTATTTTTTCTTTTGGTGACTGTTATGATGGCACCATAGGCGGGTGACGGGTGTTGGTGTCATGGTCAAAGAATTCTACGGTCTCGTTTGTATTTTTACTTCTTACTGATGTTCCTTTCTGCAAATGATAGCGTTCTCTTATTTTTTCAGCTTTGTCATCGGTATGTACATGACTTGTACTATGATATTATGCTATACTCCCTCTATTTTTTTATGTAAGGTGTATTATTTTTGTCACGATGGACACATAATTATAGATAATTTAGGATGAAATTACCCTTGTCTAATTCATTGATTAGCGGCAAGTAAATCATTTAGGCTTGAAAACGAAGAGGTACACGTAAACGAGAGAGATAGTTTCATTTTTTCTCTACAAGAAGAGATGAGAGATACTTTTCGTTTTCTACAGGCCTAAGAATGGAATCACGAGAAATTGAAACAAATGCGCCTTACATTCAACTTTTATAAAAAACAATACACTTTATATAAAGAAAAGGAGGGAGTATAAATGGACACGTATTATCATGGGAAAAAAAAATCTAAATCTGTACTTACGTCCTGCACAGCTGCGGTGCAGCCACCAACAACTACACCGGCGGCAAAGGCGGCTCTGGCGGCAACGGCGACATCTTGCCAGCCTTGAGCGGCTCGACATGGCATCGGCAGACCGGGCAAGTCGCATGCGAGTTGGACCACATGTCGAATGCACCCGACGTGGAACGTGTGCGCGCACACCGGCAGCCGCCGCGCCTTCTCCCCACCGGACAGAGCCTCCAGGCACACCGCGCACTGGGCCTCGCCACCGCCGGCATCGGCCGAAGCTGCGGCGCCGTACACGAACGCCGGGCGGCCGCAATGGACGCCTGTGATAGGCCGCCCCGCTCGACGGCCGCCGTGGTGTGGTCTTGCACGAACACCACCGCCCTGGCGAGCAAGCGGCCGGTGCAGGGGAGCAGGAACAGGATCGCGCAGTAGAGCGCGAGCGCGCTCCACACATACCTGACGAAGGCGGAGAGGAGGACGAGGAGCAGGGGCACCGGGTATGACGTGAGCACCAGCGGGCTGCCCTGCCCCACGTCGAAGACACCGCCGCCGCGCGCCTGCCACGGGAGGTCCGCTGATGACGACGACGACGGCGACATCATTTGTCCAAGACTTCGTGCGTGCAATGCTTGCCTCCGTCCCAAAATAAGTGTCTCGATTTTATACTAAGCGTAAGTGTAAAGCTGTGTATTAAAGTTAAGACACTTATTTTGAGATGGTAGGAGTACTTGTGTGAAATGCTTGTGAGCAACTGAGCATTGATGGCGCCGCCGGGGACCGATTTGTAAGCTGAGGGTTAAGCTTCTAGAAGAACTGGATAATGCCTTCGGTTGAGTTGACAGCGCACGCAGCTGCATCTAAAGCACGGCGGATTTGAGTTGATCTATTGAGCAAGCAAGGTCGCCGCTGGTATCTGAATTTAGTCTTAGATACTACTCCCTCCGTTTTAAAATAAGTGTCTTAATTTTGTACTAATTCTAGTATAAATTTATACTAAGTTCAAGACATTTATTTTGGGACGGAGGAAGTATGATCTTGAATAATAGTTTTTTTTTTTGAAACAGAGGCAAAAGATTTGCCTCATTCATTAATTAAGAAGGAGAGTTTTGAGTACATGAGAACCGGCTTTACAACATAGCCCATCAACAAAAGGTGCAAATGAATTACTCTCGCGGCATGATGCTCAGATGCCTAGCCCCCGCAGTGACCCACGTCCTGGCCTCCTCCTGGATGATTTTGAAGATGTAGTGTGGCGGTGTCGATTTCCTTTGGAAGACTCTAGCGTTTCTCTCATTCCAGATGACCCAACATACAAGCATGGTGAGTGAGGCCATGGCCTTCCTGTTAGCTGTATTTGGTTTGGACATGCTTGTCCACCAACACTTTATGTTGCGTTCCGTCCCCCAACTATTCATCTCCAGCGCCCCTAGTCCAAGCCATGCTTTGACCATCCTCCAAATACGCCGTGTAAACCGGCATTTAAAGAAAAGGTGACCGGATGTCTCGCTGTCCCTCCTGCAAAGGGCACATAGGCCACAATTCTCCCAACCCCTCTTCTGTAGCCTATCCGCAGTCCATATCCTGTTTTGGATGGCCAACCAAGAGAAGAACTTGACCTTGGGAGGTGCCCAAACCTTCCAGATGGTCTTGTTCATGACTGTGGAGGTGGAGCCCAAGAATTTGTTGGAAATATGCCCTAGAGGCAATAATAAAAGTATTATTATATTTCCTTGTTCATGATAATTGTCTTTTATTCATGCTATAACTGTATTATCCGGAAATCGTAATACACGTGTGAATACATAGACCACAATATGTCCCTAGTGAGCCTCTAGTTGACTAGCTCGTTGTGATCAACAGATAGTCATGGTTTCTGACTATGGACATTGGATGTCGTTGATAACGGGATCACATCATTAGGAGAATGATGTGATGGACAAGACAATACTAAGCATAGCACAAAGATCGTGTAGTTAAATGCGCTAGAGCTTTTCTAATGTCAAGTATCTCTTCCTTAGACCATGAGATCGTGTAACTCCCGGATACCGTAGGAGTGCTTTGGGTGTATCAAACGTCTGGCGTAATCGGGTGACTATAAAGGTGCATTACGGTATCTCCGAAAGTGTCTTTTGGGTTGACACGGATCGAGGCGGGATTTGTCACTCCGTGCAAGCGGAGAGGTATCTCTGGGCCCACTCGGTAGGACATCATCATAATGTGCACAATGTGACCAAGGGGTTGATCACGGGATGATGTGTTGCGGAACGAGTAAAGAGACTTGCCGATAACGAGATTGAACAAGGTATCGGTATACCGACGATCGAATCTCGGGCAAGTAAAATACCGCTAGACAAAGGGAATTGTATCACGGGATCGATGAGTCCTTGACATCGTGGTTCATCCGATGAGATCATCGTGGAACATGTGGGAGCCAACATGGGTATCCAGATCCCGCTGTTGGTTATTGACCGAGAACGTCTCGGTCATGTCTACATGTCTCCCGAACCCGTAGGGTCTACACACTAAGGTTCGATGGCGCTAGGGTTATAAAGGAAGCTTGTATGTGGTTACCGAATGTTGTTGAGTCCGGATGAGATCCCGGACGTCACGAGGAGTTCGGAATGGTCCGGAGGTAAAGATTTATATATGGGAAGTCTGTTTTGGTCACCGGAAAAGTTTGGGGTTTATCGATGACGTCTGGGACCACCGGAGGGTCCCGGGTCCACCAAGTGGGGCCACCTGCCCCAGAAGGCTGCGTGGGCCAAGTGTGGGAGGGGACCAGCCCCTAGGTGGGCTGGGACGCCCCCCACCAAGGCCCAAGGCGTGGGAAGTGTAGGGAGGGGCAAAACCTAGGTCTAGATGGGCCTTAAGGCCCACCTAGTGGGCGTCTCCCCCTCTCTCCCCCTCTGGCCGCCACCCAGATGGGATCTGGGGGCTGGCCGCACCCCTTGGGGTGGTAAACCCTAAAGGGGGCGCAGCCCCCCCTCTCCCCCTATAAATAGTGAGGCATAGGGCTGCCCATGGGAGACACAGAATACACGTGATTCGATCTCTGCCTTTGGTTGCAGCCCTCTCCTCTCTCCCAAGTACTCCTCCTCTCCCGTGGTGCTTAGCGAAGCCCTGCTGGATTGCCACGCTCCTCCATCACCACCATGCCGTTGTGCTGCTGCTGGATGGAGTCTTCCTCAACCTCTCCCTCTCTCCTTCTTGGATCAAGGCGTGGGAGGCGTCACCGGCTGTCACGTGTGTTGAGCGCGAGGTGCCGTGCGTTGACACTTGATCATCGGTGATTTGAATCACGACGAGTGCGACTCCATCAACCCCGTTCACTTGAGCGCTTCCGCTTAGCGATCTACAAGGGTATGTAGATGCACTCTCCTTCTACTCGTAGCTGGTTTCTCCATAGATAGATCTTGGTGACACGTGGGAAAATTTTGAATTTCTGCCACGTTCCCCAACAAAGGGCATCATGAGCTAGGTCTATTGCGTAGATTCTTTGCACGAGTAGAACACAAAGTAGTTGTGGGCGTTGATGTTGTTCAATATGCTTACCGTTACTAGTCCAATCTTGTTTGACGGTATTGTGGGATGAAGCGGCCGGACCGACCTTACGTACACTTACGTGAGACAGGTTCCACCGATTGACATGCACTTCGTGCATAAGGTGGCTAGCGGTGCCGCCTCTCCACTTTAGTCGGAACGGATTCGATGAAAAGGGTCCTTATGAAGGGTAAATAGCAATTGGCATATCACGTTGTGGTTTTGCGTAGGTAAGAAACGTTCTTGCTAGAAACCCATAGCAGCCACGTAAAACATGCAAACAACAATTAGAGGGCGTCTAACTTGTTTTTGCGGGGTATGCTATGTGATGTGATATGGCCAAGAAGAATGTGATGAATGATATGTGATGTATGAGATTGATCATGTTCTTGTAATAGGAATCACGACTTGCATGTCGATGAGTATGACAACCGGCGAGAGCCATAGGAGTTGTCTTGAAAAATTATTGTATGACCTGCGTGTCATTGAACAACGCCATGTAATTACTTTACTTTATTGTTAACCGGTAGCCATAGTAGTAGAAGTAATAGTTGGCGAGACAACTTCATGAAGACACGATGATGGAGATCATGGTGTCATGCGGTGACGATGATGATCATGGAGCCCCGAAGATGGAGATCAAAAGGAGCAAAATGATATTGGCCATATCATGTCACTATTTGATTGCATGTGATGTTTATCATGTTTATGCATCTTGTTTACTTAGGACGACGGTAGTAAATAAGATGATCCCTTACAAAATTTCAAGAAGTGTTCTCCCGATATGCACACCGCTACAGTTAAATAAACTTCTAAGCACCACGTGATGATCGGGTGTGATGGATTCTTACGTTCACATACAACGGGTGTAAGACAGATTTACACAGCAAAAACACTTGGGGTTAACTTGACGAGCCTAGCATGTGCAGACATGGCCTCGGAACACGGAGACCGAAAGGTCGAGCATGAGTCGTATAGTAGATACGATCAACATGAAGATGTTCACCGATGATGACTAGTCCGTCTCACGTGATGATCGGACACGGCCTAGTTGACTTGGATCATGTAATCACTTAGATGACCAGAGGGATGTCTATCTGAGTGGGAGTTCATAAGATGAACTTAATTATCCTGAACATAGTCAAAAGATCTTTGCAAATTATGTCATAAGCTCGCGCTTTAGTTCCACTGTTTAGATATGTTCCTAGAGAAAATATAGTTGAAAGTTGACAGTAGCGATTATGCGGACGAGAAAGCTTATGTCCTTAATGCACCGCCGATGAGCTGAACCCCAAACGTTGTTTGTGGATGTTGCGAACATCGGACATACACGTTTTGATAACTACGTGATAGTTCAGTTAAACGGTTTAGAGTTGAGGCAGCAAAGACGTTTTCGAAACTTCGCGGAACATATGAGATGTTTCGAGGGCTGAAATTGAAGATTCAGGCTCGTGCCCACGTCAAGAGGTATGAGACCTCCGACGATTTTCTTAGCCAGAAAACTAAGGGAGGAAAGCTCAATCGTTGAGCTTGTGCTCAGATTGTCTGAGTACCACAATCACTTGAATCGAGTGGGAGTTAATCTTCCAGATGAGATAGTGATGTTTCTCCAAAGTCATTGCCACCAAGCTGCTAGAGCTTCGTGATGAACTATAACATATCAGGGATAGATATGATGATCCTTGAGGTATTCACAATGTTTGACACCGTGAAAGTAGAAATCAAGAAGAAGCATCAATTGTTGATGGTTGGTGAAACCACTAGTTTCTAGAAGGGCAAGGGCAAGAAGGATACTTCATGAAGCGGCAAATCAGTCTTTGCTCGGTGAAGAAACCCAAGGTTGAACCCAAACCGAGACTAAGTGCTTCTATGATAAGGGAATAGTCACTAGGCGGAATTACCCTAGATACTTGGTAGATGAGAAGGCTGGCAAGGTCGATAGAAGTATATTGGATATACATTATGTTAATGTGTACTTTACTAGTACTCCTAGTAGCACCGAGGTATTAGATACGGTTCGGTTACTAAGTGTTAGTAACTCGAAATAAAAGCTACGGAATATACGGAGACTAGCTAAAGGTGAGTGACGATATATGTTGGAAGTGTTTCCAAGGTTGATGTGATCAAGCATCGCACGCCCCTCTACCATCGAGATTTGGTGTTTGCGTTGAGCATAGACATGATTGGATTATGTCTATCGCAATCGATTATTCATTTAAGGAGAATAATGGTTACTCTATTTATTTGAATAATACCTTCAATGGTCTTGCACCTAAAGGAATGGTTTATTGAATCTCGATCGTAGTGATACACATTTTCATGCCAAAAGGATATAAGATAGTAATGATAGTACCACTTACTTTTGGCGCTGCCATGTAAGTCATATTGGTATAAAACGCATGAAGAAGCTCCATGTTGATGGATCATTGGACTCACTCATTTTTGAAAAGTTTGAGACATGCGAACCATGTCTATTGGTGCATATGCATGAAGAAACTCCATGCAGATGGATCGTTTGGACTCACTTGATTTTGAATTACTTGAGATATGCAAATCATACCACATGGGCAAGATGACCAAAAGCCTCGGTTTGATAAGATGGAACAAGATAGCAACTTGTTGGAAGTAACACATTTTGATGTGTGCAGTCCAATGAGTCTTTGAGGCATGTAGTGAATATCGTTATGTTCTTACTTCACGATGATTTGAGTAGATGTAGAGTATATTTACTTGATGAAACACAAGTCTGAATTATTGAATGGTTCAAGTAATTTGAGTGAAGTTGAAGATCATCGTGACAAGAGGATGAAATGTCTATGATATGATCATAGAGATGAGTATCTGAGTTCTGAGCTTTGGCACACAATTAAGACATTGTGGAAATTGTTTCACAATTAATACCGCTGGAACACCATAGTTTGATGGTGTGTCCGAACATCATAGTTGCACCCTATTGGATATGGTGCGTACCATGATGTCTCTTATTGAAATACCACTATCGTTTATGGGTTAGGCATTAGAGACAACCACATTCACTTTAAATAGGGCACCACGTAATTCCGTTGAGATGACACCGTATGAACTATGGTTTAGAGAAACCTAAGTGTCATTTCTTAAAAGTTTGGGGATCGACGCTTATGTGAAAAAGTTTCAGTTGATAAGCTCGAACCCAAAGCGGATAAAACGCATCTTCATAGGACACCCAAAACAGTTGGGTATACCTCCTAATTCAGATCCGAAAGCAATAGGGATTGTTTCTTGAATCGGGTCCTTTCTCGAGGAAAAGTTTGTCTCGAAAAGTTGAGTGGGAGGATGGTGGAGACTTGATATGGTTGTTGAACCATCACTACAACTAGTGTGTAGCAGGGCACGGAAGTTGTTCTGTGGCACCTACACCAATTGAAGTAGAAGCTTATGATAGTGATCATGAAACTTGGATCAAGTCACTACCGTACCTCGTGGGGTGACAAGGATGCGTCTTGCTTGAGTGGTACAGAATCTTGTCTTGAAGGTCATGTTTCTAGACAACAATGAACCTCGAGCTATGGAGAAGCAATGATGGGCCCAAATTCCGACAAATGGTTAGAAGCCATGAAATCCGAGATAGGATCCATGTATCAGAACAAAGCATGGACTTTGGTGGTCTTGCCCGATGATCGGCAAGCCATTAAGACAAATGGATCTTTGAGAAGAAGACGGACGTGGACGGTGACGTCACCGACTATGAAGCTCGACTTGTGGCGAAGAGTTTTTCACAAGTTCAAAGAGTTGACTACGATGAGATTTTCTCATCCGTAGCGATGCTTAAGTCCGTCGGAATCATGTTAGCATTAGCTGCATTTATGAAATCTGGCAGATTGATGTCAAAACGAGTTTCCTTACCAGTTTCGTAAGGAAAGGTTGTATGTGATACAATCCGAAAGGTTTTGTCGATCCTAAGGATGCTAAAAGGTATGCTAGCTCCAGCGATCCTTCTAAGGACTGGAGTAAGCATCTCGGAGTTGGAATATGTACTTTCATAAGATGATCAAAGATTTTGGCTTTATATAAATTTATGAGAAATTTGTATTTCCAAAGAAGTGAGTGGGAGCACTATATAATTTCTGATGAGTATATGTTGTTGACATATTGTTGATCAGAAATGATGTAGAATTTCTGGAAAGCATATAGGGTTATTTGAAAAGTGTTTTTCAATGGAAGACCTGGATTAAGCTACTTGAACATTGAGCATCAAGATCTATGAGGATAGATCAAAACACTTAATGGTACTTTCAAATGAGCATATACCTTAACATGATCTTGAAGGTGTTCAAGATGGATCAGTCAAAGAAGGAGTTCTTGCCTGACATGTAAGGTATGAAGTTAAGACTTAAAGCTCGACCACGGCATAATAGAGAGAAAGGACGAAGGTCGTCCCCTATGCTTTATACATAAGCTCTACAGTATGCTATGCTGTGTACCGCACCGGAAGTGTGCCTTGCCATGAGTCAGTCAAGGGGTACAAGAATGATCCAGGAATGGATCATTGGACAACGGTCAAAATTGTCCTTGGAGTAAATAAGGACATGTTTCTCGATTATGGAGGTGATGAAGAGTTCGGCGTAAAGGATTACGTCGATGCAAGCTTTAACACCTATCCGAGTGACTCTGAGTAGCAAACCGGATACGTATAGTGGAGCAACCATTTGGAATAGCTCCAAGTGGAGCGTGGAAGCAACATTTACAATATGACCTAGAAATTTGCAAAGCACACACGGACTGAAAGGTTCGGACCGTTGACTAAAACCTCTCTCACAAGCAAAACTTGATCAAACCCCGAACTCATTTGATGATGTTGGTCACATGGCGATGTGACCTGTCAATGTTAAATCACATGGCGATGTGAACTAGATTATTGACTCTAGTGCAAGTGGGAGACTGTTGGAAATATGCCCTAGAGGCAATAATAAAAGTATTATTATATTTCCTTGTTCATGATAATTGTCTTTTATTCATGCTATAAGCGTATTATCCGGAAATCGTAATACACGTGTGAATACATAGACCACAATATGTCCCTAGTGAGCCTCTAGTTGACTAGCTCGTTGTGATCAGCAGATAGTCATGGTTTCTGCTATGGACATTGGATGTCGTTGATAACGGGATCACATCATTAGGAGAATGATGTGATGGACAAGACCCAATACTAAGCATAGCACAAAGATCGTGTAGTTAAATGCGCTAGAGCTTTTCTAATGTCAAGTATCTCTTCCTTAGACCATGAGATCGTGTAACTCCCGGATACCGTAGGAGTGCTTTGGGTGTATCAAGCGTCACAACGAATCGGGTGACTATAAAGGTGCATTACGGTATCTCCGAAAGTGTCTTTTGGGTTGACACGGATCGAGGCGATTTGTCACTCCGTGCAAGCGGAGAGGTATCTCTGGGCCCACTCGGTAGGACATCATCATAATGTGCACAATGTGACCAAGGGGTTGATCACGGGATGATGTGTTGCGGAACGAGTAAAGAGACTTGCCGTAACGAGATTGAACAAGGTATCGGTATACCGACGATCGAATCTCGGGCAAGTAAAATACCGCTAGACAAAGGGAATTGTATACGGGATCGATGAGTCCTTGACATCGTGGTTCATCCGATGAGATCATCGTGGAACATGTAGGAGCCAACATGGGTATCCAGATCCGCTGTTGGTTATTGACCGGAGAACGTCTCGGTCATGTCTACATGTCTCCCGAACCCGTAGGGTCTACACACTTAAGGTTCGATGGCGCTAGGGTTATAAAGGAAGCTTGTATGTGGTTACGAATGTTGTTCGAGTCCGGATGAGATCCCGGACGTCACGAGGAGTTCGGAATGGTCCGGAGGTAAAGATTTATATATGGGAAGTCTGTTTTGGTCACCGGAAAAGTTTGGGGTTTATCGATACGCATCTGGGACCACCGGGAGGGTCCTGGGTCCACCAAGTGGGGCCACCTGCCCTGAAGGCTGCGTGGGCCAAGTGTGGGAGGGACCAGCCCCTAGGTGGGCTGGGGCGCCCCCACCAAGGCCCAAGGCGTGGGAAGTGTAGGGAGGGCAAAACCTAGGTCGAGATGGGCCTTAAGGGCCACCTAGTGGGCGCCTCCCCTCTCTCCCTCTCATCCGCCACCCAGATGGGATCTGGGGCTGGCCGCACCCTTGGGGTGGGAAACCCTAAAGGGGCGCAGCCCCTCTCCCCTATAAATAGTGAGGCATAGGGCTGCCCATGGGAGACCACAGAATACACGTGATTCGATCTCGCCTTTGGTTGCAGCCCTCTCCTCTCTCCCAAGTACTCCTCCTCTCCCGTGGTGCTTAGCGAAGCCTGCTGGATTGCCACGCTCCTCCATCACCACCATGCCGTTGTGCTGCTGCTGGATGGAGTCTTCCTCAACCTCTCCTCTCTCCTTCTTGGATCAAGGCGTGGGAGGCGTCACCGGCTGTACGTGTGTTGAGCGCGGAGGTGCCGTGCGTTCGGCACTTGATCATCGGTGATTTGAATCATGACGAGTACGACTCCATCAACCCCGTTCACTTGAACGCTTCCGCTTAGCGATCTACAAGGGTATGTAGATGCACTCTCCTTCTACTCGTAGCTGGTTTCTCCATAGATAGATCTTGGTGACACGTAGGAAAATTTTGAATTTTTGCTACGTTCCCCAACAGAATTGTGCACTATAAGCAAAGCCTGCCGAGTATTCCCCATTTGCCTCAAATTGCCAAGTGATGTCGTCGTCAACGTCCATTTGCAATTGTATGCCTAGAAGCCGCACCCAGAGATCAACAAACTGGACAATGTGCCCCACCGTGAGGTCGGTAGAAGGGTTAATCTTGTGGACCCAAGCCATGTCGCGCATGGCCTCCCTCACGCACCATTTCTTCCGCTGGCAGGCCGCAAAAATGAGTGGGGCAATGTCCTTTGGCCTTTTCCCTCCTAACCATGGCGCTTCCCAGAAGGGTGTCTTCCCTCCATTACCTAAGGTGATGACTGTGGATGCGTAGAAAAGGTTCATATCCACCTCGGAGCATGGGTTGCCCAGGCCAACCCACAGCTTAGACGGGTCCTTCCATGCCATCCAGGGCCATCTCAGCCTGAGAGCTCTCGCAAATTTCCCCAAGTGGAGTATGCCAAGCCCACCGAGCTGTGTAGGACGGCAGACTGTCTCCCAATTGACCTTGCACTTTGCTCCTGTAGTTGTGTCGCTAGCTGACCACAGAAAAGCCCGCTCAATCTTGTTGATTTTTTCAGACCCTGTGGGGGACCGTGGCGCGGGTGATGTGGTAGATGACTGTGAGGTGAGGACCGACTTCACCAAGGCCGCCCGCCCAATCGTGGTAATGTTCCGCCCCAGCCAGGGGGGCAGCCTCGCCGCAACTTTATCCTCAAGGGGTGAGCTGCCAGATCGAAAGGGGAAGGCCCAGGTACTTCATCGGGAAGGAAGTCCGCATAGCAGGAAGGCTGTCCAGAATCTCATCCAGGTTCATGTGATCACACCGAATAGCAACGACAGAGCTCTTTTGAAAGTTGGTTGACAGCCCGGTGACCTCGCCGAAGTATTTGAGGATGGCAGCTAGGTTCTGTACATCCTCCCGCGTCGGCGATATGAAAATCGCCGCATCATCAGCATAGAGGGAGGTCCGGACAAGCGATCCCCTCCCTCGAAGCTTGTGCAGAAGGCCGTGGTTCGTCGCGGCATCGAGGATCTGCTGTAGCGTGTCGATTGCGATGACGAAAAGCAAAGGAGAGAGAGGGTCCCCCTGCCTAAGTCCACAACCATGGAGGATCGGGGGCCCGGCAATCCCGTTTAGAAGAACGCGTGACGATGAGGTGCAAAAAAGGGCAGCAATCCAATCCCGAAAGCGGTCCGGAAAGCCCAAGAGACGAAGCAGGTCCAAGATATATTCCCATCGCACCGAGTCGAAGGCCTTCCGAATGTCCAACTTGAAAAGCAAGGATGGGGTCTTGTTTCGGTGCATTCGTCATGCAAGGTTTCTGACGTACATGAAGTTGTCATGGATGCTTTTTTTTATGAAAGCACTTTGCGCATTGGAGACCAAGTCGTTCATGAATGGGGCAAGACGAACGGACAACACCTTGGCAATGATCTTGGCGATAGCGTGAATGAGGCTGATGGGGCGGAAGTCCCCAATCTCTTCCGCCCCCTCCTTCTTTGGTAGCAAGACAATATTTGCCGAGTTCAGCCATTGTAGGTTGGACGTTTGAAGGTTGCTGAATTGATGAATAACTCGCATGACATCGCCCTTGACAATGGGCCAGCACTTCTTGAAAAAAACGCCCGTGAAGCCATCCGGCCCCGGGGCCTTATCGCCCGGCATGAGGTTAATGGCCGCCATGACCTCAATCTCAGTGATGGGGGCATCAATACCGATCAGCTCAACCGTCCTCAGGTTTAGGTTCTCCCAATTTAGGTCCCTGTTGCTTTGTTGGCCTCCACCTAATGTCCTTGCGAAGTGCTCATGGATGATTTCCTCTTTGACCATGTGGTCAGTGACCCATGCACCATTTCTCTTTAGCCGGTGAATGTGATTCTTCCTTCGGCGCCCGTTTATTCTGAGATGGAAGAATTTGGTATTGGCATCGCCCTCTCTAATGTTTGCTATGCGAGCGCATTGCTTTTTTCTTGCCCTTTCAACCGAGGCGAGGGAAATGACTCAACGCTTGAGTCGACCTCTAAGGTCCCTTTCCGCCATAGAAAGGGGGCGTGTTTCCTGGGCGATGTCGAGGTGGAGGATGATGTAGAGGGCCGCATGCAGGTGAAGCTTCGCCTTTGAGAAAAGGCCCCTGCTCCATTTAGCCAGGAGCCATCCTGTGTGCTTAAGCTTGGAGAAAAGCCGTTGGCAAGGCTCGGTATGCTCGCATGGATCCGCCCAAGCTTTGAGCACGATGTCACGGAAGCCTGGAAGACATGTCCAGGAATTCTCAAACTTGAAGCATCTTGGTCGCTTTGGCCCTTTATGATCAGCGAGTAGGAGAGGACAATGATCTGATAGTGAAGAAGAGATGGCGTGGAGCACGTGCGATCCAAAATGCATGTCCCAATCAGCATTACAGAAGACCAAGTGAAGCTTGCATAAGGTGGGGTTTTGCCGCTCATTACTCCAAGTGAAACGTCTGTTCTGTAGGTGAATTTCTTTGAGTTCGCAAGTGTCGAGAGCATCACGAAAGCGGTCAATACGGCTGCGGTTGACATTTCTATTGTTTTTGTCTCTGGCTCTTGAGATTTGGTTGAAATCGCCCATGGCAATCCACTTGGTTCCAGGAGTTGGTTTTTGGGCGATCAAGTCCTCGAAGAAATCATCCTTTCTGCTGGAAGCCATTGGTCCATAAACAGTAGTTAACTTGAATGACGTCTCGGAGTGAATCACGTTGACAGTTACTGATAGACAAAATTCGGAGGTGTGAACGTCCGAAATACGGACGACGCTATCATCCCAAAGCATTAACATGCCGCCTCTAGTGCCCACCGCAGGCCGTTGGGCGAAGCTCCGCAGCCGATTCCCGCCAAGGTAGGTGGCAACATCTTGAATAATGGTATATAGATGATCGAGTGCCAATTAGGGCCAACTCTTCTTTCCGTGGAAACAAGACAAAAATAAGTGGTGCTTTGTTTGGGGGACCGTCGATCTCATGATCATGTCACAGTTGTTTGGTGCGATGGCTGCCAATGGCATCTCTCATATTGTATTAGTCTTAAGCTTATCAGGGTTCGTAGTTGGATGTGATCCATTGCGACCAAGTCGCGAAGTCTCAAAGGAGGAAAAGGCAAATAATGAAAGGATTATCATCTCGCATAGGATATGGAGTAGTTTGGTACCATGTGTTCTGAGGGCATGCACAATGATGGCATGTCGATACAGATGTCATATGATAAAAAATAGTTTGAGGCATTTATATTTATTTATTTCTTCCCAATACAAACTACCACTAGTGGACCTCATTAAGAAATAGAAAATAAAAATTTTAGTACACATGCATCTCTACTTTTCACTTCAATCTTTTTAGCTTTTAACATCGGACCATATTTTTCACAAAAAAAAACATTGGACCATATTTTTTCTTTCCAAACACCCGCCTCCTGTAGAGGATCCCGTTTCCCTATCCAAACCTACTTTACAGATATCCGATCCTACATGACATGCCAGGCATCACCCCGGGGCTATGCATTGTACATGCCCTGATGAAACCACCAGGGCGACACAATTTTATTGTATGACATGACATTTCAGCCAGTAAAAAGGCAAATAATATCTCGACGAGAACTATGGCGCCCTGTTTTTTTCTCTTTCAAAAACGACTAAGGCTTTATATTAAGTATCACAAGTAGCGGCTCAAAAAGAGTATCACAAGTCCATATGAACACACTGTTAATAAAAATTACATCCAAATTTGTAGGAGCGCCGCAGTCTTCTTCCTCTTGCATCAACATGTGGCACATTTATAAGCAAAGCTTGATGCTACCTCTATTTTTTTCTGTCTTTTCTTTTCTGGTCATACCAATTATCTTCCAGATTTTTAATTTTCTGTTTTTATCTTTAATGTTTTTTCCATTTTTAAGTTCTTGAATGCTTTCGAAATTTTGGAAATATTTTAAAATTGATAAATATATTTTAAAATTTTAGAACATTTTTGAAATCCAAGAATTATTTTCAAATTGTTCAATAATTTTCAAAATTTGTAGATTTTCTGAAATACAAGAACTTTTTCAAACTAGTGAACATATTTTGAAATCAAATAGTGCCTCTGATCCAAATTACTTGTCACTGAAATGGACGTATCTACATGTATTTCACTGATATATCATCTGTTTGAGCAACAAGTAATCGCTCGCTCGGCCCAACCCGGTTTTCCAAATTTTGTTTGTAATTTCCAAAAATGTTCCCGTATTCAAAAAAATTCATAGACCCAAAAAATGTCCATGCTTTTTTATTTTGTTTGGAGTTTCAAAAAATATTCCTGTTTTCAATATTTTTGTTCACAAATTTCAAAAAATGTTCAGGCGGTTCAAAACATGTTCCCAATTTTAAAAAATTGTTCGTAAATTTTAAAAAAATGTGCACAGTTCCATTTTTGAGTTTCCAAATTTTTCAGTTTCAAAATTTTATTCACAAGTTTTAAAAATGTTTGTTCGCGCACTTAAATGAAAACAAACATATTCAAATAGTTGTTCAACTTTTTCATATACTCGTTCAACATTTTTAATACCTATTTCAACATTTTTCAAATACTTGTTCAACATATCTAATACTTGTTCAACTTTTGTCAAATTCTTTTTCAACATTTTTAAATACTTGTTCAAGATCTTTCATGTACTCGTTCAACATTTTTTAATACCTAGTACGCATTTTTCAAATACCTTCTCACATTTTTAATACTTATTCAACATTTTCAAATACTTTTCAATAATTTTCAAATGGATTTTTGAAGAGTGTGTTTTGTAATATATACATGCGGCCCGCGAGAAAAGTACAAAAATAATAAAAAATGAGAACAGAAAACAGAAAAAAATAACAGGAAGTGGCTCCCGCGTGGCTGGGCCGGCCCATATAGATGCGGCCCGCGAGACGTACTAGTCAGCGCCTGATACACCAGATAGTGAGAGCAACTAGTTAACGAGCGCTCCTTCGGGAGGCTCACAACGAGCAGCGTCACTTGGCGCACTCTTGGCCGCCCGCCACGTATTGCACTTTGGGCGTTCCCTTCGTTTTTTTTTCATTTTTTTCACACGCGTTTTCAGCTTTTTAAACTGTTTTCCCAATTTTTTCGGTGTTTCGTTTTTTCGCCGGTCTTCCTTAACTTTTGGAATAAAAAAATTTCAATTTCTTTTCTTTTCCAGAAAAAACGCCTTTTTTCCAGCGAGAGTCACGGTTTTCCTTTCGCGAGAGTCACGGCCGTGACTCTCGGAAACGGGAAAAACGCGTTTTCTGTTTTTTTCCTTTCGCAAGAGGCATGGTTTTGCTTTCGAGAGATGCACGATTGTGCTTTCGCGAGAGGCATGGCCGTGCATCTCTAAAACGGAAAAAACACATTTTTTTTTCATTCCGAGAGAGGCATGGTTGTGCTTTCACGAGAGGCACGGTCGTGCCTCTTGAAAACAGAAAAAAACTTGTTTGCTGTTTTTTTTTCTTTCACGAGAGGCACGGTTTTGCTTCCACGAGAGGCATCATTGTGCTTTCGCCGGAGGCATGGCCGTGCCTCCTCGGAAACGAAAAAAACGAGTTTTTTTTTCCTTTTGCGAGAGCCAGGGTTTTTCTTCGGCGAGAGGCATGGTTGTGATTCCGCGAGAGGCACGGGCGTGCCTCTTTTGGAAAGGGAAAAATCCCGTGCTCCCGGTTCGTTTTTTCGTCCAGTTTTTTCGTGAATTTTTTTGTCAGTCCAACGGTTCGAGTTTTGGACGCACGGTTTAAGAGATAAAACATTTTGAATAAACGAATCTAGAAAAAAGGAAAAACTTCCATGTTGCGACAAGTGGCGCACATACAGCGCGCCACTTGTCGCATCCTAAAAAAGCGGGAGTGATTTTTGCAACGAGTACGATCTCGCTAGATAGTAGATTGACGGTCCCCCGAGCTGTTTGCGGGCTAGCCGGTCTGCATGTCAGCAGCTAATTAAGCCGATTTTCAATGGTTTGACTGGTGGACGTCCCTCTTAAAAAAAATACTGGTCGACGTCGACCACTAACCACTGACAGGTGGACCGGTTGATAAGTTGCTTAGTTGATCGTAGATTTTGAAATAAGTTCGAACAACTTGAAAAAAAAAGAATTTGAAAAAAGTTCACTCAGTTAAGGGTGGACCAATTGATCATTGACTTTTGAAACAAACATCATGAATCTGCAAAATATTCACAATTGTTTTCCAAAAAAAGGTACAAAAGATATAAAATACATTCAAAATTTCGGGGAAAAATTGTGAATCTAAAGAAGTCATATTTTTTAAAACGAACTTGAAAAAAGGTTCACGAATTAAAAAACTTGACTAATTTTGAAAATTAAAATTGAATAAAATTTAGGAATTTGAAAAAATCTCAAAACTTGAAAATGTTTCAAATTGAGAAATAGTTCACGCATTCTAAAAAAGAAAGGGTAAACTCGTGTGTGACCACTCGTTACTTCATACCAGACTAGCGACAATTCGGGCGTGACCAAAACACCACTCATGTTTACTCTCCTCCTCTCTTCGTTGGGATGATTACTATTGAGATATTTACACGAAAGTACTACATTGCTATGCGTGTCTTGCAGGCCATCAGTAGGCGATCTCTATGCTCTTAAAAACTTCTTGATTCTTCACAAACTTTGAAGACTCCCAAACATAGCTAGTCGATCTATGAGACGTGCATCCTCCAAAAGTAACAACATGAGGCTTCTTGGTAATAAATACCTTGCTCTTATGCTTCAAAAAATAATCTCCTCTTGCACTCAAACTCTATCAGGATTTTGCGTTGGATTGGAGAAATTTGAGAAATATGGGTGGAAGCAGGGGGGTTAGATCTCAAAGCAATGGATTGGATGGTTGGAGTAGAAAGCTCTTTACAATTATCACAAGAAGGTGAAGTTCTCTCTCAGAACATGTGATAGGAGTTTAGTTTGCTTCGAGTGTGTGGGATAGGTGGGGGTATATATATAGTCTGAACCTAAAATCTGGTCGTTACCAACTTTATGAGATGGCTCAGAATCTGCCGAGTGATCAGCATAGATGCTTCGATGTGTACAAAAGGTAGCAACTTTCAGATCGCCTAGTCAACTCCAAATGAACTCATTCAGAGGCACAAAGGCGATTACCCTTGATCCGGTTTTGGATGTAGATAGCCTTCGTATGTATACCATCACACTATTTGTCGAACAAAAAAAGTTGTTTTCTCACTAGCTATTCGACTATGCTCTGACGGACATTGAAAGTGTTCTGATTGAGCTCACCTTTGCGAACTGAGCGTAGCTTAGATGATTAATTTGCATGTGATGGAAGCAACCCACCATGGTTCAAGTTCTATACTTACCACTGATACTCGCATTTTTCTTGATTTTTTCCAGGCTTTTCATGTTCCTTTAGTGAAAGGAGACGTTCCTATCGACTGAGTTTGTACTGTGTTAAAAAATTTGAGATAACCCTTAGGGTTCACGGTTAAGTGTGTCGTTATCCTAAGATCTCATTTTTCCTATCATGATCTATTCCACGTAGACGCCGCCTCCCTAAGAAATTAGGGTTCCTCCGCCTCCCGTGGGCACCGCTGTCGATCCACCTCGTCTTCGTTGGCCTTGGGGCCATGGGGACGCGGTGGATCCCGGACTTTATCGGTGGGAGGGCTTCGTTTTTAGATGTGTTTTTAAGTTTTCTTGGGGTTTGTGTACTGCTCAGGAAGACGAGACGCCCATGGCTTCCTAAGATCGAATAAGGTTCGTGTAGCCCCCGTTTTGGTGGTGCATTTAGCATCGTCGGTGGGTATGTGGAGGTGTGTCCCCGATGGATCTACTTTTGGTGGATTTGCTCGGATCTGTTCATCATTCGTATACGTTTTTGTCTCTTCAAGTTTGATCCTTCCGTACGTTCTCCATCGGCGGCGGTTGCTGTTCTGGTGCGCTGGTCCTATGGGGCCTTAGTACGACGACTTCTAGACTATCTACTACAATAAGTTTTGCTCGACTCCAGTGAGGGAGGGGCAATGACGGTGGCGCACCTTCGGCACGCTTCAGTGCTTGTAGTCGTCGTTAGATGGTCTATGAATCTGGATGTAATTTTTATTATTTCTGGTGTTCGTTATACTATCATAATTGAAAATGAATAAATCGGACGTTCCCGAAAAAAATTCTCATTTTTCCTATATCACAATCAACGGTGCCCAGAATGCCACTATTAGAGTGATTTGACAGAAAAGTGGATGGTTTCACAAGATTAGTACTACACATAGTACATTGTGCATAGGTTTTCGCGAGAACAGAGCTTCACTAACTTCCAAAAAAAAGACAAAAAAGAGTTTTATTAACTCTGACCTAGTAATTTTTTATGTGATATACTTTGACCAAATTTATAAAGAAAATTTTGAATGTCTACAATATTAAAAATATATAATATCATATTTCATGGTGAATCAAATGATATTTACTTGATATGCTAAATGTCTATATTTTTAATAAACTTGATCAAAATTTAGTGATTTTAAAAGGAAATTTAATAATACTGGGGCAGTGAGGCACCTAAAATACAATGGTATTTTCAGACACAGAGAGTATGGAGTAGCGTACTACCTCCGTCATGGGTTATTAGTAACCCCTCGTATTTAGGGTCATATTTTGACAATGTGATTTTAAATAATAAAATTAAGTTATACAGAAAAATATAGTACTGCCGGACTATGTTCAAATACGAATCCGTTGTTACAATTTTTAACGACATGTATTAATATTTTATTAGTTAAATCTGTGGTCAAATTTTGACACAAAATATAAAGGGACTAATTTTTGAAAAGGACTAATAAAACAGGACGGCGGTAGTAACACATTAATAAGCACGTAAAGAGTATACGGTATTCGATCGTCAGTGGAGTACAATAAGACAATACTGAGGCAGTGAGGGATCTCAAATTTAAATCTGTACAATCTTATGTCCTGGCACGGTCAGCGACAACTACACCGGCGGCAGAGGCGGCTCTGGCGGCAACGGCGCCATCTTGCCGGCCTTGGGCGGCTCGACATGGCAGCGGCAGACCGGGCACGTCGCATGCGAGTGGAACCACATGTCGATGCACCCGACGTGGAACGTGTGCGCGCACACCGGCAGCAGCCGCGCCTTCTCTCCGCCGGACAGAGCCTCCAGGCACACCGCGCACTGGGCCTCGCCGTCGCCGGCAGCGGCAGCGTACACGAACGCCGGGATAGCCGCAATGGACGCCTGCGATAGGCCGCCCCGCTCGACGGCCGCCCTGGCCTCGTCGTGCACGAACACCACCGGCCCGGCGAGCAAGCGGCCGGTGCAGGAGAGCACGAACAGGATCGCGCAGTAGAGCGCGAGCGCGATCCAGACGTACTTGACGAACGCGGAGAGAAGGACGAGGAGCAGGAGCACCGGGTACGACACGAGCACCAGCGCGCTGCCCTGCCCGAAGTCGAAGGCACCGCCGCCGCGCGCCTGCCACGGGAGGCCCGCTGACGACGACGACGACATGGTTGGTCGAAAGCTTCGTGCGTGCAATGCTCGCGACTTGTGTGGGATGCTGGTAACTTATGACTTGTGAGCATTAATGGCGGCATCGGCGACACATTTGTAGGCTGAGGAAATGGGTAGTGCCTTCGTTGACACTTGACAGCGCAGGCAGCTGCATCTAAGGCAGGGCGGATTTGAGTTGATTTATTGAGCAAGCAAGGTCGCCTCTGGCATTTGAATTTAGTCCTAGATATTGCGATCTTGGATAATATATAATGATCGAATGCCAATTAGGGCCGGTTCTTCTTTTAGCACGGAGGCTCCATGGATAAACGACAGAAATGCAGGGTATATGCCATGGTTTAGTACATGATCATGTCACAGCTGTCCTGGCATCTTCTCATATTGTATTAGCCTCAAGCTTATCGTGTTCGAGCCACCGCGTGCAGGTACCCCGTGAAACTAGTCCAAGATATTTCCTCCGTAGTTGGATGTGATCCACTGCGACCCAGTCGCCAAGGCTCTCAAGGAGGAAAGAGGCTAAGGATGAAAAACGTGCGTGATATTTGGTTTCTGATGAAGCCAGCCGAGAGGGACACATAATATATGGCACGACATTTCAGTCAGTTCAAAAACAAGTACTAATACTTCGTCGACGACTGTGGCGGCCCGGATATTACTGGCAAAGATCTTGAGAAGCTTTCTTTCACGTGTTTATTATGAACAAGATCACCGCGATTAAAATTTATTTTGCGCAAGCTTGATGAAGCAGCTGACCCTCAGTTAATTCAAACAATAAAAAACAAGCACCCAGCTGCAGCGCCCCTTCCAACGGGCGCCCCCTGACCCCCAGGACGAGCAGAGATCCTCTAACCTAACTCACCTGATTTTTAGACACAGCTGTGCCCCACATACAAGTTTTTTTTAGGGGAGCCCCATATACAAGTTGGTCAACATTTTAGCCACCCAAAATCATATACATTAAGTCAAAAAATATTTGTCCGGCTAGGACGCTCTCTGGTGCATTTTTTAAAAGAAAACATGATTTTTTTTCCTATGTATATGAACACTTACTAAGTCGGCGACAATGTTCCGGGCACGTTCCGAGAAATCGAAGAAGATGAGCATGTGTCTGCCCACGCTCCTGCGACGCGCCGCTCCGGCGCCCGCAGCCACGGACACCGCCGCTGCCGCCGCTGAACTGCTCCACCCCCGGTCAAGCCCTTCGTCAGTCTCGCCACGGTCACATCCTCCCCCCCCCCGGATTCTCTGCCCCAAGGTTTGCGCGTGAGTGCCTCGTGCCTAAGTTATTCCCGCAGTTACTTCGACCGCTCTGCCAGGTCCCATCCGCAAGGTTTGATTTGCCCAACCTGAAGATCTGCCTCGCCCGCCTCTCCGACAAAACATTCATGGCGCTCTAAAGCCATGCCTCAAGGCGTCGTCGACTCTGGCCATCAATACACCTTCGTCCTTGGCCATCAACGCCATGCAGGGTGCGCCACGGACAGCCGCTCCCTCGAGCCCTGCGCCGTCGCGTGAGCCGCTGGGGGTGGACTCCAGTTCAGGTGAGTGGCAGCTGGTTAAAGCTCCGTTCTGGTGGCGTGCTCTCACCCCCAACCACCACCGGTCAGCGCCTCCCCCCCCTACCAGCCGGGCCTTTGTCAAGCGCCATCGCAGGATCTGCCACAAGTGCTTGGAGAAGGCTGAGGGAGTCCTGGATTAGGGGGTCCTCGGACAGCCGGACTATGTACTGTGGCCGGACTGTTGGACTACGAAGACACAAGATAGAAGACTTCGTTCCGTGTCCAGATAGAACTCTCCTTTGCGTGGAAGGCAAGCTTGGCGATGCGGATGTGAAGATTCCTTTCTCTGTAACTGACTTTGTGTAACCCTAGCCCCCTCCGCTGCCTACATAAACCGGAGGGTTTAGTCCGTAGTCACAACAATCATAATCCCATAGGCTAAACTTCTAGGGTTTAGCCATTACGATCTCGTGGTAGATCAACTCTTGTAATACTCATATTCATCAAGATCAATCAAGCAGGAAGTAGGGTATTACCTCCATAGAGAGGGTCCGAACCTGGGTAAACATTGTGTCCCCCGCCTCCTATTACCATTAGCCTTAGACGCACAGTTCGGGACCCCCTACCCGAGACCGCCGGTTTTGACACCGACATTGGTGCTTTCATCGAGAGTTCCGCTGTGACGTCGAAGATAGGCTTGATGGCTCGCCTTGTAATCAAGGACAACATCACCTTCGGGGAGTCGTGGCCTTAGGCCAAACCCTCCGGCTGGGCGGCTTTACCATGGTCACCCCTTCGGCTGTCGGGCCGACGATGACTTCTCGTGTCATCGAAAATCGCCTCCGCGTCAGCTCGGAATACTCCGAACAGATGGATCCGGCGGAGTTGTCGTCTTTAAACGAACTCCTGGATCGCATTGGCGCCTTGGGAGTCGCCACGGACTATGATCGGATTGGGCTTAAACCCGATCAGAGAGAAATTGAATCTCCACCGATCACCCATCAGATAGCGGTATTGGAGGAGCAATGCGACGACTCTTCCCCTATGTTGAGGACGAACTATGTTCGGATCTCCAAGCTCACAGAGCCGGGTACTCATCCGCGGGAAGATCTGCCCCATACTCCGAACTTAGAATCGAACTGTGGGCCTGAGAAATTGGTTGATATCCTGGAGCCCGAACTATTAAGCTCGGAAGTTTCTCAAGCTCTGGATCCTAGATTGGGTCAGGGCTCGGACCTAAATCCACCCACCCACCCAGATATAAGAAATATTACCCACATCAGACAGCAGTCCCGAGAAACGGTCCATCACTTTTGGGCTAGATTCCTCCTTGTCAAGGACAAGATCAGAGACTGCCGCGATGAAGACGCAATCTCATTATTTTGCAAAAATTGCATGGACGAGGGAATCCTCAATGCAATCAATTGCCGTCACGTATCACACTTCGCTTACCTGGCAACCATAGTACAGAAGTACCGCGCAATGGAGAGCGCCTGGATAACTCAGGCAGCCTCTTGGGAGCCACCAGTTCCTACTAAACCCCTCGTCCAGGCAAAAAGGGTGCACCCTCGTCGGTCGCCCGATCCAGTAATAAAAAAAATCAAAGCCCATTGCGGGGCGCGGAACCGTCCTAGAGCGATGGCTCGATAGCCATGCAAGATACACACAACACCGGATACCATACCAACCCACAGCCTTAGAGCATGTTGGATACTCCGGCAGGTGGCCAAGAGCGGCGATGATCTCCTCATGAAGAATACCGCAGAGCAACATCCCACGGAAGACAACAACCATACAGTGCTGACAGTCTTTGAGACTTTCGCCTCAAACAATAGGCGCAAAAGATCACTCCGCGGCCTCGCCAAAGTCTGCCAAGTTGCAGCAATAAACCCCTGGAACGACACGGCCATAACTTTCAATGCCAGTGACAGACCAAAATTCAGAACAGTTCAGGCACCTGCCGCACTGGTCCCCGGTCCAATTGTAGACGGTTTTCAGCTCACCAAAGTTCTCATGGACGGCGGCAGCGGACTAAACCTCATTTACGAAGAAACTCTCAACAAAATGGAAATAGACAGGAGCCGCATTGAGCAAAGCAGCACGACCTTCCGAGGAATTATCCCCAGTCGGGAGGCACGATGTGCGGGAAAAATCACACTCGATGTGGTATTCGGCACGCTGGAGGACTGTCGGTCCAAAGAGATAACCTTTCAGGTGCACCCTTTTAACAGTGGATATCACGCCCTTTTAGGGCGAGATGCATTTGCAAGCTTCCAAGCTATACCCCATTACAGGTACATGAAGCTCAAGATGCCCTGGCCCAATGGAATCATCACTCTCGCCAGCAATCCGGACATAGCACTCCGAGCCGAAAACAAAACCGCCGCCCTAGCCCTTGAGGCATTGTCTGAAGCCCTCGCGGCCGAAGAATTAACCGCATTGTGCTCCACGGTGGATAGGGACGACGTGATACTCGACAAGCGATCCAAATCCACCTCCTTTAAACTAGTAGACGAAATAGTCAAATTCTAGGTCCACCCAACGGACTCAGCGAAGACAGCATCCATCGGAGCACAGCTGGACCCCACGGTCGACGCCGCACTGCGGGCGTTCTTACGCGAAAACTGGGACATATTTGCCTGGCACCGTTCTGATATGCCAAGAATCCCACGCAGACTGGCGGAACATAGCCTAAACATACTAAAGGGATACAAGCCGGTCAAGCAAACCTTACGGCGCTTTACCGAACCCAAACGACAAGCCATGGGAGAAGATCTAGCCAAGTTACTCGAAGTTGGATTCATTAGAGAAATAAAACACCCGGATTGGCTAGCAAACCTGGTGATGGTACCAAAGAAGGACAAATCCTGGCGCCTATGTGTCGATTTCAAGGACCTCAACAAGTCTTGCCCTAAGGATCCCTTTCCCCTCCCTCGCATTGATGAGATCATCGACGCTACCGTAGGACACGACTTACTGTGTTTCCTCGACACATACTCCGGATTCCATCAAATCAATATGAAGGAGTCCGACTAGGCCGCAACGGCCTTCATAACCCCATACGGGCCTTTCTGCTTCAACACCATGCCTTTCGGGCTCAAAAACACCGGTGCCACTTATCAACGCATGATTCAAACATGCCTAGAGAAACAAATCGGCAAGACAGTTGAAGCATACGTAGATGATGTAGTCATCAAAACTAGGCACGTTGAATCCTTAATAGACGATCTGCATCTCACATTCAATAACCTCCGAACATACGACATCAAGCTCAATCCGGAAAAGTGAGTTTTTGGCATTCTCGCTGGAAAACTTCTGGGGTTCATCGTTTCCAATAGAGGAATTGAGGCAAACCCTGCTAAAATATGAGCTTTGTCACAGTTGGCTACCCCAACAGACCTTAAACAGGTCCAAAAATTATCCGGATGTGTGGCAGCTTTAAGCCGCTTTATCTCTAGACTAGGAGAAAAGGCATTGCCGCTGTATCACCTTCTCCGGCTCACCGAACACTTCGAGTGGACAGACGCGGCAACGGTCGGATTGGAAGAAATAAAGGCTCTTCTAGCAAGCAACCCAATCTTGGCCACGCCAAATGTCTGCGAACCCATGCTATTATACATATCGGCCACACACCAAGTCGTGAGCGCAGTGCTCGTCATTGAACGAGAGGCGGACGGACACAAATTTCCGCTCCAGAAGCCGGTATACTACGTATCCACCGTCCTCACACCATGCAAATCCCGGTACCTCATTACCAAAAAAATAGCATATGCAGTTTTTATGGCATCCCGGAAGCTACGACACTACTTTCAAGAGTGTTCGATTACGGTGGCCTCCTAAGTACCTCTCAATGACATGATAAACAACCGTGATGCTACGGGCCGGATTGCCAAGTGGGCCATTGAGCTCCTTCCATTCGACATATCATACAAACCGCGCAGGGCCATTAAATCTCAAGTATTGGCTGACTTCATCACCGAATGGACAGAAGCCAAACTCCCTAAAGAGTATGACACATCTAACGGGATCATGCACTTTGACGACTCTAAAATGCTGGTAGGCCTAGCGGCAGGCGTTGTCCTAACATCCCCTACCAGAGATATTGTTCAGTACGACCTACAAATATTGTTCACTAACTCCAACAATGCAGCCGAATACGAAGCCTTATTGCATGGTCTTCGGATGGTCGTCTCCATGGGCATACAATGCCTGGAAGTGTGCGGGGAATCAAACCTTGCAATATCTCAAATAAATGGAGATTTCGATGCCAAAGATCCGAAGATGGCGGCTTATCATAACGCCGTTCTAAAAATGTCGGCTCGGTTCGAGGGGCTCTAGTTTCACCATGTGGCTCGAGAAAGTAACCAAGCAGCGAATGTCCTTGCTCGCATCGGCGCTAAGCGCGACCCCGTCCCACCTAACATCTTTCTGGAAAGGCTTCTTAAGCCATCTGTGGTGTGGCATGGGAAGAGCGGTAATACCAATCCGGATCCAAATACAACCCAATATTCCGAACACATCGGTATCATCGGGGGCTCAGCCACCGAAATTATACCGTCGGCCCATCTCATCATGGCAGTCATTGCCCCATGGACCGAACCCTTCTTAGTCTACCTTAATAGGCGAGAGCTTCCTGAGGATCAGAATGAGGCACGCTGCATTGTGCGGCACTCTAAAGCTTACAAGGTCCACAAGGGAGAACTCTATAAGAAAGGCGCTACCGGAGTACTTCAAAGATGTATCTCCGAGGAAGAAGGGCCGCAGATCTTGGCTGAAATTCATGCTGGTCTCGGCGGTCACCATGCCGCAGCCTGAGCTCTTGTAAGCAAGGCCTTCCGTACAGGTTTTTACTGGCCAACGGCCCGAGCAGACACACAGCACCTTGTCCAACATTGCGTCGGATGCCAGCTTTTCGCTAATCAAAGCCACATGCCACCCACCGCTCTACAAACAATCCCCATTACTTGGCCTTTTGCGGTCTGGGGGCTTGATATGGTCGGACCCCTTAAAGGAGGAAGCCACAAGAAAAAATACATGTTGGTCATGGTGGATAAATTCACTAAGTGGATAGAGGCCAAACCAGTCAAAACGGCCGAAGCCGGGCCAGTGATAGATTTTATATCCGGCATTGTGCACCGTTACGGTGTTCCACACAGCATTATCACTGACAACGGCTCCAATTTCACAGCAGATGAGGTGAAGGCCTTGGTGTGCCAATCTGGGCATCAAGCTCGATTACACCTCTGTCTACCACCCACAAACCAACGGCCAAGTCGAACGCGCCAATGGTCTTATTATGAGCGGCATCAAACCCAGATTAGTGCGTTCTTTGAAAGAATCAGACAAGCACTGGGTGGAGGAGCTCGACTCCGTACTCTGGGGGCTGCAGACCACACCCAATCGTTCTACCGGATATACACCTTTCTTCATCGTGCATGGCGCAGAGGCTATGTTACCCTGCGACATTATTCATGACTTGCCTCAAGTGCGCATGTATGAAGAGAGAGAGACCGAGCTGGATCAGCAGGACAACTTAGATGCCCTGGAGGAGGAGCGCGACGTCGCTAAGGCCGGTTCCACATTTTATCAACAACAGGCTCGCAGATATCAAAGCAGAGAAGTACGGGCCAAGACTTATAACATTGGTGAACTCGTTCTATGCTTGTCGGAGAAGAAAAAGGACAAACTCAAGCCCAAGTGGGAGGGTCCCTTCATCATCGACGAAGTTCTCACCGGAGGAGCGTACCGCTTGCGTGATGCATCAGATAACCGCCTGGAGCCGAACCCATGGAACGCGGCCAGACTCCGAAGATTCTATGCCTAGCACCGGACTCTTTGTTCGTCTCCTTTTTCCCTTCTTTTTCCCTTTATTTATTTTTCCTCTCTTTTCATTTTAATTTATTAAGCTATAAAAAGCTCTTGTACGGCTCGATCGTACACCTACAAACGCATACAATTTTTAATATATATGTTAATTATACCTAGGGGCTTCTCGTACAGAAGCTTATTATTATTATTTTCCGAGCATTAAGCTCACCACATATGTGTCTTTTCCACGTATGTACCTTTTCTTCGCCGTTATATGCATCGATATGACTTAAGTTTTGGCCAAGCTGGGTTGCCTGGCTCCTGTGCTTATGCCCTACGTTCCCATTAGTTCGACTAGGGCATAAAGGGAGCACATCTGCGATTGTTACTGTCGGATCATCCGAATGTGTACCTCAGACTGGGTGAAGCCGAAAGCTAGCATTCTTAAGGGAATATTCGGTCGACGGACTAAAGATGTTTTTTACTTGTCATTTTATGAACCTCCAGATGTTATGTACGATGTGGTTTTTCAAATATAGTTCGGACATGCACATTAATGCATGCTTACCCAGGGAAAGGAACCCTTAACGGAACTATTCTCTCTGGAAGATGTTTTTTACGATCAAAATGTAATATAACATAACTAGTCGGATACTTGTCTGTTCAAGCAACTATGACCCCTACGCCTGGCTTCTATGCGTACCCCGGTTTACATTACCGAGCGGGTATTCGGAAGCACTCCGCACCTTCGGGCCCAGAGGTTGAAGCGAAAAGGTTTGCCATGACAAGCGTTTTTACAATCCAGCTAGAGACATTAAATTGTCAAATGAAGTACATAGTCACTTAGACTCAAACACTTCTTCTTCTATGCCATCTAACAAGCTATCTAGCCTACAATCCTGCTGGGAATACTTGGCGGCTACTTGGACCTGGTCATATACCAAGCTATCAGGAATTTCTTCTCCATTTGTCCCTACAGGTCCGACCCGGGCCATGTGATTTGGGTCGAGCTTGGTATAGCGGGTCTTCACCATTGCCCAGGCATCTCGCGCACCTTCACGGCAGGCTGATATCTTCCATAGTCGGAAGCGCCGCCGTGTTCCCTGGAGTAGCTATACAAGCCCCTCCATACTTCCTGGAGGGGAGTCGGATGGCCATAAAGCCTTAGCAACACTTTGCATCGCTTGCCGAGCTCGCTCGTGCATTTGCGACAGCTCTTGTAGCAGATCGCTCAACGACCCGGACACCTCCTCTTCAGGACGGCCCGTCAATATGCCTACAAACATAATTCCGTCAGTCCTTCACTTGTCGAACTATATAAAGGTAAGTCCGACACATACCAAATATGCTGCCCCGCAGCTTCTTGTTTTCCTTCACGGAGTCAGCTAGTTGGGTTCGCACATCTTTAAGCTCTTCACCAAGCTTGGTGTTGGCATCTTGGAGTTTGTTCTTATCTGCCCTGACCTGTGTCAGGATACGTTCGCCCACGGCCAGTTGCCTTTGAGCTCCTGAACCTCCCGCTTGTGCGATATCCGGTGCTTCTGTTATAAGAGTGGCGCTTGTATTAATAATACTGGTATATGATTATGTTTCTCGATAGAGCGGAACATTACCAGATGCTGCCTCCCCGGTTCAGCAGTAGATTTAGTCAGCTGGGCCTGACACTTTTCCAGCTCTTGGGACAACCGGTTGTTCTTCTCTATGAGCACCTGCACATATAACGATCCTTAAATCAGTTGTACCAACTGTTTCAAGTCTCGGGGGCTACTGGTATATGATTTTCATTTCTACACAAATGTGTACTTACCCACATATCTTTCAAATACTGATATGTGGCTCTGGAAAGCCTATCTCGGGCAGCTCGGATGTATGCATCACCCAAGTTGAAGGCATTGAAACCTTCTTCTGAAAAACCAGGGTCGTGAAGAGTGGCCCGCCGGCGCCGTTGATTCATGGCGCTTTCCACTTCGGAGTTTGTGGCGGATATTTTATCCGAATCCTCCGCATAAGGACAATCCGGTGGTAGTTCCGCGTTAGCCTCTGTCCTCGTGGCAGGGTATGGAATCCGGCTAGTGGAGTATTGGCCGGCAGGGTCCCCGGACGCAGTCCGGCGAATGTTATTCCTATTAAGACACAACTGGTAGTGTCATACTATAAGATGACGGCCATGAGGCATATTTAAAACCATACTCTTCAATGAAGGCTCGGCCATATTTCGATTTGTCTTCCTCTTCGGAGGCCTGCCCATCGTAGGCGCCGCTAATACGTCTCCAATGTATCTATAATTTTTTATTGTTCCATGCTATTATATTACCCGTTTTGGATGTTTATGGGCTTTACTTTACACATTTATATCATATTTGGGACTAACCTACTAACCGGAGGCCCAACCCGTATTGCTGTTTTTTTTTGCTTATTTCAGTGTTTCAAAGAAAAGGAATATCAAACGGAGTCCAAACGGAATGAAACCTTTGGGAGCGTGATTTTTGCAACGAACATGATCTAGAGGACTTGGAGTGCAAGTCAAGAAGCAGCCGAGGCGTCCACGAGGGTGGAGGGCGCGCCCACCCCTACGGGCGCGCCCCCTATCTCGTGGACCCTCAGGCAGCCACCGACGTACTTCTTCCTCCTATATATACCCACGTACCCCGAGAACATCAGAAGCGACCACGAAAACCTAGTTCCACCACCGTAACCTTCTGTATCCGCGAGATCCCATCTTGGAGCCTTCGCCGGCGCTCCACCGGAGGGGGAATCGACCATGGAGGGCTTCTACATCAACACCATAGCCTCTCCGATGAGTTGTGAGTAGTTTACCACAGACCTTCGGGTCCATAGTAATTAGATAGATGGATTCTTCTCTCTCTTTGGATCTCAATACCATGTTCTCCTTGATCTTCTTGGAGATCTATTCGATGTAACTCTTTTTGCGGTGTGTTTGTCGAGATCCGATGAATTGTGGGTTTATGATCAAGTTTATCTATGAGAAATATTTGAATCTCCTCTGAATTCTTTTATATATGATTAAGTTATCTTTGCAAGTCTCTTCGAATTATCAGTTTGGTTTGGCCTACTAGATTGATCTTTCTTGCAATGGGAGAAGTGCTTAGCTTTGGGTTCAATCTTGCGGTGTCCTTTCCCAAAGGATGTTAGGGCAGCAAGGCACGTATTGTATTGTTGCCATCGAGGATAAAAAGACGGGGTTTATATCATATTGCATGAGTTTATCCCTCCACATCATGTCATCTTTCTTAATGTGTTACTCTGTTCTTTATGAACTTAATACTCTAGATGCATGCTGGATAGCGGTCGATGTGTGGAGTAATAGTAGTAGATACAAGCAGGAGTCGGTCTACTTGTCACGGACGTGATGCCTATATACATGATCATGCCTAGATAATCTCATAATTATTCGATTTTCTATCAATTGCTCGACAGTAATTTGTTCACCCACCGTAATACTTATGCTATCTTGAGAGAAGCCACTAGTGAAACCTATGGCCCCCGGGTCTATCTTTTATCATATAAGCTTTCAATCTACTTTTATTTGCATCTTTACTTTTCCAATCAAATTTATAAAATACCAAAAATATATTTATGTTATCATACTGTCTCTATCAGATCTCACTTTCGCAAGTGGCCGTGAAGGAGGGATTGACAACCCCTTTATTGTGTTGGTTGCGAGTTCTTTGTTTGTTTGTGTAGGTGCGTGGGACTTTTGAGGAGCCTCCTACTGGATTGATACCTTGGTTCTCAAAAACTGAGGGAAATACTTACGCTACTATTGCTGCATCACCCTTTCCTCTTCAAGGAAAACCAACGCAAGCTCAAGACGTAACAAGAAGGATTTTTGGCGCCGTTGCCGGGGAGGTCTTCGCTCAAGTCAAGACATACCAAGTACCCATCACAAACTCATCTCCCTCGCATTTACATTATTTGTCATTTGCCTCTCATTTTCCTCTCCCCCACTTCACCCTTGCCATTTTATTCGCCCTCTCTTTCCCAATCTCCTCTCTCTTTCGCTTGCCTTTTTCTGTTTGCTTGTGTGTTGGATTACTTGTCGCGATGGCGCAAGATAATACCAAATTGTGTGATTTCTCCAATACCAATAATAATGATTTCCTTATTACTCCGATTGCTCCTCTTAATGATGTTGAGCCTTGTGAAATCAATACTGCTTTGCTGAATCTTGTTATGAAAGATCAATTTGCCGGCCTTCCTAGTGAAGATGCCGCTACCCATCTAAACAACTTTGTTGATTTGTGTGAGATGCAAAAGAAGAAAGATACGGATAATGATATTGTTAAATTGAAGTTATTTCCGTTTTCACTTAGAGATCGTGCTAAAGTTTGATTTTCATCTTTGCCTAAGAATAGTATTGATTCGTGGAACAAGTGCAAAGATGCTTTTATCTCTAAGTATTTTCCTCCCGCTAAGATTATCACTCTTAGGAACGATATTATGAATTTTAAACAACTTGATCATGAGCATGTTGCCCAATCTTGGGAAAGAATGAAATTGATGATTCACAATTGCCCTACTCATGGTTTGAATTTATGGATGATCATACAAATTTTTTATGCCGGATTGAATTTTGCTTCTAGAAATCTTTTAGATTCGGCCGCGGGAGGCACGTTTATGGAAATCACCTTAGGAGAAGCTACAAAACTCCTTGATAATATTATGGCTAATTATTCTCAATGGCACACCGAAAGATCTACTAGTAAAAAAGTGCATGCTATAGAAGAAATTAATGTTTTGAGTGGGAAGATGGATGAACCTATAAAATTGTTTGCTACTAAGAGTGCTCCTATTGATCCCAATGATATGCCTTTGCTACTTTGATTGAGAATAATAATGAATCTATGGATGTGAATTTTGTTGGTAGGAATAGTTTCGGAAACAATGCTTATAGAGGAAACTTTAATCCTAGACCATTCCCTAGTAATTCCTCTAATAATTATGGAAATTCCTACAATAATTCTTATGGTAATTTTAATAAGATGCCCTCTGATTTTGAGAATAGTGTGAAAGAATTTATGATTTCTCAAAAGAATTTTAATGCGTTGCTTGAAGAAAAATTGCTCAAAGTTGATGATTTGGCTAGGAACATTGATAGACTCTCGCTTGATGTTGATTCTTTGAAACTTAGATCTACTCTTCCTAAGCATGATATCAATGCGTCTCTCAAAGCTATGAGAATTTCCATTGATGAGTGCAAAGAAAGAACCGCTAGATTGTGTGCTAAGAAAGATTGCTTTATAAAGGCGTGTTCTTCTAGTTTCCATGAAAATAATGATGAAGATCTTAAAGTTATCGATGTGTCCCATATTAGATCTTTGTTTTGCAATATGAATCTTAATAATTATGAGACTGGAGATGAGTCAACTTTAGATAAAAGGCATCCCAATTATTCGGAGTTTTTAGATCTTGATGCTAAATTTGGTAAAAGTGGGATTGGAGAGGTCAAGACTTTAAATAGCATTGAACCCACTATTTTGGATTTCAAGGAATTTAATTATGATAATTGTTCTTTAGAAGATTGTATTTCCTTTTTGCAATCCGTTGTGAATTCTCCTCATGCTTATAGTCAAAATAAAGCTTTTACCAAACATATTGTTGATGCCTTGATGCAATCTTTTGATGAAAAACTTAATTTGGAAGTTTCTATACCTAGAAAACTTTATGTTGAGTGGGAACCTACTATAAAAATTAAAATTAAAGATCATGAGTGTTATGCTTTGTGTGATTTGGGTGCTAGTGTTTCTACGATTCCGAAAACTTTATGTGATATTTTAGGTTTCCATGATCTTGATGATTGCTCTTTAAATTTGCACCTTGCGGATTCCACCATTAAAAAGCCAATGGGAAGGATCAATGATGTTCTCATTGTTGCAAATAGAAATTTGGTGCCCGTAGATTTTATCGTTCTTGATATATATTGCAATCTTTCTTGCCCTATTATTCTTGGTAGACCTTTCCTTAGAACGATTGGTGCGATTATTGATATGAAGGAAGAGAATATTAGATCCCAATTTCCATTAAGGAAAGGCATGGAGCACTTTCCAAGAAAGAAAGTTAAATTACCTTATGAATCTATCATGCGAGCTACTTATGAATTGAGTGCCAAAATGGCACTACTTAGATCTATCCTCGCTTTTATGCCTAGCTAGGGGCGTTAAACGATAGCGCTAGTTGGGAGGCAACCCAATTTTACTTGTGTTTTTTGTTTTTGTTTCTGTTTAGTAATAAGTTTTGCATCTACCATCTGTTTAGATGTGTTTTTATGTTTTAATTAGTGTTTGTGCCAAGTAGAACCTATAGGATAACCTATGGTGATAGTTAATTTGATTCTGCGGAAAAACAGAAACTTTGCACGCACGAAAATAATTTTGTTAATTCACATAAACATGCATTTGCGTTGATTCTTTTTGCTGCAGATCAATAGACAAATTTCCCAGGACTTCCTATTTTGGTAGGATTTCTAAAGTTCCATAAATATTCGAGAGTTACAGATTGCTACAGACTGTTCTGTTTTTGACAGATTTTGTGTTTCGTGTGTTGTTTGCTTATTTTGATGCATCTATGGCTAGTATTAAGTGGTATGAACCATAGAAAAGTTGGAATACAGTAGGTTTAACACCAATGTAAATAAAGAATGAGTTCATTACAGTACCTTATGTGGTGGTTTTTCTTTCTTTCACTAACGGAGCTTATGAGATTTCCTGTTGAGTTTTGTGTTGTGAAGTTTTCAAGTTTTGGGTATAGATTTGATGGACTATGGAATAAGGAGTGGCAAGAGCCTAAGCTTGGGGATGCCCCCGGAAGGCATCCCCTCTTTCGTCTTCGTTCATTGGTAACTTTACTTGGAGCTATATTTTTATTCGCCACATGATATGTGTTTTGCTTGGAGCGTCGTGTATGATATTAGTCTTTGCTTTTTAGTTTACCACAATCATCCTTGCTGTACACACCTTTTGGGAGAAGCCCACTTGATTATAATTTAGTAGAATACGCTAGGTGCTTCACTTATATCTTTTGAGCTAGATAGTTTTTGCTCTAGTGCTTCACTTATATCTTTTAGAGCACGGCAGTGGATTAATTTTGAAGAAATTGTTGATCTCTCATGCTTCACTTATATTATTTTGAGAGTCTTTTAGAACAACATGGTATTTGCTATGGTTATGAATTTGGTCCTAGAATGATGAGCATCCAAGTTGGGTATAATAAAAACTATCATAGAAAGTGCATAAAACACTAGGATCAATTTGATGCTTGATAATTGTTTTGAGATATAAAGGTAGTAATGCTAGAGTCATGCTAGTGGGTAATTATGAAATTGAGAAATACTTGTGTTGAAGTTGGCATGTCCCGTAGCATGCACGTATGGTAAAAGTTGTGTGACAAATTTGTTGCATGAGGTGCTCTTTTGAGTGTCTTCCTTATGAGTGGCAGTCGGGGACGAGCGATGGTCTTTTCCTACCAATCTATCCCTCTAGGGGCATGCGTAGTAGTACTTTGCTTCGAGGGCTAAGTAGACTTTGTAATAAGTATATGAGTTCTTTATGACTAATGTGAGTCCATGGATATACGCACACTCACCCTTCCACTTTGCTAGCCTCTATTATACCATGCAACTTTCGCCGGTATCATGCACCCATTATTTACCTTCCTCAAAACAGCCACCATACCTACCTATTATGGCATTTCCATAGCCATTCCGAGATATATTGCCATGCAACTTTCCACCGTTCCATTATTATGACACGCTCCATCATTGTCACATTGCTCTTTGCATGATCATGTAGTTGACATTGTATTTGTGGCATGGCCACCTTCATTTATTTTCATACATGTCACTCTTGATTCATTGCATATCCTGGTACACCGCCGGAGGCATTCATATAGATTCATATTTTGTTCTAAGTGTTGACTTGTAATTCTCGAGTTGTAAATTAATAAAAGTGTGATGATCTTCATTATTAGAGCATTGTCCTGAGTGTGGAAAGGATGATGAAGACTATGATTCCCCCACAAGTCGGGATGAGACTTCGAACTTTAAATAAAAAAGAAAAAAAAGAGGCCAAAGAGCCCACCAAATAAAAAAAAGAGAAAGGCCAAATAAAAAAATGAGAGAAAAAGAGAGAAGGGACAATGCTACTATCTCTTTTTCCACACTTGTGCTTCATAATAGCACCATGATCTTCATGATAGAGAGTCTCTTGTGTTGTCACTTTCATATACTAGTGGGAATTTTTCATTATAGAACTTGGCTTGTATATTCCAATGATGGGCTTCCTCAAAATGCCCTAGGTCTTCGTGAGCAAGCAAGTTGGATGCACACCCACTTAGTTTCTTTTGTTGAGCTTTCATATATTTATAGCTCTAGTGCATCCGTTGCATGGCAATCCCTACTCACTCACATTGATATCTATTGATGGGCATCTCCATAGCCCGTTGATATGCCTAGTTGATGTGAGACTATCTTCTCCCTTTTTGTCTTTACAACCACCACCATATACCACCATAGTGCTATGTCCATGGCTTGCGCTCATGTATTGCATAAGAGTTGAAAAAAGATGAAGCACGTTAAAAAGTATGAACCAATTGCTTGGCTTGTCATCGGGGTTGTACATGATGGGAGTATTTTGTGTAATGAAAATGAAGCATGGCCTAACTATATGATTTTGTAGGGATAAGCTTTCTGGCTATGCTATTTTGATAGGACATGAGTATTTGTTAGTATGCTTTGAAGTATTATTATTTTTACGTTTTATAAGCTTTTATCTTGAATCATTTGGATCTGAACAATCATGCCACAATAAAGAAAATTACACTGAAAATTATGCTAGGTAGCATTCCACATCAAAAATTCTGTTTTTATCATTTGCCTACTCGAGGACGAGCAGGAATTAAACTTGGGGATGCTTGATACGTCTCCAACGTATCTATAATTGTTGATTGTTCCATGCTATTATATTACCAGTTTTGGATGTTTATGGGCTTTACTTTACACATTTATATCATTTTTTGGACTAACCTACTAACCGGAGGCCCAACCCATATTGCTGTTTTTTTTTTGCCTATTTCAGTATTTCGAAGAAAAGGAATATCAAACGGAGTCCAAACGGAATGAAACCTTCGGGAGCGTGATTTTTGGAACGAACGTGATCTAGAGGACCATGAAAACCTAGTTCCACCGCCATAACCTTCTGTATCCGCGAGATCCCATCTTGGAGCCTTCGCCGGCGCTCCACCGGAGGGGGAATCGACCATGGAGGGCTTCTACATCAACACCATAGCCTCCCCGATGAGTTGTGAGTTGTTTACCACAGACCTTCGGGTCCATAGTTATTAGCTAGATGGCTTCTTCTCTCTCTTTTGATCTCACTACCATGTTCTCCTTGATATTCTTGGAGATCTATTCGATGTAACTCTTTTTGCGGTGTGTTTGTCGAGATCCGATGAATTGTGGGTTTATGATCAAGTTTATCTATGAGAAATATTTGAATCTGCTCTGAATTCTTTATGTATGATTAAGTTATCTTTGCAAGTCTCTTCGAATTATCAGTTTGGTTTGGCCTACTAGATTGATCTTTCTTGCAATGGGAGAAGTGCTTAGCTTTGGGTTCAATCTTGCGGTGTCCTTTCACTGTGATAGCAGGGGTAGCAAGGCACGTATTGTATTGTTGCCATCAAGGATAAAAAGATGGGGTTTATATCATATTGCATGAGTTTATCCCTCTACATCATGTCATCTTTCTTAATGCGTTACTCTGTTCTTTATGAACTTAATACTCTAGATGCATGCTGGATAGCGGTCGATGTGTGGAGTAATAGTAGTAGATGCAGGCAGGAGTCGGTCTACTTGTCACGGATGTGATGCCTATATACATGATCATGCTTAGATAATCTCATAATTATTCGCTTTTCTATCAATTGCTCGATAGTAATTTGTTCACCCACTGTAATACTTATGCTATCTTGAGAGAAGCCACTGGTGGAACCTATGACCCCCGGGTCTATCTTTTATCATATAAGCTTTCAATCTACTTTTATTTGCATCTTTACTTTTCCAATCTATTTTATAATATACCAATCTATCAGATCTCACTTTTGCAAGTGGTCATGAAGGGATTGACAACCCCTTTATTGCGTTAGTTGCGAGTTCTTTGTTTGTTTGTGTAGGTGCGTGGGACTTTTGAGGAGCCTCCTACTGGATTGATACCTTGGTTCTCAAAAATTGAGGGAAATACTTACGCTACTATTGCTGCATCAGCCGCCTTCTTGCGCGCCGACCACCTCCCCTTTAGAGCACAATATAGTGCGGTGGGTAAGGCAGAAAAAGGGAATTCTATCAAAGGACAAGCCTCCTGATCACTTACATGCATCGCAGGGAGAAGTCCGGGGTAGTTGGCAATGATGGCCACTTCGATGCCATCGCAGCTCGCCTGGGAAAACCCTCCTTCACCAAGCTCCACGAATATATTCGGATCCTCTTCAAATCCAGGGTCGAGGGCCTGATTGTGGTCCTCTGGCTGTGGTGCCGGGATGTGGATCTCCCTGGTGACTTTCCGCCATTCCTATTGTAAATGAGGGATTAATATTTATGAAACAGAATTTAGGGAGTTGATGGAATAGACGGAAACTCACCCAGCTGGGAGGGTTATACATAGAAAATCCATCCCTGGGCTTAATATGGATGAACTCCTCCTCCTCCCCTTTTTATAATCCGGATAGTATTTTTGCTAAAGCAGCATAAGTATTCGGACCCTTCCGACCATAGCGGGTAGCATCGTCTTCTCCACTGAAGTGCCACATGGGGCGCCCTCAGTATTGGAGTGGCTGAACCCCTCACATTATGGATATCGCCATAACCTCGACTATTGACAATCCGGATTGAGCAAGCTTTTTTTATCTTGCTCATCAGTTGGTAGACTTCCGTGCTATCTTCTTCCCAAGGGCTCCGAGGACGCCAATTGAGACGCTTCTTCAATGGAGTATTTGAATATTCGGGAAGACCTCTCTGTAACATCCCAAATTTCCAATTTGGAATGTTATACATTAGATCATCGTTGCATATCATATTTTATTGCATTTTGGTTGATCCTAGAAATTCTACGCAACTCAAGGACCCACAGAGAGAGTTGGGAATTTTGTTATTTTCATATTTGAGGTTTTCTCAAATTTTGAAAAGAGGATCATTTGATTTTAATTATTTTTTCCCTTTGAATCTTTCCAATATGAAAATAAAAGAGAGGAGATAAAATGACTTCTCCAAAATAAATAAATATTGGAGGGAAAATATTAAAACCAAATAAGTATTTTATTCGAAGTTTTATCGCTATTTTATTTGAATTAGGAAAAAATGCGTTTTTCAAAATTGCATTAGAGGCCCAAATAAATGTTCACTTTGTCCGCCTTATTTTTAGAGGATGGGGATAATTTATTTCAATATTTTTGGAGTCCATTTAGTATTTCTTTTAATCGTTTTTCTATGTGTCGAAATTGTTGAAAAAAAAATCAAACCGACCTACGGGCCGTGGGCGACCCGGACTCCCCGCCGCCCAGGCCTTATAAGCATCCCCCACCCCACCAGCCCAGCCAGCCGCCGCCTGGCCGCCCGCCACCAGAGTCCGCCGCCGCCCGCCCGCCGCCCGCCGAGTCACTGCCGCCGCCGCCGCCTCGCCATCGCCGCTGCCAGAGTTCGCCACCGTCGACCGTCGCCGAGGTAGCCGCCCGCCGTCGCCGGTTTATTCAAGAAAACCATTCTGTTTTTTTTAAAACCTAGATCCTTTTTTAGAATAGATTGGCTCGGTTTTTCCGGTTTAGTTAAATAGCAGACGCTCGTCCGTACGTTCGTTTTAATGAATGGTGTTCACCTGTTAGCCGCAGACAGCAAATGTTCGTTCGTTAGCCTGTTCATCAGTTTTTCTTTTTCCAGGGTTTTTTCGCGATTATTTTAAATTGCGATTTCTGCCCTGATCTTCGTTTTAGTTTATCTTTTCGCTCGTTTATCAAAATCAGGCGATTCAAGCGCCTAGATCTTCGTCTCGAAGCCCTCTTTCTGTTTAATCAACTTGAACAAGATTTTGGTACAGTAAAATTTGACTTCAGTCTAGATTAGTAAACAGATCTTGTTTCTTGTGCAGTTTGAGTTTCGTTGCTTCGTTCAATTTGATTCTTTTTGCAAACCGGAGTTCTTCAGTTGAACTTTCTGGTTAGATCTCTTGTTTGAGTTTTAACCGTGCTTCTAGTTGAGTGCTTATTGTATGTTTTGTTTGTTTGCAATAGAGTACCCGGAGTGCGAAGCGTGCTACTACGAGTCTCTAGGTTTCACGGATCATCAGCAAGGCAAGTAACACTTCGATCATACCTCTTTACTACCCAGTTTTATTGCATTAGATCAACCCTCAAACAATTGCATAGTTAGGATCTGTTTAACATGTGGGTTTTGGGAAGTAGATGATGAGGTAGAACCTATTCCCTTGTTTATTATCAAACCTTTGGGAGTTACTTATACGTTATGCTTATATTGCTATGCTATGCTCGTAGACGTGGTTTGGGTGAGTGTATCCATGACAAATGTGAGTATTGTTAATAAATGGTTAATTTAAGGTGGCTGCTTAAATACACATCTAGGTGGATTGCTTGAGGCACCCTGGAGTACCCAGTGGTTGTTAGGGCACCTGGAGAATCCAGTGTTGTCCTAGGATATCCCGGAGTACCCGTGTGATCATCCTACAGTCCGCCACCTAGGCTCAAAGGGATCATAAGATTATTCATGCTAGAGACTTCCGTGTGCAGCCACAAGCCAATATGGGCTCTGGCATATATAGTTGAGTAAGTTGCGTGAAGCTCTTGAAGAGGTAGACTAGCACATGTAGTGGGTTGTAGGTGGTACTGTCTATCTAGAGTAGAGAGTTAATGCTTCAGAAAGACTGTGTCTCGATTCTCCGACCATGGATGTATTCGAGTCTTGTGGGGAAAAGTGAGCAAACCTCTGCAAAGTGTACAAACTAATCATGGTTAGCCGTGTCCCTGGTTATGGATGTTTTGAGTATCTGGTTCTTGGATTATCATGTTGATCTCATCACTCTAAATTAATTTGATTGGGTTAATGATGATGCTTAATTGGGATTGAGTTGGAGGAACCTTCTCAATGTTTAACAACCACCATGATAGTTAAATAGATGTATTCCTTTGTTGTAGGGAAAAATTGGCTTTATGCAAAAAGTGTAACCATAGAGCTTTCCACCAACCATATATGCATGTAGTGATAGCGTTTATTCTGTTCATTACTCTATGTGTTACATTGCCAGCATATTCCATGTGCTGACCCGTTTCGGGCTGCAATGTTTCATGTTGCAGACTTTTTAGACGACGAGTAAGGTGCCATAGGTCATTGTATTTCACTCAGCTATGACGTTGGAGTTGATGGACTCACTTTATCTTCCAAGCCTTGTAATAAGTTCTCTTTTGAGACATTTCGATGTAATAAGTGTGTGATTGCTACTCTGTTATAAATCCTCGAGTGCTGTGCGTGTCAGCATTACCGGTCCAGGGATGACACTGATGCATAGAGATCAGACTGTTTGAGGTCTGGTTGCTACACTCTCCGGATTGGGTCAGGAAGGCATACGTCTTCAATATAAAACCATTCGGAAGGCCATTCTTCGGATGCCTTCTTCGGTGTGCCGGATAGGTATCTGGTCCCAGTGATGCACCATATCTCGGCTCCGCCCACTTGGAATATTGATCCCTCTTGATTGCGAGGGACGAGGCAAAACAGCTTCTTCCATAACCCAAAATGAGCCTCGCAGCCCATAAATAGCTCGCAAAGAGCAACATAACCGGCGATATGCAGGATGGATGCAGGTGTAAAGTCGTGCACTTGGAGGCCATAGTGCTCCAGAAACCCCTGGAGGACCGGATGGATTGGAAATCTGACGCCTCTCAACAAATAAGGAACAAAGCATACAAGTTCCCCCTGGATGGGTTGGGGAACTCCTACGCCTGCTCCCCACCGTCGAAGGAAGCTAGTCCGGCTCGAACGGGGACTAGATCTGTGGGGGGATGGAATCCTTAGGTCTGCAGCTTCACCAGTTGGTCGTGGGATACGAAACACTTTTCCCAATCTCCCTGTTTGGGGCCGCGAGGGCAGGAGGAAGAGCTGGGAGCGCTAGCCATGTTGTGTTGGTTTTCTGCGAGCAAGTCTGAGGATTTCTCATTTGGGAAGATGGGGTGGATTAGATCTGAAGATCCCCGTCTCTTTAATAGACAATTTTCTTATCTGGTCAGGGTGGTGAGTGCAACAATACCCCCACCTCTCGTATTCGCTCAACACGTGCAAGCTGAAATCATGAAGGTGCAGAAGCCGAGGAGCGCATCATTAAATGAAGGGCCGGGCACTGCTATTTAAGTCAGGTACTTTGAAGTATTTGGAGAAGGAACCCGCCTTGCGATGCCAAAGACAATCTGCGCGCCGGATTCATCGTCATTGAAGCCTGGTTCGGGGGCTACTGAGGGAGTCCCGGATGGAACTCTCCTTTGCATGGAAGGCAAGCTTGGCGATGCAGATGTGAAGATTCCTTTCTCTGTAACCGACTTTGTGTAACCCTAGCCCCCTCCAGTGTCTATATAAACCGGAGGGTTTAGTCCGTAGTCACAACAATCATAATCCCATAGGCTAGACTTCTAGGGTTTAGCCATTACGATCTCGTGGTAGATCAACTCTGGTAATACTCATATGCATCAAGATCAATCAAGCAGGAAGTAGGATATTACCTCCATAGAGAGGGCCCGAACCTGGGTAAACATTGTGTCCCCCGCCTCCTGTCACCATTAGCCTTAGACGCACAATTCGGGACCCCCTACCCGAGATCCGCCGGTTTCGACACCGACAAAGGCCCACAACAATATTGATTGAGAGACACGTATAAGTGTCTGATCTGCCGCAGAAGTGGGCATCGAGCACGGCAGTACTGTTCCAACTCTCCTCCTCCAGCCCCACAAGATCTCCACAGAGCTCATCCAACTCTTTTTTCCACCCTGCTTGACCCTCCCAGGCTCGTTGACCCTATCGCACAGCCGCGGTCGGTGGCCGTGCTCTTCCTGTCTGGGTCAGAGATGGCTCCGGTGGGAGACCCCTCGCTCCGCCCTGATGTGGGTCATGTTGTCGTTGTCTCCACACCAGCGATGGACGCCCAAGCTGCCAGCCTGACCAACCTCGTGGCTATCGTTTGGCTTGGGGGCAACCGCCCGAAGGTCAGCGCCTCTGTCATCCTAGATGTTTTTCCTGCGGCCACGGGCGCCGACCGCTCCCTTCTGAAGGTGGTGCCGTTCTACCCAGAATATTTCGTCGTCAGGTTCGACTACCAACATCATTGTGACTTGGCCACGGCTGCTCCAGGCCGTTTCTCCCACTACAGCTTCGACTTCAGCAACCTCGACATCCACATTGCCAAATGGCGTCTCAACGCGCACGCCGACGCCGTCCCAGCCGACTACCACGTCAACCTCTGCATCAAGAATGTTCCGCTCAATGCTTGGAACAATGCTGTTGCGGCACAAGTGCTTGGGCTGGACACGTTCCTGCACTACTTTGATGTCGCCTCTGTGCAATGCGAGGATGTTGCGACTCTCAACCTGTGGGCATGGTCGGCATACCCCAAGCAAAATCCCTAAGGTGCAGCTGGTAACATTCACCTGCAACCAGCTGCCAGCGAGCTGCATGCTACCTCTTGAGCATGCGTTGGTTTTCCCTTGAAGAGGAAAGGGTGATGCAGCAAATTAGCATAAGTATTTCCCTCAGTTTTTGAGAACCAAGGTATCAATCCAGTAGGAGGTTACACGCAAATCCCTCATACCTGCACAAACAAATAAGAACCTTGCAACCAACGCGACAAAGGGGTTGTCAATCCCTTCACGGCCACTTGCAAAAGTGAGATCTGATAGAGATAATAAGATAAATATTTTTAGTATTTTTATAATATAGATTGGAAAGTAAAGATTGCAAGATAAAATAGATTGGGAACTTATATGATGGAAAATAGACCCGGGGGCCATAGGTTTCACTAGTGGCTTCTCTCAAGATAGCATAAGTATTACGGTGGGTGAACAAATTACTGTCGAGCAATTGATAGAAAAGTGCATAGTTATGACAATATCTAGGCATGATCATGTATATAGGCATCACGTCCGCGACAAGTAGATCGAAATGATTTTGCGTCTACTACTATTACTCCACACATCAACCGGTATCCAGCATGCATCTAGAGTATTAAGTTCATAAGAACAGAGTAACACATTAGGCAAGATGACATGATGTAGAGGGATAAACTCAAGCAATATGATATAAACCCCATCTTTTTATCCTCGATGGCAACAATACAATACGTGCCTTGCTGCCCCTGCTGTCACTGGGAAGGTACACCACAAGATTGAACCCAAAGCTAAGCACTTCTCCCATTGCAAGAAAGATCAATCTAGTAGGCCAAACCAAACTGATAATTCGAAGAGACTTGCAAAGGTAACAAATCATACATAAAAGAATTCAGAGGAGATTCAAATATTGTTCATAGATAATCTTTATCATAAACTCACAATTCATCGGATCTCGACAAACACACCGCAAAAAGAATTACATTGAATAGATCTCCAAGAAGATCGAGGAGAACTTTGCATTGCGAATCAAAAAGAGAGAAGAAGCCATCTAGCTAAAAACTATGGACCTGAAGTCTGTGGTAAACTACTCACACTTCATCGGAGAGGCTATGGTGTTGATGTAGAAGCCCTCCGTGATTGATTCCTCCTCCGACGGAGCGCGGGAAAAGGCCCCAAGATGGGATCTCATGGGTATAGAAGGTTGCAGCAGTGGAAATAGGGTTTCGTGGTGCTCCTGGATGTTTTTAGGGTATATGAGTATATATAGGCGAAGGAAGTCGGTCAGGGGAGCCACACGGGGCCCACGAGGGTGGGGTCGCACCTACCCCCCGGGTGCGCCCTCCTGCCTCGTGGCCGCCTCGTTTCTTTCTTGACGTCCACTCCAAGTCTCCTGGATTGCGTTTGTTCCAAAAATAACTCTCCCGAAGGTTTCATTCCGTTTGGACTCCGTTTGATATTCCTTTTCTGCGAAACACTGAAATAGGCAAAAAACAGCAATTTGGACTGGGCCTCCACTTAATAGGTTAGTCCCAAAAATGATATAAAGTATATAATAAAGCCCATTAAACATCCAAAACAGATAATATAATAGCATGGAACAATCAAAAATTATAGATACGTTGTAGATGTATCAAGCATCCCCAAGCTTAATTCATGCTCGTCCTTGAGTAGGTAAATGATAAAACAGAATTTTTGATGTGGAATGCTACCTAGCATAATTCTCAATGTAATTTTCTTTATTGTGGCATGAATGTTCAAATCCAAAAAATTCAAGACAGAAGTTTAATATTGACATAAGAGTAATAATACTTCAAGCATACTAACAAAGTAATCATGTCTTCTCAAAATAACATGGCCAAAGAAAGTTATCCCCTCAAAATAATATAGTTGGCTATGCTCTATCTTCATCACACAAAATATCTAAATCATGCACAACCTCGGTTTCAGCCAAGCAATTGTTTCATACTTTAGTATTTTCAAACTTTTTCAATCTTCACGCAATACATGAGCGTGAGGCATGGACATAGCACTACAGGTGGAGTAGGATGGTGGTTGTGGTGAAGACAAAAAAGGAGAAGATAGTCTCACATCAACTAGGCGTATCAACGGGCTATGGAGATGCCCATTAATAGATATCAATGTGAGTGAGTAGGGATTGCCATGCAACGGATGCACTAGAGCTATAAGTGTATGAAAGCTCATCAAAAGAAACTAAGTGGGTGTGCATCCAACTTGCTCGGTCACGAAGACCTAGGGAAATTTGAGGAAGCCCATCACTGGAATATACAAGCCAAGTTCTATAATGAAAAATGCCCACTAGCATATGAAGGTGCCAACATAGGAGACTCTCTATCATGAAGATCATGGTGCTACTTTGAAGCACAAGTGTGGTAAAAGGATAGTAATATTGTCCCTTCTCTCTTTTTCTCTCATTTTTTTCATTTTTTCTTTTTTCGGTGGTATTCTTTGGCCTCTTTTTTTTTATTTGGGCTTCTTTGGCCTCTTTTATTTTTCATAAAGTCCGGAGAATCATCCCAACTTGTGAGGGAACCATTGCTTCCATCATTCTTTCTTCACATGGGACAATGCTCTAATAATGAAGATCATCACACTTTTATTTACTTACAACTCAAGAATTACAACTCGATACTTAGAACAAAATATGACTCTATGTGGATGCCTCCGGTGGTGTACCGGGATATGCAATGAATCAAGAGTGACATGTATGAAAGGATTATGAATGGTGGCTTTGCCACAAATACGATGTCAACTACATGATCATGCAAAGCAATATGACAATGGTGAAGCGTGTCATAGTAAATGGAAGGGTGGAAAGTTGCATGGAAGTATATCTCGAAATGGCTATGGAAATGCAATGATAGGTAGGTATGGTGGCTGTTTTGAGAAAGGTATATGGTGGGTGTATGATACTGGCGAAAGTTGCACGGCACAAGAGAGGCTAGCAATGGTGGAAGGCTGAGAGTGCGTATAATCCATGGACTCAACATTAGTCATGAAGAACTCACATACTTATTGCAAAAATCTACAAGTTATCAAAACAAAGTACTACACGCATGCTCCTAGGGTAAGGGTTGGTAGGAGTTAACCATCGCGCGATCCCGACCTCCACACATAAGGAAGGCAATCAATAAATAAATCATGCTCCAACTTCATCCAATAATGGTTCACCATACGTGCATGCTATGGGAATCACAAACTTTTAACACAAGTATTCCTGAAATTCACAACTACTCAACTAGCATGACTCTAATATTACCATCTTCATATCTCAAAACAATCATCAAGTATCAAACTTCTCATAGTATTCAATGCACTTTATATGATAGTTTTTATTATACCTATCTTGGATGCCCATCATTTTAGGACTAAAATTTTAACCAAAGCAATTACCATGCTGTTTTAAAGGACTCTCAAAATAATATAAGTGAAGCATGAGAGATCAATAATTTCTATAAAATAAAACCACCACTGTGCTCTAAAGAAGATATAAGTGAAGTACTAGAGCAAAATTATCTAGCCCAAAAGATATAAGTGAAGCACATAGAGTATTCTCATAAATTCTGATTCATGTGTCTCTCCCAAAAGGTGTGTACATCAAGGATAATTGTGGTAAACTAAAAAGCAAAGACTCATATCATACAAGACGCTCCAAGCAAAACACATATCACGTGGTGAATAAAAATATAGCATCAAGTAAAGTTACCGATGGACGAAGACAAAAGAGGGGATGCCCCGGAAAAGCTTAGGCTTATGGTTGTCCTTGAATTTTACCTTGGGGTGCCTTGGGCATCCCCAAGCTTAGGCTCTAGCCACGCCTTATTCCATAATCCATCAAATCTTTACCCAAAACTTGAAAACTTCACAACACAAAACTCAACAGAAAATCTCATGAGCTCTGTTAGCAAAATAAAACAAACCACCATTTTAAGGTACTGTAATGAACTAATTCTTTATTTATATTGGTGTTAAACCTACTTTATTCCAACTTCTCTATGGTTCATACCCCCTGATACTAGCCATAGATTCATCAAAATAAGCAAACAACACACGAAAAACAGAATCTGTCAAAAACAGAACAGTCTGTAGCAATCTGTAACTTTCGAATACTTCTGGAACCCCAAAACTTCTACCAAAATATAAAGTCCTAGAAAATTTGTTTATTAATCTTCTGCAAAAAGAATCAACTTAAAAGAACGTTTCTGTTATTTATGAAAATTATTCTCGTGCGTGCAAAAGTTTCTGTTTTTCAGCAAGATCAAATTAGCTATCACCATAGGTTATCCTATAGGTTTTACTTGGCACAAACACTAATTAAAACATAAAACCACATCTAACCAGAGGCTAGATGAATTATTTATTACTAAACAGGAACAAAAAGTAAAGAACAAAAATAAAATTGGGTTGCCTCCCAACAAGCGCTATCGTTTAACGCCCCTAGCTAGGCATAAAAGCGAGAATAGATCTAAGTATCACCATAATGATAAGGTAAATCACGAAAACTCATCTCATATTCCCTACGTTCAGTAGCAAGTTTTCTTTGTGGCAAGCAAAAGTAATCAAAAGGCTAAATTTAATGGGACAAAAGTCCCCAAGATCAAGCTCGGGAGGTATGGGTTCCTTCTTTGGCCCCTCATATTGCACAACCAATTCATAATTATAAGCATTCTTTTGGCAAAAAGTTATGAGCCTTTGCTCAGGAGAAAATACTAATCCATTGTTTTGAATAGCAAAATCACTATTAAGTTCGAAGATTCTATCAACTAGAACATCGGTAGGAACCTTTTTTTCTAAGGTTTTCATTATAAGCAACATGATCTAAAGATCGTAAACACATTAAGTCTTCTTGATTAAAAAGGATCGCCTCTATGGAAGGACGGCCAGCGTCCAACCTATAATGCGCAAAAATTTCTTTGGCTTCTTTTATTATAAATCTGAACTCATATGCCAAAAAGATAGTAGTTGCACGCTTAACAGAAGAATGCTCAATATTGGAAAATTCTAGGAAAATCCTTTGTATGCAAGGATGCATATGAATAAATTGTTTTTCAAGTTCAACTATAAGCAAGAATATAGCATCCGCAGGACTACTAGTTCTATGAAGAATAGATCCACCCATAGCAGGCAAAGCACCGGCACAAGTAAAGAAATCTTGAATAACCCCTTTTCCAATATGATTACCACTACCGATTCAAAACTTTTTAGTATGTAAGAGAGTGGGTTCTTCAGCAGGATCATCAAAAGCATCAAATTTTCCCATGTTATTACTATTGTCCGTATCAACGATAACCTTCCCAGTTTCAGACATAGTGGCAACAAATACCACAAGGATCAAGTGAAAAAGAGGCGAACAGGAAAAAGAGGGCGAATAAAATGGCAATGGTGAAGTGGGGGAGAGGAAAACGAGAGGCAAATGGCAAATAATGTAATGCGAGTGATAAGAGTTTGTGATGGGTACTTGGTATGTCTTGACTTGTGCGTAGACTCCCCGGCAACGGCGCCAGACATCCTTCTTGCTACCTCTTGAGCATGCGTTGGTTTTCCCTTGAAGAGGAAAGGGTGATGCAGCAAAGAAGCGTAAGTATTTCCCTCAGTTTTTGAGAAGCAAGGTATCAATCCAGTAGGAGGCTACACGCAAATCCCTCATACCCGCACAAACAAATAAGAACCTTGCAACCAACGTGACAAAGGGGTTGTCAATCCCTTCACAACCACTTGCAAAAGTGAGATCTGATAGAGATAATAATATAAATATTTTTGTTATTGTTATGATATATATTGGAAAGTAAAGATTGCAAGATAAAATAGATCAGAAACTTATATGATGGAAAATAGACCCGGGGGCCATAGGTTTCACTAGTGGCTTCTCTCAAGATAGCATAAGTATTACGATGGGTGAACAAATTACTGTCGAGCAATTGATAGAAAAGTGCATAGTTATGAGAATATCTAGGCATGATCAAGTATATAGGCATCACGTCCGCGACAAGTAGATCGAAACGATTCTGCATCTACTACTATTACTTCACAGATCGACCGCTATCCAACATGCATCTAGAGTATTAAGTTCATAAGAACAGAGTAATGCATTAGGCAAGATGACATGATGTAGAGGGATAAAATCAAGCAATATGATATAAACCCCATCTTTTTTTCCTCGATGGCAACAATACAATACGTGCCTTGTTGCTTCTGCTGTCACTGGGAAACGAAACCGCACGATTGAACCCAAAGCTAAGCACTTCTCCCATTGCAAGAAAGATCAATCTAGTACACCAAACCAAACTAATAATTCGAAGAGACTTGCAAAGATAACACATCATGTTGGGAAACGTAGTAATTTCAAAATCTTCCTACGCACACGCAAGATCATGGTGATGATATAGCAACGAGGGGAGAGTGTTGTCTACGTACCCTCGTAGACCGAAGCGGAAGCGTTGACACAACGTAGAGGAAGTAGTCGTACCTCCTCCCGGTCCGACCGATCCAAGCACCGCACTCCGCACCTCCGAGTTCTTGACACGCGTACAGCTCGATGACGCACCCTCGATCTCCAATCCAAGAGAGGCGCCGAGGGGAGTTCCACAAGACGACGGCGTGGTGGCGATCTTGATGTTCTCTGTCACAGGCTTCGCCTAAGCACCGCTACAATATGACCGAGGTGTAATATCATGGAGGGGGGCACCGCACACGGCTAAGGAACGATCAATGATCAACTTGTGTGTCTAGGGTGCCCCTCGGCCCCCGTATATAAAGGAGGGAGGGAGGAGGAGGCCGGCCTAGGGAGGAGGCGCGCCATAGGGGAGTCCTACTCCCACCGGGACTAGGATTCTCCCTTTCCTAGTCCAACTAGGGATCCTTCCATGTAGTAGGAGTAGGAGACTAGGAAGGGGAAGAGAGAAGGGAAGGAAGGAGGGGGTGCGGCCCCTCCCCCCTAGTCCAATTCGGACTAGGCCTTGGGGGGGCGCGCGGCCTGCCCTAGGCAGCCCCTCTCTCTTTACCGCAGGGCCCAATAAGGCCCAATACTTCTCCCCGGCGAATTCGCGTAACTCTCCAGACTCGATAAATACCGAATGACTCGAACCTTTCCGAACTCCGAATATAGTCGTCCAATATATCGATCTTTACGTCTCGACCATTTCGAGACTTCTTGTCATGTCCCCGACCTCATCCGGGACTCGAACTCCTTCGTACATCAAAACTCATAAACTCATAATATAACTATCATCGAAACCTTAAGCGTGCGGACCCTACGGTTCGAGAACAATGTAGACATGACCGAGACACGTCTCGGTCAATAACCAATAGCGGGACCTGGATGCCCATATTGGTTCCTACATATTCTACGAAGATCTTTATCGGTCGATCCGCATAACAACATACGTTGTTCCTTTGTCATCGGTATGTTACTTGCCCGAGATTTGATCGTCGGTATCCAATACCTAGTTCAATCTCATTACCGACAAGTCTCTTTACTCGTTCCGTAATACATCATCTCATAATTAACTCATTAGTTACATGCTTGCAAGGCTTAGGTGATGAGTATTACCGAGAGGGCCCAGAGATACCTCTCCGACAATCGGAGTGACAAATCCTAATCTCGAATTATGCCAACCCAACATGTACCTTTGGAAACACCTGTAGAGCACCTTTATAATCACCCAGTTATGTTGTGACGTTTGGTAGCACACAAAGTGTTCTTCCGGTAAACGGGAGTTGCACAATCTCATAGTTGCAGGAACTTTGTATAAGTCATGAAGAAAGCAATAGCAACATACTAAACGATCAAGTGCTAAGCTAACGGAATGGGTCAAGTCAATCACATCATTCTCCTAATGATGTGATCCCGTTAATCAAATGACAACTCTTTTGTCCATGGCTAGGAAACATAACCATCTCTGATAAACGAGCTAGTCAAGTAGAGGCATACTAGTGACACTATGTTTGTCTATGTATTCACACATGTATTATGTTTCCGGTTAATACAATTCTAGCATGAATAATAAACATTTATCATGAAATAAGGAAATAAATAATAACTTTATTATTGACTCTAGGGCATATTTCCTTCAGTCTCCCACTTGCACTAGAGTCAATAATCTAGTTCACATTGCCATGTGATTTAACAGCAATATTCATATCTGTATATGATTAACACCCATAGTTCACATCATAATGTGACCAACATCCAAAGGGTTTAAGGTGTGATCATGTTTTGCTCGTGAGAGAAGCTTAGTCAACGGGTCTGTCACATTCAGAGCCGTATGTATTTTGCAAATATTTTATGTCCACAATGCTCAGCACGGAGCTACTCTAGCTAATTGCTCCCACTTTTAATATGTATCCAGATTGAGACGTAGAGTCTTCTGGATCGGTGTAAAAGTTTGCACTGATGTAACTTTTACAACAAACTCTTTTATCACCTCCATAATCGAGAAACATCTCCTTAGTCCTTACTAAGGATATTCTTGACCAATGTCCAGTGATCTACTCCTAGATCACTATCGTACTCCCTTGCCAAATACAGAGCAAGGTATACAATAGGTCTGGTACATAACATAGCATACTTTATAGAACCTATGACTGAGGCATAGGGAATGACTTTCATTCTCTTTTCTATTTTCTGCTGTGGTCGGGATTTGAGTCTTACTCAATTTCACACCTTTGCAACACAGGAAAGAACTCTTTCTTTGACTGTTCCATCTTGAACTATTTCAAAATCTTGCCAAGGTATGTACTCATTGAAAAACTTATCAAGCGTCTTGGTCTATCTCAATAGATCTTGATGCTCAATATGTAAGTAGCATTTACTGACGTCTTTTCTTTTTAAAGAAATCCTTTAAAACACTCCTTTATGCTTTGCAGAAAAATTCTACATCATTTCTGATCAGCAATATGTCACTCACATATACTAATCAGAAAGGATGTAGTGCTCCCACTCACTTTATTTTAAATACAGGCTTCATCGTAAGTCCATATAGAACTATATGCTTTGATCAACTTATCAAAGCGTATATTCCAACTCCGAGATGCTTGCACCAGTCCATAGATGGATCGATGGAGCTTGCACATTTTGTTAGCACCTTTAGGATTGACAAAACCTTCTGGTTGCATCATATACAACTCTTCTTTAATAAATCCATTAAGGAATGCAGTTTTGACATCCATTTGCCAGATTTCATAAAATGTGGCAATTGCTAACATCATTCAGACAGACTTAAGCATCGATACGAGTGAGAAAATCTCATCGTATTCAACACCTTGAACTTGTTGAAAACCTTTCGCAACAAGTCGAGCTTGGTAGATAGTAATACTACTATCAGTGTCCGTCTTCCTCTTGAAGATCCATTTATTTAACATGGCTTGCTGATCATTGAGCAAGTCAATCAAAGTCCATACTTTGTTCTCATACATGGATCATATCTCAGATTTTATGGCCTTGAGCCATTTCGCAGAATCTGGGCTCATCATCGCTTCCTCATAGTTCGTAGGTTCATCATGGTCTAGTAACATGACTTCCAGAACATGATTACTACACCACTCTGGTGCGGATCTTACTTTGGAAGACCTACGAGGTTCTGTAGTAACTTGATCTGAAGTTTCATGATCAATATCATTAGCTTCCTCACTAATTGGTGTATTTGTCACAGAACTGATTTCGTGATGAACTACTTTCCAATAAGGGAACAGTACAGATTACCTCATCAAGTTCTACTTTCCTCCCACTCACTTCTTTCGAGAGAAACTCCTTCTCTAGAAAGGATCCATTTTTAGCAATGAATATCTTGCCTTCGGATCTGTGATAGAAGGTGTACCCAACTATTTCCTTTGGGTATTCTATGAAGAAGCACTTCTCCGATTTGGGTTCGAGCTTATCAGGATGAAATTTTTTCACATAAGCATCGTAGCCCCAAACTTTAAGAAACGACAACTTTAGGTTTACTGCTAAACCATAGTTCATACGGTGTCGTCTCAACGGATTTTGATGGTGCCCTATTTCAAGTGAATGCAGCTGTCTCTAATGCATAACCCCAAAACGATAGTGGTAAACCGGTAAGAGACATCATAGATCGCACCATATCTTATAAAATACGATTACGACGTTCGGACACACCATAATGTTGTAGTGTTCCGGTGTCGTGAATCGTGAAACTATTCCACATTTGTTTTATATGAAGGCCAAACTCAGAACTCAAATATTCTCCTCCACGATCGATCGCAGAAACTTTATTTTCTTGTTACGATGATTTTCCACTTCACTCTGAAATTCTTTAAACCTTTCAACTATTTCAGACTTATGTTTCATCAAGTAGATATACCCATATCTGCTTAAATCATCTGTGAAGGTCAGAAAATAATGATACTCGCCACGAGCCTTAATACTCATTGGTCTGCATACATCAGTATGTTTTATTTCCAACAAGTTTGTTGCTCGTTCCATTGTTCCGAAGAACGGAGTTTTAGTCATCTTGCCCAAAAGGCACGGTTCGCAAGCATCAAATGATTCATAACCAAGTGATTCCGAAAATCCATCTTTATGGAGTTTCTTCATGCGCTTTACACCGATATGACCCAAACGGCAGTGCCACAAATAAGTTGCACTATCATTATTAACTTTGCATCTTTTGGCATCAATATTACGAATATGTGTATCACTACGATCGAGATCCAACAAACTATTTTCATTGGGTGTATGACCATTGAAGGTTTTATTCATGTAAATAGAACAACAATTATTCTCTGACTTTAAATGAATAACCATATTGCAATAAACATGATCAAATCATATTCATGCTCAACGCAAACGCTAAATAACATTTATTTAGGTTTTAACACTAATCCCGAAAGTATGGGGAGTGTGCGATGATGATCATATCAATCTTGGAACTACTTCCAATACTCATCGTCACTTTCCCTTCAACTAGTCTCTGTTTATTCTGTAACTCCTGTTTCGAGTTACTAATCTTAGCAACCGAACAAGTATCAAATACTCAGGGGCTACTATAAACACTAGTAAGGCACACATCAATAATCAGATATCAAATATACCCTTGTTCACTTTTCCATCCTTCTTATCCACCAAATATTCGTGGCATTTCCGCTTCGGTGGACCATTTCCTTTGCAAAGTAAACACTCAATTTCAGGCTATGGTCCAGCTTTGGGCTTCTTCGCAGGAGTGACAACTTGCTTGTCTTTCCACTTGAAGTTCCCTTTCTTTCCCTTTGCCCTTCTCTTGAAACTAGTGGTCTTGTCAATCATCAACACTTGATGGTCTTTTATTGATTTCTACCTTCATTGATTTCAACATCACGAAGAGCTCGGGAATCGTTTTCGTCAAACCTTGCATACTATAGTTCATCACGAAGTTCTAGTAACTTAGTGATGGTGACTAGAGAATTCTGTCAATCACTATCTTATCTAGAAGATTAACTCCCACTTGATTCAAGCGATTGAAGTACCTGCATAATCTGAGCACATGCTCACTAGTTGAGCGATTCTCCTCCATCTTTTAGCTATAGAACTTTGTTGGAGACTTCATATCTCTCAACTCGGGTATTTGCTTGAAATATTAACTTCAACTCCTGGAACATCTTATATGGTCCATGACGCTCAAAACGCCTTTGAAGTCCCGATTCTAAGCCGTTAAGCATGGTGCACTAAACTATCAAGTAGTCATCATATTGAGCTAGCCAAACGCTCATAACGCCTACATCTGCTCCTGCAATAGGTCTGTCACCTAGCGGTGCATCAAGGACATAATTCTTACAGGCAAAGAATGAGGATAAACCTCGATCACGGATCAAATCCGCATCATTGCTACTAGCAATTTTTCAACACAATTTTCTCTAGGAACATATCAAAATAAACATATGAAAGCAACAACGCAAGCTATTGATCTTACAACATAATTTGCAAAATACTACTAGGACTAAGTTCATGATAAATTAAAGTTCAATTAATCATATTACTTAAGAACTCCCACTTAGACGGACATCTCTCTAGTCATCTAAGTGATGACGTGATCCAAATCAACTAAACCATGACCGATCATCACGTGAGATGGAGTAGTTTTCAATGGTGAACATCACTATGTTGATCATATCTACTATATGATTCACGTTCGACCTTTCGGTCTCCGTGTTCCGAGGCCATATCTGCATATGCTAGGCTCGTCAAGTATAACCTGAGTATTCCGCGTGTGCAAAACTGGCTTGCACCCGTTGTAGATGGACGTAGAGCTTATCACACCCGATCATCACGTGGTGTCTCGAAGACGATTTAACTTTGGCAACGGTGCATACTCAGGAGAACACTTCTTGATAATTTTAGTGAGAGATCATCTTAAAATGCTACCGTCAATCAAAGCAAGATAAGATGCAAAAGGATAAACATCACATGCAATCAATATAAGTGATATGATATGGCCATCATCATCTTGTGCTTGTGATCTCCATCTTCAAGCACCGTCATGACCACCATCGCCACCGGTAGCGACACCTTGATCTCCATCGTAGCATCGTTGTCGCTTCGCCATCTATTGCTTCTACGACTATCGCTACCGCTTAGTGATAAAGTAAAGCAATTACAGTATGCGTTGCATTTCATACAATAAAGCGACAACCATATGGCTCCAGCCAGTTGCCGATAACTTCGTTACAAAACATGATCATCTCATACAATAAAATATAGCATCACGCCTTGACCATATCACATCACAACATGCCCTGCAAAAACAAGTTAGACGCCCTCTACTTTGTTGTTGCAAATTTTACGTGGCTGCTACGGGCTTAGCAAGAACCGTTCTTACCTCGCATTAAAACCACAATGATAGTTTGTCAAATAGACTCGCTTTAACCTTCACAAGGACCGGGCGAGCCACACTCGGTTCAACTAAAGTGAGAGAGACAGACACCGCCAGCCACCTTTAAGCATGAGTGCTCGAACGGTGAAACCAGTCTCGCGTAAGCGTCTGGCGCTAATGTCGGTCCGGCCGCTTCATCTCACAATACCGCTGAACCAAAGTATGACATGCTGGTAGGCAGTATGACTTATATCGTCCACAACTCACTTGTGTTCTACTCGTGCATATAACATCAACGCATAAAACCTAGGCTCGGATGCCACTGTTGGGAAACGAAGTAATTTCAAAATTTTCCTACGCACACGCAAGATCATGGTGATGATATAGCAACGAGGGGAGAGTGTTGTCTACGTACCCTCATAGACCGAAGCGGAAGCGTTGACACAACGTAGAGGAAGTAGTCGACATCCTCCCGGTCCGACCGATCCAAGCACCATTACTCCGCACCTCCGAGTTCTTGACACGCGTACAGCTCGATGACGCACCCTCTATCTCCAATCCAGAGAGGCGCCGAGGGGAGTTCCACAAGACGACGGTGTGGTGACGATCTTGATGTTCTCTGTCGCGCAGGCTTCGCCTAAGCACCGCTACAATATGACCGAGGTGTAATATCGTGGAGGGGGGCACACACGGCTAAGGAACGATCAATGATCAACTTGTGTGTGTAGGGTGCCCCCGCCTCATATATAAAGGAGGGAGGGAGGAGGAGGCCGGCCTAGGGAGGAGGCGCCATAGGGGAATCCTACTCCCACCGGGAGTAGGATTCCCCCAACTAGGGATCCTTCCATGTAGTAGGAGTAGGAGACTAGGAAGGGGAAGAGAGAAGGGAAGGAAGGAGGGGGTGCGGCCCCTCCCCCTAGTCCAATTCGGACTAGGCCTTGGGGGGGGGGCGCGGCCTACCCTAGGCAGCCCTCTCTCTTTCCCGCAGGGCTCAATAAGGCCCAATACTTCTCCCCGGCGAATTCTCGTAACTCTCCGGTACTCCGATAAATACCCGAATGACTCGGAACCTTTCCGAACTCCGAATATAGTCGTCCAATATATCAATCTTTACGTCTCGACCATTTCGAGACTCCTCGTCATGTCCCCGATCTCATCCGGGACTCAACTCCTTCGGTACATCAAAACTCATAAACTCATAATATAAGCTCGCCATCGAAACCTTAAGCGTGCGGACCCTACGGTTCGAGAACAATGTAGACATGACCAAGACACGCCTCCGGTCAATAACCAATAGCGGGACCTGGATGCCCATATTGGTTCCTACATATTCTACGAAGATCTTTATCGGTCGCATCAAGATAACAACATACGTTGTTCCCTTTGTCATCGGTATGTTACTTGCCCGAGATTTGATCGTCGGTATACAATACCTAGTTCAATCTCGCTACCGCAAGTCTCTTTACTCGCTCCGTAATACATCATCTCATAATTAACTCATTAGTTACATGCTTGCAAGGCTTAGGTGATGAGTATTACCGAGAGGGCCCAGAGATACCTCTCCGACAATCGGAGTGACAAATCCTAATCTCGAATTATGCCAACCCAACATGTACCTTCGAAACACCTGTAGAGCACCTTTATAATCACCCGATTACGCTAGACATTTGGTAGCACACAAAGTGTTCTTCCGGTAAACGGGAGTTGCACAATCTCATAGTTGCAGGAACTTTTCTATAAGTCATGAAGAAAGCAATAGCAACATACTAAACGATCAAGTGCTAAGCTAACGGAATGGGTCAAGTCAATCACATCATTCTCCTAATGATGTGATCCCGTTAATCAAATGACAACTCTTTTGTCCATGGCTAGGAAACGTAACCATCTCTGATAAACGAGCTAGTCAAGTAGAGGCATACTAGTGACACTATGTTTGTCTATGTATTCACACATGTATTATGTTTCCGGTTAATACAATTCTAGCATGAATAATAAACATTTATCATGAAATAAGGAAATAAATAATAACTTTATTATTGCCTCTAGGGCATATTTCCTTCACATCATACATAAAAGAATTCAAAGGAGATTCAAATATTGTTCATAGATAATCTTTATCATAAACCCCCAATTCATCGGATCTCAACAAACACACCGCAAAAAGAATTACATCGAATAGATCTCCAAGAAGATCGAGGAGAACTTTGTATTGAGAATCAAAGAGAGAGAAGAAGTCATCTAGCTAATAACTATGGACCCAAAGGTCTGTGGTAAACTACTCACACTTCATCGGAGAGGCTATTGTGTTGATGTAGAAGCCCTCCGTGATCTATTCCCCCTCCGGCGGAGCGCGGGAAAAGGCCCCAAGATGGGATCTCATGGGTACAGAAGGTTGCAGCTATGGAAATAGGGTTTCGTGGTGCTCCTGGATATTTTCAGGGTATATGAGTATATATAGGCGAAGGAAGTCGGCCAGGGGAGCCACGAGGGGCCCATGAGGGTGAAGGGCGTGCCTACCCCCCTGGGCGCGCCCTCCTGCCTCGTGGCCGCCTCATTTCTTTCTTGACGTCCACTCAAAGTCTCCTGGATTGCGTTTGTTCCAAAAATAACTCTCCTGAAGGTTTCATTCCGTTTGGACTCCGTTTGATATTCCTTTTCTGCGAAACAATGAAATTGGCAAAAAAACAGCAATTTGGACTGGGCCTCCAGTTAATAGGTTAGTCCCAAAAATGATATAAAAGTATATAATAAAGCACATTAAACATCCAAAATAGACAATATAATAGCATGGAACAATCAAAAATTATATACGTTGGAGACGTATCACTGCACCCCTGCTCCTGTCGTCGGGCGCAAAGGGATGCGACGGTGCATCCTGATCCACCTGGACCGGATCGAAGACTTCGCCCCTGATGTCGACGGCAGGGTTCCTTGGAGGTCGCACCCACACACCCCCTTCGACTGGTGCTATGGCGTGGTGGATGGTGAGGCCCGCTCTCGGGATCGCCGTGTTGGGGATGAGCGTCGATCCACGACGACCGTGACAGAGACGACGAGCAAGATGGACGTGGAAGGCGCAGCGACCGCAGCTCTTCCTCCCGGCGCGGCCTGTTTTGGAGCCGCACCATGGCTCCCCGACGTGATGATGGCCGGGAAGGAGGCTCTCGTGATGGACGGCGACGCGATGAGCGTGACTCCCGCGGCTGCTATGATGGCGGCATGCGTCGAGATGTCCCGGACTACAGGAAGATTGACACAAACAGGGTGCAGCGCCTTCCTGATGGTGTTGTCATCCCCACTTCAGGCAGGCGGGCTCGGCATCGCGTGGCTGGTCCGGAGAGGCGCTCGCGCTCTTGCGAGGTGTCTGGCTTCCGATGCACTGAAGAAACCCGCGGCAAATCACCTCCTGCATCACCCCACACCACATCCTGCGACGTGATTGAGCTGCAACCCTCCCCCTGCTTCCTGCCTAGTTGCATTGTGCTCCCTTCTGTCTGGGATCACCCGTGTCTCCTGAGGCGCCTCCAGGGTGGTTGTAACACCCCAGTGTAATGATGCTACAGTAATCCCTGGGGTTAAGTTAATCATTTTGCTAAACAAGTGTTTGATCATCATTGTCTCATGTCTCTTCCAAATTCTCCTTTGCATGCAATTTCAAATGCTAAGTGAAATTCAAAATTGCTCAAACATGAAAACTACAATGTTCATATTGTGCCAAATAATGCATAATTAATATTGGTGGTGAACCAACATTTTTTCAAAGTGTCTAAGTGGCCTAAAATAGCTAAAACAGAAAGTTTTTAAAAGAAAAGGCAAAAATTAAAAAAAAGGAAAAACAAAGGGGTGGGAGAGCCCCTGGCCTTCCCATGGGCCTCGACCCATCCCAGTAGGCCGGCCCACTCCCCCTCCCCGGTCGCTTCCTGTTCCTCCGACCGGGTGGGACAGCGTGCGCTCGTCACCGTCCAACCACCTCGTCGGTGATGCCCGACTAGAGGATAAGGCCCCGGACGCCTCGAGTCCTCCCCCTCACCTACCGCCACTCCCGCTTCTCCGTCCCCATGGCTCTCCCTCACCCATTCTCACCTTCTCTCTCTTCCTCTCCTTCGTTTTGGAGAGGAGGCCGACAAGGTCGCCGCCGTGCCTCACTCATCTCCGCGGCCACAGCCACCGCAATGCTTCGTCGACGCGTCTGTTGTCTTCTTCGTCGTCTTCCTCAACGTCTGGTGGTTGCAGGTGGAGCCTGGAGGCACTGCAGCACCGGGAATCCGTTGTTCCCCGTCTCCGATCGCCGCCGCCTACTTCATCTCTGATGCCAACTCTGTAGCTCCTAAACCATCACGCACCTACGTGTGAGCCGCGCGGTGAGCTTCTCCGTCCCTTGATACCCTTCGTTGACCCCTCGCGCACTGTAGCTACCTCGCCGCCATGGCCGAGCCCATCGCCACCTGGCTAGTCGCCGTCGCGTCTCCAGCGACCAAACGGCTTCGGGACCGCGTCCATTGACCGCACACACACGTGTAGAGCGCACATGTCCTTTTGCTTTGAACCATAACGCACGACATCGCCGTTTTTGCCAACACCCGTAGAACTACGCCGCTGACCTCGCCGCCGGCGAAGATTCCGGCCGTTACGGCCCGCACCACCACCACGGTTGGATGCGGCCCAGCCTCACCGTTTGAACACGCCAGACCACGGCTCAAATGATGCGTCGTAGCGCGATTCCGGCCGTCTCCGGCATTCGGCCGCCGCGAATGGCCTCGCCGGCGCTACTTTGGCGCCGGTGCTGACCTGGCCGACCTGGGGCCACCCCCAGGGTCGCTACCAGCGGGTCCTGCGGGCCCCAGTTGACTGGGTTGACTTAGTCAACTGCTGACTGGGCAGCCTAGTGGCCCTGACATGCGGTCCCCACCGCATAATTAGTTTAACTAAACAATTTTATAATGAAAATTAATTAGTTAGTTAAATGAGTCACTGAAAGGTGGGGTCCAGTAGCTAATTAACTCTGCTTAGCTAAAATAAAACTCTGTTAGCCCCTCTGTCCATGACAGGTGGGATTCTCTAGTCAGTTTGACCAGTCAACGGGTCTATTGACCTGCTGATGTCATGCTGACATCATTTCCATTTTTGTTAATTTAAATAAATTCTGGAAATACTAAAATCTTTGAAAAATCGTAGATAAATGATCGTAACTCCGATGAAAATGTTTTCTACATGAAAGTTGCTCAGAAAAACATAAAGAATCCGGATACGCGATCCGTTTACCTGTTAGATGCCTCTAACTATCTGAACATGGAACATTCCCCCTCCGGTCATCTATCTGACGAAGGTCCGGAACCGGGAAAACATTCCCGGTTGATTTCCCCCTTCACCTTTATCGTGTAGCCATATGTTAGGTCACACCCGACACGTCATATTGCCATGTTATGCTTTGTTTGCTTTATATTTATTGTTTCTTCCCCCTCTTCTCTCCGGTAGACCCCGAGACCGATGCCGCCCCTGTGATCGACTTCGTCAACGACGATACTTCTTCCTTTTCAGCAGAGCTTCCAGGCAAACCCCCCCCTTTGATCATCCCGATATCACCCATTCAATTCTCTCATGCTTGCATTAGATTTTGTTACTGTAATTGTTTGCTCCTATTCTGATGCATAACCTGCTTTTGTATCTGCTGTTGTACCTTACCTTCTTATCCTAAACTGCTTAGTATAGGTTGGTTAGTGATCCATCAGTGACCCCCACCTTGTCCTTGTTGCCCCTGCTTCATCGTCAAAGACCCGATCAACGGGATCGAAGACTAGGCCCCGACACCGCACATCACTTTCCCCTTAGTTGCTCGACACTACTGGGTTACTATCAAGTGCCGAGGGTGAGACCTCATCAACACTTCTGATGATAACCCTGTAGTGTAGCTATTCGCATGGTCATTGAGGGTGATTTTGCCTTCACCACTTTCGATACGACTCTGTCGTGCAACCCCTCAAGTGTGAACCTCGAGGGTGGTTCCTCTTACGTTCACCTTGATGATTACATCGAGTGGAATCCACCGAGGGTGGTTCCTCAGGGTTCCCCTTGGTGTTAGACACACATTTACTATGGTTACTATGACTTTACACTGAACCATGTTACTAAAGATGGTTTGGCCCTAAGGGGTACTCGCGCGAGCTTAGTTGCGAGTGATGTGGAGTCGGGTTGGCCTGGAAGGTGTCCGCGAGATACTTACGAGGCGTGGCTGGGCATTCTTAGCCCTTGCCGCAAGTCCTCGAGACGGGGCGACGGGGTCACATCGATCGTGAGTCTCTGCTCGTTACCGCGTGCTCCTAATCCACTACGATTTGGATATTTGATCTGAGGGGCCTCTAGCCTGATAGCGCTAACCATCATGTGGGCATGGTATGGACGCTCTGTGTAGTATGCATCAGCCGAAGCTTAATAGACGTCAGCGACTGAGTGGCGCGCGCCGGGTTGGACTGGTAAGTGAGGGAGTCCTAGATTAGGGGGTCCTCGGACAGCCGGACTATATGCTTATGCCGGACTGTTGGACTCTGAAGATATAAGATTGAAGACTTTGTCCTGTGTCCGGGTGGGACTCTCCTTTGCGTGGAAGGCAATCTTGGCAATTCAGATATAAACCGGAGGGTTTAGTCCGTAGGATAACTACAATCATAATCATAGGCTAGCTTCTAGGGTTAGCCTCTACGATCTCGTGGTAGATCAACTCCTGTAATACTCATATCATCAAGATTAATCAAGCAGGAAGTAGGGTATTACCTCCATAGAGAGGGCCCGAACCTGGGTAAACATTGTGTCCCCCGCCTCCTGTTACCATTAGCCTTAGACGCATAGTTCGGGACCCCCTACCCGAGATCCACCGGTTTTGACACCGACATTGGTGCTTTCACTGAGAGTTCCACTGTGTCGTCACGTTAAGGCTTGATGGCTCCTTCAATCATCCACAACGATGCGATCTAGGGTGAGGTTTTCCTCCCCGGACAGATCTTCGTATTTGGCGGCTTCATACTGTAGGCCAACTCGCTTGGCCATCTGGAGCAGATCGATAGCTACGCCCCTGGCCATCAGGTCAGGTTTGGAAGCCTAAACTACACTGCCGACATCCGCGGAGACTTGATCTTTGACAGATTCGAGCCCATCACAGGTGCGCCCTACAGTTGCGATGAGCATGACCTGGATCTTCCATCGGATGGTGTTCAAGAGATCGCACCTGCAGCTGCCCTGGCTTTAAATCCAAAGCAGATTGTGCCATCCGAGGACGGGTGGATGGACCCCGCCACGGAGGCTGCACACTCAACGGCGATAGAGCCGAACACAGATCCCACTCCCAAGGATATCTGTGTCTTCGGACCCTCGGACTCGTCTCCAACCAGGGGCTCCGAACCGCATGCATCCATGCCCATCTGATCTGACTGGGCACCGATCATGGAGTTTAGCTCCGAGGATATCTTTCAGCACTCGCCCTTGGGCGATGCGCTAAACTCATTAAAATCTCTCTCCCTGTCAGGAAACTCCTGGCCGAACTGTGTCCGGCTTGAGTGGGAAGCGGATGACAAAGGAATTTGTTACGCACCCACCACCCACTTAATAGCCACTGTCGACGACTCAACCGACATGCTCGATTTCGACTCCGAAGACATCGACGACGATGATGCCGGAGAAAAACGGGAACCACCGCCTGTCGGTGTCAAAACCGGTGGATCTCGGGTAGGGGGTCCCGAACTGTGCGCCTAGGTGGATGGTAACAGGAGACAAGGGACACAATGTTTTACCCAGGTTCGGGCCCTCTTGATGGAGGTAAAACCCTACGTCCTGCTTGATTAATATTGATGATATGGGTAGTACAAGAGTGGATCTACCACGAGATCAAGGAGGCTAAACCCTAGAAGCTAGCCTATGGTATGATTGTTGTAATGGAGGTTATGTCCTACGGACTAAAGCCCTCCGCTTTATATAGACACCGGAGAGGGCTAGGGTTACACAGAGTCGGTTACAATGGTAGGAGATCTACATATCCGTATCACCAAGCTTGCCTTCCACGCCAAGGAAAGTCCCATCCGGACACGGGACGGAGTCTTCAATCTTGTATCTTCATAGTCTTGTAGTCCGCGGACGATGATAGTCCGCTGTCCGGACACCCCTAGTCCAGACTCCTCAAGAGCCCCTGAATCGGCTTCAATGACGATGAGTCCGCGCAAGATAATGTTCGGCATTGCAAGGCGGGTTCCTCCTTTGAATAATCCAGAAAAGATTGTGAACACCAGGATAGTGTCCGGCTCTGCAAAATAAATTCCACATTCCACCGTAGAGAGAATAAAATGAACACAAGTTCAATCTGCTGACGTATTTTGCGGCATGACGTCACGCCACTACCAAGCCTTTACTTGAATCGTTTTTTATTATATCGCCTCAGCGCGTTTAGCGAAGCGGTTTCCTTGGCACGTCTTGTCGAAGCAGAGATCATGTTCCCCTTATTCCGAGATTCTCATCAATACGGGCATGGGTAACCCAACCGCGCCATTGATGGTGGCGCTTGAGAGATAAGCGAGTTTTACCAGGCTAGTGGGGACGCATAGTCTTCGTCCGCCTATATATAAGGGATAAGGATTCACCTTTTCACCTACGCCCTCTTCCTCCTTTGCTTATCCATCTCCGCAGACTGAGCTCCAGCGCCCAAGTTCACAAGATCTAGTCTCAACCTTCTCCGACCATGTCCGGAGCGGAGGCAAGTGGTTGGCCTCCACCGTTAAGGAGGAGCACATCACAAAGCTGCTTGCAGCCGGATACCTTCCGGCGACATCAAGCGCCGGCTGCCCGACGAGGGCAGCTCATCCCCACCCCCAGCCCCATGAGAGGGTCGCTTTCCTTCCCCACTTCCTCCGCTGACTGGGCTTTCCACTTCACCCCTTTGTCCGGGGGCTCATGTTCTACTACGGCCTGGATTTCCATGATCTGGCGCCGAACTTCATCCTCAACATCTCGGCGTTTATCGTTGTGTGCGAGGCCTTCCTCTGCATCCAGCCCCACTTCAGCTTGTGGCTCAAGACCTTCAATGTCAAGCCGAAGGTAGTGAAGGGCACTCAAGCGGAGTGCAGAGGCGCCATGTTGGGCAAGATGCCCAACGTCCTTTGGTTCGAAGGGGCCTTCGTGGAATCCGTCAAGGGGTGGCAGTCGGGGTGGTTCTATATCACCGAGCCGCGCGACCCTAAGTGGGCGGCGGCCCCCGAGTTCAGATCAGGTATCCCTACGCAGCTCACCTCTTGGAAAGAGAAGGGCTTGCTGTGGGGTAATCCGAAGGAGCTGACGGGACTCCAAGCCTGTATCGAGAAGCTGGTGAACAAGAAGCTCAGGCTGGTTAACATGGTCCAAGTCATGCTCGTCCGCCGGATTCTCCCATGCCAAGAACGGGCATTCAATCTGTGGGAGTTCGATCCGGAACAGCACCAGGCGTTGAGCGGGCTCTTCGAAACGACGTACAAAGGCGCCTGGAGGGTGCTGTTTAAGGGCGCCGAAGCCCCCACATCCGCGACGGAAGATCGTGGATTTCACTCGCAGCGTCCAGCTGACGAGGTAAGTGATTCTAACCCTTTACGGGACACTTGTTGTTAATAGTTTGACCCTAAGCGGGTTCCACTCTTCCTTTTCCTTTGACAGGAGTGGATGCCAAAAGGCCTAGTGGACGCCCGTCTAGCGGGGTTGCTGGCTCCGGCGCCGCACGTGGTGCCGGAGAAGAAGGCCAAGAAGGTGGCCACGGGTACTCGAAAGAGTTCCCATTTTCAGGTGTCCGACGACTCCGAGGCGGATTCCTCCCCTGAAGATGATGAGGAGGAAGAAGACTCTCTCCCAGAGGAGGGAGAGAGAAAGAGGAAGGCCTCCCCAACAGGGGAGGCCGAAGGGTCCAAGAGGGGAAGAACTATTCCCCCGGACAGTTCCGCCAATGCCAACATTGGCGAAGAAGAGTGGCCTTCAAGGGCCAGGCCTCCGGCGAGATCGTAAGTATCCGGATTCCTGAGTAATTTATGATTTCTTTTTATGTCACATAGTGTCCTTCTAATTCCGCATACTGCTTGTAGTCCGGCCGATGATGATCTCCCCGCTTCATCGAGCGGGTCGTTGGCTCCGTCGGATGTAGATTCCATCCCGACTGCCTCCACCCCTCGCGCCGATGAGGACGCCGAGGTGGGATCCCAGAAAGGGACCCATCAGGAGGAGGCTCCAGAGGCGCCGCAAGGCAGCCTCCCGGACTTTGCGCCGGACTCCACACCGGAACCCGCAGTGGTTCCGGAGTCCGGCAAGCGGCCCCTTCGCAAGAAGGGCAAGACCGTGACGCCGGCGGCCCCCGTCCAACCGGAGGCGCCGGACAACTTGTTGGAGGCGCTCAAAGGCGCTTCCATCGAGGAAGAACACCGCACTATCATGAGTGCGGTGATTCAGAAGGTTCAGCTCGCCAAGAGCGGGCTGACCGAAGCCTGCAGCAGCCTTCTAACAGGCTTTGAGGTAAGAAGTTAAAATTATGTAATGTAATACCGCATAGACAGTAGCCCCTGATGCTCGGTTCGGTGTTCGGAAAGAAAAGCCGGACTGAGGATCTAAAAAGATATACGCAGGTTGCTAAAAGTTATGTCAATATGGGTTTGCAGGCTGCTTTTCTTGACCTCTGCCGCACTTATCATGGAGGTCGGTGTATTGAAGCAGATCTCGAGCGGTCCGAGCAAGAGCTCGGCCGTGCCAAGAAGCCGCTCGAGGACAAAGAAGGTGAGTAGCACCACTTTGAATATTTACCTTACAGAAAAGGATTTCAGTTGCAATAAAACTAACAAGGATAACGTGGGTACTGCAGGGGCCACGAACGAGGTGGCAACCCTGAAGGAGGTTGTGTCTGTGGCCGAACGCAATGCGGCCGCGGAACGGGCAGAGCGAGAGAAGCAGGAGGCGCGGGTGGCGGAGGTGCGGCAAGAGCTCCAGGCTCTCATGGAGAAGCATGAGAGTTTGGAGCGCGACTCAAAGACTCGAGAGTCCAAGCTCGCCTCGGCTCTCGAAAGTACCAAGTCCGCCAAGGCCGAAGCCCGTAAGGCCCTTCAGGAGGTTGAGGATATGAAGAAAATAGCGGCGGGTAAGGCATTTTTCATGCAAAGCAAGCATGTTAATGTAAACAACCTGACACTTACCCGAATTCGGATCTCTCCAGGGGCGTTTGCAGATCTGCCTCACAGTATATCCGATGCCGCCGCATTCTACCGAGGCGAGGAGGGAAGCTCAACGGAGAAGGTCTTCTGGTCTCAGTACGCTGAGGCCGGCCATCCGGTGCCCACTAGCGACCAGCTGAAGCAGCTGGTCGAACTCCTCAAGGTAGCCGAGGAGGCCATGAAGGGCCTCATAGTCCGGTCAGGCCAGACAGCCATGCACAGGAGCTACTTCGCCTCGTCGCGGCGGGTGGTGGATGCGTGCCCCGGGTGGAGGTCATCAGCGCTCCGCCAGTATTGAAGGTGCTCGCCGGCCCTTGCCCGCGCAAAGGTGCACCGGGCAAGCTGGATGCGGAGAAGCTCATCATCGACACGCCGCCAGCGGCAAGGAGTATCGTCGCCCGAGATGTACTATCGACCGTCTCAAGGGTGCCCGCAAGATCTGCGGATGAGTGCCCCGAGATGTAATTATTGAGTAGACTCGCTATGTATTATCCTGTGCGCTGAAAACTTTGTTCATATGCGCGAAGCAACGCTTGTTTGATTTAAAATATTACCTTCTGTGCGGCCGTTTATAAAATCTGAGAGATGGCAAGTCGTCGGCTTCAGCCCCCAAGCCACGAGTGCTGGGGTGTTCGGGATAAACTTGAGCACTCTTGTTCCCATTTTTGGGTCCATCTAGGGCGGGGCTCAACACAACGAACGAGGCAACCGGACTTATAATGCTTGAACACTCTCACTTAGCCATAGAATTCTATAATTTTAAATTTCGGTGAAGCCCCTAGTATTCGGAAGACCGAATTCGGGGCGCTATCCACGCCTTCGTCGGACATTATCCGCTACTTCGCTCGAAGCGGCATAAGTCTTTAGGGACCCGAAAAGACCTCGAACAGCGACCAGTCTCTCGCCTTATCATGCCAGTCAGTTTTAGCTTTCTCCACTGAGGCGCTTGCCTAGCTCACCCGGGGCGCAATCGCAGTGGTTCTCCCAGTGCCACCTTAGCCGACAGAACGGAACGTAAGGCACCAAAACGTGGGAGCCGGGCAAACCCAACTATTGACCCAAGACATGATTCGAAGCCGATTCATATAATGCTATAAGTTCGGGGTGCTGCACTTGTGAAAGTGTTCGGACTTATCACACCATAATGCGGGGAACATAAGCCCCTGGTGTATTCGGTCGTACCAAAATATACGGGAGCGAGATGTCGTTAATGAACATATGTGTAATGTAATGCAATAATAGGCGAAAAATGCTGCATTATTTGTTTAAGGAATTCTGCTATGAGTGTGGAAGGATACAAATAGTGCGGTAAGCAAGGGATTGGACTAAATAAACATGTCCCCCTCCAGGGGTGGGCTGCGGACTGGTGTATATAATCGAATTTAATGCTCGTAATTGAGACCACCTGAGTGTTCGTCGCAGCCTTTTTCCCTCCCTGGCTATTGCATCGTGAGTTCGGCGGGTTCGCCACCGGACAGGGCCTCTGGTGAACGGAGTCCTGTGTATACAAAGAAGGAAAATAATAATAAAAAGAGAGACACACTTGTGAGCCCCTGGTGTGGTCGAGCCGCACTCTGGGTCTGTTGTGGTCATGCCCTCCCCTAGGCCCATCAGATTCCGTGAGCGTAATGATGTACGCGAGGGTTGGTCTTGCAATCATGCGAGGGCTGGGGTTGGGGCCGCATTATCGCATGCTCGGAATGTGCCGTGGTCTTGGTTGATGTTGCTCCGGCACGTTTGGCGTGTCCGCCGCTTAACGGCCGGACTCGAAAATTGCCTTTAGAAGGCCGCTCTGCGCGAGAGCCGCCGATGTTCCTCCGCTCGGAGGGAGCGCCCGTATTTCCGCTGACCGTGATGACTCCACGAGGTCCCGCATCTTGAGCTTGAGGTATGCATACGCGGCACCGCGTTGAACTTTGTAAACGCGTTCGTCCGAAAGCAGAGCGTGATAGCCGCCATGAACGGGACTATGTCGAAGATTAACTCTCGCCCGAAATTGTCCGGGATCCAAGACCACTTCCAGCAGGATCGAGCTGCATAATTGGCCTCAACACCTGGTATGACGCCTTTGAAGGTCGTCTTTGTAGGTTTAATCCTTGAGGGTCTATGCCCATCTTGCGCGACCGTATCCCGATAAAGCAGGTTCAGCACGCCGCCGCCCATCAAGACTCTCGTGAGGTGAAATCCATCGACGATTGGGTCCAAAACCACGCGCAAATCCGCCATGGCGGATGCTGGTCGGATGGTCTCTTCGATCGAAAGTGATCGGGCAAGAGGACCATGGATTGAACTTCGGGCGATCGCTCCATCGCATATACGCCCTTTAGTGCACGCTCGCTCCCTCTTCGGTATATGGGTTGCGATATCATGTTTACCGTCCGCACTTGTGGGGGAAACCCTTCGTCCTCTATCGCTCGGGCGGCGGGTATCTTCCTCGTCGCCGCTATGCAGCCCTTGTCATTGTTTTCGCAATTAACTTGCTCGCTGTTGAATACCCAACAGTCTCGCTGGTGTTGTTAGCTGGCTTTTCGGGGGTGCCATGTATCTGACATGAGCGGTCGAGTATTCGGTCCAAATTGGACGGACCCGGAGTTGTTCTTTTAAATGGCTTCTTCCGCTGACCAGGTTTAGAGCCTCGGAATCCGGCGTTGACTGCCGTATCCTCTTTGTCGTCGCCGCTAACGCAGCGTTTATTTTTGCTTCGACGCGACCTGCCATTGTGGTCCTTGGTATCCGGACTGCCAGAATTTTTACTTAGGTTGTTGCTGCGAGCTGGCCAGCTGTCCTCTCCCGCACAGAAGCGGGTCATTAGTGATGTGAGGGCTGCCATGGATTTCAGGTTTTCCTGTCCTAGGTGCCGGGCTAGCCACTCGTCGCGGATGTTATGTTTGAAGGCTGCGAGGGCCTCTGATCTGGACAGTCGACAATTTGATTTTTCTTTGTTAAGAGCCGTGTCGAGTAATCGTCGGCCGATTCATCCGGCTGCTGAATTATGTGGCTTAGGTCATCGGCGTTTGGTGGTCGCACGATGTGCCCGGAAGTTGTCGAGGAATGTGGCTTCCGTGTCTTCCCAACACCCAATTGACTCTGCGGGCAAGCTGTTAAGCCAATGCCGAGCTGGTCCTTTAAGCCCGAAAGTAGATACTTGATGGCGTGGAGATCATCGCCGGGCCATATGGATGTGAAGGAGATAATCTTCGATCCAAACCGCGGGTCTGTTGTGCCATCGTAGGATTCAATGTTTACGGTTTAAACCTTCAGGATTTGATGATCCATTACTTCGCCGCTGAAGCATAGCGGTGTGCGGCGCCTCAGATTGAGCAATATCACGACGTAGCTCGAGGGAGCATTGTCTGCTGTGTTTGGCCCGGCCGAAGTTGTTGTATCCGGCGCGACGGTATTCGTCGTGGGTCGTTGGGCGCCCACGTGATCCGTAGATGGATCTGGATTGCCTTGCTTTGTCCTCCAATATATCTCACAAGTCTGGTGTGTTCCCTCTTGGCTTCGTACTTTTGGAGCGATGCCGGGGTACGTCTTGGTGGAGGGCCTGGATGCCTCTCTGTCGCGACCACGGGGTGGTCGGTCGGCCAGACAGCGCTGGTGATGAAGGTATGTATGCTTCTTCCTCTAATCGGGGAGCAACTTGCGTTTGGTAACTCTTGAGGGACGCTCGAGTTCATACTCTTCGCCGCGAGGACCTCGACCATCTATCGGCCAGCAGGTCTTGATCAGCTTGAAGCTGCTGCTGCTTTTTCTTTAGGCTATTTGCCGTGGCGATAAGCCCGCGCTTAAACGCTCTTGTTCGACAGATCCTCAGCACGACGATTAATTCGCTGTCGCTGAGGCTTGCCTCGCTCCCGAGGGAGGTATGTAATTATCATCCTCGACCTCTTCATCCGCCGCTCTCGTGAGGGTTTGTACGCATCCTCCTGCGCTGAATCTTGCGGAGGGATTGTCTTCGCACTATCTGGGTATTATTATCTCCTGTGCGGAATCTCCATTCTTGCTATGGCGGATTTAGAGCGGCGCCACGACGCCGGCGCTTGGGCTGTTTCTTTAAGGAATCGCCTTGCTTTCTTCGCCGTCCCCATCTTTTGGGGTGTCCACCATGTATATATCATATGACGAGATGGTCTTCCAAAGGCCTCAGTAGGCGCTGGTTCTTGTTCGTCTCCGGCATCGTCGTCCATACCGTCGATGTCATCGGAGTCATAGTCTAGCATGTCGGTTAGATAGTCGACAGTGGCTACAAAGTGGGTGGTGGGAGGGCTTTGAATTTCTTCGTCGTCCGCATCCCAACCATCCTGGCCATAGTCCGTCCAGGGCTCTCCGGATAGCGAGAGATGTTTTAGCGAATTTAGGATGTCGCCACAGGGCGAGTGTTGGAAGATGTCCGCGGCAGTGAACTCCATGATCGGCGCCCAATCAGATTCGATTGGCAGGGGCGCAGGAGGTTCGGAGTCCGGCAAGGAGTCCGGCACCTCCGAGTCACGAGCTTTACAAGGGACAAGGTTAGTGTTTGGCTCCATCGCCATGGAAGGTGCAGCCCCCGAGGCGGTGTCCAGCCACCGGTCCTCGATCTGTGCTATCGGCTCCGGACTAAGGGCTGGAGCGGATTCATGTGTGGCCACCAAGGCACTGTCCGGTGGCAGAGCTAAATCATGCCCATCGTGGCAGCAAGCACGCCGGCCGCGCTCGAGTCCGTCGAAGATCAAGTCCCCGCGGATGTCGGCCGTGAAGTTTAGGCTTCCGAACCTGACCTGATGGCCAGGGGCGTAGCTTTCGATCTGCTCTAGATGGCCAAGTGAACTCGCCCGCAGCGGCGGTCAATACGAAGATCTGTCCGGGGAGAAAAGTCCCATCCTGGACGGCGTTGTTGTTGATTGAAGGAGCCATCAAGCCTATCGGTGACGACATAGAGGAACTCTCAATGAAAGCACCAATGTCGGTGTCAAAACCGGCGGATCTCGGGTAGGGGGTCTCGAACTGTGCATCTAGGCAGATGGTAACAGGAGACAAGGGACACGATGTTTTACCCAAGTTCGGGCCCTCTTGATGGAGGTAAACCCTACGTCCTGCTTGATTAATATTGATGATATGGGTAGTACAAGAGTGGATCTACCACGAGATCAAGAAGGCTAAACCCTAGAAGCTAGCATATGGTATGATTGTTGTAATGGAGGTTATGTCCTACGGACTAAAGCCCTCCGGTTTATATAGACACCGGAGAGGGCTAGGGTTACACAGAGTCGGTTACAATGGTAGGAGATCTACATATCCGTATCGCCAAGCTTGCCTTTCACGCCAAGGAAAGTCCCATCCGGACACGGGACGGAGTCTTCAATCTTGTATCTTCGTAGTCTTGGAGTCCGCGGACGATGATAGTCCGCTGTCCGACACCCCTAGTCCAGACTCCTCACGCGCCCCTGTATGCTTAGACAACCACCTCATCATATGATATATATATGGTGGACACACCCAAAGAAAGCAATGGTGATGATGCAATGGAGGATAATCCCCTTGAGAAGCAAACAAAGCGCCAACGTCAGTGGCGCCGCTCTAAAGCCCGCCATAGCAAAAACAGCGATACCGGCACAGGAAAGAATAATACCCCAGAAGATGCTAAAGATAATGACGGCCCCGTAGACCCAGCCATGGAGCAGGATGAGCCAGGGGACGGCGAACACAGTCCGGGGCCGCTATCCGATCACAGCGATGCCAAAGACAAAACCTATAAACCCGTCTCCGGAGAGGAGAAATGTCCGGACGATGATGCACTCATCATCCCGGAAAAGCACTTGGAACAAGAGAACCTCCACAAAAGGCTTATCGCCACCGCGAGGAGCTTGAAGAAGTAGAAGCAAAGGCTTAAGGATGCACAGGATACGCTCAACCATAGATGGAACAAAGTGCTTGACACTGACGAAAAATACGGTGGCGATCGCCACACAAAGAGCTACCCAAAGCGCAAGCTGCTGCCCGAATTCAACGACGAGGCTATAGAGCCCATCTCGCTGAAAAACAATATGGCCGATCTGCCTGGCCAACCATGTTGTGGCCGAGACAGAGCGGCTAATGACGCCGCACATAAGTCAGCACACGATCTACGTGAGCACCTGCACAAAAGAGCTGGTATGGCTAGGTCCATATATGGATCTAGAAAACGCGTCCCTACGTAGGATCACAACTATACTGATCAACTACCAGCTCAGAATCAACACCGAACACTACAACTGTCGGACCCACGCCACGACACATCCAAATACAAGGGTGCCGCACACCCCCTGTGCTTCATCGATGAGGTGCTGGATCATGAATTTCCAGAGGGGTTCAAAACCATGAACATCGAGGCATACGATGGAACAACAGACCCTGCAGTCTAGACTGAGGACTTTATTCTTCACATCCACATGGCTCGCGGAGACGATCTCCGCGGCATCAAATACCTACCCCTCAAGTTGAAAGGACCAGCTCGGCACTAGTTGAAAAGCCTCCCCGAAAATTCCATTAGAAGTTGGGAGGAACTCGAGGACGCTTTCTGGGCTAATTTTCAAGGGACATATGTCCGACCTCCGGATGGAGACGATTTAAGTCACATAATCCAACAACCCGGAGAGTCAGCCCGTAAGCTTTGGAATAGATTTCTCACCAAGAAGAACCAAATCGTTGACTGCCCGGATGCCGAAGCCTTAGCGTCTTTCAAACACTGTGTCCGGGACGAATGGCTCGCCAGACACCTCGGCCAGGAAAAAATGAGGACAATGGCAGCCCTAACAAGCCTTATGACCAGCTTTTGCGCGGGAAAGGACAGTTGGTTGGCCTGCAGCAACACCAGCGACCCAAGCACATCTGAAATCAGGAACGGTAATGGGAAGCCGCGACGCAATAAAAACAAGCGTCGAAATAATGAAGACATCCCAGACAACATGGCGGTAAACGTCGGATTCAGGGGCTCTCGACCCGGTCAACGGAAAAAGTCATTTAAAGGCAGCAGAGATGGACCGTCCAGCCTAAACAAAATTCAAGACAGATCATGTCAGATTCATGGCACCCCCGAGAAACCTGCGAATCACACCAATAGAGAATGCTGGGTCTTCAAGCAGGCCGGCAAGCTAAACGCCGAACACAAGGGGAGGGAGCCGCCACGTGAAGACAAGGACGAACCTCGCCAGCCGAACACTAGGGGACAGAAAAAATTTCCACCAGAGGTCAAAACAGCTAACATGATTTACGCAACCCACATACCAAAGAGGAGGTGCAAACGCGCACTCCGACATGTATACGCTGTAGAACCCGTCGCCCCCAAATTCAACCCATGGTCGGCCTGCCCGATCACTTTTGATCGCAGGGATCATCCGACTAGTATCCGGCATGGAGGTTCGGCTGCCATGGTGCTCGACCCAATAATTGACGGATACCATCTCACCCGAGTCCTCATGGACGGCGGCAGTAATCTTAATCTGATATATCAGGACACTCTCCCCATCTCTTAATCTGATATATCAGGACACTCTCCGCAAGATGGGGATAGACCCGTCAAGAATCAGCCAAAGCAATACTACCTTTAAAGGGGTAATATCAGGCGTAGAGGCCCGCTGCACGGGCTCTCTAACATTAGAGGTTGTATTCGGTTGTCCCAACAACTTCTGAAGCGAAGAACTAATCTTCGACATCGCTCCATTCCGAAGCGGCTACCATGCACTACTCGGAAGAATGGCCTTCGCTCGTTTCAATGCAGTTCTGCATTACGCTTATCTTAAACTTAAGATTCCCGGTCCACGTGGCATCATCACAATTAGCGAAAGCGTTCCCTGCATGCGGAAGAATATGTGGCGGCTCTAGCAGCCGAACCACTGACCGGCCTCTCCAACCCAAGTAGCTAATCGGTCGTCGAGACCACGGACACGGCTAGACGTGTTTGGCGCACCACTATTTGTAGTAGCCCAGATAAACCTGAGCTTGACTAACGGCTGTGCCTCCATATGTGGTGCTAAGGGCTGCCCGCACGAAAAGAATCCATAGTTCGGCCGGATCCTATTTACACTTAAGAAATTGAATTTTCACGGTTCATTAAGTTTAACCAACGTTATGCACGGTCACAAAAGATTATTTCACCTGAGTTTTTCCTTCTTTTTACAGATGACTATCGTACTATACCCTTCCAGGATACAGCACAATGGAGACAAAGGCGCAGACGTGCAACAGGGACCCGTTCCAAGGTTTCTTTTTAGATTAAGACCCTATGTAAACCTTTTTTACTGTCTCTTGTTGGCTCACACCCTCCTGGTACTTAAAACGACCAAGAGGGATACCGGCGTTATTGGCAAACTTATTATTCGCCGATCTAAAATGGACGTTACAAGGGCAGCATCCAATGTGTTTTTGGGATTTATGCCCTTACCACAGCTGCTCTTTCGTCACGCCGAATTTATGCACGTATCCGGAAATTCAGGGATCATTATCGAGGGTGGTACTCAACCCAGTATATGTTGTAAAGTCCAAATACCTTCAGGAGTGTTCGGCGTCGTGAGTTTGGCCTTATATGCATCAGCTCTGAATCATGTCTTTGGTCAATAGTTGGGTTTGCCTGGCTCCGTGTTTTGCTACCTTACGCTCCGCCTATTGGCTAAGGTGGCACCGGAGAACTATGCGACAGCCCTCGGTTCATCTAGATGAGCACCTCAGTAGAGAAAGCCGAAAACTGACAGTCATGACAAAGCGAGAGACTGGTTAACAACTCGATGACCCAGTGGAATCTTCGTGATTCCTCCGCATTAACGAAGGACCGGTTTCCCGGTCACGTATGTACACACACCGTATTCGGATGAGCGCGCACATACCAGGGGCTATATAGTAGCCCCACCGTCAAACTCCTATGGCTAAGTGAAAGTGTTAAAGCTATATAGTCTGATTGCCTTGTTCGCCACGCTATCACCTCCTTAACGGACCAAGACGTTGGATCAAGTGTGATTACGCGCTTTGCTGAACACCCCCACATTATATGCGTGGGGGCTGAAGCTGACGACTGCAAACTTTCAGGTTATATACATACATACATAAACGGTGCATAGGAGGAACTACAATACTTTACGGGCAAAAGTATAAATATAGCCTTTATTATCAAAAGCATTGTTTTTACAATCTAGATACAAATCACTGGAACATGGTATTCTTTGAGCACTGAGCCTCTATTAAACGGGCACCTTCTAGGACTTCTTCCAAATAGTGCTCGGGCGAGTCCTGACCCCCGGGCAGACCCCTGGTTGCAATATTGGTGGCCTTCATCTTCGCCCAACATGTCTTAACACGGGAAAGAGCCATCCGCGCACCCTCTATGCACGCCGACCTCTTGACAGCGTCGATATGCGGCACATCACGAAGGAATCGTTGCACCAGACCAAAATAACTACCCGGGCTCGATTCCTTCGGCCACAGATGATCCACGACAGCCTTCATGGCAAGCCCGGACAACCTATGGAGCTCGGCCCACTCAGCCATTTGCTCATTCAATAGCATCGGATGCTTTGGAGCACTAAACTGCGACCAGGACAATCTTTCCACCTCATGATCTTTCCAATCTTTGAAATACTCCGTCGCATCAGCAGCACTCTTTGCCAAATCCAAGTATGTGTCTGCAGAACTCCACAGTTGATCAAGAGGGGCATACTTCGGATTGCCGAACTTCGTTCGCAAAAAAAGGGCTTCCCAGTCGCGATATCACCGGCTTGCTGAAGCTCCTCCCGCACCGCTCTGATTTCAGAGCGAGTTTCCTTTGCTACTTGCAAGGCCTTCTCTAGGTCAGCCGTTTTCGTTTGGTTTTCCCTTTCGAGAAGCTCATATCGGCTGACGGCATTTTATAGCTCAATAGCCATGTTGGCTATTTTATCCTCACTTTGGCGATGAGCAGCCTGTTCGACTTTTAATTCTTCGGCTGCCTTCAGGGTGGCTGCATCACTTCTCCTGGCTTGCTCGTTGGCTCTGGCAAGTTCTGCCCACAGGGTCTCCACGGCGGCAGATCCATCTGCAATCAAAGCATATTATAAATACTAGCATCATGCTCTTATTAATATTTGCTGACCACCCGAATATACATACCATGTGCCTCGTCAAGCCGCTTGTTCACAAGCGTGATGTCCGCATCCGCCACGTCAAGTTGCCACCTCAATTCGGCAAATTCAACAGCCCGGTCAGCCGCCGGATCTGCAGCCGCCTGCGCACGAAAGCAGCGCTCTCATTACCTGAGACTATGATCCTCTGCTCGCCTCGTCTGGACGGCAACCAGAGTCTCGGGGGCTACTATCTATACAAAGTACACCTTGCACGTGCGGTACAGTCAAAAAAATATATATCATCACTTTGCGTACCTCAAAGCCTCTTAGCAGGCTCGTGAAGGCTTCATTCAACCCGCTTTTTTGCGGCTGAAATCCTCTCAACCACCGTACCCATTAAGGTACGATGTGCCTCTGAGATAGCCGCTTGCTCCAGAAGACCCGTCAATGTGTCCGGCTGTACACTGGACAATCCTGGGCTTTTTCTGTTGGTCTCCTTAGGAGCCAAGAACTCCAGACTTTGGGCGGCCGAAGAGGTACCTTCTGGCCTTTGCGGATCAGGAGAGATCTGTCACGCCCAATATGCGACCCTATCCAAAAGGAACTCGAAGGTCCCACCAAGGATAGACCCGCATATTGGAACGCTTTTGGAAGGTGGATATCATTACATCAACATTACATAATATATGGGGATACATACAAGAGGCATACAATGTCACATGAATACAACAATACATCAAACATAAGACCAACATCCGACTACGGATGAAACACAAACAGAAGCTCAAACGACATCCACCCTGCTAGCCCAGGCTGCCGACCTGGAACCTATCCCTTGATCGAAGAAGCAGAAGAAGAACTCAAAGCAAGCAAGCATCGCTCTCGCGTCATGATCATTGCATAACCTGTACCTGCAACTGTTGTTGTAGTAATCAGGCCACGAGGACTCAAAGAATCCCATTACCATGGGTATCAAGACTAGCAAAGCTTAATGGGAAAGGAAGGGTAAAGTGGTGAGGTTGCAGCAGCGACTAAGCATGATATGGTGGCTAACATACGCAAATGAGAGCGAGAAGAGAAACAAGCGAACGGTCGTGAAACTAGCAATGATCAAGAGGTGATCCCGAACACCTACTTACGCCAAACATAACTCGAAACCGTGTTCACTTCACGGACTCCGCCGAGAAGAGACCATCACGGCTACACACTCGGTTGACGATTTTATTTCGGATCTGGTGTCAAGTTATCTACAACCGACATTAACAAATTCCCATCTGCCACATAACCGCGGCACGGCTCTCGAAAGTTTAAACCCTGCAGGGTGTCCCAACTTAGCCCATGACAAGCTCTCGCGATCAACGAAGGAATAGACCTTCTCCCAGAAGACCCGATCGCCCTCGGAATCCCGGTTTACAAGACATTTCGACAATGGTAAAACAAGACCAGCAAAGCCGCCCGATGCGCCGACAATCCGATAGGAGCTGCACATATCTCGCTCGTGGCAACACCGATGAACACTACGACGGCAACCGACGATACCCCAAGTTGCCTAGGGCGGCACCGCGAGTGGCTCGGGTTTGGACCAACACTTAGACAAGCATTGGCCGGGGGCTATAATAAAGATGACCCTTGGGTTAATTACTCCCAAGGGAAAAGTAGGTGGTGGTGAGGCAAATGGTAAAACCAATATTGGGCCTTGCTGGACAAGTTTTATTCAAAGCGAACCGTCAGGGGGTCCCATAAATCACCCGACCACAAGCGTTAACGCAAAATCCGGGAACATAATACCGTATGACGGAAACTAGGGCGGCACGAGTGGAACAAAACACCAGGCATAAGGCCGAGCCTTCCACCCTTTACCAAATATATAGATGCATTAAATAATATAAGAGATATTGTGATATCCCAACATAAACCCTGTCCACCATGGAGAAATCTTCAACTTCACCTGCAACTAGCAACGCTATAAGAAGGCTGAGCAAGGCGGTAACATAGCCAAGCAATGGTTTGCTGGGAATGGTGTCAAAGATTAGAGGTTCATGGCAATATGGGATGGCTTGATAAACAGGTAATAGGTAGCGCAGCATAGCGATAGAACGAAGCAACTAGCATAGCAATGATAGTAGTGAGATCCAGGGTAGCGGTCATCTTGCCTGAAATCCCGCAAGGAAGAAGAACGAGTCCATGAAGAAGATGAAGCCACGAAGACGAACCACACGTAGACGAACGCATCCTCACGATCGCAACAAAACAGGAACTAACAAGAAGAAGCACACAACATAGTAAACACACCACACATGACAAGACATGATGCACAACAAGCATGATGCAAGACGAGACTACATGAAGCTACTCATGGCAAGAGGTGATGCAAACAAGAACAACACATCAAGGCAAGTTTAAATGAGGCCGGGAACAACATATAACAATTCCGGTAAGTCCTCATATGCAAATTTCGAAATTGGTCCAGAACTGAATAAACCTTATGTTCAAGTTGTTAAACAGCAAGTTAAGATGCACCAAGAGGATCTACACGAAATTCTAGTCAAGTTACATATAAAGTTCATTAGATTCGGAGCTACGGCCTAGAAGATATGAGCAAAACAAGTTAAACATGGCATTGATGCAAAATGCACCCAAACATCAAGCAAACACACCAAAACAAGGATGCAACATGATAATATGAAACTACATGCAAAATCAAGCAAGTTTCATATAGAGCACACTCAAAACGGAGCAACGGTGCAACACATACACTCTATACAAGTCATAACAACAATCTGTCCATAACAGCAACTAGGTATCTTACAAGCATCAAAACAACAAGCTACAACAACCCAACATAAGAACAAAAGGCATGGGCATGAAGTACATGTAAAGCATAACAAAACATGAACACTGAGCTATCTCCAGGAACAACTAGAACATGCTCAAAAAGACATGGAGATATTGCAAATAATAACAGTTTCAGACTTATCAGGAAATAACATCAGGTTGCAATGTTTAGAGCAAGCAAACAACATGTTACATGAAGCTATCATGGCAAACAAAGGCATGGCATGAATCTACTAATTGCATAGATCAAAAGTCCCTTACTGACCATGAGCCAAAAAGGATCAGAAAATATGATGGCACCCATGTAAACATGGCAAGTTATATTACAGATTCAAACATGGCAGGAACAACAATAAGTAGGCATGTTCGTGAGCTTGAACCACTCACTATAAACCAATACATGGCATGGCAAGGCAACCAACAGTAAGAAGACATGTTTATGAAGCTAAGCATGGCAAGACCAAGTTCATTGGGTGCATGGATCGCTAGCAAAACACATGGGAACAAGTGAACTTAATGTTAACAGGCTGATAGAAACATTATCAAGCAACTTTGGAGCAAGATATGAACATGTTCCAGCAGGTTATAATTGCAACCAAGGGCATGAATGGATAGAGGATGACATGTAGATCAAAACATGTTTATAGAGCATCTCCATATTATGCATAGAATGATTAGTAGAAGCATGTTAACATAGCAACAAAATATAACAGAATCTGTCAGGAAAACAGCAACAACAACTACCCCACTTAACAAGCTTGATACACTCAGCACACAACTCACAAAAATACATGGTTGGCACCCCTGGAAAGATGGCATGGCATAGATCAACATACATGTAGACATCAACCTCATAGGATGCACACATCAATCATGGCAAAATGTTAAATGAGCAAGTTATAACAGCCAAAGCAGATTAACATCAACATGCACTCTTCCAACAAAGATTTCGCATCAAGATGAGCTCAAATGAAAATGATGCAATGGAATGAAATGAAGTACTCGTCGAGGCGAACAATTTGACATATTATACGCACGAAACGGAGCTACGAATGCGGAGATGTGATATGATGAACATGGCATATTTATGTAGCAGATTCGGGACTTGGAGGAATTTCACCTCGAGGAAAAAGGATGACGCGGTCCAGCCGGGGCGTTTGGTTGGAGGGCTCGGGGTGGACAGGGCCGATCCGGGACGAGGCGGTCCCGGCGACGGGTCAACGCCGCTGTAACGCCCTCGATGCGGCTATATCTCCCACGTGTCGAAGCACGACTTAGAGGCATAACCGCATTGAAAGCAATGTCGCAAGTGAGGTAATCTTCGCACAACCCATGTAATACATAAGGGAAAAGAGATACATAGCTGGCTTACAGTCGCCACTTCACACAATACATAAATAAACATCCATCATTCAGTTTACACTCAAGGTCCGACTACGGAACCAAAATAAAAGAAGACTACCCCAAATGCAACACGATCCCCGATCGCTCCAACTGGGCTCTCTCTCCGATCGTCTGAAATGAAACATAGTAACGACCAAGGGCCTCATCAAATTCCCACTTCAGCTCGGTTGCACCATCTCATACCGGTATCATCGGTACCAGATCTGCTTTTGGTAGAATCTATGAGTCACGGGACTCAGCAATCTCACACCATGCAGATCAAGACTATATAAGCTTAAGGGAAGGCTGGTGTAATGAGGTGGAGCTGCAGCAAGCGACTAGCATATATGGTGGCTACATCGCAAAAGAGAGCGAGAAGAGAAGCAAGGCACGGTCGCAAAGCTAGTAGTGATCAAGAAGTGATCCTAGAGCAACCTGCGTCAAACATAACTCCAACACCGTGTTCACTTCCCGGACTCCGCCGAGAAGGGACCATCACGGTTACACACGCGGTTGATGTATTTTAATTAAGGTCAACTTCGGGTTTTCTACAACCGGACATTAACAAATTCCCATCTGCCTCATAACCGCGGGCACGGCTTTCGAAAGATAATACCCTGCAGGGGTGTCCCAACTTAGCCCATCACAAGCTCTCACGGTCAACGAAGGAATAAACCTTCTCCCGGGAAGACCCGATCAGTCTCGGAATCCCGGTTCGCATGACATTTCGACAATGGTAAAACAAGACCAGCAAAGCCACCCGATGTGCCGACAAATTCCGATAGGAGCTACACATATCTCGCTCGTGGCAACACCGGATGAGACTAGCTACGAGTAAAACCAGACTTCGAAGTTTCCCGAGGTGGCCCCAGTAGCTCGATTCGGGCCAAGACTCAAGGAGCACCGGTCCGGGGCTAAAATAAAGATGACCCTCGGCTCGCGAAACCCAAGAGAAAAAGGGTGTAGGTGGCAAATGGTAAAACCAAGGTTGGGCCTTGCCGGAGGAGTTTTATTCAAAGCTTAACTGTCACGGGGTCCCATAAATCACCCAACCGCGTAAGGAACGCAAAATCAAGGAACATAACACCGGTATGACGGAAACTAGGGTGGCAAGAGTGGAACAAAACACCAGGCATAAGGCCGAGTCTTCCACCCTTTACCAAGTATATAGATGCATTAATTAAAACAATAAATATTGTGATATCCCAAAATATTCGTGTTCCAACAAGGAACAAACTTCATCTTCACCTACAACTAGCAACGCTATAAGAGGGGTTGAGCAAAGCGGTAACATAGCCAATCAACGGTTTGCTAGGACATGGATGGTTAGAGGTTTGACATGGCAATATGGGTGGCATGATATAGCATGTGGTAGGTATTGCAGCATAGGCATAGCAAAAGAGCGAGCATCTAGCAAGCAAAGATAGAAGTGATATCGAAGGTATGGTCATCTTGCCTGCAAGGTTCTCAGAGTTGTCGAAGGCTTGATCCTCGTAGGCGTTCTCAACAGGTTCCTCGTACACGTACTCGTCTCCCGGCTCTACCCAAAGCAAGAACACAAGCAATGGAACAACAATCAATCAAAGAGCAATGCACAAGCAACATGATGCAAAACATGACATGCTATGCGAGATGTGATATGCAATGCATATGTGTGCTCTGGAAGGAAAATGATGAACCGGGCATCAACTTGGCAAACCAAGTATGCCGCTGAAAAGATGAGATGATTTCGGTTGAAATCGATATAAAGATCACCGGAATCGGATGCACGGTTTGCAAATGACAAGCAAAACAAGGATGACGCGAATCTGCGTTTAACAGCACGATGCTACTTAGCATGCAACAAGAAACTATGCTACAGCACCCCAACATAAAAACAAAGCATATGACAGTGATCTACAGGAGATGCTTAACAAAAGAGGAACACTGAGCCACGGCTAAATCACATCATAACAGGCTCAAACAAGCATGGTGAAAGTGCAAAAAAATATCAGGTTCACAGACTTGGTGAAAATACTAGCATGCCAGGAATTAACATCAGGAAGGCATGTTTAGAGCAAGCAAACAACAAGCTACAGGAACTCTTAATAGCAAAACAAGACATGGCAGGAATCTACTCAAAGCATAGATCAAAAGTCCCTTACTGACCATAAGCCAAAAAGGACCATAAGAAATGATGGCACCCATGTAAACATAGCAAGTTTCATTACAGATCTCAGACTTAGCAAAAAACTGGACATGGCAAAAACAGATAACAAGTAGGCATGTTCGTGAGCTCGATGCACTCACTACAGAGCATCTCATGATAAACTAAGCATACACCCATCAAGAAGACATGGCATAGAAGCTATACATGGCAAGAACAACATCATAGCATACACGGATCAACTACAACAACCTCGTAAAAATTGAATCTCATGTAAACAATCTGCCAGGAAACATTTTGAAGCAAATGTAGAGCATGAAAATGACATGCTAGACTACTCCATAAATGCCAATAAAGGCATGGATGGATAGAGCACATCCATATGTTCAAAACACCCTTACTGATCATGCTCAAAAAGGGCATAGATCTCTCTGTAACAACATGAACACATGGCATAAAAATAACAGCAGGACATGACTTAGTGAAACTACTAAGTTCCTGAAATTAGCAACATTATCATCCCTAGTTTGCATGCTTGTTCTAGTCACCACATAACTCACAAAAATACATGGCATACACCCCTGGAAAGATGGCATGGCATAGTACAACACACATGTAGGGCTCAAGTTCATAAGGTGCACACATTAATCATGGCAAAATGATAAAGTGCAAGTTCATTAAGAAAGCGAAACTAACATCACATAGCCCTCTTCCAACAAAGATTTGGGGCATCAAGATGAGCTCAAATGAAAATGGTGCAATGAGATGAAATGATCTACTCTTCGAGACGAACAATTTGATATGCTACACGCCCAAAACGGAGCCACGGGTGCGGAGATGTGATGTGATGAAGATGCAAGAAAATAATGACAGGAAAATGACTTAGTGGATTCGGGGGTCGGGGAAAAAGTGAACCTAGGGTTTCGTCCGGATCTGGGGCGCGCCGGAGTTCGAGGTGTCGCCGGAGATGGCACTCGGGAGGCGCCCGAGGGAGGAGGAGAGGCTGGGCGGCGGGAGGGACCGGCGGCGGCGCGCCATGCATGGTGGTCCGGCCATGGGCGGCGAGCTGCGGGCAGCGTGGTCCGACGGGCGGCGAAGCCGGGCGGCGGGTGCGGTGGTCTCAAGTGGGGAGGCGGAGGCGAGCGGCGGTGGTCCGTCGGCGGCGGAGCAGGAGGCTGCTGGCGGCGACGCGAGGACGGATGATGGGGGCCGGGCGGGGCTCAAGGGCTTTGGCGGCGGCGGCGCGGCGGCGCGCACGTGGCGACGCGGATCGCTGCTTGGCGCGGGCGGCGGACGTGTCCGGCGGCGCGGAGGGGGAATTTCGCTAGGGTTTGCCCGGATTTGGAGGGGGAGATGCATATTTGTAGGTAGAGGGAGCTAGGAGACTCCAAATGGGGTGCGGTTTTCGCCCACACGATCGTGATCGAATGACCGAGAGCATGGAAGGGAGTTAGATGGGTTATTGGGCTGTTTTGGAGGGTTGTTGGGCTGCAACTTAAAAGAGGCCTTTGCGAGGGTGCGGTTAGCCGTTGGAGTACCAAACGAACTCCAAATGACCCAAAACTTGACAGGTGGTCTACCGGTGCTATACCAGGGCCACATGGCAAGGCTCGGTCCATTCCGAGAATGTTCAACACCCGCACACGGAAAAAATGTAAAAGGGGACGCCGGGGAACATAGGAGTGCCGGATTGCAAAACGGACAACGGGGAAAATGCTCGGATGCGTGAGACGAACATGTATGCGAATGAGATGCACATGATTACATGATATGAGATGTATGACATGGACAAAATGCAAAACAAAATACAAAACCCAACCACGGAGGGAATATCATAGCACATATCCGAAAATGGCAAGAGTTGGAGTTACAAATATGGAAAGTTACATCCGGGGTGTTACAACACTCCACCACTACAAGAGGATCTCGTCCCGAGATCTAGGACTGAAAGAACTCCGGATATTCGAACGAAGGTGATCCTCGCGCCCCGTGTGGCTTCTCGGTTGAATGGTGTGACCACTTCACTTTCGTGAATTTGATTGACTTGTTGCGAGTCTTGCGCTCGGTTTCTTCAAGAATAGCAACGGATGCTCATGATAAGAGAGATCTTCTTGGAGATCAATTTCTTCAAAGTTGATGGTGCGCTTAGGATCTTGAAGCACTTGCGAAGGTTGTGACACGTGAAACACATCGCACGCTTGCAAAGTTGGATGGAAGCTCGAGTTGATAGGCGAGATCGCCTCTTTGCCAATGATCTTGAAAGGACCCACGATCTAGGGGCAAGCTTCCCTTTGATACCGGGCGACGAGTGCCTTTCATTGGAGAGACGCGAGGTAGACATGGTCTCCGATTTCAAAAGCCACATCATGGTGCTTGTCATCATAATAGCCCTTCCGCGCGATTGCGGCTTTGAGATTCTCACGAATGACTTTGCACATTTCTTCGGCTTCTGTGATCAAGTCGTTGCCAAGAAGTTGGCGTTCACCTGACTCGGACCAATTGAGAGGAGTACGACACTTTCTGCCATAGAGAATTTCGAATGGGGCCTTGCCCGAACTTGCTTGGAAGCTGTTGTTGTAGGAGAACTCGGCATATGGAAGACACTCTTCCCACTTCATGCCAAAGGAAATGACACAAGCCCTGAGCATATCTTCAAGGATTTGATTGACTCGCTCGACTTGGCCACTAGTTTGAGGATGGAAAGCTGTGCTGAAACGAATGTTGGTGCCCATGGCCTTCTGAAAAGAATCCCAGTACTTAGAAGTGAAGATGCTTCCACGGTCTGAAGAGATCAATTGTGGAACACCGTGCAAGGAGACAATTCTGGAGGTGTATAGCTCTGCCAGCTGAGCTGCTGTGATAGATTCTTTGATAGGAAGAAAATGAGCCACTTTAGTAAGCTTGTCAATGACAACGAAGATAGTATCATTTCCTCGCTTGGTCTTGGGAAATCCAGTCACGAAGTCCATCTCAATGTGATCAAACTTCCATTCCGGAATAGCAAGAGGTTGGAGGAGACCAGCTGGTCTTTGGTGTTTTGCTTTCACCCTTCTGCAGACATCACATTCATTCACGAATTGAGCAATTTCTCGCTTCATTCGAGTCCACCAAAACGACTGCTTGAGGTCATGGTACATCTTTGTACTTCCAGGATGAATGGATAGGAGGGAATTGTGTGCCTCATTCATAATGACTTTTCTCAGATCGCCTTTAGGAACCACAATACGATCCTCAAAGAAAAGAGTATCTTTGTCATCCAAGCGATAGCACTTGTATTTGGAAATGCCCTTGTCGATACCACGTTTCACCTTCTTCACCATGGTATCCAGGAGTTGTGCCTCACGAATTTGATCTTCCAAAGTAGGAGAGACTATGAGGTTGGCAAGCAAGCCTTGAGGAACAACTTGAAGATTCAACTTGCGGAAAGCTTCACAAAGATCTGGTTGGAAAGGCTTGAGAATTAAGCTGTTGCAATAAGCCTTTCTGCTCAGAGCATCTGCAATCACATTCGCCTTGCCAAGAGTATATTCAATACTCGGATTGTACTCTTGAATCATTTCGACCCATCGAGTTTGCCTGAGGTTGAGGTTTGGTTGAGTGAAGATATACTTGAGACTCTTGTGATCGGTGAAAATGTCCACTTTCCTTCCCAACAAGAGATGTCTCCATGTTATCAATGCATGGACAACTGCCGCCAACTCGAGATCGTGAGTGGGGTAGTTCTTTTCGTTGGGCTTCAACCGACGAGAGGTATAGGCCATAACTTTCTTCTCTTGCATTAACACAAAGACCGAGACCTTGCAAGGAAGCATCACAGAATACTTGAATGGCTTGGATTCATCAGAGGAGTCAAGACAGAGCTATGACTAGCTTCTCTTTGAGGGTGTTGAAAGCGACATCACACTCAAAGGCCCGCACATACTTGACATGCTTCGGAGGAGGTTGGAAAGAGGCTTTGCAATCTTAGAGAAGTTCTCAACGAATCTTTGACAATAGCTTGCAAGCCCAAGAAAATCATGGAGTCGCTTGACATTCGAGGAGGTTCCCAATTCGTAATGCAGAAACCTTCGCGGATTAACAGCAATTCCCTTCAAGGAGATGATATGACCAAGATAAAGAACTTCATCAAGCCGTAACTCACATTCGAAAAGTTCAGATAGAATTGATGCTCTCTGAGCTTGTCGAGCACCAATCGCAAATGTTTGGCATGATCCTGCTTGTTCTTGGAGAAGACCAAAATATCGTCGAGATACACCAAGACGAAATCATTTGTGTAGGGGTTGAAGATAAAGTTCATCATTCGAGAGAATGTTGGAGGAGCATTGACAAGGCCGAAAGACATGACAGTATATTCATAAGAACCATAGCTTGTTCTGAATGCTGTCTTGGGAATATCTTGTCCACGAATGCGAATCTGATGATAACCCATACAAAGGTCAAGCTTGGAGAATACTTTAGCACCTTTGAGTTGCTCGAAAAGCTCATTGATGTTGGGAAGTGGATACTTGTTCTTGATTGTGCTGCCAGGCAAATTCAATTGACACACTCTTCTGAGGATGTTATCATCTATGCCGCTCGTGATGAAACCATTCGGTTGTTTTCTCTCAATGAGAAGGGCGAGTTGGATGCTATCTCTCAAATTCCAGTCGTTTGTGAGTACCAAACTTGAATTGAGTCCACCGGAGAAGAAAAGAGATGAAGAATGACGAATGAGACGAGAATTCACCGGCTGAAATAATTAAGGGAAGACTGAAGAGACTCTGCACGAATGAAATTGATGGTCGAAACAGACTCAAACTCCGGGAAGAAAAAGGGTGGGAGGGCGGCAAAACAAAGACAACTTGGAAGGGGAACCGATGAATATCTTGAAGAGAGAACACTGGTTGAGATCACTGAGGAAAGAAGGCAAAGACTTCGCTCGAGTAGGATGGATACTCGATTACGGACTCCGGTTCTGAGAGGAAGAAGGGTGGGTGGATGGGAAAAACAAGGACAACTTTGGACATAGAAACAACATCGATCGAAAAGAGCTGAGGATTGATCTCCCAAAGACAAAGAGGTTCGAATCAGCTTGACGAGAGATGCACCGGATGAAAAGAGCTGAGGAACAACTACCGGAAAACCAACTACATGAACCTAAAGAAAATTTTGAAGGGGAAGAGGAGTAATTCAAAACACCTACGTCAAGATTCCACACCAGAGCGACGAAGGGGCAGAGGAGTAAAAAGAATTCCTACTCTCCGATATAACTAGACTCAGAAAAAAGTTTTCTTCTAGACTCAACAATGGCCAAACTACACGATCAATCAAGGGGGCTCCTAAGGTCGGCCGAGACTCTGACTACCAACTTGTCACGCCCAATATGCGACCCTATCCAAAAGGAACTCAAGTTCCCACCAAGGATAGACCCAGATATTGGGCGCTTTTGCAAGGTGGATATCATTACATCAACATTACATAATATATGGGGATACATACAAGAGGCATACAATGTCACATGAATACAACAATACATCAAACATAAGACCAACATCTGACTACAGATGAAACACAAACAGATGCTCAAACGACATCCACCTCGCTAGCCCAAAGGCCGACACGAACCTATCCCTTGATCGAAGAAGCGTAAGAAGAACTCAAAGCAAGCAAGCATCACTCTCGCCATGATCATCGTGATAACCTGTACTTGCAACTGTTGTTGTAGTAATCAGGAGCCACGAGGACTCAGCAATCCCATTACCATGGGTATCAAGTCTAGCAAAGCTTAATGGGAAAGGAAGGGGTAAAGTGGTGAGGTTGCAGCAGCGACTAAGCATGATATGGTGGCTAACGTACGCAAATGAGAGCGAGAAGAGAAACAAGCGGAACGGTTGTGAAACTAGCAATGATCAAGAGGTAATCCTGAACACCTACTTACGTCAAACATAACTCAGAAACCGTGTTCACTTCCCGGACTCCACCAAGAAGAGACCATCACGGCTACACACTTGGTTGATGCATTTTATTTCGGATCTGGTGTCAAGTTATCTACAACCGGACATTAACAAATTCTCATCTGCCACATAACCGCGGGCATGGCTCTCGAAAGTTTAAACCCTGCAGGGGTGTCCCAACTTAGCCCATGACAAGCTCTCACGATCAACGAAGGAATAGACCTCCCAGGAAGACCCGATCAGTCTCGAAATCCCGGTTTACAAGACATTTCGACAATGGTAAAACAAGACCAGCAAAGCCGCCCGATGCGCCGACAATCCCGATAGGAGCTGCACATATCTCGCTCTCGTGGCAACACCGATGAACACTACGTGACGGCAACCGACGATACCCCAAGTTGCCTAGGGGCGGCACCGCAAGTGGCTCTGTTTGGACCAACACTTAGACAAGCATTGGCCCGGGGCTATAATAAAGATGACCCTTGGGTTAATTACTCCCAAGGGAAAAGTAGGTGGTGGTGAGGCAAATGGTAAAACCAATGTTGGGCCCGGCCGACAAGTTTTATTCAAAGCGAACCGTCGGGGGTCCCATAATGACCCGACCGCGTTAGGAACGCAAAATCCGGGAACATAATACCGGTATGACGGAAACTAGGGCGGCAAGAGTGGAACAAAACACCAGGCATAAGGCCGAGCCTTCCACCCTTTACCAAATATATAGATGCATTAAATAATATAATAGATATTGTGATATCCCAACATAAACCCTTTCCACCATGGAGAAATCTTCAACTTCACCTGCAACTAGCAACGCTATAAGAAGGCTGAGCAAGATGGTAACATAGCCAAGCAATGGTTTGCTGGGAATGGTGTCAAAGGTTAGAGGTTCATGGCAATATGGGATGGCTTGATAAACAGGTAATAGGTAGCGCGGCATAGCGATAGAATGAAGCAACTAGCATAGCAATGATACTAGTGAGATCCAGGGTAGCGGTCATCTTGCCTGAAATCCCGCAAGGAAGAAGAACGAGTCCATGAAGAAGATGAAGCCACGAAGACGAACCACACGTAGACGAACGCATCCTCACGATCACAACGAAACAGGAACTAACAAGAAGAAGCACACAACATAGTAAACACACCACACGTGACAAGACATGATGCACAACAAGCATGATGCAAGATGAGACTACATGAAGCTACTCATGGCAAGAGGTGATGCAAACAAGAACAACACATCAAGGCAAGTTTAAATGAGGCCGGGAACAACATATAACAATTCCGGTAAGTCCTCATATGCAAATTTCGAAATAGGTCCAGAACTGAATAAACCTTATGTTCAAGTTGTTAAACAGCAAGTTAAGATGCACCAAGAGGATCTACACGAAATTCTAGTCAAGTTACATATAAAGTTCATTAGATTCGGAGCTACGGCCTAGAAGATATGAGAAAAACAAGTTAAACATGGCATTGATGCAAAATGCACCCAAACATCAAGCAAACACACCAAAACAAGGATGCAACATGATAATATGAAACTACATGCAAAATCAAGCAAGTTTCATATAGAGCACACTCAAAAGGAGCAACGGTGCAACACATACACTCTATACAAGTCATAACAACAATCATCCATAACAAAGAACAAGGCATCTTACAAGCATCAAAACAACAAGCTACAGCAACCCAACATAAGAACAAAAGGCATGGGCATGAAGTACACGTAAAGCATAACAAAACATGAACACTGAGCTATCTCCAGAAAAAACTAGAACATGCTCAAAAAGACATGGAGATATTGCAAATAATAACAGTTTCAGACTTATCAGGAAATAACATCAGGTTGCAATGTTTAGAGCAAGCAAACAACATGTTACAGGAAGCTATCATGGCAAACAGAGGCATGGCATGAATCTACTAATTGCATAGATCAAAAGTCCCTTACTGACCATGAGCCAAAAAGGATCAGAAAATATGATGGCACCCATGTAAACATGGCAAGTTATATTACGGATTCAAACATGGCAGGAACAACAATAAGTAGGCATGTTCGTGAGCTTGAACCACTCACTACAGACCAATACATGGCATGGCAAGGCAACCAACAGTAAGAAGACATGTTTATGAAGCTAAGCATGGCAAGAGCAAGTTCATAGGGTGCATGGATCGCTAGCAAAACACATGGGAACAAGTGAACTTAATGTTAACAGGCTGATAGAAACATTATCAAGCAACTTTGGAGCAAGATATGAACATGTTCTAGTAGGTTATAATTGCAACCAAGGGCATGAATGGATAGAGGATGAAATGTAGATCAAAACATGTTTATAGAGCATCTCCAGATTATGCATAGAATGATTAGTAGAGGCATGTTAACATAGCAACAAAATATAACAGAATCTGTCAGGAAAACAGCAACAGCAACTACCCCACTTAACAAGCTTGATACACTCAGCACACAACTCACAAAAATACATGGTTGGCACCCCTGGAAATATGGCATGGCATAGATCAACATACATGTAGACATCGACCTCATAGGATGCATACATCAATCATGGCAAAAATGTTAAATGAGCAAGTTATAACAGTTTCAGCAGATTAACATCAACATGCACTCTTCCAACAGCATTTCGGGCATCAAGATGAGCTCAAATGAAAATGATGCAATGGAATGAAATGAAGTACTCGTCGAGACGAACAATTTGACATATTATACGCACAAAACGGAGCTACGGATGCGGAGATGTGATATGATGAACTTGGCATGTTTATGTAGCAGATTCGGGACTTGGAGGAATTTCACCTCGGGGAAAAAGGATGACGCGGTCCAGCCGGGGCGTTTGGTTGGAGGGCTCGGGGTGGACGGGGCCGATCCGGGACGAGGCGGTCCCGGCGATGGGTCAACGCCGCGACTCCGGCGAGCTGGTGGCCGGAGACGGCGGGGATCCCCGGGATCTACCAGATCCGACGAGGAGGATGGGCGGGGCGGTGCCGGTGGACGGATCCGGCGATGTTCTGGCGAAGGCGAGGTCCGGACAGCGGCGGTGAGCTGTCCGGCGGCGGGGCGGCGCTGGCGGCGTGATGAAGGGGCGCCACCGGAGGCGGGCTCGGCGCTGCGCGCTGCCTGGGCTCGCGGAGGGGGGCACCAGAGGGCGGCGCGGTCGGGGATAATGGAGGTCGCCAACGAGGTGGCGGAGATCGGGCGCCGGCGAAGCGGCGGCGGCGGCGTGGCGAAACGCCGGCGGGCGTCGGCGGGCGCGGCGGGCGGGCGGATGGGCGGCGGCGCGCGAGGGCCGTCTTGGGTCGCGCCATGGCTCATGGCCGGGCGGTAGGGGTGGCGGCGCGACACATGGCGTGCCGGATTGGCTGGGCGGCGGCGGCGGACGCGTCCGGCCGGACCGGACGTGTCCGTCGGCGCGGAGAGGAGCGGGGCTAGGGTTTCGGGGGGAAAAGATCCGAAAATGGGGAGGGGAAGACGTTTTTATAGGTGGAGGGAGCTAGGAGAGTCCAAATGAGGTGCGGTTTTCGGCCACGCGATCGTGATCGAACGACCGAGAGCATGGAGGGGAGTTTGGTGGGGTTTGGGCCACTTTGGAAGGGGTGTTGGGCTGCAAACAAAAGAGGCCTTTGCGGTTACCCGGTTAACCGTTGGGGTACCAAACGACCTCCAAATGGCACGAAACTTGACAGGCGGTCTACCGGTGCTATACCAAGGCCGTTTGGCAAAACTCGGGCCATTCCGAGAAAGTTTAACACCCGCACATGAAAAGAGTCAAGAAGGGGACGCCGGATGACATAGGAGCGCCGGATTGCAAAACGGACAACGGGGAAAAAGCTCGGATGCATGAGACGAACATGTATGCCAATGCGGTGCACATGATGACATGATATGAAATGCAGATGATGACATGGCAAAATGCAACACGCAAGCAAATGACATGGCAACGACGGCGAATAACTGGCAGACACCTGGCGCATCGGATCCGGGCATTACAAGATCCTTCGGGACGACACCTCAGGGGGTCGTCCGCCTCATGAGGCGGGGAAGCAGGAGGATGCGTTTCGCTCTCCATCATCTCCCGAAGCAGATCCCCCGAAGACGAACATTGTTGAGAAGGGCTATGAGCCGGACTGCAAAACATATGTCTCAGTTGTTATTCTCAGGAAAAGAACAGGGCATGCTTACTAAAGCACCTTTTTTCACTTACGGCTCGGTTGACGGCTAGCCCCCTTGTGGGCGCTGTGCGGTAAGGATGCCCTCCGGGGCAGGGCCCCCTGTTGAAGGTTTCTTCCCTCATTTGGAAACCTCCGTTTCCAAGTCTTCAGGGGCGGTCCTTTTCTTCCCGTGGGGAGAGGGGATTCTAGATTCACCTCCCTGATCATCCTCCAACACGGAGGCACTAATTCCCCCGGTTAGGATGCGTAACATATGAAGCCCGCTTTTGGCTTCTCTATTCCTCCCCTCGTCTTCTGCTAATGGCACTTGATAAGGTGCGCGAGCCAGCATCCTGGTTAGTACAGGATCCGGCGAGCCTTCGAGAAGAGGGGCCGAACACCTGATCCTCTCCGCCTTTCTTATCTAGTCCTGGCCGAGGGTAATTTTTCTGAATAATGTTGTGACAAATATAATGACAGCACGTCCGGTCGCGGAGTTACTTACTTGGGTATCTGGATGGTTGCAGTTGAGACCCCGCATCCTCGGTGGTGTCCGGACACTTTATTCGTGATCCGAAGAATAATCGATACATTCCTTTGAGCATCACGTCGAAGAAGTGTTGAATGGTTTGCGGTCCTTCTGGGTTGAACTCCTGATAACCCACAAGTATAGGGGATTGCAACAGCTTTCGAGGGTAGATTATTCAACCCAAATTTATTGATTCGACATAAGGGGAGCCAAATAATATTCTTGGGTATTAGTAGTTGAGTTGTCAATTCAACCACACCTGGATAACTTAGTATCTACAGCAAAGTGTTTAGTAGCAAAAGTGGTATGATAATAATAGTAGCAGTAGCAAAAGTAAAGATAAATGTTTTTGGAGTTTTGTAGTAGTTGTAACAGTAGCAACGGAAAAGTAAATAAGCAAAGAACAATATGTGAAAAGCCCATAGGCAATGAATCAGTGATGGATAATTATGCCGGATGCGATTCCTCATGCAATAGTTATAACATAGGGTGATATAGAACTAGCTCCAATTCATCAATGTAATGTAGGCATGTATTCCGTAAATAGTCATACGTGCTTATGGAAAAGAACTTGTATGACATCTTTTGTCCTACCCTCCCGTGGCAGCGGGGTCTTTACGGAAACTAAGGGATATTAAGGCCTCCTTTTAATAGAGAACCGGAACAAAGCATTAGCACATAGTGAATACATGAACTCCTCAAACTACGGTCATCACCGAGAAGTATCCCGATTATTGTCACTTCGGGGTTGTCGGATCATAACACATAATAGGTGACTATAGACTTGCAAGATAGGATCAAGAACACACATATATTCATGAAAACATAATAGGTTCAGATCTGAAATCATGGCACTCGGGCCCTAGTGACAAGCATTAAACATAGCAAAGTCATAGCAACATCAATCTCAGAACATAGTGGATACTAGGGATCAAACCCTAACAAAACTAACTTGATTACATGGTAAATCTCATCCAACCTATCACCGTCCAGCAAGCCCACGATGGAATTACTCACGCACGGCGGTGAGCATCATGAAATTGGTGATGGAGGATGGTTGATGATGACGACGACCACGAATCCCCTCTCCGGAGCCCCGAACGGACTCCAGATCAGCCCTCCCGAGAGAGATTAGGGCTTGGCGGCGGCTCCGTGTCGTGAAACGCGATGAAACTTTCTCCTTGATTTTTTTCTCCCCGAGACGGTATATATGGAGTTGGAGTTGAGGTCGGAGGAGGACCGGGGGGGCCCACGAGATGGGAGGGCGCGCCCCCTGCCTCGTGGACAGCCCGTTGGCCCCCTGGCCTTGATTCTTTCGCCAAATATTCTTATTAATTCTGAAAAGTGCCTCCATGGATTTCTAGGACATTCCGAGAAATTTTCTTTTCTACACATAAAACAACATCATGGCAGTTCTGCTGAAAACAGCGTCAGTCCGGGTTAGTTTCATTCAAATCATGCAAGTTAGAGTCCAAAACAAGGGCAAAAGTGTTTGGAAAAGTAGATACGTTGGAGACGTATCAACTCCCCCAAGCTTAAACCTTTGCTTGTCCTCAAGCAATTCAGTTGATAAACTGAAAGTGATAAAGAAAAACTTTTACAAACTCTATTGCTCTTGTTGTTGTAAACATGAAAAGCCAGCATTCAAGTTTCAGCAAATATTATGAACTAACCATACTCACAATAACACATAGGTCTCACAGTTACTCATATCAATAACATAATCAGCTAGCGAGCCATAATAATAAAACTCGGATGACAACACTTTCTCAAAATAATCATAACATGATATAACAAAATGGTATCTCGCTAGCCCTTTCTGAGACCACAAAACATAAATGTAGAGCACCTTTTAAAGATCAAGGACTGACTAAACATTGTAATTCATGGTAAAAGAGATCCAGTCAAGTCATACCCAATATAAACCAATAATAATGAATGCAAACGACAGTGTGCTCTCCAGCGGGTGATGACTCAACATAAAAGTAAATAGATAGGCCCTTCGCAGAGGAAGCAGGGATTTGTAGAGGTGCCAGAGCTCGATTTTAAAATAGAGATTGAATAACATTTTGAGTGGCATACTTTTGCTGTCAACGCTACAACTATGAGATGGTTGTATCTTCCATACTACATGCATTATAGGTAGTTCCCAAACAGAATGGTAAAGGTTATACTCCCCCAACCACCAACAAGCATCAATCCATGGCTTGCTTGAAACAACGAGTGCCTCCAACATACAACAGCCCTGGGGGAGTTTTGTTTAATTATTTTGATTTGCTTTGATCTTTTGGATCATGGAATTGGGCATCCCTTTACGCCCTTTCTCGTGAATGAGGATCGGAGTCCACTCCTCTTGAGAATAACCCACCTAGCATGGAAGATATAGGCAGCCCTAGTTGAAACATGAGGTGCTCGAGCATACAAAACAGAATTTCATTTGAAGGTTTGGAGTTTGGCGCATACAAATTTACTTGGAACGGCAGGTAAATACCGCATATAGGTAGGTATAGTGGACTCATATGGAACAACTTTGGGGTTTAAGGAGTTTGGATGCACAAGCAGATTCCCACTTAGTACAGTGAAGGCTAGCAAAAGACCGGAAGCGACCAACTGAGAGAGCGACAACAGTCGTAAACATGCATTAAAATTAATTCACATCAAGTACAAGCATTAGTAGGATATAATCTACCATGAACATAAATATCATGAAGGCTATGTTGATTTGATTCAACTACATGCGTGAACATGTGCCAAGTCGAGTCACTTAATACATTCAAAGGAGGATACCATCCCATCATACCACATCATAATCATTCTAATAGCATGTTGGCACGCATGGTAAACCATTATAACTCATAGCTAATCAAGCATGGCACAAGTAACTATAATCTCTAATGTCATTGCAAATATGTTTACTTCATAATAGCTGACTTAGGAATGATGAATCATCATATTTACAAAAACAAGAGAGGTCGAGTTCGTACCAGCTTTTCTCATCCCAATAAGTCCATCATATATCATCATTATTTCCTTTCACTTGCACGACCGAACTATGTGTATAATAATAAGAGTGCACGTGCATTGGACTAAGCTGGAATCTGCAAGCATTCAACTCAAGAGAGAAGACAAGTAATATGGGCTCTAAATATAAATAAACAATCATGCATAAAAGAGCCACTAAGCATTTTCAATATGGTCTTCTCGACCCCCCAAAAGAAAGAAAAGAAAATAAAACTATTTACATGGGAAAGCTCCCAACAAGTAAAAGAAGAACGAGAAATCTTTTTGAGTTTTTTCATTTTAATTTCTACTACAAGCAAGGAAATTAAACTAACTAATTTTTTTTGGCTTTTCTTAAGGTTTAACAAACACACAAGAAGAAAACTAGAAAATGAAATTTAAACTAGCATGGATAATACAATGGAAGAGTATGAGCACCGACGACTAGTGTGTGAACATGAATGTAAAGTCGGTGAGAAATACGTACTCCCCCAAGCTTAGGCTTTTGGCCTAAGTTGGTTTAATACCAGTGACCGCCTGGCTGATATCCATAAGTGAAACTGGGGTAGTACTGAGATGAAGAGGCAACCGCCTCCTGAGCAGCAGCGTGTTGGCGAGTTGCCTCCATTCCCCTCTCATATTCAGTGGCTTCTTCCCTGGTGACAACATATCTTCCTTTTGTCTGATAATCAAAAAGGTAGGGAGCAGGAAGAGTAACAGGGACGATGTTGCATCTGTTATAGGTTAGTCGATAATGGAGGAATTGTTCATTGCTCTCAAGAAAGTGATGGTCAAACATAGCTTCTTTATCCAAATAAACAGGAGGTACAATCATATCCCCCTCTCGTGGAGCTATATTAAGAAAATTAGCCACACGGGTTGCATAAATTCCTCCAAAGAAATCTCACCTTCTATTATTATTATGCAACCTACGTGCAACTATTGCACCCAAGTTATAACCTCTATAACCTGACACAGCACTCTTGAGGACGCAAAGATCAGGGGCACACATGTGACATACTTCGTCCTTACCGTTAATGCATCTACCAATAAAGAGAGCAAAGTAATGTATAGCAGGAAAATGAATGCTCCCTATGGTAGCTTGTGTTACGTCCCTAGATTCTCCCACAAGAATACTAGCAAGAAAATCTCTAACTTCAGATTTGGGAGGATCATTAATATTACCCCATCAAGGAGTTTGCAAGCGGTTGTGAAATCCTCTAAATCCATGGTATAAGATGTATCATAAATATCAAACATAACACTAGGAGAATTATGCGAAGAAATATATTCGAACCTCTGCACAAAGGAATCAGTCAATTGATAATATTGAGGACACGTATCTTGTAAGAAGTCCTCAAGCTCAGCATTACGCACATACGCGTCAAATTCCCCCTTGAAGCCTGCTTCGACCATAAAATCATTGGATGGCCACTCGCAAGCCCGTACATGTGCGTCCCTTGGCAAATTAGCATCTTGTTCACGTATAGCAATCCTTGGCCCTTTCTTTGCCGAGGAACCACCTTGGTACATTCTTCTAAGCATATTTCTTTTTCTGAAAATTTCTGAAATTTTAGTAACTTCAAAATAAAAGTGAATAAAATTAAACAAGATTGATAGCAACTACTCCTACAAGTGCCTAGAGCCTATATCATGCATTGGAATTGCTTGGGACCTCAAAAATTTAACATGCAAGCTCAAGAACATGGTCACCTATGCAGCAAAAATTTGCAATGAATAAAGCACTAGAACAAAAACTAATTGGACCAATGGAGGAGTCACATACCAAGCAACAATCTCCCAAAGCAGTTTTGCGAATGGAGCTTTGAGCTAAGAGATCGAAAATCGCAGCAAAACGAGCTAGAACTTGGGCTTAAGCTGGATGGGGATTTTTTTGGGTAGAAGATGAAGTGTGTGGGTGCTATCATAAGTGGAGGGGATCCACCAGGGGCCCACGAGACAGGGGGCACGCCCTCCTCTCTCGTGGCCTGGTGCTTGCCCCTCCTGCAGTGTTTTTAGTGCCTAAAATCCTCAGATATTCCAGAAAAAATCATACTAAATTTGCAGGGTATTTGGAGCACTTTTATTTTCGGACTATTTTTTAATGCACGGATAATTCGTAAAATGTATTTAATAATACTATTTTTGCTTTATTTATTCTAAATAACAGAAAGTAAAAGGAGGGTACAGAAGGTTGTGCCTTCTAGTTTCATCCATCTCGTGATCATCACAATGAATCCACTAACAAGGTTGATCAAGTCTTGTTAACAAACTCATTCCGAATAACACGGAACCGGAGAAATTTCGAATAACACTAAGTTACCTCAATGGGGATATGAAAATCCCCAACAATAAGAATATCATACTTTTTCTTGACAGTAGGGAGAGGAAATTAAAAACCTCCAAAAATGATAGTTGGAACTTTTTCAATAGAATTGATACTATGAACTTGAGATTGTTTCCTCGGAAAGTGTACCGTATGCTCATTGCCATTAACATGAAAAGTGACATTGCCTTTGTTGCAATCAATAACAGCCCCTGTAGTATTAACAAAAGGCCTACCAAGGATAATAGACATACTATCGTCCTCGGGAATATCAAGAATAACAAAGTCCATTAAGATAGTGACATTTGCAACCACAATAGGCACATCCTCACAAATACCGACATGTATAGCAGTTGATTTATCGGCCATTTGCAAAGATATTTCAGTAGGTGTCAACTTATTCAATTCAAGTCTACGATATAAAGAGAGAGGCATAACACTAACACCGGCTCCAAGATCACATAAAGCAGTTCTAACATAATTTCTTTTAATAGAGCATGGTATAGTTGGTACACCCGGATCTTCAAGTTTCTTTGGTATTCCACCTTTAAAAGTGTAATTAGCAAGCATGGTGGAAATTTCAGCTTCTGGTATCTTTCTTTTATTTGTGATGATATCCTTCATATACTTAGCATAAGGATTTACTTTAAGCATATCGCTTAAGTGCATACGTAAGAAAATAGGTCTAATCATTTCAAAGAAAGCGCTCAAAATCCTCATCATCCTTTGACTTGGATGGTTTAGGAGGAAAGGACATGGGTTTCTGAACCCATGGTTCTCTTTCTTTACCATGCTTCCTAGCAACGAAATCTCTCTTATCATAATGTTGATTCTTTGATTGTGGGTTATCAAGATCAACAGCAGGTTCAATCTCTACATCATTGTCTTTGCTAGGTTGAGCATCAACATGAACATTATCATTAACATTATCACTAGGTTCATGTTCATCACCGATTGAGTTTCAAAGATCGAAATAGAAATATCATTGGGATTCTCGTGTGTCTACAATAGGTTCACTAGAAGCATGCAAAGTTCTGTCATTTTCTTTTTCTTCTTTTTAGAAGAACTAGGTGCCTCTAAATTATTTCTCTGAGAATCTTGCTCGATTCTCTTAGGGTGGCCTTCAAGATACAAAGGTTCCTGAGTCATTCTACCAGTTCTAGTAGCCACTGTAACAGCAAAGTCATTTTTATTATTTAATTCATCAAGCAAATCATTTTGAGCTTTAAGTACTTGCTCAGCTTGGGTAGCAACCATAGAAGCATATTTGCTAATGCGGTGAAGTTCATCTTTAACTCTAGCCAGATTATCACCTACGCGTCCTATCTCGAAAGCATTATTCTTTAACTCTCTACCAACATAAGCATTAAAACTTTCTTGTCTAGCCATAAAGTCATCAAATTCATCTAAGCATGGGCTATGAAATTTAGTAGAGGGTATTTCAACTTTATCATATCTATAGATAGAATTTACCTTTACTACCTGTGTCGGGTTATCAAGACAATATGGTTCTTCAGGCAATAAATTAAGACCATGTATTTCTTCAATAGGAGGTAAATTCTTAACATCTTCAGCTTTAATACCTTTTTCTTTCATTGATTTCTTTCCCTCTTGCATATCTTCAGGACTGAGAAATAAAACACCTCTATTCTTCGGAGTGGGTTTAGGAATAGGCTCAGGAGTTGGCTCAATTGGTTCAGGAATTACTTCAGGAATTGGCTCGGGAAGAGTCCAATTATTTTCATTAGTCAACATATTACTCAATAATATTTCAGCTTCGTCAACTGTTCTTTCCCTGAAAACACAACCAGCACAACTATCCAAGTAGTCCTTGGAAGCATCTGTTAGTCCATTATAAAAGATATCAAGTATTTCATTTTTCTTAAGAGGATGATCAGGCAAAGCATTAAGTAACCGGAGAAGCCTCCCCCAATTTGGATATGTAGATTTCCTTCTCTGTAACCGACTCTGTGTAACCCTAGCCCCCTCCGGTGTCTATATAAACCAGAGGGTTTAGTCCGTAGGACAACAACAGTCATAATCATAGGCTAGCTTCTAGGTTTAGCCTCTACGATCTCGTGGTAGATCAACTCTTGTAATACTCATATCATCAAGATCAATCAAGCAGGAAGTAGGGTATTACCTCCATAGAGAGGGCCTGAACCTGGGTAAACATTGTGTCCCCCGCCTCCTGTTACCATTAGCCTTAGACGCACAGTTCGGGACCCCCTACCTGAGATCCTCCAATTTGGACAGCGACAGTAAGCACTTGCCTTTTTAAGGAGGTAGCTAGGTCTGCTCACCAGCCGCCCTCGCAACGGGCAGGAGTTCCCGGGGCGATGGCCCATGACCCCTGGGGGCATAGGTTTAGTCCGGCGTGCTGACCTCTCTATTAAGTCTAGGTCGGGTTGCGGTGTATTGTTTGGCCAAGTCCGGGCATGACTAAGGAAAGTGTGTCCGGCCGGAGTTAATCGAGTGTGGTGGGTAAGTTGGTGCACCCATGCAGGGAAGAAAACATCTATCGATTGCCTGTCCTACGATAACGGACACTCGGAGTTGTATCCCGATCGATACAACTAGAACTGAATGCTGAGGAATGATTTGGATATGTTGCTTTGGGAGTCGAGAAAGGATCCCGGAGCGTTGATACAACAACATAAATATGACTTATGTGATACTACTCTACTCCCTCATGTTGCTACAAGATGGTGGTTTCCAGAAGATGCTAGTCTTCGATAGGACTAGCTTCTCCCCCTCTTATTCCGGCATTCTGCAGTTAGTCCACAGATATTGCCCCTTTCATTGATACTGATGCATATGTAGTGTAGATCCTTGCTTGCAAGTACTTTGGATGAGTACTCACGGTTGCTTTGCTCCCGTTTTTCCACCTCTTTCCATTCTTCTCGGATGCTGCAACCAGATGGTGGAGCCCAGGATCCAGACGCCACCGCCGACGACTTCTACTACCCCAAGGGTGCCTACTACCACGTGACAGATGCCGACGGCCAGGAGTAGTTAGGAGGCTCCCAGGCAGGAGGCCTTGCCTTTTCGATCATTGTTACTTTTGTGCTAAGCCTTCTTAAGGCAGACTTGTTTAACTCATGTCTGTGCTCAGATAATGTTGCTTCCGCTGACTCGTTTGTATTCTAGCTTATGTATTCAAGCCCTCGAGGCCCCTGGCTTGTAATGTAAAGCCTGTATTATTTTAATTTGTGTCTGGAGTTGTGTTGTGATATCTTCCCGTGAGTCCCTGATCTTGATCGTACACATTTGCGTGTATGATTAGTGTATGCTTGAATTAGGGGCGTCACAAGTTGGTATCAGAGCCGACTGCCTGTAGGAATCCCCCTTTTCAACTCCTTGGCCGAAGTTGAGTCTAGTCACTACAAAAAAACTTTTACTAACATGGTTGTGTGGCTTACGGGCCCACGTCTTCATTGGGTGGTATTAGGATCTTTTACTCCTCGTCTATACTCTCGGACTCTTAACTCTCTTCTACTCGGGTTAAACAAATTTACTAAGTCTAAAATTAGGATCCCGTGACCACATTCACCTCAAAGTTGGATAAGCCATAGTTATTCCTTCGAATAGCATCTTGAATAGTACACACACTGTCGTGTTGACTACTATGTGGTATCCATCGTACCTCTTTCACTATGCATGTTTCATCATGAATGATCCTTTGTCTTTACAAATGCTTGATGCTGAACTACCCCTGTTGCATGTTGGCAGGATGGTTAGACCCGCTGGTCGTGGCCGTGGTGCCAACGATCCACCACCACCCGAATTCTTTGCTGGAATGATGCAACAATTCGAGCTGAACCGCCAGTTCATGGAAGGAATGATGGCCCAGTTTCCTCGTCTGAACATGAACCAGCAGCCAGCCCCAGTTACTCTGCAGGACTTCATGCGCCTCAACCCGACCATCTAATGCAGCTCAACTCAGCGCCTTGATGCTGATCACTGGCTCCGGGACATCAAGTATGAAATGGAGTCTGCTAGTGTTGCTCCTGCCAGCTATGTCACCTTCGCATCCTTCTTCCTCAAGGGTCCCGCTGCTCAATGGTGGGACAGCCACAGGCATACCCTGCCTACTGGAATGCTCATCACTTGGCCGGATTTCCAAGCCACTTTCCATGCCCGCTTCATTCCTTAGGGAATCATGGATAGGAAGAAGCAAGAGTTTCGCAACCTCACGCAAGGCAACAAGTCTGTTGATGCTTATTAGCGGGAATTTCTGGACTAGTCACGGTATGTTGAAGAAGACATTGCAACTGATGCTTGCAGGCAGGAAAAGTTTTGTGATGGACTTCACCCTGATATCAAGCTAGTACTTTGCGTTCATGACTTTGCCGACTTCGCCACCTTAGTGAACAAGGCTATTCAGGTTGAGACTGGTCTGCAGGAACATCAGGGATCCCTCAGACGCAGCCGTGACACTAGCTCATCTTCGGGCCCGTCAGCGCAGAAGCGTCGGATATGGATTCCCCATAGCATGTATCATCCAACTGCACCTGCAACAAGATAGTCCTATGCTGCACCTCGCCTGCCTCCTCCACCGTCGAGGCAACCTCTTTGGACTGCACCACCCCAAGCTCCTGCTTACAACCCCAATGATGAATTGTGCTTCAGGTGTGGCCGTCCAGGTCACCGTGCCAGAGAGTGCAATCAAAACAAGAACCAGCTGGCTCTGCCTTCTAATGCTCGTGGAAACAATCAGCCCCATAACAACAATGCCAGGCCTTATATGGTCTTGGTCTGGCTAATCATGTTGATCTGAATGAAGCTCAAGACCAGCCTACCACTTTGATGGGTACTCTCCTCGTTAATTCCGTACCAGCTGCTATTTTATTCCATACAGGAGCATCGCATTCTTTCATATCAGAAGATTTTGCATTCATGCATGGCGTTAAATACGAAGATATGCACATTCCATTAGTGGTAAACACCCCCGCAGGCTAATGTTGAACTACCATGGTTAGCCATAACGTCGTCATTGAGATTGAAGGATTAGAGTTCCATGCCTCTTCCATTATTCTGAAGTCTTCCAATATTGACCTCATTCTGGGAATGGATTGGTTGAAAGCACATACGGCTTCTATCGTTTACACCACTAAATCCACCTTCTGCACCCTTCATATGAGATAGTAAGCTACAATGCTCGTCTGGTTCAAAATGCTGAAGCACGACTTTATGTCTTGAATGCGTTGAACACAGCACCTCTTGAGGGAATTGAAAATATTACAGTTGTTCGCGACTTCCTAAATGTCTTTCCAGAAGAACTTCCAGGAATACCCCCTGCCCGGGCTGTCGAGTTCATCATCGACTTGAAACCAGGCACCGTTCCTATTGCCAAATGACCCTACAAGATGCCGCCTCATGAGCTCCTTGAACTTAAGGAGGAAATCGAAAAATCTCTTTGCATGGGTTTCATTCGTCCAAGTTCCTCTGCTCGGGGAGCACCTTCTCTCTTCGTCAAGAAGAAAGACGGAATGAACCGTTTGGTCCAAGACTATCGTCCTATCAAGCCGAGCTACCATTCAGAACAAATATCCCCTTCCTCGGATCAATGATCTGTATGATCAACTGGCTGGTTCATCGATATTCTCTAAACTTGACTTGAGGTTGGGTTACCACCAGATCCATGTTCGTGAAGAGGATATTCCAAAGACCGCATTCGTTACTCAATATGGTTCATATGAGTACACCGTCATGTCATTCGGTCTAACCAATGCTCCAGCTACTTTCTCTCGTTTGATGAACTACATATTCAAGGATTACCTTGACAAGTTCGTCGTAGTCTATCTGGATGATATCCTGGTATATTTGAAAAACAAAGAAGAACATGCTGAACATCTTCGTCATGTTCTGGAAAAGCTTTGAGAGCATCAACTTTATGCCAAGTATTCCAAGTGCGAATCTGGCTTCCCGAAGTAACCTACCTTGGGCATGTCATCTCCAAGGATGGTATTGCAGTCAACCCAGAGCAAGTTTAGGCTATTCTTGACTGGACCCCTCCAAAGACTGTCAAGCAAGTCAGAAGCTTTCTCGGACTTGCCAATTATTGTTGCCTTTTCATCGAGAACTTCTCCAATATTGCCAAGCCACTGACTAATCTACTTCACAAAGGCGTTAACTTCAATTGGACAGACAAATGTCAGGAAAGTTTCCAGGCACTCAAGGACAAGCTGACTTCTGCCCCAGTGCTTGCTCCCTCTGATTCTCGCAAGGACTTCGTCATCTATTGTGATGCTTCACGTCAAGGATTAGGCTGTGTCCTAATGCAAGAGTGCAGGGTGATTGCTTATGCCTCCCGTCAAGTGCGTCCTCACGAAGAGAACTACCCAGTTCATGACCTCAAGCTTGCTGCGGTTATCTTTGCACTGAAGCTATGGCGACAGTACCTTCTCGGTAATTGTTGCAAGATCTTCACCGATCATCATAGTCTGAAGTACCTGTTACTCAGCCAGATCTGAACCTCCGTCAGCAGTGATGGATGGAATCTATTGCTGACTACAACTGTGGTATATCCTATACCCCTGGCAAGGCTAATGTAATGGCCGATGCCTTGAGCCGCAAGTCTTATTGCAATAATCACATGGTCTACAAAGCTCAACCCCACCTTTATGAAGAGCTATGCAAGCTGGACCTTCAACTAGTTCCACAGGGTTCTCTGAATAACCTTGTCCTGGAACCAACTCTTCTGAAAGCTATTAAGTCTGCTCAAACCAAAGATGCTCACGTTGATTTGAGGAAAAAGGATCTTGCCTTAGAGAAATCTAGAGATTTCTCACTTGGTGAAGATGGAACTTTATACTTCAGAGATCGCATTGTAGTACCCCGGTTCAAGCTTATGATAGAGAAGGTGATGAAAGAAGCACATGACACCCCTCTCTCTATTCATCCAGGAAGTACCAAGATGTATCTAGACATCCGTCAGAAGTATTGGTGGTCTAAGATGAAGCAAGACATTGCTCGATATATTGAAGAATGTGACGTTTGTCGTCGCGTCAAAGCAGAACATTAGAAACCGGCTGGACTTCTACAACCGCTTCCATTCTTGAATGGAAGTGGGATAAGATCTAAATGGATTTCGTCACTAACCTTCCCAAGTCTCAAAAAGGTAACGATGCTATCTTTGTCATCGTCGACCAATTCTCGAAGGTTGCTCACTTTCTGCCAGTCAAGGAGACAATCACTGCTAGTCAATTAGCAAACTTGTATATCTCCAGAATTGTGTCACTCCATGGCATTCCGAAGGAGATCAGTTCAGACCGTGGTAGCATATTCACTTCAAAGTTCTGGGATAGTTTCCAAGAGGCAATGGGAACTCATATTACCTGGAGCACTGCTTATCATACCCAATCCCAAGGCCAAGTCAAGCGAGTCAACCAAATTCTTGAAGACAAGCTTCGGGCTTGCGTCATTTCTTTCGGCAAGAAGTGGGAAGAATCTCTCCCTTATGTGGAGTTCTCTTAAAACTATAGCTATCAAGCCAGCTTGAAGATGGCACCCTTTGAAGTGCTCTATGGACGTAAGTGTCAAACCCCTCTGAATTGGTCAGAAACTGGGGAACGGGCGCTCATTGGTCCAGACATTGTTCAACAAGCTGAGGAGCGGGTTTGCATTGTCCGGGATAATCTCAAGGCGGACCAGTCCCGCCAGAAGAGCAACTATGACCGAAAACATTCGGGTTCAACTTATCAACCTGGTGAACAAGCTTATTTGCATGTCACTCCTTTGAGAGGCACTCATCGGTTCGGAGTCAAGGGCAAGCTAGCTCTTTGCTATATTGGTCCTTTCTGCATTCTCTCCCGCTGTGGATTGGTGGCTTATTAATTGGAGTTGCCACCTCAGTTCTCTCACGTCCATGACGTCTTCCACGTGTCGCAACTTCGCCGATGCTTCAAGGATCCGGAACGCGAACTGGATCCGGAATTAATTGAAATTCAAGATGATCTCACATACAAAGAGCATCCGATCCACATTCTTGAAGAAGCTGAACGTCGAACTCGCCAGAAGGTTACCAAGTTCCTCAAGGTGCAATGGTCGAATCATACTAAAGATGAAACCACTTGGGAACGCGAAGATAACCTCCGGGCCGAATACCCCGACCTGTTCCCTTCTACCTCTTAATTCTCGGGACGAGAATTTATTTTAGAGGAGCAGAGTTGTAACACCCCAGTGTAATGATGCTACAGTAATCCTAGGGGTTAAGTTAATCATTTTGCTAAACAAGTGTTTCATCATCATTGTCTCATGTCTCTTCCAAATTCCCCTTTGCATGCAATTTCAAATGCTAACTGAAATTCAAAATTGCTCAAACATGAAAACTAAAATGTTCATCTTGTGACAAATAATGCATAATTAATATTGGTGGTGAACCAACATTTTTGCAAAGTGTCTAAATGGCCTAAAATAGCTAAAACAGAAAGTTTTTAAAAGAAAAGGCAAAAGGAAAAAAGGAAAAGCAAAGGGGTGGGAGAGCCCCTGGCCTTCCCATGGGCCTCGGCCCATCCCAGTAGGCTGGCCCACTTCCCCTTCCCGGTCGCTTCCTGTTCCTCCGACCTAGCTGGACAGTGTGTGCCCGTCGCCGTCCAACCACCTCGCCGGCGACGCCCGACGAGAGGATAAGGCCTTGGATGCCTCCAGTCCTCCCCCTCACGTACCGCCACTCCCGCTTCTCCGTCCCCCTGGCTCTCCCTCACACACTCTCCCCTTCTCTCTCTCCCTCTCCTTCGTTTTGGAGAGGAGGCCGACGAGGTCGTCGCTGTGCCTCGCTCGTCTCCGTGGCCACAGCCACCGTAATGCTTAGTCGACGCGTCTGTTGTCTTCTTCATCGTCTTCCTCGACGTCTGGTTGTCGCAGCTGGAGCCTGGAGGCACTGCAGCACCGGGAATCAGTTGTTCCCCATCTCCGATCGCTGCCGCCTCCTTCATCTCCGACGCCACCTCTACAGCTCCTAAACCATCACGGGCCTACGTGTGAGCCGCGCAGTGAGCTTCTCTGTCCCTTGCTCCTCTTTGTTGACCCCTCGTGCACTGTAGCTACCTCGCTGCCATGGCTGAGTCCGTCGCCATCTGGCTAGTCACCGTCGCATCTCCGACGACCAAACGGCTTCAGGACCGTGTCCATCGACCGCACACACACGTGTAGAGTGCGCCTGTCCTTTTTCTTTCAACCATAACGCATGGCATCACCATTTTTGCCAACACCCGTAGAACTCCGATGTTGACCTCGCTGCCGGCGAAGATTCTGGCCGTTACGACCCGCACCACCACCACGATTGGATGCGGCCCAGCCTTACAGTACGAACCCGCCCGACCACGGCTCAAATGACGCGCCCTAGCGCGATTCCGGCCGTCTCCGGTGTTCGGCCACCGCGAATGGCCTCGCTGGCGCTACTCTGGCGCCGGTCCTGACCTGGCCGACCTGGGGCCACCGCCAGGGTCACTGCCAGCGGGTCCCACGGGCCCTAGTTGACTGGGTTGACTCAGTCAACTACTAACTAGGCAGCCCAGTGGCTCTGACATGCAGTCCCCATCGCATAATTAGTTTAACTAAAATGTTTATAATTAAAATTAATTTGTTAGTTAAATGAGTCACTGACAGGCGGGGTCCAGTAGCGAATTAACTCTACTTAGCTAAAATAAAACACTGTTAGCCCCTCTGTCCATGATAGGTGGGACCCTCTGGTCAGTTTGACCAGTCAGTGGGTCTGTTGACTTGCTGATGTCATGCTGACAACATTTTCCATTTCTGTTAATTTAAATAAATTATGGAAATACTAAAATCTTTGAAAAATCATAGATAAATAATCGTAACTCCAATGAAAATGTTTTCTACATGAAAGTTGCTCAAAAAACATGATGAATCTGGATACGCGGTCCGTTTACCTGTCAGATGCCTCTAACTATCTGAACATGGAACATTCCCCCTCCGGTCATTTGTCTGACACAGGTCCAGAACCGGGAAGACATTCCCGGTTGATTTCCCCCTTCACCTTTATCGTGTAGCCATATGTTAGGTCACACCCGGCACATTATATTGACATGTTATGCTTTGTGATGCTTTGTTTGCTTTATATTTATTGTTTCTTCCCCCTCTTCTCTCCGGTAGACCCCGAGACCAATGCCGCCCCTGTGATCGACTTCATCGACGACGACACTTCTTCCTTTTCAGCAGAGCTTCTAGGCAAGCCCCCCTTTTGATTATCCGATATCGCCCATTTCATTCTCTCATGCTTGCATTAGATTTTGCTACTGTAATTGTTTGCTCCTATCTGATGCATAGCCTGCTTTTGTATCTGCTGTTGTACCTTACCTGCTTATCCTAAACTGCTTAGGATAGGTTGGTTAGTGATCCATCAGTGACCCCCACCTTGTCCTTGTTGCCCCTGCTTTATTGTTAAAGACCCGACCAGCGGGATCGAAGACCAAGCCCCGACACCGCATATCACTTTCCCCTTAGTTGCTCGACACTACTGGGTTACTATCGAGTGCCGAGGGTGAGACCTCATCAGCATTTCTGATGATAGCCATGTAGTGTAGCTATTCTGTCGTGGTCATCAAGGGTGATTCCGCCTTAACCACTTCCGATACGACTCTGTCGTGCAACCCCTCAAGTGTGAACCTCGAGGGTGGTTCCTCTTACGTTCACCTTGATGATTACATTAAGTGGAATCCATCGAGGATGGTTCCTCAGGGTTCCCCTTGGTGTTAAACACACAGTTAATATGGTTACTTTGACTTTACACTGAACCATGTTACTAAAGACGGGTCGGCCCTGAGCGGTACCCACGTGAGCTTAATTGCGAGTGATGTGGAGTTGGGTTGACCTGGAAGGTGCTCGCGAGATACTTACGAGGCGTGGCCGGGCATTCTTAGCCCTTGCCGCAAGTCCTCGAAACGGGGCGACGGGGTCACATCGATCGTGAGTCTCTGCTCGTTACCGCGTGCTCCTAATCCACTACGATTTGGATATTTGATCCGAGGGGCCTCTGGCCTGATATCACTAACCATCACGGTGGCATAGTATGGGCGTTCTGCGTCGTATGCATCAGCCGAAGCTTAATAGACGTTAGCGACTGAGCGGCACGCGCCGGGTCGGACTGGTAAAAACCTGCCTTTTTAAGGAGGTAGCTAGGTCTACTCACCGGCCACTCTCGCAACATGCAGGAGTTCCTGGGGCGATGGCCCATGACCCCTGGGGGCATAGGTTTAGTTCGGCGTGCTGACCTCTCTATTATGCCTAGGTTGGGTTGTGGCGTATTGTTTGGCCGAGGCCGGACATGACCCAGGAAAGTGTGTCCGGCCAGAGTTAATCGAGCGTGGTGGGTAAGTTGGTGCACCCTTGCAGGGACGAAAACATCTATCAATAGCCTGTCCTACGGTAATGGACACTCGAAGTTGTATCCCGATCGATACAACTAGAACTGAATGCTGAGGCATGATTTGGATATGTTGCTTTGGGAGACGAGAAAGGATCCCGACGCGTTGATACAACAACATAAATATGACTTATGTTATACTACTCTACTCCCTCATGTTGCTGCAAGATGGTGGTTTCTAGAAGATGCTAGTCTTCGATAGGACTAGCTTCTCCCCCTCTTATTCCGGCATTCTGCAGTTAGTCCACAGATACTGCCCCTTTCATTGATACCGATGCATATGTAGTGTAGATCCTTGCTTGCAAGTACTTTGGATGAGTACTCACGGTTGCTTTGCTCCCATTTTTCCACCTCTTTCCATTCTTCTCAGATGCTGCAACCAGATGGTGGAGCCAAGATCCAGACGCCATCACCGACAACTTCCACTACCCCGAGGGTGCCTACTACCACATGACGGACGCCGATGACTAGAATCAGTTAGAGCATCTCTTGCTGCCGGGGCTGTCTCTGAGCGGCCACGAGCACCTATGGGGCACGGGGGCCCCTTATAGTCCGGCGAGGGAGCGGAGGGCGTGCGCAGAGCAGATCGAGGTCGGGTGCGCGGGGGAGACGGGCGATTTTTACCCATCTTTGGGGCTCTCCGGAGAGATAAAACCCCTACTGCTGCCTTATGTTTCTATTTGATCTTGCTCGAGAGTGCGAGCGTATGGTGGTGTTGTGGGTGTCGAATGGACCGAACCCCTTCTACGTGCGCATGGGCCTCCCTTTTATAGTCTGAAGGGGGCGCCAACAGGTGGCAGTGTAGGAAGAGGGGGTAGAAAGGTAAAAACGCAGGTTGGTACAACAGTGACCAACAGTGTTCCCTACCTAACTCGACGGCAGGGACAAGGGCATTTAATGCCCGTCCGGTCGCCTCTAACAAAGGTAAAGAAACGACCGTTAGGTGAGCCGCGGTTGCCACGATGGCGTCTCTGTCGCTCAACTTGCCACCTCGCTCCGCATGGCTGCGCATTGCCTCGCCACGTGCCTCTGGGATGGCCTCAGGGCGACACGTCGTTGGATGCGCTGGAGCGCAGGGTGGCAGCCTTGCCGCGGCAAGTGCCTGGCATGACCCTTCTCTTCTTGCATGCCGGCAAGCTTGCCGGCTGCGGGCTGCCTTGCCGGACGCTGAGGCGTCGCGGCAAGTCCCTCTGAGTAGCCTTGGTTGGCCTTCCCGGCAAGCTCCTCTTGCCGGGGCCTTAGTCATCTTGGTTGATACTTTGTTCTTGAATGCCAGTAATAGGAAGTGATGGAGGGTCTTGGCGGGCGTCCGGCAAGCCTTGCCGCGGGGCGTTCGATGCCGTGCACAAGTTCGGGTACTAATGTACCCCTACTTTAATACACCGGCAGAGCCCCGAGTTCCTGGCCATACACGGCGCCGAGCGTTGTTGGGCCAGGCCCAAAACAGTGCACGGTCATGCGCGGCCTGGGTCCACGCACGATCGGACTCCGTGTCCACCGTGTCCTCTCGTAACGGCACGCGTCGATTACGGCGTCGTGGGAGGCGTGGGTGGTGCGCGCGATTTGCAGGGCGTCCGCCCCTTTGATCACGGGGCAGGGGAAGGCCATTTCACCTGTCGCCCTGGCTTCGCCTCCCCGCCACGCGGCCCCCATGCGCGTGGGGTCGTGGGCGGCGAAGGTGGGAAACCGAGCCGTCACGGGCGGAGGTGGTGGGCCGGCCCCGCTCCTCTGCCCTCCCCGCGCTCCGATTGGCTGAGTGGGGCGGTCGAGTCCCCGCTTCGCTCCTTAAAAAGGGGCGGAACGGGAGCATAAAAATCTCGCACTTCCTCATCTTCTCTTAGCTTCAACTTCTGCTACTCTTCCTCCCCTCTGCCATGGAGGGAGGGAACCCTGGTCCTTCAACGGTGGCAGCGAGGGTTGCTTCCAGGCAGCGCCTCTCCCTATCCCTTTGTGGTGGCGGGCCCGCCACGAGGGGCGAGGGAGGGGGCGAGGCCGCGGACGAGGTCGAGGACGCGGTCGGGGCGCTCGGGGAAGGGGCGGCCGGGGCGGTGCGCCACCTTCGCCTCCGCCGGCAACTCCTCTCCTCGAGGCGGTCCACACCGGGGACGACCCGTGGGAGTTCTTCATCAAGCTGCGCCGAGAACCTCGTCGCCGCCTCCGGCTTCCGGCTCCGTTTGCGAGCGCGATGGAACCGGACCCGCCCGAGATGTTGGAGTTGCGCATGAGGGGCTGCGGGATCAGCGGCACTCGAGTTTGTGTCGTATCCCCAGCCCCCGGCGTGATGTACTTCGATCGAGGGTGGAAGACATTCGCCCGCATCCACAGCTTGACGGCGGGGTTCACCCTCCATTTTAAGTTAATGGAGGGCGACCTTCTCGCCGTCAAGGTCTTCGGGGACTCCGGCACCCGGGCGAGATGCTGCGTGGACAGCTCCTCCGATAGCGAAGACTCCCCCTCGAGCGAGAGTGACGAGGAGGAGAGCAACAGCGACGACGACGGCGGCGGTGAGTCCGACTAGGCGTCGGTCGTCGCCTCGCGCGCCACCGGCAACCCCATCATCCGGGTCGCCGGCCTTCTAAACTCCCCGGGGCCGTCTCCTTGGGCGGCTGGCGTAGGGAGGCTGCGGAAGAGGAAGAGGGGTGGCGGCAAGGCCATCAAGTCGGAGTACGAGGGCGAGGTGCCTTCGACAGCGTGCTGACGTCCCGCCACCCCGTCTTCGAGCTCTGCTTCCGGCGCCTCCGTCTCCGCCAAGCTCCTGGCCGGCCCCCGGGGTGTTCTCTTGGTGTCTTCTGGCGCCCGTAGCTCATCTAGGCGCCCCTTTTGCCCTTCCCGGCAAGCTTCTCTTGCCGGGACCTCCTTGACCTACCTCCTGGAGAGAGAAACAGGAGAGGGATTATGGGCATCTTATCTTCTTAGTTTGTAAGCCTTCGGGCCTTAGCTGCATTTAAAACTTGTAATCCTCTCTTTCATGTTTTTCATCCTCTATGGACTTGTATTGGAATGGAATGTTTTTAATGAAAAGAGGGGAATGCTTGCCGGATTACGCCCTTTACTTGGTCCTGTGCCTTGTATGTTTCCACCCTATGCTTCGAGGGATCTTGCCGGCACAAGCACACTTGCTGAGTGTGGAACATCGAGAGCTTCTTTGGCGGTCTTGTTTCCGCAAGAAACCTTGCCGGGCTAGTTGCAGCGCACTTGTTTTGTTGAGCGGACTCGAAAACAAATCAAGGGCGCAACTTAGCCACGGTTCGGCTCCTCCGCGCATGGGTTTTCCCATACAAGGCATGCTCGTCCAAGGACACGGCCTCGCATCCCCCGGTCCATAGGAGGATGCATGAAGAGGGATGAGAAACTTATCTGATATCTCAGCCCCCGACAACTCTGGCTTGCCGGGATACAGGAGCCCGCGCCCTTTTCCTTTGTTCTTGCCGCCGGCTTCGCAGCCCCGGTGACTCTGGCTAGTTGCGAGGGAACTTTGGTGCTCGCAGCCCCCAGTCAATGCCGGTTTGCCGGGGCCCACGCGCCGGCGCGCCCTTTTGCTTTTTCCTTGGCACTGTCATTCCTGTTATGAGAATAACTTAGACAGCGCTGTAATAACTTGCTTTTGTAACGTTTCGCGTTGGGCAACGCAATGCGGTGTTTCGTCCTTGGTATGTTTATACTCTACGCTTTTTAGGGAACTTGCTGAGTGCGGAACATCAGCAGCCTGCTGGCGGTGTAGCCTCCGGCAAGAAACCTCGTCGGGCTTAGCTGCAGCGCGCCTTCATTGTTTGAGCGGACTCGAAAACAAATCAAGGGCTCAACTTAGCCATGAGTCGGCTCCTCCGCGCACAAGTTTCTCATACAAAGGACACCCCATGGCAAGGCTTACTATGTTATCTCCTCTACCCTGTTGCACCCCTTGTATGTTCTTACCCTACGCTTTTAGGAAACTTGCCGGCGCTAACACACTTGCTGAGTGCGGAACATCAGCAGCCCGCTGGCGGTGTTGTCTCCGGCAAGAGACCTTGTCGGGATAGTTGCGGCACACTTTTATTGTTGAGCGGGCTCGAAACAAAGCAAAGGCGCAACTTAACCACGAGTTGGCCCCTCCGCGCACGGGTTTTCCATACAAGGGGCGAACGTTCAAGGAATATAACATAGAGATTTAAAACTGAAAATGCTCTGTACTCAAACTTGGGCAACTTAGCTTTTTCATCTTATGTTCTTCGGCGGGGCCGCACTCCTCCCCGGATATCCTCCCTTGTACGTTTTTTTTTCACGCTTTCAGGGACCCCGCCGGCGCATACACACTTGCTGAGTGCGGAACATTAGCAGCCCTCCGGCGGTGTTGCCTCCGGCAGGAAGAACTCGTTGGACTAGTTGCAGCGCGCTTCCATCATTGAGCGGACTCGAAACAGATCAAAGGCGCAACTTAGCCACGATTCCCCCCCTTTGCGTACAGGTTTTCCGTACAAGGTATGGACTTTCAAGGAGTACGACTCAAAAACTTCGGAACTGACCGCTCTCTTCGCCCTTTTTGCCGGCGGAGCTCGATGGTGCATCCTCGACGGCGGCGCAGCACTCCGGAGAGGTGCACTTACCGGAGCAGGTACCAGAGCCGTTCTCGCCGGGCTTGGTCTTTGGTGAAGTTATCTTTGCCTTCTTGCACTTGCCGGCGGAGCTCGATGGCGCGTCCTCGACGGCAGCGCAGCACTCGGGGAGGTGCGTTTGCCGGAGTGGGCGCCAGAGCTATCCTTGCCGGACTTGGCCTTTCTCTTCCCCCGGGGAGCTTCGGCGGCAAGTGGCTTGTGCTCTGCCGCGGCTGCTGCTTCCCGGTAGATCTTATCGGTGCAGATAAGCGCATCCTTCTTGTCACCTTGGACAGAAATGACACTTATCGGACCAGGCATCTTGAGCACGTTGTAGGCGTAGTGAGAGGCTGCCATGAACTTGGCGAAGCGCAGATTTGCCTAGTATCCCGTTGTAGGGCAACGGGATATCAGCAACATCAAACGTGACTTTCTCTGTCCTGAAGTTCAACTTGCTGCCAAATGTCACTGGCAGTGTGATCTTCCCCTTCGGCTTGCTCCTTCCCGGATTTATTCCTTGAAATGTGCCAGTTTCTTCGAGCTCGCTGTCGGGGATTTGGAGTTTCTTGAGCACTGCGGAGGAAATCAGGTTCAGGCCGGCCCCGCCGTCAACCAACATCTTCGTGACCTTGAGGTTGCGGATTGTTGGTGAGACCAACATCGGCAAGCACCCGGCCGTGGTGATGCGATCGGGGTGATCCTCAACGTCGAAGACGATGGGCGTGCCGGACCACTTCAGAGGCTTGCGCGACTCGACGGACGGTTCTGCTGCGTTCACTTCTCGCACCCACTGCTTGAGTTGGCGGTGCGAGGTGTGCAGAGAGGCGCCGCCGTCGATGCACAACACCTCTATTGCCTTCTGAAACTCTTGGTCGTCAGTCTCATCTTCCCCCATTTCATCATCCTCATCTTCATCTTCATCCTTATCGCAGCCACGGGGAGGCCTGTCTCCTTGCCGCGGCTTGGCCTTGCCGCGGTGCCCTCCCCGGGCGGGAGGTTTCTTGCCGGATCCTCCGCCGCCTACCTGGGCCCTCTCCTTGTCGCGGCGCTCGTATTCAGCTTTCTGTAGCTCCGCCATCTGCTCCACTTTTTGGCAGGTTTGGAGATCATGGCCGTTGGTACGGTGGATCTTGCAATACCGCTTGTCGGAGCCATCCTGCTTGTCGGCGGCTACCACGGCCTCGCCGGAGTCATCGGCTTTGGCCTTGTCGGAGCCGCCTCCGTTGCCGGAATGCTCGACCGCTAGCACATCCTTAGCTTTTCTCTTCCTGTTGTTCCGCCTCCGGTTCTTCCTTGCCGGGGCGGCATCCTCACTGTCAGATCCTTCTGCTCCCGCGATCTCTCCGGGGATCTTCCTCCCCTCCTCAGCCCGCGCACACTTGTCGGCTAGAGCATAAAGCTTACTGACATCTCTAATCTTGCACATCGCCGTCTCCTCCCTCATCCTACGGTTGCGCCGTTTCGATGGAACGCTACCGATAACCGCGGCAGGGGTGGACGTCTCGATGTTGCGCGCTGGCCCGATCAATCTCAGTATGTCCTTGCGCAGGGCTCTCCTTCCTTCGGGCGAGCAAATGCAGATCGCTTTCGGCCATGGGGTTTGTGGCCACCGTGAAGGCGCCGACAAGCTGGTGACACAGTCCGCCCATGAAGAGATGGAGCCGTCCGGCAAGTGCATGAGCCAAGATCGGCGTTGGGCTTGAGCACCGGCGGAAGTAGTTGGCGAGATCTTCTCGTCGCGCCCTCAGCCTGCACCGCAATGGTGTAGATCTTTGAGGAACTCCGACGGATGTATCCTGCCATCATACTTCTCGGGCACGTCGGGCTTGAAGTTCTTGGTCTTGGGCCACTGGACTCGCCGCAGCTCACGGGTGAACGCAGGGCAACCTGCCGCGTACGGCAAGTCACTTGGTTCCCCTGGCGCATGCATGTCGATAGTGGGCCCAGCGCGCTGGTCAGATTGACGTCACGCTTACCTTCTGCGCTCGATGCGGGTGCGAGCGTCTTCGTGTTGTCGTTCTTGGAGAACGTGGCGTTGATCACGGCGAGTTCGCGGGTCCGACGACGCAGTGGAGTCGGCGTCGGGGTTGGCCCAGCAGAGCGGCGATCTTGGTGCTCGGGGCTGGGAGTGCACGGAGGTGGCACCCCCAGTGGTCTTGTCGGCGCCGTCCTGTGCCTGGGTGCCTTGCCGGGGCTTCGACGCTGCTTCGATCGCGGGGCTTGTCGCCGTTAAGCGGCCGATGAGCTGTAAATGGTCATTCTCCGCCGTCAATCTTATGCGGCACCGGAGGGTAATCTAAAGCAGTGGGCTCGGGCGCGCTTCCTCGTATCTTGGGTGGCGGTGGCGGCGAAGCGGCGCGAGGAGCGGATGTGCTCGGACTCCCAAGCTGGATTGGGAGGAGCAACACCCGCCGGCGATCAGTACCTCACTTGCGCCCGACATCTTGGCGTGCATCTTTAACCTCGAGCGTCCCGCGACCCACCAGCTTGGCCTTGCTCCAATGCAAGCACGGTGCTAGGAGCACCGGGCGTTGTTGACCTTCCACCTCCCGGGAAGGGTGCGGCGTCTGCCGCGTCGCCGGCGCTATGGGGCCTTGTTCTTGGATCTGGTGACGACGTGCGTCCCACCGTCGGCGCCCGTTCCTCCGCCGGCGTCCATTCCACCGCCCGCTTGCTCCGGCGGGGGTGGTAGGATCGATGTAGACGGAGCGGCCACCTCCGAAGGCTTCTTCTTTGGTGGCATGTTGATGAAGGCATTGATGTAGCGCGCGCGGAGACCGGATCAGATGCTCACGACCTCGACGCATCCCCTACCTGGCGCGCCAAAGATGCCGGGGCTGTCTCTGAGCGGCCACGAGCACCTATGGGGCACGGGGGCCCCTTCTAGTCCGGCGAGGGAGCGGAGGGCATGCGCAGAGCAGATCGAGGTCGGGCGCGCGGGGGAGACGGGCGATTTTTACCCAGCTTCGGGGCTCTCCGGAGAGATAAAACCCCTACTGCTGCCTTATGTTTCTATTTGATCTTGCTCGAGAGTGCGAGCGTATGGTGGTGTTGTGGGTGTCGAATGGACCGAACCCCTTCTACGTGCGCATGGGCCTCCCTTTTATAGTCTCAAGGGGCGCCAACAGTGGCGATGTAGGAAGAGGGGTAGAAAGGTAAAACGCAGGTTGGTACAACAGATGACCAGCAGTGTTCCCTACCTAACTCGACGGCGGGGACAAGGGCATTTAATGCCCGTCCGGTCGCCCCAACAGTGTAAAGAAACGACCGTTAGGTGAGCCACCGGTTGCCACGATGGCGTCTCTGTCAGCTCCGCTTGCCACCTCGCTCCGCATGGCTGCGCATTGCCTCGCCACGTGCCTCTGGGATGGCCTCAGGGCGACATCGTCGTTGGATCTTATTGAGCGCGGTGGCAGCCTTGCCGCGCAAGTGCCTGGCCGCGACCTTCTCTTCTTGATCTTGGCAAGCTTGCCGGCTGCCGGGCCTTGTCGGGACGCGCGGGGCGTCGCGGCAAGTCCCTCTGAGTAGCCTTGGTTGGCCTTCCCGGCAAGCTCCTCTTGCCGGGGCCTTAGTCATCTTGGTTGATACTTTGTTCTTGAATGGCAGTAATATGAAGTGATGGAGGGTCTTGGCGGGCGTCCGGCAAGCCTTGCCGCGGGGCGCTGCGACTGCCCGTGCACAAGTTCGGGGTACTAATGTACCCCCTACTTTAGTACACCGACACTTGCAGACCCCGCAAAATCCCGACCTGCATAATTCTTTTGTAGTTCGCGGAAAAGAGTATATGCAGGCCAGCACATGCGTGCAAAGACTCAGACCCCGTATAATCAACCCGTAAAAAAGAATATTCTCTGAATATACTGAATGTATGCAGGTCATCCTCTTCCTCGAGTCAATCTAGCAGACAGGTGGACGAGGGAAAACTTGAGGCTAATGCGGCGTGAGCGGAGGCCAGGGAGGCTGGGGCGAGCGTGGCGTAGGCGGAGGCGAGGGCGGTCGAGGCGAGCGTGGCGCGAGCGGCGGCCAGATCGAAGGAGCTAGCTAGCTAGCTCTTCGAATCGATTGAGCTGCTAGCTAGCTAGCTAGCTCCGTTCGAATGGATTGAGCTAGCTAGCTAGCTCTCTTCGAGAGCCACGGAGCCACGGGCGAGCACGACAGCCGAGACGGAGGCCGGCGGCTGTTGGACGGCCGGCGGGCGAGCGTGGTGGCGAAGCGAACGGTCAGCGGCGGACGCGCGCGGCGGCTGGCGAGCTTCATGGCATTGGCGGGAGCAAAGATTTCTCAACCGCCAACGTTTACCGGTATGCAGGGCCCTGGAAAAGTTGCCCTCAAAACTGCATATATGAGGGTTTCGCGTTTGCGTTTACAGATCCCCTTAAAACCTTTTAAGGGTCGGACGATTTTAAGGGGTCTGTTCGGGCTCGTTTTTTCGACTGGAACTATGAAAAATGGTTATTTTGTGGGTTTGACCACTTATACGGGGTCTGCTAGAGATGGTCTTAGGAGGCTCCCAAGCAGGAGGCCTTGCCTTTTCGATCGTTGTTACTTTTGTGCTAAGCCTTCTGAAGGCACACTTGTTTAACTCATGTTTGTGCTCAGATAATGTTGCTTCCGCTGACTCGCTTGTATTCGAGCTTATGTATTCGAGCCCTCGAGGCCCCTGGCCTGTAATATAAAGCTTGTATTGTTTCAATTTGTGTCTAGAGTTGTGTTGTGATATCTTCCCGTGAGTCCCTGATCTTGATCGTACACATTTGAGTGTATGATTAGTGTACGATTGAATCGGGGGCGTCATAGTGGTCCTCCCCAGCAAGACTGCAGCAGCGTTCTGGATCGATGCCACCAAGCCCCAGCACACCGCTGTTTGCTTTTGCTGCTGTGGTTGCTCCTGAGGAAGACCAAGTTGTTATGAGCTCCAGCCCTTCCCAAGTGCTTGGGGAACCTCTGTTCGTGCCTTGTCCTCTGGCCATCCTCCCGACGCCCAACTCCGCACCACCAAGGCCGCCGACTACCAGGAGGAAAACCTTAGTTGGCGTAACTGGCCTGAACCTTATTTGTAGCAGCCCCAGACTGAAAGCCAAGAACAAAGGCATGCCAATTTCAAAGCTAGCTTCGAGGTTACTTTGCCAGCGCATGGGCGTTGTTGAGGAGGGTGAGCTGATCACCGAAGCAGCCATAGAAAAATATGTGTCCCTCTCCCGTGGTTTGCTACCAGACTTGGCGGTTGCGGCACCGAGAGCCCTGTTCAGGCTTGATTGTGATCTTGTGACTGATGTTGAAGATGCCCTACTGGACCATGGGGGAGGGGCTGGATTGGAGCTCCAGGTCCAAGGTGAAGAAGGCACGATGGCGACGGCGACTACTTGATGCTTCTGCTCCGATTAGTAGTTGATGTATCGCAGTTCTTATGATTAGCTATCTTTGTGTTATTGCCCCGTTTGGTGGACTAGCTAGGCATGGTTGTCTGCAACTACCTCGTGATGTTGCCCAGGCAAGACTCATGTTAGTGTTAGCAGTCATTGATGATGTAGCCCTTGTTTGCAATGAATGAAAGTTTATCCATCTTAAACTGGAATGTTCGTGGCCTCAACTGTCCAAACCATCACTCAACAGTTCATGAAATGAAATTAGCTGCTCTTGACCCTTTTGTGGCTTCTGTCCTGGGCGGTCAAAGACTGAAGAATTTTGCAGAAAAACCTGCTAGTGGCACCAAGGGGGAAATTCTTCTTCTCTGGAATGACGACTACATGAAGGTGGACGACATACACGTTGGCACATTTTGCATCTCTACAAACATTTCTATCGCCAATACTCCCATCTCCTTCAAACTCGCTTCAGTTTATGGGCCTACGAGAAGTAATCTGAAAGACTCTTTCTTCCAAGAGCTTGTGAGCCTCAAACCTGCACAAGGTACTAGATGGCTAGTGAAGGGAGACTTCAACCAACTTTATCATGCTTGGGATAAAAACCGTGCAAATGTGGATCGCACTTGCTTAGTGCACTTTGGAAATGCCCTTAACTCATGTGAGCTGAAAGAAATCCATCTACAAAATAGAAAGTTCACTTGGAGCAACGAGCAGACTAACCAGACTTTGAGCAAATTAGACTCTTTTTTCTGCAATGAGGATTGGGACCAGACTTCGACACACACATTCTCCATGCCATGTCATCCTCGCTCTCGGACCATTGCCCGCTCCTATTGGCTAGCGATAAGGGGCCAAAACGGCCAAAATCTTTCCGTTCTGAAAACTTTTGGACTAAAATGCCTAACTTCAAGAAGATCATCCAGGATGCCTAGAATGAGGAAACCACCCACTCTGAGCCCTATCAGGTGCTTTTTCACAAGCTCAAGAGAAAAATTCAATGTCTTCACAAGTGGAGCAGGTCCATTTTCTCGAACCACAAAATCCAGCTTCACATGGACCTTGAGACCATCCTCCGTCTTGACATCGTGCAAGAACAAAGGACTCTGTCAACGGGTGAATGGAACCTAAGAAACGATCTTAGTTAAGGTTCTGGCATTGGCGGTTCTCGAGCGGGCAAGGAAAAGGCAAAGCTCGAGAATTAAGTTACTCAAAGAAGAGGATACAAATACTCCTTTTTTTCGCCTTCGAATCAATCATCGACGGAGAAAGAACTTCATCCACCGTCTTAAGCACAATAATGGTTGGGTCACAAGCCATGATCACAAGAAAGAAATTATTCATAGCCACTTTAGGAAATCCATTGGGAAGGCTGAAGGAAATAAGCCCTAGAGGCAATAATAAAGTTATTATTTCTTTCCTTATTTCATGATAAATGTTTATTATTCAATCTAGAATTGTATTAACCGGAAACTTAGTGCATGTGTTGTCATTTGATGAACGGGATCACATCTTTAGGAGAATGGTGTGATGGACAAGACCCATCCGTTAGCTTAGCATTATGATCGTTACAGTTTAATTGCTACTTCTTTCTTCATGACTTATACATGTTCCTCAGACTATGAGATTATGCAACTCCCGAACACCGGAGGAACACCTTGTGTGTTATCAAACGTCACAACATAAACGGGTGATTATAAAGATGCTCTACAGGTGTCTCAAAAGGTGTTTGTTGGGTTGGCATAGATCGAGATTAGGATTTGTCACTCTGTGTTTCGTAGAGGTATCTCTCGGCCCTCTCGGTAATACTCATCACTATAAGCCTTGAAAGCAATGTGACTAATGAGTTAGTTGCGGGATGAAGTATTACGGAACAAGTAAAGAGACTTGCCGGTGATGAGATTGAACTAGGTAGATGATACCGAGGATCGAATCTCGGGCAAGTAACATACCGATCAAAGGGAACAATGTATGTTGTTTTGCGGTTTAACCGATAAAGATCTTCGTAGAATATGTAGGAGCCAATATGAGCATCCAGGTTACGCTATTGGTTATTGACCGAAGATGTGTCTCGGTCATGTCTACATAGTTCTCGAACCCGTAGGGTCCGCACGCTTAACGTTCGACGACGATATGTATTATGAGTTATGTGTTTTGATGACCGAAGTTTGTTCAGAGTAGCGGATGAGATCACAGACGTGACGAGGAGTCTCAAAATGGTCGAGACATAAATATTGATATATTGGACCATGTTATTCGGACATCGGAAGTGTTCCAGGAAGTTTTGGGTAAAATCGGAGTGCCGGAGGGGTTACCGGAACCCCCGGGGGAACTAATGGGCCACCATGGGCCTTAGTGGAGAGAGAGGAGGGCCCTAGGAGGGCTGGCCGCACGCCCCCCTTGAGTCCGAATTGGACAAGGGAAGGGGGCGGCGCCCCCCTTCCTATTCCCTCTCCCTCTCCTTTCCTTCCCCCTCTTCCTTGGAGGGGAATCCTACTAGGACTAGGAAGTCCTAGTAGGACTCCTCCTCTTTGGGCGCGCCCCTAGGGCCGGCCAGCCTCCCCCTCCCTCCTTTATATACGGGGGCAGGGGGAACCCCAGAACACACAAGTTTCTCTTAACCATGTGCGGTGCCCCCCTCCACAGTTACACACCTCGATCATACCATCGTAGTGCTTAGGCAAAGCCCTGCGCCGGTAACATCATCATCACCGTCTCCATGTCGTCGTGCTGACGGAACTCACCCTCGTCCTCAACTGGATCAAGAGCACGAGATACGTCATTGAGCTGAATGCGGAGGTGCCATACGTTCGGTACTTGGATCGGTTGGATCACGAAGAAGTTCGACTACATCAACTGCGTTATTAAAACGCTTCCGCTTTCGGTCTATGAGGGTACGTGGGCACACTCTCCCCTCTCGTTGCTATGCATCACCTAGATAGGTCTTGCGTGATCATAGGAAAATTTTGAAATTACTACGTTCCCCAACAAAGTCCCCCCTGCGCTCCAAGGACTTCAATTGGGCCTGCATCCCGTTGTCTTCCTGTGATCTCTCAGACCTTGGGACCCCATTCACTAAAGAGGAGGTCCGTGCTACGATCCAAGAGCTCCCACGAGACAAAGCTCTAGGCCCGGACTGATTCACTGGAGTTTCTTCAAAGAATGTTGGGACATCATTAAGACGGAGATAATGCTTGTGATCAATAATTTCTCCAATATGCATGTGAATAATATCCATTGGCTCAACTCCTCTAACATTGCCCTCATACCAAAAAAGATGGGGCTGAGGACATCTCCAATTTTCGGCCTATCAGTCTCATTCACGTAGTTGCAAAGATCATAGCTAAGATGATGGCCACTCAGCTAGCCCCTCACATGCCCGCGCTTGTCTCCAACACGCAAAGCGCCTTCATTAGGAAAAGAAGTATCCACGACAACTTCATTTATGTTTGCAACTTGGCCCGCCGACTCCACCGTACCAAATCCCCAACTTTGCTTCTCAAGCTAGACATCAAGAAAGCCTTCGACCCAGTTAGGTGGGATTACCTTATGGACTTGCTGCGCCACCATCACTTTCCGAGCAGGTTTTATGATTGGATATCTGCTCTCCTTTCCACGGCCTCCTCTACAGTTCTTATCAATGGTGTTGCAGGCGACCCAATCACACACGGATGTGGGCCTCGGCAAGGGGATCCTCTCTTCCCCTGCTCTTTGTCCTTTCCATTGATACCCTGCACCATATCCTAGCCAAGGCTACTGCGCAAAGCAACCTCCATCCACTCTGTGGCAACCCCATCATGGGCCTCCTTATACGCTGACGATGCGGTCATCTTTGTTGCTGCTATTAAGGAAGATATATAATTTCTCGCTTCAACGCTCTCTGTCTTTGGTGAAGTCACTGGATTAGTCACCAATTGCAACAACAGCTTAGTTGCCCCCATCCTTCGTGCCAACTTTGACCTTGATGACATCCTTTAGGCCTTCCCGACGGTCTGGACATCTTTCCCCTTGCAGTACCTTGGCCTCCCCCTATCAGTCACTAGACTCAAGCGCATACACTTTCAGTATCTTGAGGACAAGATTGCAGGCAAGTTGCCGCCTTGGTCGGCTATGCATGTTGTGACCCCTGGACGCATTGTTGGTCAAAGTTGACCCCTGGATAGCTTGCGACGTGCTTATCTTTGGGCTGGCTGTGACAAGGTGTCTGGTGAAAAGTGTAAGGTTAACTGGGAGCATGTTTGCAAGCCCAAGACCTTCGGTGGCCTGGGTGTGCTTAATCTCGAGAAGTTTGTGACCGCCCTTCATCTTCGTTGGCTTTGGTTTGAATGGGCCGACCCTACCAAGACTTGGGCGGGGATGGAAACGCCCTGTACTGATACTGACAGACATCTTTTTTTCAACATCCACGATTGTGACCATTGGTGATGGCAAAAAAGCAAAATTGTGGGAGTCATCTTGGCTCAACGGCCTCCAACCAAAAGATATCGCTCAAAAAATCTTTGAAATATCCAAAAAGAAGGCATGCTTGGTTAGTAAGGCTCTTGACAACAACTGCTGGTCCAGCAAATTGACATTACACAGGGGCTCACTTTGGCACATATCCAGGAGTTTGCGGTCTTATGGGAGTTGATTACTGATGTTGCTCTTAATCCTGATAGAAAGGACACCGTATCCTGGAAATTCACTTCCAATGGTGCATATTTAATGGCTACAACATACATGACACAATTCGAGGGCCAAGTTCTCAACTCAACTGCTCCCGCAATTTGGAGGAACTGGGCTACCCCAAAATGCAAGGTCTTTACTTGGCATATCATCCAAAACCGTGTGTGGATTGCGGATCGATTACAACGGCGAAGATGGCCAAACTGTGGACTTTGTCCTCTATGCAAACAAGTCCAAGAGTCCGCCTCCCATCTTCTCTTCCAGTGTAGGTTCACTGCCCGCGTCTGGAATGAGGTGGTCTCCTGGCTCGGCATGCATGACCACTGGCCACTGAATTGGCGCCATGAAGACACGGTTCAAGATTGGTGGCTTAAGACGATAAACACTGGAGGGCACATCAAAAAAGCCATTGCCTCTGTACTGATGCTTGTCATGTGGGAAATGTGGAACGAGCAGAACGCAAGAGTCTTTCGCAACACGGCTTCACCGGCCATCATTATTGTTGCCAAGATCAAAGAGGAGGCCCATCTTTGGGTGTTGGCGGGAGCCAAACACCTGAGTGCGCTTATGTCGCGAGAGTAGTCTTTCTTTCTTGCCGCTCTCCCGCTCTTGTCTAAACCTTCTCCTTATTTAATGAAAATGGCAAGTCTTTTTTCCTTGTTTCAAAAAAATGAACACTTACTAAATTACAGGAAAATAATAAAATATAATTACATTTTATATAGACGCAAACAATTTTATAAAATTATGCATATTTTAAGAGTACTATGGGAATATATTTTTAAATTACACAAACGATTCTAAACATATATGTTTTTTAACACATCTTGACCCTTATAAACTTTTGAAAAAATGCATGATATTTGTTTTAAAATACATGAAAATTTTCAAAAAACTTTAAAATTTTAATGCTTGATTTTTTAAATAGATAAATATTTATTTTAACTATTATTCTGAAATGTACATATTTTTATGTATTCCCTAATGTTGTTTAAAAAAATATTTTTATAGTTTTTACAAATTATATTTTTTTTAGACTAAAAGGAGGGCCAAAGTCCCCAGGTTCCATTACCAGAACGAAACCAGAGATGCAAACCACGTCAAAACGCGTGTCTCAGAGAAGCTTAAAGTACAGCTAAATTTTTGGAAGCCAAAGTGAATTTGGCTACATGATACTGCTAGATTCTACTCCCTCCGTTCCAAAATAGATGAACCAATTTTGTACTAACTTTAGTACAAAGTTGAGTCATCTATTTTAGAACGGTGGGAGTAATTTTTAAGACTCATTGCGAGGAACCTAATTATATTTGTGAAACACATTTTCCAGAAAGAGAAAGTACCTTTTTTAGACAAAGGAAAAAAGTACCTATGAATGGGTTGTGCTGATGAGGCCCATTTAAGCATGTGTCAGCGATGCTGGCTACGCCTCTATTTCTCGCGTTCAGCGAGCCAGGGCGCTGCGCTCGCTTCTGGGGGCGTCCTAGACATATTACAGAAATACAGTTTTAAAAACACATTTGGAAAAATGTTGAATAAGTATTAAAAATGTTGAACAAATATTTTAGAATGTTGAATAAGTATTAAAAATGCTGAATAATTTTAAAAAGGTTGAATAGGTATTTAAAAATGTTGAATGGGTATATGAAAAATGTTGAATAAATATTTGAAAATATTGAACAATAATTCGAAAAATGTTGAACAAGTATTTGAAAAATGTTGAATAAGTATTGAAAATGTTGAATAGGTCTTAGAAAATGTTGAACGAGTATATGAAAAATGTTGAACAAGTTTTTTAAAATATTGATAAGTATTAAAATGTTGAACAGTTTTTTGAAAAATGTTAATAAGCGTTCGGACAATGTTGAACGTGTATACAAAAAATGTTGATCACTTATTAAAAAATGTTTTTGGCATATACGGAAATGTAGAGTGAAAACTAAAACAAACATAAGAAAAACAAAAAAAGGAGTAAAGAAAGAGAAAACGGAGGAAAGCCAAAAAAACAAAAAGAAAAACAGAGAATAACTAGTGAAAACCCCGGCTTGTTTCGAAGAAAGACCGCCCTTCTCATTTGTCACCAACATGTGCCTATCACATTGGCTAGTCGCACATCCTGTGAATCGGTGAGAGCAGGGTTCAAAATCCGGGCACGCCCCATTTCTCCTGCCCTTTTTTCTTCATTGGCTGCCAGCGAATGGGCCGGCCCAATTACCAGACTCTTTCAGCGATACATCACTGCGTGATCGCTTAATGAGATAAAATAGCATTCGTGCGCAATAAGCAGGGTCCCCGTGCAAATAGGGGAGCTCCTAACTGCCGCTTGGCAGATCCATTTTTTAGGGAAACATTTTACGTCGGCGTGCCGGTCGAACGTTGGGTCCGTCGCACGCCACTAGCTAGGCCCGTCCTTCAATCGTTTTCTTCACCTAAGGTAGATGCTATCTTCTATTCTTCTCCCTTCCTGTCTTCTCAACTCCACCAAGCAGGCTCTCATGGCACCACCACACGCTAGTCCAAACACCACCTCCTGCCATTGGCTGCGACCACCGCGAGCTACCCTATGACCACAAGCTACTTCGTCCACCTCCCGACTCTGGTTTTTGCTACAACCGACTTCATTTTTGCTACAACCAGCTTCCTTTTTGCTACAAACCGAGGATGGCGAGCGTGGTGACCACGCACAACGACTTGTTTTTTGCTACAACCAACTTCGTTTCCTGCTACGTCCTGCTTCGTTTTTTGCTACAACCGAGGCTGCTGAGCGTGGTGACAGCGTCCGGCGAGGATGGGAGGCGCTGCTCCAATCGACATTTAGCGAGGACGGGCGCCGCGGATTTGTGTTGCATGCTACAACTGGCATTGAAAACTGCTACTACCAGTGTCCCATCTAGCTACAACCGACATCATGATTTGCTGCATCACACAATTATGTTTTGATTTTTGCTACAACCAGCATCATGCTTTGCTACAAATATAATGCGAAATGCTACAACCGGCAGCGGTACAGGTACAAGATGGAAGGACGAGGAAGGAAGATGCTACAATGGTGGATGGAAAATGATATAGCTGTTGGGTTCCACGGTAGGGTGCGTCGACTACAAAAAAACAAAGCCTTTAGTCCCAAGCAAGTTGGGGTAGGCTAGAGGTGAAAACCATAAGATCTCGCAACCAACTCATGGCTCTGACACATGGATAGCAAGCTTCCATGCACCCCTGTCCATAGCTAGCTCTTTGGTGACACTCCAATCCTTCAGGTCTCTCTTAACGGACTCCTCCCATGTCAAATTCGGTCTATCCCGCCCTCTTTTGACATTCTCCGCACGCTTTAGCCGTCCGCTATGCTGCTGGAGCTTCGGAGGCTCATACCGGATATGCCCAAACCATCTCGCATTTATGTTGGACAAGCTTCTCTTCAATTGGTGCTACCCCAACTCTATCTCGTATATCATCATTCCGGACTCGATCCTTCCTCATGTGGCCACACATCCATCTCAACATACGCATGGCTGCCACACCTAACTGTTGAACATGTCGCCTTTTAGTCGGCCAACACTCAGCGCCATACAATATTGTCGGTCGAACCGCCGTCCTGTAGAACTTGCCTTTTAGCTTTTGTGGCACTCTCTTGTCACAGAGAATGCCAGAAGCTTGGCGCCACTTCATCCATCCGGCTTTGATCCGATGGTTCACATCTTCATCAATACCCCCATCCTCCTGCAGCATTGACCCCAAATACCGAAAGGTGTCCTTCTGAGGTACCACCTGACCATCAAGGCTAACCTCCTCCTCCTCACACCTAGTAGTACTGAAACCACACATCATGTACACGGTTTTAGTCCTACTAAGCCTAAACCCTTTCGATTCCAAGGTTTGTCTCCATAACTCTAACTTCCTATTTACCCCTGCCCGACTATCGTCAACTAGCACCACATCATCCGCAAAGAGCATACACCATGGGATATCTCCTTGTATATCCCTCGTGACCTCATCCATCACCAATGCAAAAAGATAAGGGCTCAAAGATGACCCCTGAAGCAGTCCTATCTTAATCGGGAAGTCATCAGTGTCGACATCACTTGTTCGAACACTTGTCACAACATTATCGTACATGTCCTAGATGAGGGTAATGTACTTTGCTGGGACTTTGTGTTTCTCCAAGGGCCACCACATGACATTCCGTGGTATCTTATCATAGGCCTTCTCCAAGTCAATGAACACCATATGCAAGTCCTTCTTTTGCTCCCTATATCTCTCCATAAGCTGCCGTACCAAGAAAATGGCTTCCATGGTCGACCTCCCAGGCATGAAACCAAACTGGTTTTTGGTCACGCTTGTCATTCTTCTTAAGCGGTGCTCAATGACTCTCTCCCATAGCTTCATTGTATGGCTCATCAGCTTAATTCCATGGTAGTTAGTACAACTCTGAACATCCCCCTTGTTCTTGAAGATTGGTACTAATATACTCCGTCTCAATTCTTCTGGCATCTTGTTTACCCGAAAAATGAGGTTGAAAAGCTTGGTTAGCCATACTATCGCTATGTCCCCGAGACCTTTCCACACCTCAATGGGGATACAATCCAGGCCCATCGCCTTGCCTCCCTTCATCCTTTTTAAAGCCTCCTTGACCTCAGACTCCTGGATTCGACGAACAAAACACATGCTGGTCTCATCAAAGGAGTCGTCCAGTTCAATGGTAGAGCTTTCATTCTCCCCATTGAACAGCTTGTCGAAGTACTCCCGCCATCTATGATTAATCTCCTCGTCCTTCACCAAGAGTTGGCCTGCTCCGTCCTTGATGCATTTGAATTGGCCAATATCCCTCGTCTTCCTCTCTTGGATCTTGGCCATCTTATAGATGTCCCTTTCGCCTTCCTTCATGCCTAACCGTTGGTAGAGGTCCTCATACGCCCGACCCCTTGCTTCACCAACAGCTCGCTTTGCGGCCTTCTTCGCCATCTTGTACTTCTCTATGTTGTGTGCACTCCTATCCAGGTATAGGCATCTGAAGCAATCTTTCTTCTCTTTAATCGTCTTTTGGACATCATCATTCCACCACCAGGTATCCTTATCTTTGCTTCTCCTTCCCCTGGACACTCCAAACTCCTCTGAGGCCACCTTACAAATGCAAGTCGCCATCTTCATCCACACATTGTCCGCATCCCCTCCTTCCTCCCAAGGGCCCTCCTTGATGACCCTCTCCTTGAACGCCTGGGCTACCTTCCCCTTGAGCTTCCACCACTTCGTTCTAGTGACTTTGGCCCGCTTATCCCACTGGACACGAATCCGAAAGCGGAAGTCAGCAACCACCAGCTTATGCTGGGGTACAACACTCTCTCCAGGTATCACCTTATAGTCTAGGCACGCATGCCTATCTTCTCTTTTCGAGAGGATGAAATCAATCTGGCTAGAGTGTTGGCCACTACTAAAAGTCACCAGATGTGATTCTCTCTTTCTAAAGAGGGTGTTGGCTACAATCATGTTGTAGGCTAGAGCAAACCTTAAGACATCTTCTCCTTCTTGATTCCTGATGGCATAGCCGAAGCCCCCATGCGCCCCTTCAAAACCTGTGTTAGATGTACCCACGTGGCCATTGAGGTCTCCTCCTATGAAGAGCTTCTCACCAATCGGTACACTCCTAACCATGTCTTCGAGCCTTCCTGAACTCCCTCTTGGTGTTCTCATTGTAGCCTACTTGCGGGCATTCACGATAACATTGAGAACCAAGTCCTCAACTACCAGCTTGACCAGATAATCCGGTCCCCACGCCTCTTGACGTCTACCACTCCATACTTGAGGCTCTTGGATCAAGATGCCTCGCCATTTCTGCTTGCAGCCGTCCCGTGTAGCATAGCTTGAAGCCGGTATCCTCCACCTCCTTCGCCTTCATCCCCTCCATTTGTTTTCTTGGGCGCAAAGGATATCAACACCTCTCCTCACCGCTGCATCAACTAGCTCCCGGCTTACCTCGTCGAGACCCTACGTTCAGCTACCTAAGCGAATCCTCCTAGGCTCGGCTAGCTTCCTTACCCTTCGCACTCGTCGAGTCAAATGTGAAGACCCTTGCTCATTTTCCACTACATCCTGGCGCCGATGTAACGCGCCACTAAGGATGCGACGAACCGATCCTCGCTCAGTTGCCACCGTATCCGGATCAAGATACAGCGCGCCACCTGCGGGGTGACGGCCCGACCCTTGCCCATTTTCCACCACACCCGGGTTTCGATGTGGCGCGTCGCTGAGAGGGTTACGCCCCAACGAAAATCTTTTGGGTTTCATCTCCATAAGAGTGGCTGAGTTTTTACGTTGGCTCGCCAAGCCTATCACAACCCTCCTCCTTTACCCGGGCTTGGGACCGGCTATGTTGAGACAACATAGGCGGAGTTCGGTAGGGTGCGTCAACTGCAAATTAAAATTTCCTACGCGCAGAACAACCAAAAACATGCTCAGGAAATGGATCACAGATCATTACCAGTAGACGCGCAGTGCCGTGCAGCGGAAGTACAGTTGAGACAACGCGTTCCCAGAGTCGTCTCCTCCTTGCCGGTCTCCCACGTAGCCGATCGGATCCTATGAACAGGTTCGCCGGAGCGGCACAAGTGCACCGCTTCTAACGGTATTTGCGCGTGCAGGAGGAACGTCATGCAGTGGACTGCTAGGTTCGATCACACAACCGGCGGCGAGTGGAGGTGGCTAGTTGCAACACATGCAAAGCCCTAACGACGGCGCCGAAGTGATCAACTGAATAAGTGTGCCGCACCTCCACTATTTATAGGCATCTGTCGCGGGCTCAACACTTGGGCCTTGCACAGATCCTAAAGCCCAAAGTCTACTCGGTCGCGTTCCAAGTCCAGCTCGGATCACATCTGACTGGTATCCTCCGAACCGACCTCGTAGGTTCCTTCCCTTAAGCGCGCGACCCCTTAGGTTCAAGTCGGCTTGGTCATAGTTTGGATCACCTCCGACCTGCGGTTGTAGCGGCCTCTAGCAAGGCGTGCCGACCACCAAGCAGACTATGAAGCTGGTTAGACGAACCTGTACAACATGTCACACTTCTGTTCCCTTTGCCGCACGATATATGTTGTCGGGCTCAAGGCGAGACTGTCATCCTTGTGCTAGCCCGACCTCTTTCTCGTTTCAGTGATACCGACCACAAACTGGATTATCTCATAATCCTTGTCTCATGGCCATGCTTATCCTGGTCGGATCACACGAGGGGCCCAGAGTATATCTCTCCTGATCGGAGGGGCAAATCCCATCTTGCTCGACCATGTCTCGCAGCATGGGACTGGACAAACCCGAAACCTACCTTTGTAACTACCCAGTCATGGAGTAGCATTTGGTCGGCCCAAAGCAAGTTTGTCACCATCCTGAGTACATGCTTCAGCTCAGGTCTTAGGACATAGAACGTATGTTGTACTAGAGACTCACAAATGACATATCGTTGTGTCTCATAGTTGGGTCTGTCCGACTCGGACCTTATCTCGACTCGGATGCGACTACGTCAAATCCGACCAGATCCTTTCGAGTCCATATTATCTGTTTAGCATCCAATGCTCCATGGCTAGTGAGACCGATCCATCCACCGTGTCATATGCTAGTCTAGTCCGACGTGTGCCCACATGTCACTTGCGACTAGGGACAATTTAGGATGTATCATACAACACAAGATCTCACAGAAAAGTCACGTACTTGCCAACAAGTATCATTGATTATATCCAAGGACTATCTTTATTCATAAACACATAGGAAATATCATCATACATGATTAACTCTAGGGCATATCTCTAACAGTCTCCCACTTGCACTAGAGTCAATCAAATAGACATCGTATGCCCATAGCTCTAACGTGCCCCTCATGCTTGGGTTATGGAAGCGGTTTAGTCAATGGATCTGCAACATTTGCATCCATGTGAATTATGCATAACTCTACATCACCATTCTTTACAATCTTTCGTATGAGGTGATATTTCCTATCTATGTGTCTGACCTTGTGGTGATTCCTCGGCTCCTTGGCTTGTGCGATGGCACCAGAATTATCACAATAAAGGTCCAACGGTTTTACCAAGGCTGGGAAAATGCCAAGATCATCCAGAAAATTCCGGATCCAAACACCTTCCTTTGCAGCTTCACAAGCCGCAATGTATTCGTCTTCTGTGGTAGAATTGGACACGGTATCTTGCTTGGAACTCATCCAGCTCACTGCTCCTCCGTTCATGACATACATGAATCCGGATTGTGATCGACAATCATCTCTGTCGGTTTGGAAACTAGTATCGGCGTAACCCCTTACGACGAGCTCTTCCTCACCTCCATAAACTAGGAACATCTCTTTAGTCCTTTTCAGGTACTTCAAAATAGTCTTTGCCGCTGCCCAGTGACGCTCACTTGGGTTAGCTTGGTATCTTCTTGTTAGGCTTATTGCAAAAGCAACATCTTGCCTTGTACATGTCATGGCATACATGATGGATCCGATTGCCAAGGCATACGGAATCCTACTCATCCTGCTTCGCTCATCAGATGTCGAAGGACTCTGAGTCTCGCTTAGCCTTATACATGTGAGAGTGGCAAGAACCCTTTCTTCGCCTCACTCATGTTGAACTGCTTCAACACTTTATCTATGTACGTGCTCTGGCTCAAGCCCAGCAGCCTCCTCGATCTATATCTATAGATCTTGATGCCTAAAATGTAAACTACTTCACCGAGGTCCTTCATTGAAAACTTGCCATTCAATGATTCCTTGACCGAGTTCAGCATCGAAACATCATTTCCAATCAGTAATATGTCATCCACATACAAGATCAAAAACACCATCGAGCTCTCACTTAACTTCTTGTATAAACAAGCGTCCTCTTTGCTTTTGATGAAACCAAGACCAGTGATGACCTCATCAAAATGAATATTCCAACTCCAAGATGCTTGCCTCAACCCATAAATGGATCTCTTGAGCTTGCATACTTTACTAGCGCTAGTCGGATCGACAAAACCCTCGACTGTATCATATACACGTCCTCGGTTAAATTTCCGTGAAGGAAATCCGTCTTGACATCCATCTGCCATATCTCGTAATCGAATTATGCAACTATAGCAAGTACGATCCTCACTAACTTCAGCATCGCTACCGGCGAGCAAGTCTTGTCGTAGTCAATTCCTTGAAATTGTCCATAACCCTTAGCAACAAGCCGAGCTTTGTGGATGTGAACATTTCCATCCACATATGTTTTCTTCTTAAACACCGATTTGCAACCAATGGCTGTTACGCCAAGCGGCGGATCAACCAAGTCCCATACTTGATTCTCATCCATGGACTTTAATTCGGATCTCATGGCCTCCAGCCATGCCTCAGAAAATCCGGGCTCACCATCGCTTCCGCATATGTGGCTGGCTCAGTGCTTTCCGACCTCCGTGGTTCCGGTGCCGCTTCCACTACGGGTTCCCAGACTGACTCCGGTATGATCTCATCACCAGCCGAGCCGCCCCTGAGTGGTCCTTGAATTTCTTCGAGTCGGACCGTCCTCCCACTGGTCTCCTGACTGAGAAACTCTTTCTTAGGGAAAACCCTATTCTGAGCAACAAACACTTTGTTCTCTTCCCGATTGTAGAAGCTATTGTTGGGAAACGTAGTAATTTCAAAAATTTCCTACGCACACGCAAGATCATGGTGATGCATAGCAACGAGAGGGGAGAGTGTTGTCCATGTACCCTCGTAGACCGAAAGCGGAAGCGTTAGCACAATGCGGTTGATGTAGTCATACGTCTTCACGATCCGACCGAGCAAGTACCGAACGTATGGCACCTCCGAGTTCAGAACACGTTCAGCACGATGACGTCCCACGAACTCCAGTCCAGTAGACCTTTGTGGGAGAGTTCCGTCAGCATGATGACATGATGATGGTGTTGATGATGCTATCGACACAGACCTTCGCCTAAGCACCGCTACGGTATTACCGAGGTGGAATATGGTGGAGGGGGCACCGCACACGGCTAAGAGATCAATGATCAATTGTTGTTTCTAGAGGTGCCCCCTGCCCCCGTATATAAAGGAGCAAGGGGGGGAGGCGGCCGGCCAAGAGGAGGGCGCGCCAAGGGGGGAGTACTACTCCCATCGGGAGTAGGACTCCTCCTTTCCTTGTTGGAGTAGGAGAGGGAAAGGAAGGGAGAGAGGAGGAGAAGGAAAGAAGGAGGGCACCGCCCCCCTCCTTGTCCAATTCATAATAGAGGGGGAGGGGGCACGCGGCCTACCCTGGCCGCCCCTCGTCTTCTCCACTAGGACCCATGAGGCCCAATAAACCCCCGGGGGGTTTCGGTAACCCCCCGGTACTCCGGTATATGTCCGAAACCTTCCGAAACCATTCCGGTGTCCGTACATAGTCATCCAATATATCAATCTTTACGTCTTGACCATTTCGAGACTCCTCATCATGTCCGTGATCATATCCGAGACTCCGAACTACCTTCGATACATCAAAACAGAAAAACTCATAATACCGATCATCACCAAACTTTACGCTTTCGGACCCTGCGGGTTCGAGAACTATGTAGACATGACCGAGACACGTTTCCGGTCAATAACCAATAGCGGAACCTGGATGCTCATATTGGTCCCACATATTCTACGAAGATCTTTATCGGTCAAACCGCATAACTACATACGTTGTTCCCTTTGTCATCGGTATGTTACTTGCCCGAGATTCGATCATCGGTATCTCAATACCTAGTTCAATCTCGTTACCGGCAAGTCTCTTTACTCGTTATGTAATGCATCATCCCGCAACTAACTCATTAGTCACATTGCTTGCAAGGCTTATAGTGATGTGCATTACCGAGAGGGCCCAGAGATACCTCTCCGACAATCGGAGTGACAAATCCTAATCTCGAAATACGTCAACTCAACAAGTACCTTCGGAGACACCTGTAGAGCACCTTTATAATCACCCAGTTATGTTGTGATGTTTGGTAGCACACAAAGTGTTCCTCCGGAAAGCGGGAGTTACATAATCTCATAGTCATAGGAACGTGTATAAGTCATGAAGAAAGCAATAGCAACATACTAAACGATCAAGTGCTAAGCTAACGAAATGGGTCAAGTCAATCACATCATTCTTCTAATGATGTGATCCCATTGATCAAATGATAACTCATATCTATGGTTAGGGAACTCAACCATCTTTGATCAATGAGCTAGTCAAGTAGAGGCATACTAGTGACACTATGTTTGTCGATGTATTCACACATGTATTATGTTTCTGGTTAATACAATTCTAGCATGAATAATAAACATTTATCATGATATGAGGAAATAAATAATAACTTTATTATTGCCTCTAGGGCATATTTCCTTCAGTCTCCCACTTGCACTAGAGTCAGTAATCTAGATTACATAGTAATGATTCTAACACCCATGGAGCCTTGGTGCTGATCATGTTTTGCTCGTGGAAGAGACTTAGTCAACGGGTCTGCAACATTCAGATCCATATGTATCTTGCAAATCTCTATGTCTCTCACCTGGACTTGGCCCCGGATGGAATTGAAGCGTCTCTTGATGTGCTTGGTTCTCTTGTGAAATCTGGATTCCTTTGCCAAGGAAATTGCACCAGTATTGTCAGAAAAGATTTTCATTGGACCCGATGCACCAGGTATGACACCTAGATCAGAAATGAACTCCTTCATCCAGACTCCTTCATTTGCTGCTTCCGATGCAGCTATGTACTCCGCTTCACACGTAGATCTGTTTAGAACTGCACCAACTGACAGCTCCACCGTTCAATATAAACACGTATCCGGTTTGCGATTTAGAATCGTCCGGATCAGTGTCAAAGCTTGCATCAATGTAACCATTTACGACTAGCTCTTTGTCACCTCCTTAAAAGAGAAACATATCCTTAGTCCTTTTCGTGCCGGGATGTTCCCGACCGCTGTCGATGATCCACTCTGGATTACTTTGGTACCTCCCTGCTAAACTAATAGCAAGGCACACATCAGGTCTGGTACACAGCATTGCATACATGATAGAGCCTATGGCTGAAGCATAGGGTACATCTTTCATTTTCTATCTATCCTCTGCAGTGGTCAGGCATTGAGTCTAACTCAACTTCACACCTAGTATTACAGGCAAGAACCCTTTCTTTGCTTGATCCATTTTGAGCTTTTTCCAAACTTTATCAAGGTATGTACTTTGTGAAAGTCCAATTAAGCATCTTGATCTATCTCTATAGATCTTGATGCCCAATATATAAGCAGCGTCACCGAGGTCTTTCATTGAAAAAAAATTATTCAAGTATCCTTTTATGCTATCCAAAATTTCTATATCATTTCAAATCAACAATATGTCGTCCACATATAATATTAGAAATGCTACAGAGCTCCCACTCACTTTCTTGTAAATACAGGCTTCTCCAAAAGTCTGTATAAAACCATATGCTTTGATCACACTATCAAAGCGTTTATTCCAACTCCGAGAGGCTTGCACCAGTCCATAAATGGATCGTTGGAGCTTGCACGCTTTGTTAGCACCTTTTGGATCGACAAAACCTTCTAGTTGCTTCATATACAACTCTTCTTCCAAAAATCCATTTAGGAATGCAGTTTTGACATCCATTTGCCAAATTTCATAATCATAAAATGCGTCAATTGCTAACATGATTTAGGCAGACTTAAGCATCGCTACGGGTGAGAAAGTCTCATCGTAGTCAACCCCTTGAACATGTCAAAAACCTTTCACAACAAGTCGAGCTTTGTAGACAGTAACATTACCATCAGCGTCAGTCTTCTTCTTGAAGATCCATTTATTCTCGATGGCTTGCCGATCATCGGGCAAGTCAACCAAAGTCCATACTTTGTGAAGGAAATATGCCCTAGAGGCAATAATAAAGTTATTATTTATTTCCTTATTTCATGATAAATGTTTATCATTCATGCTAGAATTGTATTAACCGGAAACATGATAAATGTGTGAATGCATAGACAAACAATATGTCACTAGTATGCCTCTACTAGACTAGCTTGTTAATCAAAGATGGTTATGTTTCCTAACCATGAACAAAGAGTTGTTATTTGATTAACAAGGTCACATCATTAGTAGAATGATCTGATTGACATGACCCATTCCATTAGCTTAGCACACGATCGTTTAGTATGTTGCTCTGCTTTTATCCATGACTTATACATGTTCCTGTAACTATGAGATTATGCAACTCCGTTTGCGGAGGAACACTTTGGTGCTACCAAACGTCTACATGAATCGGGTGATTATAAAGGAGTACTACAGGTGTCTCCAAAGGCGATGTTGGGTTGGCGTATTTCGAGATTAGGTTTTGTCACTCCGATTGTCGGAGAGGTATCTCTGGGCCCTCTCGGTAATACACATCACTGAAGCCTTGCAAGCATTACAACTAATGAGTTAGCTGTGAGATGACGTATTCGGACGAGTAAAGAGACTTGCGGTAGCGAGATTGAACTAGGTATTGGATACCGACGATCGAATCTCCGGCAAGTAACATACCGATGACAAAGGGAACAACGTATGTTGTTATGCGGTCTCGACCGATAAAGATCTTCGTAGAATATGTAGGAACCAATATGGGCATCCAGGTCCCGCTATTGGTTATTGACCGGAGACGTGTCTCGGTCATGTCTACATTGTTCTCGAACCGTAGGGTCCGCACGCTTAAGGTTTCGATGGCGGTTATATTATGAGTTTATGTATTTTGATGTACCGAAGAAGTTCGAGTCCCGGATGTGATCACGGACATGACGAGGAGTCTCGAAATGGTCGAGACATAAAGATTGATATATTGAAGCCTATATTTGGAGTTCGAATGGTTCCGGTGAAATCGGGATTTTATCGAACACCGGGGTTACGGAACCCTCCGGGGCTATTGGGCCTTAGTGGGCCACGAGGAGAAGAGGAAGGGCCAGCCAGGGCAGGCCGCGCCCCTCCCCCTAGTCCGAATAGGACAAGGAGAGGGGCGGCGCCCCTTCCCTCTTCCCTCCCCCAATCCTACTCCAACTAGGAAGGGGAGTCCTACTCCCTGGGAGTAGGACTCCTCCAGCCCGCCTCCTCCTAGGCCGCTGCACCCCCCTTGATCCTTTATATCTGGGGCAGGGGCACACTAGAACACACAAGTTTGATCTACGGATCGTTCCTTAGCCGTGTCGGTGCCCCTTCCACCATATTCCACCTCGGTCATATCGTCAAGCTTAGGCGGCTCGCTGCCGTAGAACATCAAGATCGTCACCACGCCGTCGTCTTGACGAAACTCTCCTCGACACTCGGCTGGATCGGAGTTCGAGGGGCGTCATCGAGCTGTCGTGTGTCAAGAACTTCGGGCGCGAATAACGCGCCGGATCGGTCGGATTGCGAGGAGAACGTCGACTACTTCCTCTACGTTGTGATCGCTTCGCTTGGTCTCACGAGGGTGCGTAGACAACACTCTCCCCTCTCATTGCTATACATCACCATGATCTTGCGTGTGCGTAGGAAATTTTTGAAATTACTCGTTCCCCAACAATGGTATCGAGCCAGGTTTTATGGTTTGATGTTTTGCACGAGTAGAACACAAGTGAGTTGTGGGCGATACAAGTCATACTACCTACCAGCATGTCATACTTTGGTTCAGCGGTATTGTGAGATGAAGCGGCCCGGACCGACATTACGCGTGACGCTTACGCGAGACTGGTTTCACCGCCACGAGCACTCGTTGCTTAAAGGTGACCGGTGGGTGTCTGTCTCTCTCACTTTAGTTGAACCGAGCGTGGCTATGCCGGTCCTTGAGAAGGTTAAAATGGAGTCTATTTGACAAAGTATCGTTGTGGTTTTGATGCGTGGGTGAGATTGGTTCTTGCTTAAGCCCGTAGCAGCCACGTAAAATTTGCAACAACAAAGTAGAGGACGTCTAACTTGTTTTTGCAGGCATGTTGTGATGTGATATGGTCAAGGCGTGATGCTATATTTTATTGTATGAGATGATCATGTTTTGTAACCGAAGTTATCGGCAATGGCAGGAGCCATATGGTTGTCGCTTTATTGTATGAAATGCAATGCATCTGTAATGCTTTACTTTATCACTAAGCGGTAGCGATAGTCGTAGAAGCATAAGATTGGCGAGGCGACAACGATGCTACGATGGAGATTAAGGTGTCGCGCGGTGGCGATGGTGATCATGATGGTGCTGCGGAGATGGAGATCACGAAGCACAAGACGATGATGACCATATCATATCATTTATATTGATTTGCATGTGATGTTTATCTTTTATGCATCTTATCTTGCTTTGATTGATGGTAGCATTATAAGATGATCTCTCACTAAATTATCAAGAAGTGTTCTCCCGAGTATGCACCGTTGCCAAAGTTCGTCGTGCCTGGACACCACGTGATGATCGGGTGTGATAAGCTCTCGTCCATCTACAACGGTGCAAGCCAGTTTTGCACACGCAGAATACTCGAGTTATACTTGACGAGCCTAGCATATGCGAGATATGGCCTCGGAACACGGAGACCGAAGGTCGGCGTGAATCATATAGTAGATATGATCAACATAAGATGTTCACCATTGAAAACTACTCCATTTCACGTGATGATCGGTTATGGTTTAGTTGATTTGGATCACGTGATCACTTAGATGACTAGAGGATGTCTATCTAAGTGGGAGTTCTTAAGTAATATGATTAATTGAACTTAAATTTATCATGAACGTAGTACTGATAGTATCTTGCTTGTCTATGTTTGATTGTAGATAGATGGCTCGTCTTTGTTGTTCCGTTGAATTTTAATGCGTTCCTTGAGAAAGCAAAGTTGAAAGATGATGGCAGCAATTACACGGATTGGGTCCGTAACTCGAGGATTATCCTCATTGCTGCACGGAAGAGTTACGTCCCGGATGCACCGTTAGGTGCCAGACTCTTCCTTGAGCAACACCGGATGTTATGAGCGTCTGGCGAGCAAAGCGATGACTACTCTATAGTTCGATGTGCCATGCTTTACGGCTTAGAACCGGGACTTCAACGACGTTTTGAGCGTCATGGAGCATATGAGATGTTCCAGAGTTGAAGTTGATATTCCACAGAATGCCGGATTGAGAGATATGAAGTCTCCAATAAGTTCTATAGCTGCAAGATGGAGGAGAATAGTTACGTCGGTGAGCACATACTCAAAATGTCCGGGTATTACAATCACTTGACTCAACGGGAGTTAATCTTCCGGATGATTGTGTCATTGACAGAATTCTCCAATCACTGCCACCAAGCTACAAAGGTTTCGTGATGAACTATAATATGCAAGGGTTAGTAAAGACTATACCCGAGCTCTTCGCAACGTTAAAAGCTGCGGAGGTAGAAATCAAGAAGGAGCATCAAGTGTTGATGGTCAATAAGACCACTAGTTTCAAGAAGAAAGGCAAAGGGAAGAAGAAAGGGAACTTCAAGAAGAATAGCAAGCAAGTTGCTTTGCTCAGAGAAGAAACCCAAGTCCGGCCCTAAACCTGAAACCGAGTGCTTCTCTTGCAAGCGACATCGTCACCGGAAGCGGAACTGCCCCAAGTATTTGGCGGATAAGAAGGATGGCAAGGTGAACAAAGGTATATGTGATATACATGTTATTGATGTGTACCTTACTAGAGCTCGCAGAGCACTGGTATTTGATCTTCGGTTACATTGCTAATATTTGCAACTCAAGCAGGACTACGGATTGCGAACACCGCAAAGGGCGAGGTGACGATCGCGTGGGAAATGGTTCCAAAGTCGATGTGATCGCGGTCGGCACGCTACCTCTACATCTACCTTCGGATTAGTTTTAGACCTAAATAATTGTTATTTGGTGCTGCGTTGAGCATGAACATTATATCTGGATCTTGTTTGATGCGAGACGGTTATTCATTTAAATCGAGAGAATAATGGTTGTTCTATTTATATGAGTAATATCTTTTATGGTCATGCACCCTTGAAGAGTGGTCTATTTTTATGAATCTCGATAGTAGTGATACACATATTCATAATGTTGAAACCAAAAGATGCAAAGTTGATAATGATAGTGCAACTTATTTGTGGCAATCGCCGTTTAGGTCATATCGGTGTAAAGCGCATGAAGAAACTTCATCTTGATGGACTTTTGGAGTCACTTGATTATGAATCACTTGGCACTTATGAACCGTGCCTCATGGGCAAGATGACTAAAACCCGTTCTCTGTACTATGGAGAGAGCAACAGATTTGTTGGAAATCATACATACGAGATGTATGTGGTCCGATGAATGTTGAGGCTCGTGGCGGATATCGTTATTTTCTCACCTTCACAGATGATTTAAGCGGATATGGGTATATCTACTTAATGAAACATAAGTCTGAAACATTTGAAAAGTTCAAAGAATTTCAGAGTGAAGTTGAAAATCATCGTAATAACAAAATTAAGTTTCTACGATCCGATCGTGGAGGCGAATATTTGAGTTACGAGTTTGGTCTACATTTGAAACAATGCGGAATAGTTTAGCAACTCACGCCACCGAAACACCACAACAGTAATGGTGTGTCGAGCGTCAGAATCGTACTTTACTAGATATGGTGCGATCTATGATGTCTCTTACAGATTTACCGCTATCGTTTTGGGGTTATGCTCTAGAGACGGCCGCATTCACACCGAATAGAACACCGTCAAAATCCGTTGAGACGACACCTTATGAACTATGGTTTAGCAAGAAACCAAAGTTGTCGTTTCTTAAAGTTTGGGGATGCGATGCTTATGTGAAAAAGCTTCAACCTGATAAGCTCGAACCCAAATCGGAGAAATGTGTCTTCATAGGATACCCAAAGGAGAAAGTTGGGTACACCTTCTATCACAGATCCGAAGGCAAAACATTTTTTGCAAAGAATGGATCCTTTCTAGAGAAGGAGTTTCCCTCGAAAGAAGTGAGTGGGAGGAAAGTAGAACTTGATGAGGTAATTGTACCTTCTCCCTTACTTGAAAGTAGTTTGTCGCAGAAACCGGTTTCTGAGACATCTACACCAAGTAGTGAGGAAGTTGATGATGTTGATCATGAAACTTCAGATCAAGTTGCTACATAACCTCGTAGATCAACCAGAGTAAGATCCGCACCAGAGTGGTACGGTAATCCTGTTCTGGAAATCATGCTACTAGATCATGATGAACCTACGAACTATGAAGAAGCGATGGTGAGCCCAGATTCCGCAAAATGGCTTGAGGCCATGAAATCGAGATGGGATCCATGTATGAAAACAAAGTATGGACTTTGGTTGACTTGCCCGAGGGTAGGCAAGCAATAGAAAACAAGTGGATCTTCAAGAAGAAGACCGACGCCGACGGTAATGTTCTCGTCTACAAAGCTCGACTTGTCGCAAAGGGTTTTCGACAAGTTCAAGGGTTGACTACGATGAGACCTTCTCACCAGTGGCGATGCTTAAGTCTGTCCGAATCATGTTAGCAATTGCGCATTTTATGATTATGAAATTTGGCAAATGGGTGTAAAGACGCATTCTGAATGGATTTACGGAAGAAGAGTTGTATATGATGCAACCGAAGGTTTTATCGATCCAAAGGAGCTAACAAAGTGTGCAAGCTCCAGCGATCCATTTATGGACTGGTGCAAGCATCTCGGAGTTGGAATAAGCGCTTTGATAGTGTGATCAAAGCATTTGGGTTCATCTGCACTTTTGGAGAAGCTCAGATTTACAAGAAAGTGAGTGGGAGCTCTATAGCATTTCGATATTATATGTAGATGACATATTGCTGATCGGAAATGATATAGAATTTCTGGGTAGCATAAAGGGATACTTGAATAAGAGTTTTTCGATGAAAGACCTCGGTGAAGCTACTTACATATTGGGCATCAAAATCTATAGAGATAGATCAAGACGCTTAATTGGACTTTCACAAAGCACATACCTTGACAAAATTTTGAAGAAGTTCAAAATGGATCAAGCAAAGAAAGGGTTCTTGCCTGTTTTACAAGGTGTGAAGTTGAGTAAGACTCAATGCCCGACCACTGCAGAAGATAGAGAGAAATGAAAGATGTTCCTATGCTTCACCATAGGCTCTATCATGTATGCAATGCTGTGTACCGGACCGATGTGTGCCTTGCTATAAGTTTAGCGGGGAGGTACCAAAGTAATCCAGAGTGGATCATTTGGACAGCGATCAAGAACATCTGAAATACGAAAAGGACTAAGGATATGTTTCTCGATATGGAGGTGACAAAGAGCTCATCATAAACGGTTACGTTGATGCAAGCTTTGACACCGATCCGGACGATTCTAAATCGCAGACCGGATACGTATTTACACTAAACGGAGGAGCTGTCGGTTGGTGCGATTCTAAACAAAGCGTCGTGGCGGGATCTACATGTGAAGCGGAGTACATAGCAGCTTCGAAGCAGCTAATGAAGGAGTCGGATGAAGGAGTTCATATCCGATCTAGGTGTCATACCTAGTGCATCGGGTCCAATGAAAATCTTCGTGACAATCTCGAGCAATTGCCTTAGCGAAGGAATCCAGATTTCACAAGAGGACTAAGCACATCAAAAGACGCTTCAATTCCATCCGGATCTAGTCCGGTGGGAGACATAGAGATTTGTAAGATACATACGGATCTGAATGTAGCAGACCGTTGACTAAGCCTCTTCCACGAGCAAAACATGATCAACACCAAGACTCCATGGGTGTTAGAATCATTACTATGTAATCTAGATTATTGACTCTAGTGCAAGTGGGAGATCAAGGAAATATGCCCTAGAGGCAATAATAAAGTTATTATTTATTTCCTTATTTCATGATAAATGTTTATCATTCATGCTAGAATTGTATTAACCGAAACATGATACATGTGTGAATGCATAGACAAACAATATGTCACTAGTATGCCTCTACTAGACTAGCTTGTTAATCAAAGATGGTTATGTTTCCTAACCATGAACAAAGAGTTGTTATTTGATTAACAAGGTCACATCATTAGTAGAATGATCGATTGACATGACCCATTCCATTAGCTTAGCACACGATCGTTTAGTATGTTGCTACTGCTTTTATCCATGACTTATACATGTTCCTGTAACTATGAGATTATGCAACTCCGTTTGCGGAGGAACACTTTGGGTGCTACCAAACCTCACAACGTAATCGGGTGATTATAAAGGAGTACTACAGTGTGTCTCCAAAGGCGATGTTGGGTTGGCGTATTTCGAGATTAGGTTTTGTCACTCCGATTGTCGGAGAGGTATCTCTGGGCCCTCTCGGTAATACACATCACCAAGCCTTGCAAGCATTACAACTAATGAGTTAGCTGTGAGATGACGTATTACGGAACGAGTAAAGAGACTTGCGATAACGAGATTGAACTAGGTATTGGATACCGACGATCGAATCTCGGGCAAGTAACATACCGATGACAAAGGAACAACGTATGTTGTTATGCGGTGCGAGCGATAAAGATCTTCGTAGAACATGTAGGAACCAATATGGGCATCCGGTCCCGCTATTGGTTATTGACGGAGACGTGTCTCGGTCATGTCTACATTGTTCTCGAACCGTAGGGTCCGCGCTTAAGGTTTTGATGACGGTTATATTATGAGTTTATGTATTTTGATGTACCGAAGAAGTTCGAGTCCCGGATGTGATCACGGACATGACGAGGAGTCTCGAAATGGTCGAGACATAAAGATTGATATATTGGAAGCCTATATTTGGAGTTCGAATGGTTCGGGTGAAATCGATTTTACCGAACACCGGGGTTACGGAACCCTCCGGGGCTATTGGGCCTTAGTGGGCCACGAGGGAGAAGAGGAAGGGCGGCCAGGGCAGGCGCGCCCCCTCCCCTAGTCCGAATAGGACAAGGAGAGGGGCGGCACCCCCTTCCCTCTTCCCTCCCCCAATCCTACTCCAACTAGGAAAGGGGGGGAGTCCTACTCCCGGTGGGAGTAGGACTCCTCCGGCGCGCCTCCTCCTAGGCCGGCCGCACCCCCCCTTGATCCTTTATATACGGGGGCATGGGGGCACACTAGAACACACAAGTTTGATCTACGGATCGTTCCTTAGCCGTGTGCGGTGCCCCCTTCCACCATATTCCACCTCGGTCATATCGTCGCGAAGCTTAGGCGAAGCTCTGCGCCGGTAGAACATCAAGATCGTCACCACGCCGTCGTCGATTGAAACTCTCCTCGACACTCAGCTGGATCGGAGTTCGAGGGCGTCATCGAGCTGTCGTGTGTCAAGAACTCGGGGCGCCGAGTAACGGCGCGGGATCGGTCGGATCGCGAGGAGAACGTACGACTACTTCCTCTACGTTGTGATCGCTTCCGCTTCGGTCTACGAGGGTACGTAGACAACACTCTCCCCTCTCGTTGCTATACATCACCATGATCTTGCGTGTGCGTAGGAAATTTTTTTGAAATTACTACGTTCCCCAACACTTTGTTCTCATACATGGATCCCATCTCAGATTTCATGGCCTCAAGCCATTTTACGGAATCTGGGCTCATCATCGCTTCCTCGTAGTTCGTAGGTTCGCCATGGTCAAGTAACATGATCTCCAGAATAGGATTACCGTACCACTCTGGTGCGGATCTTACTCTGGTTGACCTACGAGGTTCGGTAGTAACTGGATCTGAAGTTTCAAGACCAATATCATTAGCTTCCTCACTAATTGGTGTAGGCGTCACAAGAACCGGTTTCTGTGATGAACTACTTTCCAATAAGGGAGCAGATACAGTTAGCTCATCAAGTTCTACTTTTCTCCCATTCACTTCTTTCGAAAGAAACTCCTTCTCTAGAAAGGATCCATTTTTAGCAACGAATGTCTTGCCTTCGGATATGTGATAGAAGGTGTACCCAACAGTTTCCTTTGGGTATCCATGAAGACACATTTCTCCGATTTGGGTTCGAGCTTATCAGGTTGAAGTTTTTTCACATAAGCATCGCAGCCCCAAACTTTAAGAAACGACAACTTTGGTTTCTTGCCAAACCATAGTTCATAAGGCGTCATCTCAACGGATTTTGATGGTGCCCTATTTAACGTGAACGCAGCCATCTCTAAAGCATAACCCCAAAACGATACGGTAAATCAGTAAGAGACATCATAGATCGTACCATATCTAGTAAAGTACGATTACGACGTTCGGACACACCATTACGTTGTGGTGTTCCGGGTGGCGTGAGTTGCGAAACTATTCCGCATTGTTTCAAATGTAGACCAAACTCGTAACTCAAATATTCTCCTCCATGATCAGATCGTAGAAACTTTATTTTCTTGTTACGATGATTTTCCACTTCACTCTGAAATTCTTTGAACTTTTCAAATGTTTCAGACTTATGTTTCATTAAGTAGATATACCCATATCTGCTCAAATCATCCGTGAAGGTGAGAAAATAACGATACCCGCCGCGGGCCTCAATATTCATCGGACCACATACATCAGTATGTATGATTTCCAACAAATCTGTTGCACACTCCATAGTTCTGGAGAACGGCGTTTTAGTCATCTTGCCCATGAGGCATGGTTCGCAAGTACCAAGTGATTCACAATCAAGTGATTCCAAAAGTCCATCAGTATGGAGTTTCTTCATGCGCTTTACACCAATATGACCCAAACGGTAGTGCCACAAATAAGTTGCACTATCATTATCAACTCTGCATCTTTTGGCTTCAACATTGTGAATATGTGTATCACTACTATCGAGATTCAACAAAAATAGACCACTCTGCAAGGGTGCATGACCATAAAAGATATTACTCATATAAATAGAACAACCATTATTCTCAGATTTAAATGAATAACCGTCTCGCATCAAACAAGATCCAGATATAATGTTCATGCTCAATGCTGGCACCAAATAACAATTATTCAGGTCTAAAACTAATCCCGAAGGTGGATGTAGAGGTAGCGTGCCGACGGCGATCACATCGACTATGGAGCCATTTCCCACGCGCATCGTCACCTCATCCTTTGCCAGTCTTCGCTTAATCCGTAGTCCTGCTTGAGTTGCAAATATTAGCAATGTAATCGAGATCAAATACCAGTGCTATCTGCGAGCTCGTAAGGTACACATCAATAACATGTATATCACATATACCTTTGTTCACCTTGCCATCCTTCTTATCCGCCAAATACTTGGGTCAGTTCCGCTTCCAGTGACCAATCTGTTTGCAGTAGAAGCACTCAGTCTCAGGCAGGTCCAGACTTGGGTTTCTTCTCTTGAGCAGCAACTTGTTTGTCGTTCTTCTTGAAGTTCTCCTTCTTCTTCCCTTTACCCTTTTTCTTGAAAATGGTGGTCTTGTTGACCATCAACACTTGATGCTCCTTGATTTCTACCTCCGCAGCCTTTAGCATTGCGAAGAGCTCAGGAACTGTTTTGTTCATCCCTTCCATGTTATAGTTCACCACGAAGCTCTTGTAGCTTGGTGGCAGTGATTGAAGAATTCTGTCAGTGACACTATCATCCGGAAGATTAACTCCCAGGGAGTCAAGTGATTGTTATACCCAGACATTTTGAGTATATGTTCACTGACAGAACTATTCTCCTCCATCTTGCAGCTATAGAACTTATTGGAGACTTCATATCTCTCAATCCGAGCATTTGCTTGAAATATTAACTTCAAATCCTGGAACATCTCATATGCTCCATGATGTTCAAAACGTCATTGAAGTCCCGATTCTAAGCCATAAAGCATGGCACACTGAACTATCGAGTAGTCATCAGCTTTGCTCTGCCAGACATTCTTAACGTCATTAGTTGCATCTGCAGCAGGCCTGGCACCTGGCGGTGCTTCCAGGACGTATTTCTTCTATGCAGCAATGAGGATAATCCTCAAGTTACGGACCCAGTCCGTGTAATTGCTACCATCATCATTCAACTTTGCTTTCTCAAGGAACGCATTAAAATTCAATGGAACAACAACACGGGCCATCTATCTACAACAACATAGACAAGCAAAATACTATCAGGTACTAAGTTTATGATAAATTCAAGTTCAATTAATCATATTACTTAAGAACTCCCACTTAGATAGACATCTCTATAATCATGTAAGTGATTACGTGATCCAAATCAATCTAAACCATAACCAATCATCACGTGAAATGGAGTAGTTTTCAATGGTGAACATCACTATGTTGATCATATCTACTATATGATTCACGCTCGACCTTTCAGTCTTAGTGTTCCGAGGCCATATCTGCATATGCTAGGCTCGTCAAATTTAACCCGAGTATTCTGCGTGTGCAAAACTAGCTTGCACCCGTTGTAGATGAACGTAGAGCTTATCACACCCGATCATCACGTGTTGTCTCGGCACGACGAACTTTGGCAACGGTGCATACTCAGGGAGAACACTTTTACCTTGAAATTTAGTGAGAGATCATCTTATAATGCTACCGTCAATCAAAGCAAAATAAGATGCATAAAGGATAACATCACATGCAATCAATATAAGTGATATGATATGGCCATCATCATCTTGTGCTTGTGATCTCCATCTCCGAAGCACCGTCATGATCACCATCGTCACCAGCGCGATACCTTGATCTCCATCGTAGCATCGTTGTCGTTTCGCCAACTATTGCTTCTACGACTATCGCTACTGTTTAGTGATAAAGTAAAGCAATTACAGGGCGATTGCATTGCGTACAATAAAGTGACAACCATATGGCTCCTGCCAGTTGCCGATAACTCTGTTACAAAACATGGTCATCTCATACAATAAAATTTAGCATCATGTCTTGACCACATCACATCACAACATGCCCTGCAAAAACAAGTTAGACGTCCTCTACTTTGTTGTTGCAAGTTTTACGTGGCTGCTACGGGTTGAGCAAGAACTGTTCTTACCTACGCATCAAAACCACAACGATAGTTCGTCAAGTTAGTGATGTTTTAACCTTCTCAAGGACCGGGCGTAGCCACACTCGGTTCAACTAAAGTTGGAGAAACTGACACCCGCCAGCCACCTATGTGCAAAGCACGTCGGTAGAACCAGTCTCGTGTAAGCATACGCGTAATGTCGGTCCGGGCCGCTTCATCCAACAATACCGCCGAACCAAAGTATGACATGCTGGTAAGCAATATGACTTGTATCGCCCACAACTCACTTGTGTTCTACTCGTACATATAACATCTACCAATAAAACCTAGCTCGGATGCCACTATTGGGAAACGTAGTAACTTCAAAAAAAAATCCTAGGCACATGCAAGATCATGGTGATGCATAGCAACGAGAGGGGAGAGTGTTGTCCACGTACCCTCATAGACTGAAAGCGGAAGCGTTAGCACAATGCGGTTGATGTAGTCGTACGTCTTCACGATCCGACCGATCAAGTATCGAACATACGGCACCTCCGAGTTCAGCACACGTTCAGCTCGATGACGTCCCACGAACTCTGATCCAGCAGAGCTTTGCGGGAGAGTTCCATCAGCACGACAGCGTGATGACGGTGTTGATGATGCTAGCAAGGCAGGGCTTCGCCTAACCACTGCTACGATATTACCGAGGTGGAATATGGTGGAGGGGGCACCGCACACAGCTAAGAGATCAATGATCAATTGTTGTGTCTAGAGGTGCCCCCTGCCCCCGTATATAAAGGAGCAAGGGGGAGGCGGCCGGCCAGGAGGAGGGCGCGCCAAGGGGGGAGTCCTACTCCCACCGGGAGTAGGACTCCTCCTTTCCTTGTTGGAGTAGGAGAGGGGAAGGAAGGGAGAGAGGAGGAGAAGGAAAGAAGGGGGGCGCCGCCCCCCCTCCTTGTCCAATTCGGACTAGAGGGGAGGCGCGGCGCCTGCCCCGCCGCCTCCTCTTCTCCACTAGGGCCCATGAGGCCCAATAAACCCTCGGGGGGTTCCGGTAACCCCCCGGTACTCCGGTATATGTCTGAAACCTTCTGAAACCATTCCGGTGTCGGAACATAGTCATCCAATATATCGATCTTTACATCTTGACTATTTCGAGACTCCTCGTCATATCCGTGATCATATCCGGGACTCCGAAATACCTTCGGTACATCAAAACACAAAAACTCATAATACTGATCGTCACCAAACTTTAAGCGTGCGGACCCTACAGGTTCGAGAACTATGTAGACATGACCGAGACACATTTCCGGTCAATAACCAATACCGGAAGCTGGATGCTCATATTGGTTCCCACATATTCTACGAAGATCTTTATCGGTCAAACCGCATAACTACATACGTTGTTCCCTTTGTCATCGGTATGTTACTTGCCCGAGATTCGATCGTCGGTATCTCAATACCTAGTTCAATCTCATTACCGGCAAGTCTCTTTACTCGTTATGTAATGCATCATCCCGCAACTAACTCATTAGTCACATTGATTGCAAGGCTTAAAATGATGAGCATTACCGAGAGGGCCCAGAGATACCTCTCTGATACACGGAGTGCAAATCCTAATCTCGAAATACGCCAACTCAACAAGTACCTTCGGAGACACCTGTAGAGCACCTTTATAATCACCCAGTTATGTTGTGACGTTTGGTAGCACACAAAGTGTTCCTCCGGTAAGCGGAAGTTACATAATCTCATAGTCATAGGAACATGTATAAGTCATGAAGAAAGCAATAGCAACATACTAAACGATCAAGTGCTAAGCTAACGAAATGGGTCAAGTCAATCACATCATTCTTCTAATGATGTGATCCCATTGATCAAATGATAACTCATATCTATGGTTAGGAAACTCAACCATCTTTGATCAATGAGCTAGTCAAGTAGAGGCATACTAGTGACACTATGTTTGTCTATGTATTCACACATGTATTATGTTTCCGGTTAATATAACTCTAGCATGAATAATAAACATTTATCATGATATGAGGAAATAAATAATAACTTTATTATTGCCTCTAGGGCATATTTTCTTCAGCTATATCCCAAGGTTTCGCTCGGATATCCCACGAATATGCACTTATCTGACTTGGGTGTAAGCTTACCTAACATAAGTCGCTTGACAAATGCTTCACAACCCCAAATCTTTAGAAAAGACGAACTGGGACTCTTCTCGGTCCACATCTCATTCTATGTCTTGTCTACGGATTTTGATGGTACCCTGTTAAGTGTGAAAGCTGCAGTTTCTAGAGCGTATCCTCAGAATGACAAGGGTAAACCCGATTTTCTCATCATAGACTAGACCATGTCCAACAAGGTCCTATTCCTCCGTTCTGACACATCGTTTCTTTGTGGCGTATCCGGAGGTGTGAGCTGAGGTACTATACCTCGGCTTTTCGGATGATCATCAAACTCCTGGCTCATGTACTCACCTCCACGATCTGATCGTAGAAGTTTTATAGTCTTGCCGAGCTGATTCTCAACCTCGTTCTGAAACTCTTTGAACTTTTCAAAATTTTCCGACTTGTGCCTCATCAAATAGATATATCCATATCTACTCAAGTCGTCGGTAAAAGTCACGAAGTACTGATAGCCACCTCTGGCAGTTATGCTCATTGGACCACACACATCACTATGTATAAGTTCCAACAGCTCGGACGCCCGCTCGCAACTCTTTGTGAAAGGAGACTTAGTCATCTTGCAAAGCAAGCATGTTTCACATGTCTCGAACGACTCATAGTCGGACGAAGTTAGGAGCCCATCATCATGGAGCTTCTTCATGCGTTTCAGACTAATGTGTCCAAGCCGGCAATGCCAGAAGTATGTCGGATTTATCTCATTGGGCTTATGCCTCTTGACATTCACGTTATAGACCAGTTCTTCTTCTAGATTCAATATAAAAAGCCCATCAACAATGGGTGCATAGCCATGGAACATACCATTCAAATAAAACGAACAACCATTGTCCTTTAAATTGAATTCATAACCCTGACTCATCAAGCATGAGGCAGAAATAATGTTCCAACTAAGTGCAGGAATATAATAACAATTATTCAATTCCAAAATAAATCCAGAAGGAAGCTGGAGCTGCATCGTGCCGGCCTCCAACGCAGCAACTCTTGCTTTGTTGCCAACCCTGATGTCAATCTCCCCTTGTGCCACACGCCTAGTTCATACCAGCCCCTGCATCGAGTTGCAAATATGAACAACCGACCCGGTATCAAATATCCAAGAGCTACTAGGTATGTCCGCAAGGTAAATGTCTATAAGATATGCAACAAGTGTACCTTTTTCCGAAGAAGCATTTCCGGCCTTCTTGCCATGCTCTGCAAGCCACTTGCTACAGTTAGTCTTGCAGTGACCGGTCTCCTTGCAGTTATAGCAAACAGTCTTCGAGTTCGGTCCAGACTTCGGTGCAGCGGCGGAGGTTACCGTCTTTGTGCCCTTTGCCTTAGCCTTTTCTTGGACCAACTCTTCTTGAACTTAGCCGATTTCTGCACCATCAACACTTGATGCTTGCCTTTCTTAATATCCTGCTCTGCCACTTTGAGCATCCCATGCAATTCAATGAGCTTCTTATCCATGCCATGCATATGATAGTTCGAGATGAACGTCCCATAGCTGGGCGGAAGAGAACCCAGAACTGCATCAGTTGCCAGCTCATCCAAGAGCCGGAAGCCCAACCGATCCAAAGCTTGCACATATCCGATCATCTTGATCACATGTGGGCTCAGTGGATCACCTTTCTTAAGCTTACAATCCATCAAGCATCGCCAGACGTTGAACCTTTCGGTCCTAGTCTGCACCTGAAACATGCTCTTGACACTCTCGATCATATCGAAAGCCCCAACATCTTTGAAATGCTGCTGCAAATCGGGCTCCATACAAGCCAGCATGAGGCAGGTGATCTCGTTTGATTCATCAACGAGTTTCTGGTAGGCATTCCTGGTTGTGGTATTAGCATTATGGGCAGGTTCCTCTAGAAGTGGATCCTCTAGAACATGTTCCTTTTTATCATGCTTGAGAACAATTCTCGGATTCCTATACTAGGTGGTAAAGTTTGTTCCATTCAGTTTATCTTTTTCCAGAATTGATTTCAATGCAAAGTTGGGTTGAGCAAGTGGTGCCATTGATCTACAACAGAAAAATATGCAATCATTAAGCAATGTGTTTGTGTAGAGTAATTCAAGCCTAGACAGAAATACTACAACTGAAGTTAGCATCCCTCTGCAAACTCTTAGTGATTCAGGATCTGACTAGCGATTTGACTAGTGAGCTTTAGCATCACTGCTAGCCAACATACCTATCCGGTAAGCAACTCATTGCTAATCGTATCTCTATACGACTCCTGTCGGTCGGGTAGGTATCTTATACCTTGGCTCCCAACCTTCTTTGCCACAAGGCCCAAAACCGTTTTGATAGCCTTGTCAAGTTAACTTGATGCGATGCATGTCCGTGTCCGACATTTAACCCTTGAGCTCAAGGACACCCAAAGAAGACCCCAATTTTATGAGCCCACTACTAGACGTGACTTGGCGTGCGAAGGTGCAACATCGGGGATGGCAATTCGCTTGATATTCATGAGGGATCTTTCTACCATTCTAACATGCATAGAAACAAAGAAGCATAACAATCACAAATAAACACATATTGTGAAATAGTATGGCTCCTTCATGGATGTTCTTTCATGTCGGCTCCAACTCCGATGACCATCTAGGAACTCCATCTTGTTTGTCACGCCGGGACATCAAGCCACCAACCTGATCTCTATTATCCAACTACTACAACTAGTAATGAATTTTACATAGAGTCACAAGTCGACACGCAGGTCGTTATACATTATAATGATAGCACTTTGTCTCCTGCCGGCTAATGAACATGACACGTAGGCCATGTATAATTTACACACATGCATCACATACACATACACATGACAAATACTATTCACATCAAACCTGCAAAACAAAGTTACGCATAGAATCACATTCTACCGGTTTGAGTGATCGTGTAGGAAATACAAGGTGCTACGCACACGGCGGCCCCGCTAGCCGGTTAGCGGGCGGGGTTCGAAGGGGCATTAGATTCCAAAAAAGTTCATCAAATTTAATTTGTTGTTCATTAGATTTAAACATGTTCATCAAACTACAATACCGTTCATCAAATTATATTATGCTCATCCTTTTCAAAAAATGTTCATTAAAATCAAATTTTGTTCATAGAACGCAAAATTATTTCATCATTTTTTAATGTTCTTGAATATGAAGTTTGTTCATCAGGTTCCAAAAATGTTCATCAATTATAAATTTTGTTCATAAAATACAAATAAATTGTTCATGGTTATTTTTAAAATTCCCATTAAAGTTTGTTCATCAAAATAAAAAAATCTTTAAAATTAATAAAATGTTCATTCTTTTTGAAATCACGAATATTGTTTGAATTCAAGAACTGGTTTTGACAATTCACCATTTTTTGAAAATTTAGATTTTTTAAATCCGAATTATTTTGACATAGAATGAAGAAACAGAAATTATAAAAACGAAAACGAAAAAAAACAGGGAGTGTCCCGCCCCCCGCATGGGCTGGGCCAACAGTGCGCGCAGGGCCGGCCCAGCGTTATTCCCTTACGCCACTACACGCGTGCTATATGCGTCACGGCCCATGAGACCATTCGACTGGTGATTGTTTGACCCCTGTTATTAACCTCTGAGTATTGAACATTGACTTTTATTTTCAAAACAAAATGTTCATTGACTTTTTGAAAAAATTGCAATTGGGAAAAAATAAAAATGAAAAATTCAAAAACTTTAAAAAGGCCATACAATTGAAAAAATAGTGGAAATGAAAAGGTTCGCAAATTGAAAAAAGTTCAAAATTTTTTTAAAATTTTCAATTTTTTGCATATATTCAAAATTCTCACAAAAATGGAAATTTGTGATTTTTGAAACAATAATAAAATTGTAAAAATATACGGAAAATTTGAAAAAATGTATTTAGAAATTTTATAGAATTGGAAAATTTAATGGATTTATAAAAGAATTCAACATTTTAAATTTCTTTGTGAGTTCCAAACAAAATCCAAAAATTGAAAAATCATAAAGTTATTTGTAAAAAGGAAAAAGTGAAAAGTAAAAAACCCAACAAAATCCTTATGAAAAAAACCACGTAAAACCTGGCCCAATAGACCCATGTGGGGGGATAACGGGCCAGCGGCCCACTTAGACTAGCGAATGAGGGGGGTGCGCACCGTGTATGGTTTACCCTCTATTTTGGCATTTCTAAAGGCATGTAATACTTAGTTGTTCAGTCGCAAGAACTCGTTGGGCACTGTCTACAGATGTAATTATTGAACAGTTGAGTACAAAGTTGATGACAATGCAAAACATTAGTTATTTGTTGTGCATGATTCACTTGCAGATGACGAGTTCACCACCTTTGTAGTGACTCTTGGGCAGTCTGGGGAGTGCGAGAGAAAGCAATATACGAGGGCATCTATCAAAGCCCATTTGTTGTCCATAGCTTCGTGCAACGAGCTGCAAGCAATCCAACACAGGGTGACTCAAGTGCGTGTTTCATCCCCGAACATGTCAACATAGTGGATTGCATCGTCTTTTTGGCTAGCAAAGTTTAAATGTTGACGCCGTTGTTTGGAGAGGAGGATCATATGGAGCCCTGAGCGCCATCTGCAGAGATCAAGCCGGTATGTCCCTTGGTGTGTCAGCAGTGGTTTTCCCCAATATTTCTAAGCCGGCGACTCGAATCACCAGCCATCAGGGAGGAGTTGGCCTTAGCAGATGATTTGTACGAGAGAAGCATTCAAGTGGCGTCGGATTGCAAAGTGATAGTGGACGACATACAACAGAAGAACCCATCGATCTACGGGGTGATCATACATGAAATCATACATTGGGAAACTCTTTTTTACCTTTTTGTGATATTATCCATGAATTTAGGGGCTCAAATGTTGAGGATCATAAACTCGCGAAGCAGGCATTATCCCTAGGGGCTGGGCTGCCATGTCTGGTTAGATCAGCCCAGTCTTCAACATTGTGACAGTTGAATAAAAAGCTTCGGAGTTTGCCTAAAGAAACTATATATTGGCACCTAGGATTCATGTGCGAATTGATGGTGATGTTACTGGTATAGTGGCCTATTGATGGTCTCTATTTTTTGGACGTTGGTGCTAGGATTGAAATGGGTTAGTAAGGGCATTCCATTTGGACTAGGAAATTTTGACCACCTAAATACCGCGAACGCGTCAACTGACCACCCTTTATGCTTTTCGCTTTGAAAATTACCACACATGCGTGTTGATCATAGAACGGTACCAACACACATAAAAGGAATGAAGGCACACAAATAAAGTTATTTCGGAGAGAAAAATACATAGTTCCGAGTTAAGTTTTATTTGAAGTGCATAGTTCAAACATATAATTCAATAATTCTCAATGTGAATCCACATATGCTCCAACAAATAATACTCTGATGAGCTTGGAGCACCCCCAAAGCCCTCTCCACATCCTTTGTAGAACCCTCTTGCATTTATGCAAAGAGACATCATTTGTTATCTTTGCGATCAAGGGTAGTCTTCACAAATGCCGCCCACTGAGGATAAATATCATTGTCAAGGTAGTACCCTATAGTGTAGTTGTGCCCGTGGATGGCGTAGTTGCAGGTCATAGCATCTCTATCACAAAATATATTGAACAATGGAGATCACTGAAGTACATTTATGTCATTGTACCGCATTGTTTGTAATAATAATGATATTATTGTGCAGGTTCTAGTTCATTCCCGCCGGATATTTCTTTCAGGCCGGACTTGATTGGCCCCCATCTTACGTCATGGCAATATTTTATCCGGTTGGATTTGATTAACCTGACACAAAGAAGAGACGTATTTTGCTGGAACCTCACTACATCTTGGTTTCGCACAGTCAACTCTATGTACCATGCGCTCACGCATTCAGAGATTTCAGCGGATAATAACACAAAAAATTGCAAGTCAAAAAATTCAATAAAAGCTAAAATATTTATGTGGTATCTCTGGAGGGGGGTTGTCCTAACCAAAGACAACATCTGCCGTTACAATTGATAAGGAAGCAAGAAGTGTAGTTTTTATACTCACGACAAGACAATCAAACACCTTTTTGGGCGCAAGCTCGTGCGATCTACGTGGTCAGTAGTCCAAATAGCGTTCAGTTTGTATCCGACTACAAGGGTTGTCAATATTTTTGGTCATTATTTGCATAGTATTTTAAATAGGTTGAGAACGCTAATAATGGCGGGGCATATACCATATTGTTATCGCTTTGGCTATGTAAAAATAATTTGGCTTTTATTTTAGTGGGAACAATTATTCTCCTTTGCAGGTTATTATTCGTTGTATGAACTTACTATGTACATGGTCTATGTACATCGAACGTAGTACCAACCATTGTTCAAGACGGTGTATATGCGGTTCGAGCGGGTGGTCAGGGAGATTTTTATCCAATGTGGATGGCAGCATAATCTCTGGATCGGTTCATCACCTCGTTCGACAGATGCATAACATGGGTCCTATATGATTCTCCTGTTTCCGATATGTCCCTTTTTAATTATATTTCATCAAATTGTTGGTGTTTGGCTACGTTGCGTCTTATTTATATAGAGATCGGGCGTTACTCATCAATATATTTGTATTGCTTGATGTTACATAATGAGTTAATAAAAACTTCATTTATATAAAAAATAACAAATAGCTAGAGAATGAACATGTGCATGCATCTACACCGCAATTATGAACATGCACCAACGCGTAGATAAAAAAAGTTGTACCAATTCCAACTAGCTATTGAATAGCTCTACAGGAAAAGATCTGCAACTGGAATTTTTCACCATCCCAAACCCGAGCAACTCCGTGGTGTTGTTTATTTCTCGGCCGGATCGGGCCGAACTTTGGTGACATCTCTCGGATATTGTTGACCAAACCAAAGCCAATAGTAAAGAGTTTAAGGTATCAGATATTTCGAGCTGCTGACATCGCAAGAGAGCATTTTGCTGTACCACTGGGTGTCGGGTTCCATGCCATCGCTTTCATCTCCTCCTGCACGTACTTATCCATGCTCGCCACCACCGACGCCCGGCCTGTCAGCTGTCGGCGGTGACCGGCCGGCATGCCGCGCTGCTGCTTCGTGCGCCGAGACAGAAGCTCACGCCACGCACCACTTGGCCGCATTCCGCGACAGGTTAGCCCTGACGGCGACGCCCGGGGAAAGAATCGTCGTTATCCGTGTGGTGAAACCTCTCGCCTGTAATAAACCTGCACTCGCGTCCGTCACCGCAGCCGAGTTGTCTTTCGCCGACCGCTTACTCGATCGGGAGGTCGCACCGTGTTTTGACATCTGACAGTGAAGCTGGGTCGCCATTCATCGCACGCAAAGTGGGTGAAGCTGGCATGCTCTGATCAAGGAACGGACGGATGAAGCGAGACAGGGGGTGGTTGAAGCGAAGCTCTTGATTCATCAGTCTGTCATCGTCACATTCCCCCCGTTAGCGGTCGAGATCATCTGCCGCCGTGTTAGTAACGAAGTAGTTGCCCAGCACTGAGTACAAAACAGAGTATTGCCTTTTTTCCCTTAAAGAATCGTTTACGATAGAAGATTCAAAGTGGACACATCACAACAACCGTGAACATAGCGAATCACAGCGAGTGGAAAAATATCGCGTATTTAAAAAATGCATACTTTTTTTTATTTGTCCTCCCCATCACATCACTTATATTTTGATTGTCGTGTCAGTTTCCCTTGAAAATGGTCTCAACTGTCTCACGACATATTTTTTGCGGACATGTAAAAGAATATATATTTTAAGTAGCATAAATCCTTACCTAAATTGAAAAACACATCCAAGTCCTTGGGATTCCAAAGTCTTCTTCCTCCTAGATTCACATGCGATGCCCATGAACAAAGCTCACTGCCACCTCTCGGTCCTCGTCTCTGTGAAGCAAACTTCTTAAAACCCACGAAGCTTGTAAAAGTAGCAACTAAAAAGTCATCGATATAGACAATAAATGTCGACTGTCATGATCTGCAGCAAGTCGCCACCTTGAAGAACAATTGTCGAAGAGAGCATGTAGACCACCGTAGGTCCAGGCAGATAGAATCAGAGGGGCTTTAGCTCACCAGGTTCCCATCGAAGCCAAAGTTGGTCATGTATCACCGAACGAAGAAGAAGTAAGAAGCCAAAAAACAGGAAATGTTGCCATCCACTCCGCCGGACGACGCCTTTCAAGACCACTTGCAAAACATATAGACAAGGACAAAACCTAATATTTGGCCATGATCAAAACTTCACACACCCTCCAACGAAGCATCACTAATACGAGGGCATGATACGGGAGAACTTATCCCAAGCCAGCAATGACGCTATTGCCTCGCCAACACTGACCAGATACTTAGATCGAGCACTAACCAGAGCTAAAAGCGACCCGAACACGATCGATCCCCAAACCGAGGTTCCCCCTACCTCATTGACGTCGGAGAGGCACCTAGAGGCAAGGAGAATGAGCGGTGACACTTACATCAAAGCCTAGGCTCCTTTTTTTTTTTTTGAAAGAGATGGAGAAGTGGCATATAGCTATTTGCCCCACACCTTATTGGCCTATCAAAGACTTCCTCCTTTCCGGGTAATGCATCCTGCGCGTGTCTCTAAGTCACCAGTTTTAGCAATATAATGTGAACTATATATTGGAAAAGTTATACCATTAGAAAATAAAACATATCAAATTTCTAATGGTATAATTATTTAATATATATAACTTGTATGATATTAATCAAATCGTCGATCTAGAGGTATCCATGGGCCTAATAAACCAGAAAAAGATAGTAAAATTGTGTATTCATTTAACACAATACATCGCAGCGAGCTTTGCTACACCTACGTAAATCCCTTACGTAAAGTTACGTATTAGCTGATCTAGATTAACTAGATTGGATTAGAAAGAGGCCTAGGCCCACCCCCCGAAAATCGGGGGGGTTATTAGTTTTATAGGAAGGAAACAAACGTAAGTTTACGTAGGAGGTTATGTAGGTCTAGTGTTTTCGCATCGCAGCTGCCTACTCACCCCTATGAATCCCTTATGGGCTAGTTTCAACCCAAAGAATTCGCAAGAAAATTGTGTCATCTTTGGTAATTCAATAAGTATCAAATTAATTGGTAGCTAACGTATATATATTTTTTAACACAGTACTCATGTTGGTATTTATGAAGTCATCGTAGGCGCCTCGTAATCAACGCAAACGTCTTCTTCCACTAAACATGCATCGTCGGAAATTCTCAAATAAATCCAGAAAAATGCTCTGACGAGCTGTAAATACCGCTGTCTTTTTAACCATCCAACCGCAGTTTAGTTTGCGCTAAAGTATATTTAGATAGGTATTCATATTGACATAAATAAATGGAATGTAAATCACATTGATTGGGTAGAAAATTCATCCACACCTCCTTTGCACTGCACGGACCACGAACAATTTTCTATTAATATCGAAACCGAGACTAGTCTGCCGGTCGCTTGCTTGATAAACACTTGATTACCTGGAAGCTAACGCCTCATTAGTGCCCTCTTCAACTTTAATTTTCTTCCCTTGTTCGCCAAAGAAAGAGGAAAATCAGCGAGGGGATAGACTCCAGCGAATTCCCCCACCATACTGTTTTTCCACGGATCATTCCAGCTGAGAATTAAGGAAAGAAATCGCATCCCGGGCAGCGCGCGAGTGTGATGCGCGCAGCCTTGCCGGCGGCGCGGCGGCGATGGATTTACCGTGGCTGGACCTCCCCTTCACCTTCCTCACGCTGCTCCTGGCCACCCGCCTGGCGTACGACTACTACGGCGTCGTCGCCGCCACCTTCGCCGGCAGCTTCGCCCTCCAGATCTTCCTCTTCTACTGCTTCGCGCGCTGGTACCGCCACACCATGGGCGCCCGCGCCGAGCTGCTCCCGTCGACGTCGCAGCAGCACGACGAGGGGTCCCCGCCCGTCCTGACCCCGCTGCTGGAGACGTCGAGCGGAGCTGGCGCCGCCGCGGCCGCGGGGGCCCTGCTGGCCAACCGGTGCCTGGCCTTCGTGTTCATGGTGTTCGTCCCGCTCATCATCGTCGTCTTCGAGCGGAGCCAGGCGGACGTCGTCGCCTACGCGCTCTGCCTCGCCAACATAATCGTCATGGTCGTCTGGCTCTCGCCGGAGACGCCCGACTCGATGTCGGCCACCAAGTCGTTCCTGGGGCTCAGCGACGACGAGGACGAGGAGAGCGGCGGCGGCGCCGCCGGCGCCGAGGACAAGTGCTGCGTCTGCCTCGCCGGCATGCGGGAGGAGCAGGCCCTCCGGGACCTGCCGCGGTGCGGGCACCGGTTCCATGAGAAGTGCATCGGCAAGTGGCTCAAGACCGGGCACCCGACATGCCCAGTGTGCCGGGCGTTGGTCTTGCCGCCGCCGGCCGTGCACGCGGACCCGCTCGACGACTCTGTTAGCCCCGTCTAGCTCTGTTTCTCTCCTGCATCCAGTCTAACAATCATTCCCATAGAAACTCAGACTCCCGTTCAAAATCAGAGGCTGGAAATGGTGAATTGTTGGGTAATTTTCTACTCTTTCTTCTTGATAATGTGTAGGTGTCTGAACAAATGTTCAACTGTAGCCTGTAAATAAGGGATGTACATTTTTCTTTTGCTCTGAAGGTTGAGATAACGGAGTCTTGCATGTTTTGTGAAAGGTGGAGTGATTTACCATTCTGTTCAAACGCTGCCAATGGTGAATTGTTGGATAATTTACTGATGATGTGCAGTTCTGAACGAACTTGGTTATATCGACGGGCAATGTTCAGCTGTAAGTTGCAAAAGAGGACTGTACTTTTGTCTGTTACTCTGAAGAATGTGATAAGGAATTAGTCTCTCTCTCCTACTGTACATGTTATGATTGTACATTCTGTTCATACAAGAGAGGAACTAAATCCTCCGGTCTTCTTCGAGTGTTGCTTCATCTATGGATGATAGGTCAATGATTGTACATTCCTTCCGTAATAGGACATCCCAACTAAATATCTTTGCCAAAATCCTCCTTTTATAAAACCCTAACCTCAAACCGTCACGTCTTTTCTCTCCGTCGCTTGGTGGAAGCTACCAACCGACCGCTGGTGGCAGTGGAGCCGCTCAGCTTCTTTCATTAACTAGGTGGTTGACCCTTTTATAGTTCTACTCCCTCCATCCCATAATATAAGAGTGTTTTTGACACTAACTAGACGGAGAAAGTACATGGCAACTTCTTCAAAACCATAAAAAAATTCTTCTCTACCAAAATTCTCCCTGTTTTGAAACCCTAGTCTCAAGCCATCAAGTCCTTCCTTATGACCTGCCGAGTGACTGATGGTGGTAGTGCTCTTCGCCTCCTTTCCTAACTGAGGTGGTTCACCCTCCTACACAACATCTTCTAATCCTTTGTCATTGGAAACCCTAGAATCAAGCACTCACAACTTTCGCTTGTTGCGGATGACGGAAGCTATCAACGTGGCATGGGACGTCTTAGGTCCTTCCATAACAAGGTGATTGATCCTATACGAGTGTGACAAGATTCATCACCCTCAAAGAAAATGATATTTTCATGCCTAGTCCTCAGTGTCAATTACGTGGTCTGCCAAATAATGGAGGTGATTATACTTTCATGCCTGGACCTTCAACGTTCACGATGTCCCAGCCCATCGCCAGCACCAGCCTCCAAGAAAAAATGGCGAAGGAAAGATCGAGAGATAGAAAGGGATATTAGTGGAGACAAAAATACCATATATCTACATGGTTCATGTGTACCAAGAGAACCACCTCCATTCTATTTGTTTTTACGTGTAAATGATTCATATTTCAGACAGGATAAGTTGGGACATGTCCTAGTGGCTAAAGCTTATATTACCAAATCAATGACCCTTCCGCGATAAAAACACATTCTCTTGTATCAGTGCCATAAAAGTGTTACCATGAAAATCTTGCATGGGAAGTGAGTAGCATTCAATACCCGCTAACCAAGTGGCATAACAAGCCTTTGACCTAGGAAGAAATCGACTACAAGATGATAGTTAGTTGACGAAAAAAGTCATTGAAACACATCATATAATCTATTTCGGAGGTCTCGACTCAAGAATTCAACCTGAAAGAGGATCATCAATTGAATTAACGATTAGGGAAGTATATAAAAAAAAGAGAAAAGTTCGCTTTTCGTTCCTCAACTTTTGGGGAAGTCTAGATTTGCTCATTCAACCCTAGAACCAGGCAAATTGCACCCCCTAAGTCTTGAACCCAGATAAGTTCCATCCCTCGTCTGGACCGACCCAGTATTGGTACCAACTCAGCGTGGTTTTGGCTGGCCCACGCCAACATGGCAAAGGAGGCACCTCAATGAATTAGACAATCCTCTCTCTCTCTCTCTCTCTCTCTCTCTCTCTCTCTCTCTCTCTCTCTCTCCTACCTAAAATTGAGATAGAACCATGGCCAGAACTCAAACAAAATTATGGTCAAATTTAGTTCATAAATTGGTACATCATCACTTCATACATTGGTACATCATAAATTTGTACATTTGCAAGTTCAAAGTGCACAAACATAAATTAGTACAAACTCTAGCTGAATTATGTAGAATAACATCTTTGTTGCAAGCATACAACAAACTACAGCCACAAGGGTTGCAGCTAACTGACATCAATAGCAACTTATTTTTAGTTTGAAGCTAGTTTTTCATTATTTTCATCTTCATCTAGTATTTCTCCTTCACATTAGTCACATGTAATTCCAGTTGCATCTTCTCCTCCACTTCTCCTCGATAAGACATACATTTTTTCATACGCCTTGCAAATGGGGGCTGGGTTCCACTATATTTCATAAGGGAACAACATTCAAAATTCGAACTAAGGTTCTGGGGTCAACTCCGAAGGAATAATAAAACATTCATTTGTAGCTACAATCTTCTTCTCTTCTTTCCCTTTCAATTTATTCAACAACAACTGATTTACAAGGGACTCCTCCTCCCTCATGATATAATTTCTCAAAACCATGCTCTACAATTGTTGCAGAGCTCTTTGCGAAGTTGTTGGCCACTATAGCTCATACCAAATACTAAAATTGCATGCTTTTAATTGGCATCCTGACAAGCAATGAATCTTATACTTGTGTTAACACCCTCAAAAGAAATCTTTTTAACTGGTTCGTACCCATGGAAACATTTAATATTCTATAGTTCGCAATACCACAATTATCAACGTCTTCGATTTGCATTGAAATCACCTTCGATACAAGATCTAAGTACACGACATCGTATCAATTGGACAAAATATAGATTAATTGCATCCATTCACCCAAAAACCCACAAACTCCTCAATCCCCAGTTCCTAAATCGGGCACCCAAGATGTCCAACGATAGGAAGCAGCTTATGTTAGTTGCACCTGTTGCGTTGCTGTCGGTCGAGGATCCCCATAACATGCTAGACTCGTCACTGGAGATCATGGGCTTCGTGCACATCGCCAACGGCAATCACGGTGCGTCGTTGAGAGAGAGAGAGAGAGAGAGAGAGAGAGAGAGAGAGAGAGAGAGAGTGTCACGCCCAATATGCGATACTATCCTAAAGAGACTCGAAGGTCCCACCAAGGATCGAGCCGCATATTGATACGCTTTTGCAAGGTGGATATCATTACATCAACATTACATAATAGATGGGGATACATACAAAAGGCATACAATGCCACACGAATACAACGTCATCTTACATAAGAGCACCATCCGACTACGGATGAAACACAAACAAAACTCAAACGACATCCACCTCGCTAGCCGGGATGCCGACACGAACCTATCCCCGATCAAGAAGAAGAAGAAGAAGAACTCCAAAACAAGCAAACATCGCTCCCGCATCATGATCATCGCATAACCTGTACCTACAACTGTTGTTGTAGTAATCTGTGAGCCACGAGGACTCAACAATCCCATTACTATGGGTATCAAGACTAGCAAAGCTTAATGGGTAAGGAAGGGGTAAAGTGGTGAGGTTGCAGCAGCGACTAAGCATATATGGTGGCTAACATACGCAAATGAGAGCGAGAAGAGAGCAAATGGAACGGTCGTGAAGCTAGCAATGATCAAGAGGTGATCCTGAACTCCTACTTACGTCAAACATAACCCGAAACCGTGTTCACTTCCCGGACTCTGCTAAAAAGAGACCATCACGGCTACACACGCGGTTGATGCGTTTCAGTTAAGTCAAGTGTCGAGTTCTCTACAATCGGACATTAACAAATTCCCATCTGCAGGTCCTTCTCTTGGGCAGGCTTTGTTTTTTCTCTTTCTTTTGGGCTTGTTGAGCTGTGCCCTCAGCAGGTCCTTCGTACTTTGTTGTGGTACTCGGGTGGTGTGTGTGTGTGGACCTGCTTTGGTTGTATGTCTTGTGGCGGTTTGCTTTATTTATAAAGCAGGGTGAAAGCCTTTTTCGGTAACAAATTCCCATCTGCCACATAACCGCGGGCACGACTCTCGAAATTTTATACCCTGCAGGGGTGTCCCAACTTAGCCCATCACAAGCTCTCATGGTCAATGAAGGATATTCCTTCTCCCAGGAAGATCCGATCAGTCTCCAATCCCGGTTTACAAGACATTTTGACAATGGTAAAACAAGACCAGCAAAGCCGCCCGATGTGCCAAAAATCCCGATAGGAGCTGCACATATCTCGTTCTCAGGGCAACACTGATGAAGCTATGTACCTAGGGTAGGGTCATGGACCTGTCCAAACTACCCTCCCCAAGGACATCTCTAGAAGAAACCACCTGTCAATCGACTCAGAAGTATTCCATTCGACAGACTCAAAGGCACTCGACCATGAAGCCAACCACTCGACTGCCAGGAGATCTAAAGTCACTCTGCACACAAACGGCCGGTCATTAAGTAGCTTTTATGGTCATCATAGCACTTTACTTCTGGCGTTATCAGTAACGCCTAATCTTAATGTACCTTAAACCCTACATAACTGAGGGCCGGAGGGGTCTGGCAAACTCTATATAAGCCACCCCCCTCATCAGTATAAAGGGTTCGCACCCCTGTAACTCATATACACATAATCTAGTCCACCGCCTCCGGGCTCCGAGACGTAGGGCTGTTACTTCCTCCGAGAAGGGCCTGAACTCGTAAATCTCTTGCGTATACAACTACTCCATAACTAGGATCTTGCCTCTCCATTCCTACCCCCTACACTACTGTCAGACTTAGAACCACGACAGTTGGCGCCCACCGTGGGGCAGGTGTCTTAGCGACTTATTGGAGAAGTTGCGATTTTTCTGATCTCCTTCATCATGGTTTCAGGTGGAGTTTTGGTTGAGGGCCGCGAGATCCATCTCGGCGCGCTCACGTTCATCGCTGACGACTCCACTTGGCTTCAGGAGGCTCCGCTCAATATCGACACGCTCCCTGTCCGTGGGGCGACGCACTTTCGCGCGTGCGTCCGCGGCGTCCTCCTGCGACAACCGTCGACCCGGTATCGGTCGGCCCCTATGTCATCCTCCCTCCCTGTTTCCCGCCGACGCAAGCATTCTGGCCGGTCGAGGCTTCAGCGGTGGGTGAGGCACGCGGTGGCTCGCCAGTCGGCCACCGCCAAGTCGCGGCGATTGAGCCCGACGAATCTCTCTATGGCTTGTTCGACCTGTCGACTGGCTTCGCAGAGACTGCATCCGAGTGCGACAGTAGTGATCCAGCGACGGAGGTTCTGATGGTCGATGGACCACGCAGTCCTCCTGGTTTTCCCCGCACCGACGGAGGCGACGGCGGAGGCGATCCGTCGCATGCCCACGAAGAGTATCACCCCGAACCCCTCACTTCGCTGCAGAGGGAAGAACTTCGCCGCCGGAACATGGATGCGCCACACACTCCTATCGTTGGAGAAACCCCCGAGACTCGTGCCTTAGAGGACGCGCGCCTGGACAACTTGGCTGAGTGCACTCGACTAGAGAACCTCCAGCGAGCACTCGACGAGCGTGCGCGGTGACGGGTTCCAGAATCCAGTCGACGCCAACTCTTTCCACCACCGACTCAGGTATATCAAACTCCGATTCAGAATTTAGCAGCTGCAGCCCGTATAGCAGAGTCGATTCAGCCTTCCCAGTCAGAGGCTGGCAGAGGCTTGTTACAGATCAGAGCATTACTCCGGGCGGCAGGAGATCAAAATTCAGCTGTATCGCAGTCGCGGAATAGGATTCACAGTAGATCCTTTGCTGCAAATACAGTCCAGTCGGCCCATAGCCCAAGATCGCCTCCGAGGCGTGAGGGACGTGGAGACCGACGTGATCAGTACAGGAGCCATGAGTAGTATGATCACCGACTCGATCGTGATGATCGACGTCGAGTGCCCACCCCTCCCCCAAGGAGTGGATCATACGTGCCTCGACAGCAGGATGACAGGCACCATCATAGTGTTGGGTGAAGGATTCCAGTCGACCCCAGGAACCAGGCTTTGATGCGAGATTCATTATCGTTCAAGGTTTGGTCTACAGGAACAGACCTCACCGAGAAGGTCATGACAGAGATGTACCCACCAGCAGGAGAGTACACGTCTCAGGACCAGAGTGTTTCAGCAGAGCCATCAGGGCCGCGGTGATTCCTCCCAACTTCAAAGTTGGTGGTGAGTCGATAAGTTCATCGGGTGAGTCCAAGCCTGATACTTGGCTTGAAGACTACCGAGTGGCTGTTCAGATTGGCGGCGGCAACAATGAGGTGGCCATGAAACACCTACCTCTTATGTTGGAGGGTTCGGCCAGAGCATGGTTGAATCAGTTAGCACCCAGCAGCATTTACACTTGGGAAGATCTTGCCCGAGTGTTTGTCAGAACATTTGAAGGAACCTGCAAGTGACCAGCAGGGTTGACAGAGCTACAATCTTGTGTGCAGAAGTCGGATGAAACTGTGAGGGATTACATCCAGAGATGGATCACGTTGCTGTTGGAAATATGCCCTAGAGGCAATAATAAAAGTATTATTATATTTCCTTGTTCATGATGATTGTCTTTTATTCATGCTATAACTGTATTATCCGGAAATCGTAATACACGTGTGAATACATAGACCACAATATGTCCCTAGTGAGCCTCTAGTTGACTGGCTCATTGTGATCAACAGATAGTCATGGTTTCCTGGCTATGGACATTGGATGTCGTTGATAACGGGATCACATCATTAGGAGAATGATGTGATGGACAAGACCCAATCCTAAGCATAGCACAAAGATCGTGTAGTTCGTTTGCTAGAGCTTTTCCAATGTCAAGTATCTCTTCCTTAGACCATGAGATCGTGTAACTCCCGGATACCGTAGGAGTGCTTTGGGTGTATCAAACGTCACAACGTGAATCGGGTGACTATAAAGGTGCATTACAGGTATCTCCGAAAGTGTCTTTTGGGTTGACACGGATCGAGACTGGGATTTGTCACTCCGTGTAAACGGAGAGGTATCTCTGGGCCCACTCGGTAGGACATCATCATAATGTGCACAATGTGACCAAGGGGTTGATCATGGGATGATGTGTTGCGGAACGAGTAAAGAGACTTGCCGGTAACGAGATTGAACAAGGTATCGGTATACCGACGATCGAATCTCGGGCAAGTAAAATACCGCTAGACAAAGGGAATTGTATACGGGATCGACTGAGTCCTTGACATCGTGGTTCATCCGATGAGATCATCGTGGAACATGTGGGAGTCAACATGGGTATCCAGATGCCGCTGTTGGTTATTGACCGGAGAACGTCTCGGTCATGTCTACATGTCTCCCGAACCCGTAGGGTCTACACACTTAAGGTTCGATGACGCTAGGGTTATAAAGGAAGCTTGTATGTGGTTACGAATGTTGTTCGAGTCCCTGATGAGATCCGGGACGTCACGAGGAGTTCCGGAATGGTCCGGAGGTAAAGATTTATATATGGGAAGTCCTATTTTGGTCACCGGAAAAGTTTCGGTTTTATCGAGACGTCTGGGACCACCGGGAGGGTCCCTGGGTCCACCAAGTGGGGCCACCTACCCCAGAGGGTTGCGTGGGCCATGTGTGGGAGGAACCAGCCCGGTGTGGGCTGGTGCGCCCCACAAGGGGCTCAAGCGCAGGGAGAGTGGGAGGGGCAAACCCAGGCGGATGGGCCCTAAGGCCCATGCTCCTGCGCCTCCTCTCCTCCCTCCGGCCGCCACTCCAGATGCCATCCGAGGCTGGCCGCACCCTTGGGGGTGGGAAACCCTAAAGGGGCGCAGCCCCCTCCCCCCTATACATAGTGAGGCCTAGGGGCTGCCCGAGACACAGTATACACGTGATTCGATCTCCGCCTTTGGTTGCAGCCCTCTCCTCTCTCCCAAGTACTCCTCCTCTCCCGTGGTGCTTAGCGGCCTGCTGGATTGCCACGCCTCCATCACCACCATGCCGTTGTGCTGCTGCTGGATGGAGTCTTCTCAACCTCTCCCTCTCTCCTTGCTGGATCAAGGCGTGGGAGACGCCACCGGCTGTACGTGTGTTGAACGCGGAGGTGCCGTGCGCTCGCACTTGATCATCGGTGATTTGAATCACGACGAGTACGACTCCATCAACCCCGCTCACTTGAACGCTTCGCTTAGCGATCTACAAGGGTATGTAGATGCACTCTCTTTCTACTCGCTGCTGGTCTCTCCATAGATAGATCTTGGTGACACGAGGAAATTTTTGAATTTCGCCACGCTCCCCAACAAAGGGTATCGAGCTAGGTCTATTGCGTAGATTCTTTGCACGAGTAGAACACAAAGTAGTTGTGGGCGTTGATGTTGTTCAATATGCTTACCGTTACTAGTCCAAATCTTGTTTCGACGGTATTGTGGGATGAAGCGGCCGGACCGACCTTACACGCATTTTCGTGAGACAGTTCCACCGATTGACATGCACTTCGTGCATAAGGTGGCTAGCGGTGCCGCCTCTCCACTTTAGTCGAACGGATTCGATGAAAAGGGTCCTTATGAAGGGTAAATAGCAATTGGCATATCACGTTGTGGTTTTGCGAGGTAAGAAACGTTTTGCTAGAAACCCATAGCAGCCACGTAAAACATGCAAACAACAATTAGAGGACGTCTAACTTGTTTTTGCAAGGTATGCTATGTGATGTGATATGGCCAAGATGAATGTGATGAATGATATGCGATGTATGAGATTGATCATGTTCTTGTAATAGGATTCACGACTTGCATGTCGATGAGTATGACAACCGCGGAGCCATAGGAGTTGTCTTTATTTATTGTATGACCTGCGTGTCATTGAACAACGCCATGTAATTACTTTACTTTATTGCTAACTGGTAGCCATAGTAGTAGAAGTAATAGTTGGCGAGACAACTTCATGGAGACACGATGATGGAGATCATGATGATGGAGATCATGGTGTCATGCCGGTGACGATGATGATCATGGAGCCCCGAAGATGAAGATCAAAAGGAGCAAAATGATATTGGCCATATCATGTCACTATTTGATTGCATGTGATGTTTATCATGTTTGTGCATCTTGTTTACTTAGGACGGCGGTAGTAAATAAGATGATCCCTTACAAAATTTCAAGAAGTGTTCTCCCCTGACTGTGCACCGTTGCTACAGTTCGTCGCTTCTAAGCACCACGTGATGATCGGGTGTGATGGATTCTTACGTTCACATACAACGGGTGTAAGACAGTTTTACATAGCGAAAACACTTAGGGTTAACTTGACGAGCCTAGCATGTACGCACATGGCCTCGAACACGGAGACCGAAAGGTCGAGCATGAGTCGATAGTAGATACGATCAACATGAAGATGTTCACCGATGATGACTAGTCCGTCTCACGTGATGATCGGACACGGGCTAGTTGACTTGGATCATGTAATCACTTAGATGACCAGAGGGATGTCTATCTGAGTGGGAGTTCATAAGATGAACTTAATTATCCTGAACATAGTCAAAAGATCTTTGCAAATTATGTCGTAAGCTCGCGCTTTAGTTCCACTATTTAGATATGTTCCTAGAGAAAATATAGTTGAAAGTTGACAGTAGCGATTATGCGGACTGTAGAAAGCTTATGTCCTTAATGCACCGCTCAGTGTGCTGAACCCCAAACGTCGTCTGTGGATGTTGCGAACATCGGACATACACGTTTTGATAACTACGTGATAGTTCAGTTAAATGGTTTAGAGTTGAGGCACCAAAGACGTTTTCGAAACATCACGGAACATATGAGATGTTTCGAGGGCTGAAATTGAGATTTTAGGCTCGTGCCCACGTCAAGAGGTATGAGACCTCCGACGATTTTCTTAGCCTATAAACTAAGGTAGAAATGCTCAATCGTTGAGCTTGTGCTCGATTGTCCGAAAGCAACAATCACTTGAATCGAGTGGGATTTGATCTTCCGGATGAGATAGTGATGTTTCTCCAAAGTCATTGCCACCAAGCTGCTAGAGCTTCGTGATGAACTATAACATATCGGGATAGATATGATGATCCTTGAGGTATTCGCGATGTTTGACACCGCGAAAGTAGAAATCAAGAAGGAGCATCAATTGTTGATGGTTGGTGAAACCACTAGTTTCAAGAAGGGCAAGGGCAAGAAGGATACTTCATGAAACGGCAAATCAGCTGCTGCTCCAGTGAAGAAACCCAAGGTTAAACCCAAACCCGAGACTAAGTGCTTCGTAATAAAGGAACCACCATCGAGCGAGAATTACCCTAGATACTTGGTAGATGAGAAGGTGGCAAGGTTGATAGAAGTATATTGATATACATTATGTTAATGTGTACTTTACTAGTACTCCTAGTAGCACCAGGGTATTAGATACGGTTCGGTTGCTAAGTGTTAGTAACTCAAATAAAAGCTATGGAATATACGGAGACTAGCTAAAGGTGAGTGACGATATATGTTGGAAGTGTTTCCAAGGTTGATGTGATCAAGCATCGCACGCTCCCTCTACCATCGAGATTTGGTGTTTGCGTTGAGCATAGACATGATTGGATTATGTCTATCGCAATACGGTTATTCATTTAAAGAGAATAATGGTTACTCTATTTATTTGAATAATACCTTCAATGGTCTTGCACCTAAATGAATGGTTTATTGAATCTCGATTGTAGTGATACACATTTTCATGCCAAAAGGGATATAAGATAGTAATGATAGTACCACTTACTTGTGGCACTGCCATGTAAGTCATATTGGAGTAAAACGCATGAAGAAGCTCCATGTTGATGGATCTTTGGACTCACTCGTTTTTGGAAAGTTTGAGACATGCGAACCATGTCTATTGGTGTATATGCATGAAGAAACTCCATGCAGATGGATCGTTTGGACTCACTTGATTTTGAATCACTTGAGATATGCAAATCATACCACATGGGCAAGATGACTGAAAAGCCTCGTTTTCAGTAAAATGGAACAAGATATCAACTTGTTGGAAGTAATACATTTTGATGTATGCAGTCCAATGAGTGCTGAGGCATGCAGTGAATATCGTTATGTTCTTACTTCACAGATGATTCGAGTAGATGTAGAGTATATTTGCTTGATGAAACACAAGTCTGAATTATTGAATGGTTCAAGTAATTTCAGAGTGAAGTTGAAGATCATCGTGACAAGAGTATGAAATGTCTATGATATGATCATAAAGATGAGTATCTGAGTTACGAGTTTGGCACACAATTAAGACATTGTGGAAATTGTTTCACAATTAATACCGCCTGGAACACCATAGTTTGATGGTGTGTCCGAACATCATAGTTGCACCCTATTGGATATGGTGCGTACCATGATGTCTCTTATCGAATTACCACTATCGTTTATGGGTTAGGCATTAGAGACAACCACATTCACTTTAAATACGGCACCACGTAATTCCGTTGAGATGACACCGTATGAACTATGGTTTAGAGAAACCTAAGCTGTCATTTCTTAAATGTTTGGGGCTGCGACGCTTATGTGAAAAAGTTTCAGGTTGATAAGCTCGAACCCAAAGCGGATAAAATGCATCTTCATAGGACACCCAAAACAGTTGGGTATACCTCCTAATTCTGATCCGAAAGCAATATGGATTGTTTCTTGAATCGGGTCCTTTCTCGAGGAAAAGTTTGTCTCGAAGAATTGAGTGGGAGGATGGTGGAGACTTGATGAGGTTATTGATCCATCACTTCAACTAGTGTGTAGCAGGGCACAGGAAGTTGTTCCTGTGGCACCTACACCAATTGAAATAGAAGCTTATGATAGTGATCATGAAACATCGGATCAAGTCACTACCGTACCTCGTAGGGTGACAAGGATGCGTACTACTTTAGAGTGGTACAGTAATCCTGTCTTGAAGGTCATGTTGCTAGACAACAATGAACCTACGAGCTATGGAGAAGCGATGGTGGGCCCAAATTCCGACAAATGGTTAGAAGCCATGAAATCCAAGATAGAATCCATTTATCAGAAGAAAGCATGGACTTTGGTGGACTTGCCCGATGATCGGCAAGCCATTGAGATAAATGGATTTTTAAGAAGAAGACGGACGTGGATGGCAATGTCACCGTCTATGAAGCTCGACTTGTGGCGAAGAGTTTTTCACAAGTTCAAGGAGTTGACTACGATGAGATTTTCTCATCCGTAGCGATGCTTAAGTCCGTTGGAATCATGTTAGCATTAGCTGCATTTATGAAATCTGCGATGGATGTCAAAACGAGTTTCCTTACCGCCAGAAGAAAAGGTTGTATGTGATACAATCAGAAAAGTTTTGTCAATCCTAAGGATGCTAAAAGGTATACTAGCTCCAGCGATCCTTCTAAGGACTGGAGTAAGCATCTCGGAGTTGGAATATGTACTTTCATGAGATGATCAAAGATTTTGGGTTTATATAAATTTATGAGAAATTTGTATTTCCAAAGAAGTGAGTGGGAGCACTATATAATTTCTGATGAGTATATGTTGTTGACATATTGTTGATCAGAAATGATGTAGAATTTCTGGAAAGCATATAGGGTTTCCTTTGAAAAGTTTTTTTCAATGGAAAACCTAGATTAGGCTACTTAAATAATAAGCATCAAGATCTATGAGATAGATCAAAATGCTTAATAGTACTTTCAAATGAGCATATACCTTAACATGATCTTGAAGGTGTTCAAGATGGATCAGTCAAAGAAGGAGTTCTTGCCTGACATGTAAGGTATGAAGTTAAGACTTAAAGCTCGACCACGGCAGAAGAGAGAGAAAGGACGAAGGTCGTCCCCTATGCTTTATACATAGGCTCTACAAGTATGCTATCTTTGTACCGCATCGAAGTGTGCCTTGCCATGAGTCAGTCAAGGGGTACAAGAATGATCCACGAATGGATCATTGGACAGTGGTCAAAATTGTCCTTGGAGTAAATAAGGACAAATATTCTCGATTATGGAGGTGATAAAGAGTTCGGCGTAAAGGGTTACGTCGATGCAAGCTTTAACACCTATCCGAGTGACTCTGAGTAGCAAACCGGATACGTATAGTGGAGCAACCATTTGCAATAGCTCCAAGTGGAGCGTGAAAGCAGCATTTACAATATGACCTAGAAATTTGCCAAGCACACACGGACCTGAAAGGTTCAGACCCGTTGACTAAAACCTCTCTCACAAGCAAAACTTGATCAAACCCCAGAACTCATTTGATGATGTTGGTCACATGGCGATGTGACCTGTCAATGTTAATCACATGGCGATGTGAACTAGATTATTGACTCTAGTGCAAGTGGGAGACTGTTGGAAATATGCCCTAGAGGCAATATTAAAAGTATTATTATATTTCCTTGTTCATGATGATTGTCTTTTATTCATGCTATAAGCAGTATTATCCGAAATCGTAATACACGTGTGAATACATAGACCACAATATGTCCCTAGTGAGCCTCTAGTTGACTAGCTCGTTGTGATCAACAGATAGTCATGGTTTCTCGCTATGGACATTGGATGTCGTTGATAACGGATCACATCGTTAGGAGAATGATGTGATGGACAAGACCCAATCCTAAGCATATCACAAAGATCGTGTAGTTCGCTTGCTAGAGCTTTTCCAATGTCAAGTATCTCTTCCTTATACCATGAGATCGTGTAACTCCGGATACCGTAGGAGTGCTTTGGGTGTATCAAACGTCACAACGTAATCGGGTGACTATAAAGGTGCATTACGGTATCTCCGAAAGTGTCTTTTGGGTTGACACGGATCGAGATCGATTTGTCACTCCGTGTACGGAGAGGTATCTCTGGGCCCACTCGGTAGGACATCATCATAATGTGCACAATGTGACCAAGGGGTTGATCACGGGATGATGTGTTGCGGAACGAGTAAAGAGACTTGCCGTAACGAGATTGAACAAGGTATCGGTATACCGACGATCGAATCTCGAGCAAGTAAAATACCGCTAGACAAAGGGAATTGTATACGGATCGACCGAGTCCTTGACATCGTGGTTCATCCGATGAGATCATCGTGGAACATGTGGGAGTCAACATGGGTATCCAGATCCGCTGTTGGTTATTGACCGAGAACGCCTCGGTCATGTCTACATGTCTCCCGAACCCGTAGGGTCTACACACTTAAGGTTCGATGGCGCTAGGGTTATAAAGGAAGCTTGTATGTGGTTACGAATGTTGTTCGAGTCCCGGATGAGATCCAGGGCGTCACGAGGAGTTCGGAATGGTCCGGAGGTAAAGATTTATATATGGGAAGTCCTATTTTGGTCACCGAAAAGTTTCGGTTTTATCGATAACGTCACGGACCACCGGAGGGTCCCGGGTCCACCAAGTGGGGCCACCTACCCCGAGAGGGTTGCGTGGGCCATGTGTGGAGGAACCAGCCCTGGTGGGCTGGTGCGCCCCCACAAGGCTCAAGCGCGGGGAGAGTCTGAGGGGCAAACCCTAGGGCGAGATGGGCCCTAAGGCCCATGCTCCCTGCGCCTCCTCTCCTCCCCCTCGGCCGCCACTCCAGATGCCATCCGAGGCTGGCCGCACCCCTGGGGGTGGGAAACCCTAAAGGGGGCGCAGCCCCCCCTCTCCCCCTATAAATAGTGAGGCCTAGGGGCTGCCCAGAGACACAGAATACACGTGATTCGATCTCTGCCTTTGGTTGCAGCCCTCTCCTCTCTCCCAAGTACTCCTCCTCTCCCGTGGTGCTTAGCGAAGCCCTGCTGGATTGCCACGCTCCTCCATCACCACCATGCCGTTGTGCTGCTGCTGGATGGAGTCTTCCTCAACCTCTCCCTCTCTCCTTGCTGGATCAAGGCGTGGGAGACGTCACCGGGCTGTACGTGTGTTGAACGCGGAGGTGCCGTGCGTTCGGCACTTGATCATCGGTGATTTGAATCACGACGAGTACGACTCCATCAACCACGTTCACTTGAGCGCTTCCGCTTAGCGATCTACAAGGGTATGTAGATGCACTCTCTTTCTACTCGTTGCTGGTCTCTCCATAGATAGATCTTGGTGACATGTAGGAAATTTTTTGAATTTCTGCTACGTTCCCCAACAGTTGCATCACATGGTAGAGAATGTATCTGATCACCAGGCAGTCTGTGCCTTCAAGGAAGGCGTCAAGTACAGAGAGCTAAACCTAAAATTCGGTCGAATCGGAGACATGTCTCTGAGTCGAATGATGGAGATTGCCACCAAGTATGCCAATGGTGAAGAAGAGGATCGGCTCCGTGTGGCAAGCACAAGTCGACGCCCACTTAAACCGGAGGAGGGAACTCGGTCGGAAGCGAAGCGAAAGCCGAGCCACCGCTGCTCTGGAGAAGCCTTGGCCGTGACACAAGGAAAGTTTAAAGGGAAGCCCAAAGGGTCTTGGAACCCTAAGAAGGTGAAGGACAAGGAAGGGAATGACGTGATGGATTTGCCGTGCCACATCCACACGAAGAAAGATGAGGAGGGTAAATTCATTTACCCGAAACATACCACTCCACAGTGTCGGCTCTTGATCCAGCAATTCCAGGGGAAACAGCCCAAAGATAAGGAAAAGGAGTCAGACAAAGTTGAGGACAAAGAGGATAGTGATGATGGATATCCCGTGTCAATTCCACCACGGTGATTTTTGGCTGATGTTGAAAGCAAAAGTCGATTGAAAGTTATCAACCGAGAAGTGAATATGGTTGCTCGGCGACACCCGCTTATCTGAAATGGTCTCGGATCGCCAACACATTCACCATCCGATCATCCGGCACACATAGCCACCCCTGGGAGGCAAGCTTTGGTGGTCGACCCAGTCGTCGAAGGCACTCGACTGACTAAAGTTTTGATGGATGGTGGCGGTGGCCTAAATATATTATATGCAGAGACGTTGAAAGGGATGGGCATTCCGATGTCCAGACTCAGTACCAGCAACATGAGTTTCCGTGGAGTCATTCCTGGAAAGAAGGCTGAGTCACTCGGCCAAATTGCTCTTGATGTGGTTTTCGATGATTCCAAGAATTACCGCAAAGAAAAGTTGAGGTTTGAAGTTATGGAATTCCAGAGTGCTTATCACGCTATTTTGGGCAGGCCAGCTTATGCATGTTTCATGGCTCGACCATGTTATGTGTACCTCAAATTGAAGATGCCTGGTCCCAAAGGTGTGATCACTATTACTAGCAATCGGAAGAAGGCGGACGAGTGCTTTCAGAAAGGCTCAAAGATCGCCGATGCTCAGATGGCAGTGGTAGAGCTGCAGGAATACCAGAAAACTGCAGACCCGAGTGATTTGTTGCGAGCCAAGAAGCCCGCTACGGAATCAACATTTCAGTCGTCCGGTGAGACAAAACCGATTCAAATTCACCCGACCGACCCCAGTGTTGCTCCGACTCATATCTCTACAATACTCGACTCCAAATAGGAAGAAGCGCTCATCCAGTTCCTCCGCGAGAACTGGGACATCTTCGCATGGAAGCCTTCTGACATGCTGGGTGTTCCCAGGGGGCTGGCTAAGCACCGTCTACGAGTCGACTCAAAAGTGAAACCTGTCAAGGAACATCTTCGACGGTCCGTCGTCCAGAAGAGAAAGGCCATTGGCGAGGAGGTGGCTCGGCTCTTAGCAGCGGAGTTTATCCGAGAGATTTACCACTCCGAGTGGCTCGCCAATGTTGTCATGGTCCCCAAGAAGGACAAGCCACTTCGCATGTGCATTGACTTCAAACATATCAATCAGGCCTTCCGAAAGATCATTTTCCTCTCCCCCGCATCGATCAAATAGTCAACTCGACTGCGGGATGTGAGCGCTTGTCTTTTTTAGACACCTATTCCGGTTACCATCAGACCCGTCTGTATGGACCCGACGAGATCAAAACAGCTTTCATCACTCCATTCGGGTGCTTCTGTTATGTCACCATGCCATTCGGCCTCAAGAATGCCGGAGCCACATTCATGAGGATGATTCAGAAGTCTTTGCTCACTCAAATCAGTCGGAATGTGGAAGCATACATGGATGATATTGTGGTCAAGTCACAGAAGGGTTCCGACCTGCTGACTGACCTTGCTGAGACATTTGCCAACCTCAGGAGGTATGATATCAAGCTTAATCCATCAAAGTGCACATTTGGAGTTCCTGGCGGAAAGTTACTCGGTTTTCTCGTTTCCGAACAAGGAATTGACGCCAATCCAGAAAAAGTTGGTACTATACTCCGAATGAAACGTCCTGTACGTGTGCACGATGTCCAGAAGCCTACTCGTTGCTTGGCTGCTTTAAGTCGATTCATCTCTCGTCTCGGTGAAAAGGCATTGCCTCTTTACTGACTGATGAAGAAGTCAGACAAGTTCGAGTGGACTCCTGAAGCTGATGCAGCGTTTGCAGAGCTAAAAGCCCTGCTTTCCACCCAGCCGGTGCTTGCTGCCCCGATCAGCAAAGAGCCTTTGCTGCTTTACATTGCAGCCACGAGACAAGTCGTTAGTACAGTACTTACGGTCGAGCCGGAAGAAGAAAGAAAAGCCTTTAAAGTTCAGCGCCCAGTTTATTATGTTTATGAAGTTTTGACCCCATCAAAGCAAAGATACCCTCATTATCAGAAGCTTGTATATGGGATTTGTATGACCACGAAGAAGGTTGCTCATTACTTCTCTGACCATTCCATTACAGTCGTCATCGACGCTCCATTGTCAGAGATTCTGCACAACAGAGATGCAACAGGTCGAGTGGCAAAATGGGCGATTGAACTCCTTCCCCTAGATATCAAGTTTGAGGCAAAGAAAGCCATCAAGTCCCAAGCAATAGCAGATTTCATCGCCGAGTGGATTGAACAGCAACTGCCGACTCAAGTTCACTCGGAGCAGTAGACCATGTTATTTGATGGGTCTAAGATGCTGAATGGTTCCGGTGCTGGGGTAGTGTTGGTTTCCCCCCGAGGAGATAAGCTTAGATATGTGCTCCAGATTCATTTTGATTCCTCCAATAACGAAGCAGAATACGAAGCACTTTTGTATGGGTTGCGTATGGCCATTTCACTCGGCGTCCGTCGCCTCGTGGTCTATGGCGACTCAGATTTGGTGGTTAACCAAGTGATGAAGGAGTGAGACGTCAGAAGTCCAGCCATGACTGGTAACTGCAATGCAGTAAGAAAGCTAGAGAAGAAATTCGAGGGGTTAGAGCTTCATCATATACCCCGACTGAAAAATCAAGCGGCTGATGATTTGGCAAAAATAGGCTCCAAGAGAGAAGCTATTCCCAGTAATGTGTTTTTGGAACACATCCACACACCATCAGTTCAAGAGGATCCTTTCACCGAAGAAGCCCCGCAGCCAAAAAGTGTCACGGATCCGACTGAAGTTGAGGTCCCAGCTGTGGTCGACGTGATCATGGAAGTTTTGGTCATCACTCCCGACTAGACAGTGCTGTACATCGCGTATAACCTAAGGAAAGAGCTCCCAGAGAATGAAGAAGAGGCTCGACAGATCGTCCATCGATCCAAGGCCTTTACTGTGATAAAGGGACAGTTGTACAGGGAAAGCGCGACTGGAGTCAGTCAGAAATGTATAACACGAGAAGAAGGTCAGATAATTCTTGACGATATCCACTCGGGGACCTGTGGTCATCATGCGTCCTCTCGGACCATTGTGGCTAAAGCATACCGAGCGGGGTTTTACTGGCCAAGAGCAAATGAAATGGCGAAGGAGATAGTCGACAAGTGTGAAGGATGTCAGTTCTATTCCAATATGTCACACAAACCCGCCTCAGCCTTGAAGACCATTCCACTCGTCTGGCCCTTCGCTGTTTGGGGATTGGATATGGTTGGACCACTGAGAACTGGCAGGAGCGGCTTCACCCATGTACTGGTGGCAGTCGACAAGTTCACTAAGTGGATTGAAACCAAGCCTATCAAGAATCTTGATACCTGCACTGCTATCAGCTTCATCAGAGAGTTAATATTCAAATATGGAGTTACGCACAGCATCATCACTGATAATGGGCCAAACTTTGATTCCGAGAAATTCGGAGCCTTTTGCGCTTCTCAAGGCACGCGAGTCGACTACGCTTCCTTCGCTCACCCCCAGTCGAATGGACAAGCAGAAAGAGCAAACGACCTAATTCTCAAAGGACTGAAACCTCAGTTGATGCGTGATCTCAAACACGCAGCAAGTGCGTGGGTCGACGAACTTCCATCAGTTCTTCGGGGATTGAGGACTACTCCTAATCGGTCAACTGGGCGAACTCCATTCTTTCTGGTCTATGGAGCTGAAGCAGTTCTGCCGAGTGACCTGCTTCACAATGCACCCCGAGTCGAGCTCTACTCAAGATGAAGCGAAACAAGCCCGCAGATGCGATCGATCTTCTAGAAGAAGAAAGAGAGATGGCCATGATCCGATCGACTATCTATCAGCAGGACTTGCGTCGATTCCATGCCAGAAACGTGAAGAGTCGAGCCTTCCAAGAAGGAGACTTGGTCCTCCGAGTGGATCAACAGAAGCCACACAAACTCGCTCCTACTTGGGAAGGCCCCTTCATCATCACCAAAGTTCTCCACAATGGAGCATACCATCTTTACAATGTCGATCGCCAGATTGATGAGCCACGAGCTTGGAATGCGGAGCTGCTCCGCCCCTTTTATACTTAAGTACTCACTCGGATGAGATGTAATAAAAAGTACCTCTGAAGTTTGTTTATCAAAGACAAGAGTGTTATAATTTTCCCAGTGATTGTTGTAGCTTTTGTTTACGTGAGAAATCCCTCAGTGGGTGTCTTAGCTGCAAATCCGTTTTGCCTAAGTTTGTAAAAAAAAATCTTACCGAGTGACGAGCAAGCCTCTCACTCGGGGGCTTAGCTGCGAATCCGTTTCGCCTAAGTATTTGAAAATCCTACCGAGTGGAGAGCAAATCTCCCACTCGGGGGCTTAGCTGCAATCCAGTACTCGCCTAAGTATTTAAAAATCCTACCGAGTGGAGAGCAACCCTCCCACTCGGAGGCTTAGCTGCAGTCCAGTACTCGCCTAAGTATTCGAAAATCCTACCGAGTGGAGAGCAACCCTCCCACTCGGGGGCTTACCTGCAGTCCAGTACACGCCTAAGTATTTCAAAATCCTACCGAGTGGAGAGCAACCCTCCCACTCGGGGGCTTAGATGCAGTCCAGTACTGGCCTAAGTATTTAAAAATCCTACCAAGTGGAGAGCAAACCTCCCACTCGGGGCTTAGCTGCAGTCCAGTACTCGCCTAAGTATTTGAAAATCCTACCGAGTGGAGAGCAACCCTCCCACTCGGGGGCTTAGCTGCAGTCCAGTACTCGCCTAAGTATTTAAAAATCCTACTGAGTGGAGAGCAACCCTCCCACTCGGAGGCTTAGCTGCAGTCCAGTACTCGCCTAAGTATTTAAAAATCCTACCGAGTGGAGAGCAACCCTCCCACTCGGAGGCTTAGCTGCAGTCTAGTACTCACCTAGGTATTCGAAAATCCTACCAAGTGGAGGGCAACCCTCTCACTCGGGGGCTTAGCTGCAGTCTAGTACTCGCCTAAGTATGAAATCCATTCCGATTTGCAAGGACGACGAGGTGCAGGTCGACTGCTACCTTCTCCTTTGGAGCTACGCCACCAATACAACGTGTGCTCCATTCCGATCCGCAAGGACGACGAGGTGCAGATCGACTGCTACCTTCTCCTTCGGAGCTACGCCACAAATACAACGTGCGCTCTGCAAGGACGACGAGGTGCAGGTCGACTGCTGCCTTCTCCTTCGGAGCTACGCCACAAATACAACATGCGCTCCATCCCGACCCGCAAGGACGCAAATCGACTGCAATCTGTGCTCCATCCCTACCTGCAAGAGTGATGAGGTGCAGGTCGACTGGATTTTCCACCTCAGAGCTGCGTCTCAAGCACTAAAATATATTCCGAGTGAAGAACAAAGTTCGCTCGAAGGCAAATGCAAGCATATTCAACGATAGGCCAAGTTCAGATAACATCCTACAGATTCAGAAGTGCTCAGGCGCCAAGCCTGTAAAAGTTTATCGGTTACAAAACCACTCGGCATTCCGAGGCAAATTTAAGGCGAAGCGTAGAAGTTTTTTACTCCTCAGGTGGAGGACTGGAGGGCGCAACAAACTGGTCCAAGTCAATCCCGTCAGCAATCCGAGTGGCAGCAGCAATGAAGGTCTCCATGAAAGATTGGAAGTCGTGCTTCTTGGTATTGGCAACTTTTATGGATGCCAGCTTTTCTTCTCGCGCATCCTTGCAGTGAACACGGACCAGGGATAGGGCAACGTCAGCGCCACACCTGGCAGAAGACTTCTTCCATTCTAGCACTCAACCTGGAACTTCATTCAGTCGAGTCATTAGAGACTTGGGGTCATTCTGAAGCGTCGCTCCTGGCCAGAGTGTCGTGTCGATTCGCGACGCCGCAACCTTCAGTCGAGCAAGGTAGTCAACCACACTAGCAATATGAGACTCCAGTCAGAGCACGTTCATAGCAGCTTCGTCCTTTACAAGAGAGTTAATGGGGTCCAAGCTTGTCTCCACTCGACTGGTCTCCTCCTCGAAGTTTTGGCAGAATTCTATAAACACAATTCAAAGATAAACCTGCGGTTCTACGATAAGTCGATGATAACAAGTCAGTCGGGTAGGAGAGATTACCCTCAAGCATGATGAATAACTTCTTGGCGAGCCCTCCCAGATAAGCCTCCAGATCGTTCTTCTTCCCCACCAGTTCACCAGCCTTGTCATTCAGAGCTATCTTATCATTCTTCAGACGGCTGACCTCCTTGTTGGCCGCGTCGAGAGCAGCTTTCAGATTGGCGTTCTCCTCTTCAAGTTTACCGACTGAAGCCAGTTTTTCTTCCGCAAGCTTCATTTTGTCCAAAGCCACTTTCTGCGCCTCGGCAAGGTCATGGTCCTTCTTCTTCAGAGCCTCCTTCACTTTATCTGCAAAATGACAATGAGATCAGAATCAAGAATGGGCAGAAAGATAAAGACAGTCGTCAAGTTCTCACCAGCCATAACTTTTGCTTCGTCTTTTGCCTTCTGAAAGTTCTCCTGAGCAAGCTTCAATTCAAGGTTGAGCTGGATCTGTTTATTTTCCAATTCAGTATAGCGAGCCACAAGCTCGCAGGATTTCTGCGAAGGGTCAGTCGACAGACATCAAAGATAGGTTGCTTCCGAGTGACTAAGAGAAAAATCGTAACATTTCTAAGACTATAGCTGAATCAAAATATTGAACAGTAGTCTCGGGGACTACACCCAGTGGGTGCACTCAGCGTGCCCCCACTGGTTCTACCGACTTGGTCCGATCAGTCGACCGAAAGAGACAAAGAGGTTATGATCCTAAACCATAGCTAACTACCAGCAGTCAGCTTTGGTCTCATCATGATTTACCAAAAAAACATAGGTTCTTCAGACCTTAGTCGACTGCCAGCAGTCGACCATGGTCTCGGGGACCACACTCAATGGGTGCACTTAGCGTGCCCCCACTGGTTCCAAGATTCCATTCGACATGGTCTGACCAGACCGAGTGAAGAAGTTAGAGTGAAGAAATTCAAAATACAAAGACTACAGCCGACTGCCAGCAGTCCACCATAGTCTCAGGGACTACAGCCAGTGGGTGTACTCAGCGTGCCCCCACCAATCCAAAAATTCAATCGACACACCCAGTGGGTGTACAGATACAAAGATCTTAGGAAAGAAAGTCTTCAGATAGCATATCCTAACAGAACAAGCGGTGACCAACTAACCTGGACGTTGCTCTGAAGGGCTGAGCTAGCATCATAGGCCGCTTGGCTGGCGTCCCGGACCGCCTTCACCTGCTCCATCATGATCCCCGCCTGGCGTATAGCCTCCTTAGCAGCACCCACTTGGTCCTCCAGGACGTGGTGCGTGGCGAAAAGGGAGGGCGGGTCAGCAATCGATGATGAAGGCCGAACACTCGTCAGCGGCACAGCGAAGGACACGGAAGTCCGAGTGATATTGCCACCCTCTTGAACCGATGTCTCAGGCACTGATGCAATCTGAGTAGTCTTGCCATCCGGCGCCTTTCTATTTCTCCTTGGCCTCAGTGGCGCCTTGTCGTCACCATCAGGGAGATCAATGACATGAGGAGGAGCTCCAAGAAAAATCCAAAGTACCAATAGTGAAATTACAGAGAGCGTACCAAGGTTGGAGGTGGCAGCGTCTTCCATTTCCTGGTCTTCGTTCTTGGCGGAGGTCTCGGAGGTAGCAGCACTGCAGATTTCAGAAACCAGTTGGTTAGTCAATGAGTCGACCAAGAGTCTGTCCATGCTAAACGAGAAAACACAAGTTCTGCTGTTACCCGGAAATGGTGGGAATGGTCATTCTCATCTTGGGCAAGGCCTTCGGCGGCTTTGATTACGCCGCTCGTGGATGCTTTGGCGCTTTTTCAGTCGGTGCCGGAGAAGCCGTCCGAGGGCGCTTTGACGACTACCCAACAGGCGCAGTCGCTTTGCCACGCTCGCTTGTGGGGTTGTGAGTGAGCTTGGATCGCCTTTTCGTGCGGGGGAGGGGGGATCGACTTCCTCCTCCTCCTCTTCACTGGAGCCGTCGTCATCCTCTTCCTCCTCACCGTCAGATTGCCACTCCTCCTCACTTTCACCTCCGGTCGCCTCTACCTCCTCGGCCTGTTCTTGCGCCCCGTTGGGCATCGAGTACATCTCAGTAGTGGTCTAGAAGACAACAAACAATACAAAAGTCAGTCGGCTGATTTTAAGCAAACAGAATGAAGAAAAGAAAGTCACAGTCGGAGATGCAGAATCGGACCTGGTCTACTTAGTATGATTGGTCGAGTGGAGGAATCCTCCTGGCTCCTCGGGGGTTGTCTTTGTTCCCTGTGACACTCGACAACCACCCCTCCAACGTAGCCTCTTCAACCTCCTCCGGGTGAATCCGAGTGGTGTCATCGAGACCCGAATACATCCACATCGGATGGTCACGAGCTTGGAGCGGTTGGATACGTCTCCTAAGGAAGACCTCTAACAAGTCCATACCAGTCACCCCGTCGCGGACAAGCTGAACCACTCGACCAACCAACACTTTGACTTGTGCCTTTTCTTCCGGTGTCACTTTTAGAGAAGAAGGTTTTTCTGCTCGGTTTAGGGAGAAGGGGGAAGACTCTTCGCCTGTCCTGGAGTCTGCTGGTCTTTGCAGCAGAACCAGGTCGACTGCCACCCGCGGACTGAGTTAGGAAGAGTCATAGCTGAAAAACAACTTTTGCTTCTCATCTGGATCCCAAGACCCCCGCACATCTGAATCACTTGCGTCTTATCGTCACTCGACTTGGATTTCTTAACCGACTGAGAACGACAAGTGAAAATGTGCTTGAAGAGGCCCCAATGAGGACGGCAACCCAAGAAATTCTCGCACAAAGACACGAAGGCAGCAAGGTACACGATGGAATTCGGAGTGAAGTGATGGAGTTGCGCTCCGAAAAAGTTCAAGAAACTCTGGAAACATGGATGAGGGGGCAGGGAGAATCTGCGGTCGACGTGAGTAGCGATAAGGACACACTCACCCTCGAGAGGCTGCGGCTCGATCTTGTTCCCCGGGAGGCGCGCAGATTCGTGAGGAATGAATCCCCCCTTGACCAGGTCATCAAGATCTTCCTGACGAATCACCGAGGGCATACAGTCGCCCTGGATCCAGCCCCGCGACAAGGCAGATCTCGAGGAAGATCCGCCCTGACCGGACTTCTTCGCCTTTGCCTGCGCCATCGCCTTCTTCGCACGCTCCAGGGCCGCCGTCTTCTCCTTCACCATCGCCGCAGACGAAGCCCGAACAGGCCGACGGCACCGGGACGAGAGCAGAGGTGGCGGAGGAATTTGAGAAGAAAGGGGAAAAATGAAGGCGCACTGTTCAAAAGCCCTGGGCCAGCGGCTTATATGGAGTTGCTTCCGAGGTGACACACCAGGGCCTGACGATCTGTCAAATCCCAAGCGATCGCGTCGCGATCGTGGCGAAAAAAGGAGGCACGGAGATCGAGACGTCTCCGCCCTATCCCGTCCGATTACTGCGGCCTCCTCCGTCCCGCGCGCTTCCCAAAATTTGAATCCCGCAAAATCCACGAGCAGCAGAACAACTTGTCAGACGGAGGATCTCCTCCACACCGTCACTCGGAGCTTTTCAAGTAAAGAAATTCACTCGACTGAAACCAAGAATGGGTCAGGGCGACCGAAAAAGAAGTTGGTGTCGTTACTTAAGTTCATGGATTCAGAACAAGATACGCTCATAGCACGAAAAATGGGTCGGAAGAGTTCTCAACTCCTTCCCCACTCAAACCTCGATCCATTCGGGGGGCTAATGATGAAGCTATGTACCTAGGGTAGGGTCATGGACCTGTCCAAACGACCCTCCCCAAGGACATCTCTAGAAGAAACCACCTGTCAATCGACTCAGAAGTATTCCACTCGACGGACTCGAAGACACTCGACCATGAAGCCAACCACTCGACTGCCAGGAGATCTAAAGTCACTCTGCACACAAACGATCGGTCATTAAGTAGCTTTTATGGCCATCATAGCACTTTATTTGTGGCGTTATCAGTAACGCCTGATCTTAATGTACCTTAAACCCTACATAACTGAGGGCCGGAGGGGTCTGGCAAACTCTATATAAGCCACCCCCTCCTCGGTGTCAAGGGTTTGCACCCCTGTAACTCATATACACATAATCTAGTCGACCGCCTCCGGGCTCCGAGACATAGGGCTGTTACTTCCTCCGAGAAGGGCTTGAACTCGTAAATCTCTTGTGTATACAACTACTCCATAGCTAGGATCTTGCCTCTCCATTCCTACCCCCCTACACTACTGTCAGACTTAGAACCACGACAAACACCGGATGAGACTAGCTACGAGTAAAACCAGCCCTCAAGTTTCCTCGAGGTGGCCCCGCAGGCAGCTCGGTTCGGACCAACACTTAGATTGCAATTCTATGGGCAGAAATAACATCAGATTGCAATTTTTAGAGCTATCAAATAACATGCTACAAGAACTTATCATGGCAAACAAAGGCATGGCATGCTAATACTAAAGACAAAGAAACAAAACTCCCTTACTGTCGTGGAATAGTCACGTCAGATGTCCTCGTGAAAGGACTTAGTTGTGGAGCCATCGCAACTAGGAAGCTTGAAGGGGTTAAATCGGGACAAGGGACACGAGAGGGTTTATACTAGTTCAGCCCCTTACAGTGAAGGTAAGGCCTACGTCTAGTTGGGTTGGTATTGATGTTTCGATGACCAGGGAGCGAGATACGCTATGCCCGGCTCTCGATGAGTTGTTTCTTGCCCTAAGACACTAGCAGGTCGTCCCCTTATATACACGGGTTGACGCCCCGTGGCTTATAGAGTCCCGGCCGGCTTATAAACAGTGTCCGGCTCGGTGACTAGTTAAATCTACCTTATGTCACAAGTCATGCCATCATGGCGATTTACTACAACGGGCCTTAAGTCGCCTGCGGGCTTTGGGCCCTCTATGAACCGCCATCTTCATGCTTGGCCTTGGGCTTCTCTCTAATGAGTACTCTTTGTGTAACCCGGCCCCTCCTGGGCGGCTTACTCAAATAGTTATATTCCCAACATTAGGCCCCAGATTGATTTGAACCTGTTCATGTCAATCTAAAAAATATTTTTAAAGAATTAAATCCTCAGTCTTCTGACTATAGAAAGGGTTTTTGTTAACCCGTCGTGACATCATCTTCTGGATCCGTCTTAACCCGACATGACGTCATTTTTCTTTTAACTCATTTTTTATTCCATCAAATCTTTCAACGGATCTCCTCTTTACTGATTACTCCGAAAATCGAGGCGTCGGGGCTGCTGGATAATAATTCTTATCTCCTCGTTTCCCGCGCCGTATCAGTTATCTTCTCCCTATAAATAGCCGCGACTTAGGTCTTTTCCTTTTTATCCTTTTAGTCGTTCTTCTTCCTCTCCTCTCTGCCACTCGAGCTCCGCCACCGTCGCCACTGACCCCCTCGTCTTCATCGACTCAGGCCGCTGCATCGACCTGACTTGACCAGAGATCAACGGCGAGCCTCCGTAGCTCATCCTCATCCGTGGGTTCCTCTCTTCCCCTTTCTTAGATCTACCTTGAAGCTCTGCCGAGTTCGTCGGTGTTCATCACCGCCCGATGCAGACCCTCGTTAGTTTTCACCTCCAAAGCCCTGTTTAGATCAAAAAAAACTGTGCAGAACTGTTGCGGTAGTTGTTTGTGTTGATCTTGCATAGGAATAGATCTTAGTTTCCTTGCTTAGAAACCCTCTTCAAATGTATGAACTTCTCTGCTCTGTTTCTAGGTCTAGAAAATTTTCCTTTCAGAACAACAATTTGATCCACGATGATAGCTATCATCTGTGAAACTTGTTTCTATCACCCAGAAAGTTTCTTCTGTAAAACTTGCTTCTATCACTGCTGTCTAAGTGTCTGGTTTAAATAAATGGTACTGAACTGTGAACCTTGCCTTCCTCTCATGATCTTTAAAGATTTTGAATTGCTCTTGATATTGATAGCGGCTTAAACATTATTGCACAATCACCCTTATATTATTAGGCCCCTTTCTTAAGCCGCCACTGTGAACAATTTAGATATGTCTCCGGATCAAAGTTGAACCGGAACCTTCTTATTTTGCCGCAGGTCAACTATTGTCATGGCTCCTAAGACGGCCAAGGCCCCTGTGACTTGCAATTGGGTCCCATCCACAGTAACCAAAAGCAAACTTGCCGAGTTTGTAAAGTCTGGCCATTTGCCAAAGAAGGAAGCCATGTCTTATCGTGCCCCTCACCCGTCTGAGGAGATACCTCAACCCAAGGATGGGGAGGTAGTAGTTTTCACAGATCATATGAGCCAGGGATTTGCCCCTCCCGGCTCAAAATTCTTCAGGGAAGTTTTGGATTTCTTTGACCTGAAGCCTCAAGACATTGGACCCAATTTCGTGTCAAATCTGTGTAATTTTCAAGTCTTCTGCGAGGTATACTTAGGAGAGGAGCCAAGTCTACTGCTGTTCAGAGAACTTTTTTACTTGAACCGGTAGAACGAACGTGCCAACGGGCCTAGCCTTGAGCTTGGGGGCATCTCAATCCAGCGGTGGAGAGATTGCCTTTTTCCTTATGCTGAGCTGCCGAGTCACCCAAAGGACTGGAACCAGACGTGGTTCTACTGTCAAGACACCTCTCTGGCTAATGAGAAGCCTCTGCCCGGCTTTCGTGCCCTGCGTCTTGAGTCCAACCATCATTTGGCGGACAAGTTGACTGCTATTGAGCGCCTGCCTCTTAATCCCACCATCAAGAAAATCAAAGCCCTTCTAGGCAACGGGTTAAGTGGCATTGACTTAGTCCGGGTCGGGGTCACCTGGCGGATACTACCATTAAGCCGCCGCTCTGGCTTAACGTGTACTTACACAGGCGAGAAAGAAGACCCAATGCGTCACAGCCCTGAGGACTTACTAGATGATGTGGTAGATGCTACAGTCCAGTCGTTATTGAAGGAGGGCACTGTAACCAGCAATGCCTTCGGTTTACTTCCCTTCTGCAAGAAGAACCCGGCTCCTGTGGTAAGTTACTAGTCTTCACAAATACTCTTTTATATGTTACCTTCTTGTACTTATGATTCTTTATCTGTTTCCACAGGCCGGTGATGATTTCTGGAAGGTCAAATATGACCATGAGGCTGCCAAACAGGCCAGGGCGGCCAAGAAGACTGAAAGAAAAGCCGCTAGGACGGGCACCTCTAAGAAGAACAAACCCAGCGCCTCTGATATGTTTAAATTGGATGACTCTTCTTCGGATGAGGAAGAGGTAATCTTTTTTGATTTTCTTTAACTCCTTTGCCGTTACTTTACTGACATTTGATCCTTTCAAGAAGATACTGGGAACAGTCAAGCAGCTGGCGAAGAGGTAACTATAATTTCCTCCGACTCAGAGCCTTTGCCAACACAAAAAATCCGAAGGGTGACCCGAAAAGTAAGGTTTTCACACCCTCTAGCTTACCAAGACCCTCAATTTCTTTTGAAGCAACAACAGCTTGAAAATCGACGGCAGACTCGGGCCAACCAGGACACAGAGCTTTCCTCCGGCTTACCCGACGTAACCAGGAAGCGTCGGACCGAGGTTATCTCCGATTTACGCTTTGTTTTTCCTTTGACGGGTTTGATTCGCCAACCTCTCAATTCATCTGACTCCAACTACCAGGATACCTCCCCTTCTTCTGATGAGTTGATGCAATCAAACATGCAGGCTTTCAAAACGGCTCCTGGGTAATATAACCTTTCTTACTTTAAGTTTTTCCATACTTTATACTTTGATGCTTATCCTTCCACTTTGATTGACAGCTTGCAAGTAAAGCCCAGCAAAAGAGCAAAGAAGAATAAGTCGTCCCAAGACCTGGTGGTTACTGAACCGGTGCTTGACTCATCCGTTCCTGACAGCTCCACTCATCAGCCACCACCTGAACCGGCTTCTGATATTCCGGTGCCAACTTCTGACCCGCCTGTAGAAGACGTTATACACAACTCTGAACCGCCGTGGCTGCATCACTCTTACTGACCGGCTCTGCCTTGACCCACTTGGTAAACTTGTCCACTGCCACCAGTAGATGTGTCTTTTTGTCTTTAGACCTTTTGAAAGGTCTGACCATGTCAAGCCCCCAGACTGCAAACGGCCAAGTGATTGGGATCATCCTCAATTCTTGAGCCGGCACATGAGCTTGTCGTGAAAACTTTTGACAACCATCACATTTACTGACCAGATCTTCTGCATCAGCATGAGCCGCCAGCCAATAGAAACCATGACGGAAAGCCTTGGCTACGAGATATTTTGACCCGGCATGATGGCCACAATCTCCTTCATGGATCTCACGAAGTATTTCTTGGCCTTCCGCAGGTGACACATAGCGTTGAAACGCCCCCGTGACACTTAGGTGATGTAACTCGCCGTTAACAATCGTCATGGATTTGGAGCGCCGGATAATCTATCTTGCCAAGGTCTCATCCTCCGGCAACTCACCCCGGGTCATATAAGCCAAGTAGGGTACTGTCCAATCCGGGATAACGTGAAGAGCCGCCACCAGTTGTGCCTCCGGGTCTGGTACTACTAGCTCCTCCTCGGTAGGCACCTTGACAGAAGGGTTATGTAACACATCGAGAAAGGTATTGGGCGGCACCGGCTTACGTTGGGATCCCAACCGGCTTAAAGCATCAGCCGCCTCATTCTTCCTTCGATCGATGTGCTCCACTTGATAACCCGTGAAGTGACCAGCCACAGCATATACCTCACGATGATAAGCCGCCATAAGGGGGTCCTTGGAATCCCACTTGCCTGACACTTGTTGAGCCACAAGATCTGAGTCGCCCAAGCATCGTACCCAGCTTAAATTCATCTCCTTAGCTATCCGGAGACCATGGAGTAAGGCCTCGTATTCAGCTGCATTGTTAGTACATGGAAACATAAGCCGGAGTACATAACAAAATTTGTCACCTTGAGGGGAAGTTAACACCACTCCAGCCCCCGAGCCTTCTAGCTGCGTGGACCCGTCAAAGTGAATAGTCCAGTATGTGTTATCCGGCTTCTCCTCAGGGGCCTTCAACTCTGTCCAATCATTGATGAAGTCCACCAAAGCCTGAGACCTAATAGCCGTCCGAGGCATGTATTTCAAGCCATGAGGCCCGAGCTCAATGGCCCATTTGGCTACTCGTCCTGTGGCCTCCCTGTTCTGAATGATGTCTCCCAAAGGGGCAGAACTTACCACGGTTATAGGGTGGCCTTGAAAGTACTGCTTCAACTTCCGGTTGGCCATGAACACCCCGTAAACAAGCTTCTGCCAATGTGGGTACCTTTGCTTGGATTCAATAAGCACCTCACTGATGTAATAAACCGGCCGTTGAACCGGATGTTCCTTGCCAGCTTCCTTACGTTCCACCACGATGGCAACGCTGACGGCTCGTGAGTTGGCAGCCACATACAATAGCAAAGGCTCCTTATCAATTGTAGCGGCGAGAACCGGCAGTTCAGACAATTGTCTCTTTAAGTCCTCAAAAGCAGCATCAGTGGCCTGGCTCCAGAAAAAAGTATCAGTTTTCTTCATCATCTGATAGAATGGAAGGGCCTTCTCACCTAGCCGACTTATGAACCGACTTAAGGCGGCCACACGACCCGCTAGTCGCTGAACATCATTGATGCACGCCGGTTTAGCCAGAGAGGTAATTGCTTTAATCTTCTCCGGGTTAGCTTCGATGCCTCTGTTGGACACCAGAAAGCCCAAGAGCTTGCCCGCAGGAACGCCAAACACACACTTGGCCAGGGTTAAGCATCATCTTGTAAACCCGGAGATTATCAAAGGTCTCCTTTAAGTCAGATATCAAGGTCTCCTTTTCTCTGGATTTCACCACAATGTCATCCACGTAAGCATGAACATTACGCCCAATTTGATCGTGCAAACAGTTCTGCACACACCGCTGATAAGTCGTCTGGGCACTCTTGAGCCCAAACGGCATAGATACATAGCAGAAGGCTCCAAACGGAGTGATGAAAGCCGTCTTCTCCTGGTCCTTAACTGCCATTTTGATCTGATGATAACCAGAGTAAGCATCCAAAAAACTCAAACGTTCACAACCCGCCGTAGCATCAATAATTTGATCAATACGGGGGAGGGCAAAGGGATCAGTCGGACAAGCCTTGTTTAAATCCGTGTAATCCACACACATCCGCCAAGTGCCGTTCTTCTTGAGGACAAGCACCGGGTTAGCCAACCACTCTGGGTGAAAAACTTCCACAATAAACCCGGCCGCCAAGAGCCGGGCCACCTCTTCCCCAATAGCCTTCCGTCTCTCCTCGTTGAACCATCGGAGAAACTGCCTGACCGGCTTATACTTTGGATCAATATTGAGAGTGTGCTCAGCGAGTTCCCTCGGTACACCCGGCATGTCAAAAAGTTTCCATGCAAAGATGTCCCGGTTCTCACGGATGAACTTCGATGAGCGCTTTCCTATTTAGGATCCAAATTGGCACCGACTTGAACTATTTAGAGGCATCTCACAGGGTAAAGTCAACAAGCTTTGTCTCGGTGCCGATTTAAACTTCAACACGGGTCATGCTCGATAGTTGGTTTCTTGAGGGAGGTCATATCCGCGGGTCAACATTGTCTTGATAAAACTTGAGCTCTTGACGCGCAGGCCGACTCAAAGCCTATAAGCCGCATCGCCTTCTTCACATTCGAAAGCCACCTTCCGACTTCCATGCACAGTGATAGTGCCCTTGTGACCCGGCATCTTAAGCTGCAGATAAACATAACACGGCCGGGCCATGAACTTAGCGTAAGCCGGCCGCCCAAACAGAGCATGATATGGGCTCCTGATTTTGACCACCTCAAACGTTAACTTCTCAGCCCTGGAATCGTGTTCGTCTCCGAAGGCCACCTCCAGCTCAATCTTACCAACTGGATAAGCCGACTTACCCGGAACCACTCCATGGAAAACAGTGTTGGATGTTCTCAAATTCTTCTTAGTCAACCCCATGCGCTGAAAGGTCTCGTAGTAGAGGATATTGATGCTGCTTCCGCCGCCCATGAGTACCTTAGTGAATTTATATCCACCAACCTGGGGTGCCACCACCAGGGCTAACTGACCCGGATTATCGACCCGTGGAGGGTGATCCTCTCTGCTCCACATAATAGGCTGCTCTGACCACCTCAAATAATGAGGAATTGCCGGCTCAACAGAATTCACAGCCCTCTTATGAACCTTCTGGTCACGTCTGCACAAGCTAGTGGTAAATACATGATACTGCCCACCACTCAACTGCTTTGGATGGCTTTGATAGCCCGATTGCTACTGCTGCTGCCCTCCTTGACCAGACTGCTGCTGATTGTTACCACCTGGATGCCCCTGAAAGCCGGAATTTGAGCCACCGCCAGGGCCATGAAAACCGCCAGCCGCTGAGCCGCTGCCAGGTCCATGACCACCATCGAAGGTGTTGGAATTCTTAAACGTCTTCAGATTGCGCAATCCTTCCATAGATGTGTGGCGGGGCGCTCCCGAGTGCCGTGTTTTGGGCAGGGCTCATTGAGTATCTGCTCAAGAGATGGGCCTGACCCGCCGGACCGAGGCGGCTTACCCTTATATCTCTTATTGTTACCCCGTGCGTTGGCATTGGCCACAAACTCCGGGTTACCGTCCGCCTTACGCTTATTGCCGCCTTGATTCCCCGGGTTATGCTGCTGACCCTTTCCATTGCCGTTCCTTTTTCCCTTCCCTGTCTTCTCATCGTCAGACGCGGGATCCTTGGTACTATCAGAATCGGCATATTTGACTAAAGCCGCCATCAGCGTACCCATATCCGTGAGGTCACGTTTAAGGCGTCCCAGTTTCTGCCTCAACGACTCGAAGCGGCAATTTTTCTCCAGCATAAGAACTGCAGAGCCGACATCCATCTTATCGGAGGAATGAATTATCTCCTTGACCCGGCGTACCCAATGGGTGGTGGATTCACCTTCCTCTTGCTTGCAATCCGTCAAGTCCACAATCGACATAGATTGCTTACACGCGTCCTTGAAGTTCTGGATGAACCGGGCCTTTAACTCGCCCCATGAATGAATGGAATTGAGTGGCAAGCATTTCAGCCAAGACCGGGCTGTTCCATCTAACATCATGGTGAAATATTTAGCCATCGCCGCGTCACTGACCTCTAGCAACTCCATGGCCATCTCATAACTCTCGATCCACGCCTTGGGCTATAAGTTGGCCGTGTAGTTTGGTACCTTTCGAGGTCCCTTGAAGTCCTTGGGCAGACGTACATTGCGCAGAGCCGGTACCAGGCAAGGGACACCGCCGGTTCTAGTGGCTACCCCGGCCTCAACAGACGTCGTCGGATACTTCGGGTGATCCTTATAAGCTGCTGTCTGAGCCGCTCGCTCGTTCTCCTGACGTATTCGATCTTGCACCGGGTGATAGCCACCGGGCTGGTTCTGGCGTTGGGCGTTGCTTGACAAAGCTTCAGACTCCATATGCCTGCTGTAACTCGGGCTCCGGTTTTGGCGGGGCGGCGCTAACCAAGGCGGGGGAGTTGAATGGATTCTGTCCCGGCTATAAGAATAGGTCTCCTGCTGAGCCAAGGCTGTCTGAAGAAGTTCTCTGATTCTCCGGGTCTCCACTGCTGTCGGGTCATCACCTTCCATAGGAAGAGCCGCTAAACGTGTTGAAGCTGCGATCAAGTTCTCCATGGGGTTGGAAAAGTGACTCGGTGGAATCGGCACATAACGCGGCGGTGGCATGCTCACGTGAGGCGGTACCATATCCCGAGGCTGAGCAGGTCCTCCTGTTCCGGCTGTCATAAGCTGATCGGCCTCTGGCGGGTTACTAGGGCCGGCTCCGGGTGTAGCAAAGAGAACCCAGGAGTCGTAATTTGGAGGTAAACGGGACTGTGTTTTCTGATGTCTCCTCCTCATTACTTCATTGGATGCGTTTAAGCTCATAGTGAGCTGGTAAGCTTCTGACTGCAAGCGCTGTGCCCGGGCGTCGAGAGCCGCCCGTTCTGTGGCTAGTCTAGTATCCTTAGCTACCAAGGCCTCCTTGGCCTGAGCTATCTCCTCACGCACATGTGCTACCGCTGCGTCATGCTCATCTTTGTCTGCAGGAATAACCGTGGTGGTTAACAGGGCTGTAAGCTTGTCCATGAGATCTATCAGCACCTGAGCCGGTGGGCGCACGGGGCCGCCTGCCCCGGCTGCTCCTAATTCGGACGTGATCGATGTGGCTGCTGTAGAGTTTGAACCGGGCTGAGTTCCAGCCATGAAGATCCCTGCCCATCTTGGCTAGGGGTCCGGAATACTGATGCCATCGGAACAGCCCCCGAGCACGCCGTCTTGCACTTGGTACAACGAATCTGTTGAACCGGCGGATGAATCATCGCCCGAGAGGACGGCTGTCTCACCCTTACCTTCAGATCCTTCAGAAAATTCTTCTCCGTGGACGTAACCCACGAAGGCACGCCTCATGACCGGCTGAGTTCGGGTCTTCCTCGCACGCTGAGCCGTCTCGACGAGGTCGGTGCTGTTGTCCGGCTTAGGGCCCGGCTGACCGATCCGGCCGATGAAGACGTGGATTTCGCCGAAGGGGACCCGGTATCCATACTCAATTGAGCCGGCGTCGGGACCCCAGCCTTCGTCGTCGATGTAGATCTTGCCGCGACGACTCTTGGTCATCTGGCCCACTACGTACCCCTTGAGCCCTTCGAAGTTGCCCTTCAAGAACTCAAATCCACCGTGCGTTGGTCCCACGGTGGGCGTCAACTGTCGTGGAATAGTCACGTCAGATGTCCTCGTGAACGGACTTAGTTGTGGAGCCATCGCAACTAGGAAGCTTGAAGGGGTTAAATCGGGACAAGGGACACGAGAGGGTTTATACTAGTTCGGCCCCTTACGGTGAAGGTAAGGCCTACATCTAGTTGGGTTGGTATTGATGTTTCGATGACCAGGGAGCGAGATACGCTATGCCCGGCTCTCGATGAGTTGTTTCTTGCCCTAAGCCACTAGCAGGTCATCCCCTTATATACACGGGTTGGCGCCTGGTGGCTTCTGAGTCCCGCCGGCTTATAAACAAAGGTCCGCTCGGTGACTAGTTAAATCTACCTTATGTCACAAGTCATGCCATCATGGCGGTTTACTACAACGGGCCTTAAGTCGCCTGCGGGCTTTGGGCCCTCTATGAACCGCCATCTTCATGCTTGGCCTTGGGCTTCTCTCTAATGAGTACTCTTTGTGTAACCCGGCCCCTCCTGGGCGGCTTACTCAAATAGTTATATTCCCAACACTTACTGAACTTATTCCAAAGATCAACAGAAAAGATGGTAGCATCCATGCAAACATGGCAAGTGATATGACAGATTCAGACATGGCAGGAACAATGATAAGTAGGCATGTTGGTGAGCTTGTACCACTCACCACAGAGCAATACATGGCACGACAAGGTGACCAACAGTAATATGACATATTTATGAAGCTAATCATGGCAAGATCAAGTTCATAGGGTGCATGGATCACTAGCAAAGTTCATGGCAAAACTGAACTTAATGTTAACAGGATGACAACAACATTATTTAGCAATTTGAGAGCAAGATTACAACAAGCTACAGCAGGTGATGAACGCACCCAGGGGCATGGATGGATAGAGCATGACATGTGTAACAAAACATCCTTAGTGAACATCTCCAGATTACGCATAGAATGACTTGTAACAACAGGTTTACACAGCACCATGATATAGCAGATTCAACCTAGCAAAACAGCAACAAGTACCATACTTTACGAGCTCGATGCACTCACTACAAGACTCACAAAAATACATGGATTTCATCAATGTAAAGATGGCATGATGTAGCTCAAAACTCATGTAGAAATCAAGCTCATAAGATGCACACACAAAATGCAATGAAAAAGACAAAAGAGCAAGTTCTGTTAACAGACAACAGATTAACATCATATAGCACTCTTGCAACGATGATAAGGGCATCAAGATGGACTCAAATAAGCATGGAACAATGGAATGAAATGAAGAGCATCTCACAATGAACATTTTGGTATATTGTGCCTGCAAAATGGAGCAGCACACATGAAATTATGGCATGATAAACAGAGCAACGTAATGCAATTTTTTAGGGACTTAGCAGAAACACGACCTTGGGGGGAAAAGTCAACGACGCCGGAATCTCGCCGGAGCCGAGGAAGAAGATGGCCGGAGAGGTCGGGTCCAGGCCGGATCTGGTCGGATCCAGCCGGATCTGGCGCAGGGCGGCGCGGAGGAAGGAGCCCGGCGGGGAGGGTCGACGAGGGGAGCCGGGCGACGGGTGGTGGAGCACGGGTCGCCAATGACGGGTTTATGCGGCGGCGCGGCGGCGATGGCGGCGATGGGCGGCGGAGAAGGCGAAGCGGCGCGCGCGCGGTCCGCGGAGGAGCGGGCGGCGGCGAAGCTCTGGCGGCGGCGCTCGGCGGCGGCGATGAGCTTCGGCCCAGGGGTCGGGCGCCGACGGAGGAGGCGGGAGTCGTCGGGGGCGGCGGCGGGTCCCAGCCTTGGCGGCCAGCCTTGAGCGGCGGCGCTGGCGCCTGGCCCGCTCACGGCCGGGCGGGCTGGCCCGGCTCGGGCGGGCAGGCGGAGTGGGGGGCGCGGGGACACGTGGCAACGTGCGGTTGGTCGGGGGCGGCGGAGCGGACATGTCCGGCGGTGGGAGGATGTGTCCGGCGGTGCGAGGAAGAGGAAGGCTAAGGTTTTCATCCGCGAATTTGGAGGGGGAGGCACCTATTTATAGGTAGGAGGAGTTAGGAGAGTCCAAATGAGGCACGGTTTTTGCCCACATGATCGTGCTCGAACGACCGAGAGCATGGAGGGGGTTTGGATAAACTCATGGGCTGTTTGGAGGGGTGTTTGGCTGCAAAGAGAAAGGGGCTTTTGGGCTACGCGGTTAACCGTTGGGGCGTCAAACGGACTCCGAATGCGACGAAAATTGACAGGCGGTCTACCTACTCTAAACAATACCGCACGCCAAGTTTCATCCCATTCCGAGAACATTTTTCCCCCGCTCATGAAACAAGGTCTGAGAGGTGCGACGGGCGCGTGCGAGTGTGGTTGGGCTCAGAACGGACAACGGAGAGAACCGGGGGAACCTGAACGGATGCAAGTTTTGAAAAATATGCAGATGAAATGCTGATGATGACATGGCAAAATGCAACACGCAAGCAAATGATATGGCAACTACGGCGAATAACTGGGAGACACCTGGCGCATCGAATCCGGGGCGTTACAGAGAGAGAGGGAGAGAGGGAGAGAGAGAGAGAGAGAGAGAGAGAGAGAGAGAGAGAGAGAGAGAGAGAGAGAGAGAGAGAGTGAGAGTCATTGCCACGTCAGCATGGACCAGTCAAAACCATGCTGAGTCAGCAACAATACTTGGTCAACCAAGATGAGGGACGAAACTTGTCCGATTTCAAGACTTAGGGGTGTAAGTTGTCCGAGTTGAGAGTTGAGGGACGGAAATTAGTTTTTTCTCATATTTTTATAAATCTATAGTACCTAAATAGTTCATCCCCACTATCATATTTCTCTTGACATGCAGCCTATCCACGTCATCAATATGCCACATCAGCCTTCAGTTATTCTTCCATATTTTCCTAGAAAATATCCCTCTGTTGCACCGCTTGCTAGCGTGATTTTTTTCCAGAGTTGGGCACCAACCGTGCCGTTTCTTTCTTGCCAATCGCCCAATCGCAATGCCCCCACAAAGCCGCTTCCTTCTCTTCCCCATCGCAGCGACCCAACTCACCGCTTCCTTTCTTCTCCACTCATCAGACAACGCTCTTTTTTTTCCAAAGGATTCTAGCAAATCCCATTAATGGCTTGCAACAGAAATAGATGCAACTAAACCCCCTTCAAGCAGTGGAGCTGATCCGTTCCCGTCGTTTCCATAAATTTGTGCCTACCCCTCTACTCGAGAGAGGCTTCGGGTAGTCACCAACCTTGATGGTGGGACAAATTTGAAGTCTGTTGTCGACACCCATCGCCCCCAGGTGCGTGCGTGTTGGCCGGGGCAGATCTCCAGCCCCAGGCGTTCCCTCTCCTCTCCATACCAGGTTCTCTCTAAACCAAACAGGAGGGACTTTTAGGGACTTAAAATGGGCATTTGGGACTTACGAAATAAGACTCTCAAAGAGGGACTTATAGGGACTTATAGTTGTAATATTGTTTTATAGGGACTTATAAGTCCCAGGAACCAAACAGGTAGGGACTTTTTAGGGACTTGAGACTTATAAGTTGGGACTAAAAAAAGTCCTAGGACTTATAAAGCAAACAGGGCCTTAAATTGCAGATTATTTCAGAGAAAGGTGGATGGTCGTATCTCAACCAAGCTGGATGGATGGTAGGTTACTATTTATTTGTTCTTTAGCTATTTACTTCAAGTTTTCTTTCAGAGATTACTGTTTGATGTTTCATCACTTAGCGGTATGATCTGCATTCCCTTCTTATCTGCATTGTAGAATTATGTGTGCTCTATTATTTGTTCTTTAACTATTTACTTCAAGTTTTCTTTCAGAGATTACTGTTTGATGTTTCATCACTTAGCGGTATGATCTGTATTCCCTTCTTATCTGCATTGTAGAATTATGTGTGCTCTATTATATGTTTCCTTGACTACAAAACAGGAATTGATTTGAATTCTTTCCACTGGTGTTTTTGTTAGATCTCGTGACACTTTGATCTCATTGTTGATGAACGCACCACTTGTGGCTGCTATTTCTCCCTCATACATGGCATCGGTGGTGTGTCGCTCGATCCTGCAACAAGTGTTCACTCTTTGATGAGTCTTCTAATCTGCAATTTATGCCCGGTCCATCTTCATCTGTACATGGTTGGTACTTTGACACGGGCATCAGCCTGACAGGAATCCACTACAATTTTAGTCAAACTTGCTAGGTTGCCACACGATGGGTGCCGAAATTTCTTCTATCTCTTAAATTTGGAAGTCTTGAGAAGGTAATGATGCTTCCCTCATTTCTACTCCCTTTGTATACTTTCATAAGACCGTTTAGGTCACTACTTTAGTGACCTAAACAGTCTTATAAAAGTTTACCGACGGAGTAGTACTTAGAATATTTGTCAGCTCCGCTATCTTTACTTGCCCTGCTCAATTATATTTCTGCAATGATTGGCCATTTATCTCATACGTACTGTCAACCGGATCATGCAGTTGTTCGATATTTAAGTATTACAGATGCCTCTTTTAGCAGATAGTAACTCAAGTATATAGCACCTGTTGTAGCAGTCTTATTTTATTTAAGAGCGGCAATAAACAAAAATAAGAAGATACATGTTTTTCTTTTTAAATTCTAGAAGATACAAGTAACCAAAGGGAGTTTTGGTTTCAGGTGTCGATCCTCCTTTTTCCTTACTTGCTAGTAGCATTTTCCTTCTACTTTTTTGGTTTCATATGGCATCTATCTAATATTTTTGGCAGCAGTTAAATTGAACTAGAGGCATAAAACAAACTTTATACACTACTGTTTGCAATTTTAGTCATCCGAGGACTACGAGGCGGGTATTTGTCACATTCAAGTGAAGGAAGAAGATTTTGTGATGCCAAAATCTGCATAGGCATGTAGTAACGAATATCAACCAATGAAACATTACTCATTTTATTGTTATGTAGTGCAAGAAATATGTAAATGTGGTGTATATAAATGTGTTTCTAGATTGTACCAATTCGCCTTTTTTTTGTCTTCCACTTTAGTACATTATTTGCTATCACATATATTAATATAGTTGACATTTTTTTCTTGCAAATTATTTGCTCAAAATCCCCGCTGCAACGCGTGGGGAATTTTCTAGTTTAAGAAATCTTGGATGATATCATGGTTGCATGTAGTAAACTCTTTGTTTGTTGAGTCCATGTCACAGAGAGAGATGATACCGGGCAAACCCTATTTGGTGCCTACAGGCTTAATCATTCGTGCCGCACACCCCCTTGCCCGACATCCTTCATAACGGGTCGACCCATCTCACGTCCATTCGGTTCGGTTTTCAAAAGCCCCTCCTGGTTTTGGGAAGCTTCCCGAAACTTCCCAACCAGTTTTTTCTTTTATGTGTTTTTTGTTTTTTGGTTTCACTCGTTTTTTCCCTTTTCATCTTTTCTTATTCCTTTTTGTTTTTCCTTTTTTTAATTCACTACCTTTTTCCAATTTTGTGAACTATTTTTTCAAACTTGTGAATTTTTCCAAATTCAGCAACTTTTTATAAAATTTGTGAACTTTTTTAAAATTTATGGGGTTTTAAGTCATGAAATTTCTTGTATTCGCGTATTTTTTCAGATTCATTAACTTTTTTGTATTTATTAAGCTTCTTCAAATTCATGACCTTTTTGGTATTCACAATATTTTTCCAAAATTTTGAAAAGTCAACGTTCAACGGGTTCAAAATGGTTAGTGGTGAAGGATTCAATAGTCAACGGACACGAGCCTGCGTGTTGAGCGAAGCAAGCGGTCGTGCTTAATGGTGAAGGAAATATGCCCTAGAGGCAATAATAAAGTTATTATTTATTTCCTTATTTCATGATAAATGTTTATCATTCATGCTAGAATTGTATTAACCGGAAACATGATACATGTGTGAATGCATAGACAAACAGTATGTCACTAGTATGCCTCTACTAAACTAGCTTGTTAATCAAAGATGGTTATGTTTCCTAACCATGAACAAAGAGTTGTTATTTGATTAACAAGGTCACATCATTAGTGAATGATCTGATTGACATGACCCATTCCATTAGCTTAGCACACGATCGTTTAGTATGTTGCTACTGCTTTTATCCATGACTTATACATGTTCCTATAACTATGAGATTATGCAACTCCCGTTTACCGGAGGAACACTTTGGGTACTACCAAACGTCACAACGAATCGGGTGATTATAAAGGAGTACTACAGTGTCTCCAAAGGCGGATGTTGGGTTGGCGTATTTCGAGATTAGGTTTTGTCACTCCGATTGTCGGAGAGGTATCTCTGGGCCCTCTCGGTAATACACATCACTTGAAGCCTTGCAAGCATTACAACTAATGAGTTAGTTGTGAGATGATGTATTACGGAACGAGTAAAGAGACTTGCGTAACGAGATTGAACTAGGTATTGGATACCGACGATCGAATCTCGGGCAAGTAACATACCGATGACAAAGGAACAACGTATGTTGTTATGCGGTCTGACCGATAAAGATCTTCGTAGAATATGTAGGAGCCAATATGGGCATCCAGGTCCCGCTATTGGTTATTGACCGGAGACGTGTCTCGGTCATGTCTACATTGTTCTCGAACCGTAGGGTCCGCACGCTTAAGGTTTCGATGACGGTTATATTATGAGTTTGTGTATTTTGATGTACGAAGAAGTTCGAGTCCGGATGTGATCACGGACATGACGAGGAGTCTCGAAATGGTCGAGACATAAAGATTGATATATTGGAAGCCTATATTTGGAGTTCGGAATGGTTCCGGGTGAAATCGGGATTTCTTAGGAACACCGGGTTACTGAACCCTCCGGGGTTATTGGGCCTTAGTGGGCCATGAGGAGAAGAGGAAGGGCGGCCAGGGGCAGGCGCCGCCCCTCCCCTAGTCCGAATAGGACAAGGAGAGGGGGCGCCCCCTCCCTCTTTCCCTCCCCCAATCCTACTCCAACTAGGAAGGGGAGTCCTACTCCCTGGGAGTAGGACTCCTCCCAAGCCCTCCTCAAGGGCCGCCGCACCCCTTGCTCCTTTATATCTGGGGGCAGGGGGCACCCTAGAACACACAAGTTGATCCTTGAGATCGTTCCTTAGCCGTGTCGGTGCCCCCTCCACCATATTCCACCTCGGTCATATCGTCGCAAAGCTTAGGCGAAGCCTGCGCCGATAGAACATCAAGATCGTCCACCACGCCGTCGTCTTGACGGAACTCTCCTCCCCGGCTCTCTTGGATTGGAGCCGAGGAGCGTCATCGAGCTGTACGTGTGTCAAGAACTCGGGCGCCGAGTAACGGCGCCGGGATCGGTCGGATCGCGAGGAGAACGTCGACTACTTCCTCTACGTTGTGATCGCTTCGCTTGGTCACGAGGGTACGTGGACAACACTCTACCCTCTCGTTGCTATGCATCACCATGATCTTGCGTGTGCGTAGGAAATTTTTGAAATTACTACGTTCCCCAACAAAGGCATCCGAGCCTAGGTTTTATGGTTTGATGTTTTGCACGAGTAGAACACAAGTGAGTTGTGGGCGATACAAGTCATACTACCTACCAAATGTCATACTTTGGTTCAGCGGTATTGTGAGATGAAGCGGCCCGACCGACATTACGCGACGCTTACGCGAGACTGGTTTCACCGCTCGAGCACTCGTTGCTTAAAGGTGATTGGCGGGTGTTTGTCTCTCTCACTTTAGTTGAACCGAGTGGCTACGCCCGGTCCTTGAGAAGGTTAAACGAGTCTATTTGACGAAGTATCGTTGTGGTTTTGATGCGTGGGTGAGATTGGTTCTTGCTTAAGCCCGTAGCAGCCACGTAAAATTTGCAACAACAAAGTAGAGGACGTCTAACTTGTTTTTGCAGGGCATGTTGTGATGTGATATGGTCAAGACGTGATGCTATATTTTATTGTATGAGATGATCATGTTTTGTAACCGAAGTTATCGGCAACTGGCAGGAGCCATATGGTTGTCGCTTTATTGTATGAAATGCAATGCATACGTAATGCTTTACTTTATCACTAAGCGGTAGCGATAGTCGTAGAAGCATAAGATTGGCGAGACGACAACGATGCTACGATGGAGATCAAGGTGTCGCGCCGGTGACGATGGTGATCATGATGGTGCTGCAGAGATGGAGATCACGAAGCACAAGATGATGATGACCATATCATATCACTTATATTGATTTGCATGTGATGTTTATCTTTTATGCATCTTATCTTGCTTTGATTGACGGTAGCATTATAAGATAATCTCTCACTAAATTATCAAGAAGTGTTCTCCCGAGTATGCACCGTTGCCAAAGTTAAATCGTGCCCGGACACCACGTGATGATTGGGTGTGATAAGCTCTCGTCCATCTACAACGGGTGCAAGCCAGTTTTGCACACGAGAATACTCGAGTTATACTTGACGAGCCTAGCATATGCGAGATATGGCCTCGGAACACGGAGACCGAAAGGTCGGCGTGAATCATATAGTAGATATGATCAACATAAGATGTTCACCATTGAAAACTACTCCATCTCACGTGATGATCGGTTATGGTTTAGTTGATTTGGATCACGTGATCACTTAGATGACTAGAGAGATGTCTGTCTAAGTGGGAGTTCTTAAGTAATATGATTAATTGAACTTAAATTTATCATGAACCTAGTACCGATAGTATCTTGCTTGTCTATGTTTGATTGTAGATAGATGGCTCGTCTTTGTTGTTCCGTTGAATTTTAATCGTTCCTTGAGAAAACAAAGTTGAAAGATGATGGTAGCAATTACACGGATCGGGTCCATAACACGAGGATTATCCTCATTGCTGCACGTAAGAGTTACGTCTGGATGCACCGCTAGATGCCAACTGGTGCTAATGCTGGCGACGACGTTAAGAACGTCTGGCGAGCAAAGCTGATGACTACTCTATAGTTCGATGTGCCATGCTTTACGGCTTAGAACCGGGACTTCAACGATGTTTTGAGCGTCATGGAGCATATGAGATGTTCCAGAGTTGAAGTTGATATTCCAAGAATGCCCGGATTGAGAGATATGAAGTCTCCAATAAGTTCTATAGCTGCAAGATGGAGGAGAATAGTTACATCGGTGAGCACATACTCAAAATGTCCGGGTATTACAATCACTTGACTCAACCGGGAGTTAATCTTCCGGATGATTGTGTCATTGATGTAATTCTTCAATCACGCCACCAAGCTACAAAGGCTTCGTGATGAACTATAATATGCAAGGGTTAGTAAAGACTATACCGAGCTCTTCACAATGCTAAAGGCTGCGGAGGTAGAAATCAAGAAGGAGCATCAAGTGTTGATGGTCAATAAGACCACTAGTTTCAAGAAGAAAGGCAAAGGGAAGAAGAAGGAACTTCAAGAAGAACAGCAAGCAAGTTGCTGCTCAGAGAAGAAACCCAAGTCTGGACCTAAACCTGAAACTTAGTGCTTCTACCGCAAAGCAGTCGTCCTTTGGGCGGAACTGCCCCAAGTATTTGGCGGATAAGAAGGATGGCAAGGTGAACAAAGGTATATGTGATATACATGTTATTGATGTGTACCTTACTAGAGCTCGCAGATAGCACTGGTATTTGATCTTGGTTACATTGCTAATATTTGCAACTCAAACAGGACTACTGATTGCTTAACACGGCAAAGGACGAGGTGACGATCGCGTGGGAAATGGTTCCAAAGTCGATGTGATCGCGGTCGGCACGCTACCTCTACATCTACCTTGGGATTAGTTTTAGACCTAAATAATTGTTATTTGGTGCTGCGTTGAGCATGAACATTATATCTGGATCTTGTTTGATGCGAGACGGTTATTCATTTAAATCAGAGAATAATGGTTGTTCTATTTATATGAGTAATATCTTTTATGGTCATGCACCCCTAAAGAGTGGTCTATTTTTGATGAATCTCGATAGTAGTGATACACATATTCATAATGTTGAAGCCAAAAGATGCAGAGTTGATAATGATAGTGCAACTTATTTGTGGCACTGCCGTTTAGGTCATATCGGTATAAAGCGCATGAAGAAACTCCATATTGATGGACTTTTGGAGTCACTTGATTATGAATCACTTGGCACTTGCGAACCGTGCCTCATGGGCAAGATGACTAAAACCCCGTTCTCCGGCACTATGGAGAGAGCAACAGATTTGTTGGAAATCATACATACAGATGTATGTGGTCCGATGAATGTTGAGGCTCGTGGCGGATATCGTTATTTTCTCACCTTCACAGATGATTTAAGCAGATATGGGTATATCTACTTAATGAAACATAAGTCTGAAACATTTGAAAAGTTCAAAGAATTTCAGAGTGAAGTTGAAAATCATCGTAATAAGAAAATTAAGTTTCTACGATCGATCGTGGAGGTGAATATTTGAGTTACGAGTTTGGTCTACATTTGAAACAATGCGAATAGTTTAGCAACTCACGCCACCGGAACACCACAACAGAATGGTGTGTCCGAACATCGTAATCGCACTTTACTAGATATGGTGCGATCTATGATGTCTCTTACAGATTTACCGCTATCGTTTTGGGGTTATGCTCTTGAGGCGGCCGCATTCACCTGAATAGAACACCGTCAAAATCCGTTGAGGCGACACCTTATGAACTATGGTTTAGCAAGAAACCAAAGTTGTCGTTTCTTAAAGTTTGGGGATGCGATGCTTATGTGAAAAAGCTTCAACCCGATAAGCTCGAACCCAAATCGAGAAATGTGTCTTCATAGGATACCCAAAGGAGACAGTTGGGTACACCTTCTATCACAGATCCGAAGGCAAGACATTTGTTGCTAAGAATGGATCCTTTCTAGAGAAGGAGTTTCTCTCGAAAGAAGTGAGTGGGAGGAAAGTAGAACTTGATGAGGTAATTGTACCTTCTCCCTTACTTGAAAGTAGTTTGTCGCAGAAACCGTTTACGAGACATCTACACCAAATAGTGAGGAAGTTGATGATGTTGATCATGAAACTTGGATCAAGTTACTCTGAACCTCGTAGATCAACGAGTAAGATCTGCACTGAGTGGTACGGTAATCCTGTTCGAAGTCATGCTACTAGATCATGATGAACCTACGAACTATGAAGAAGCGATGGTGAGCCCAGATTCATAAAATGGCTTGAGGCCATGAAATCGAGATGGGATCCATGTATGAAAACAAAGTATGGACTTTGGTTGACTTGCCCGAGGGTCGGCAAGCAATAGAAAACAAGTGGATCTTCAAGAAGAAGACCGACGACGGTAATATTATCGTCTACAAAGCTCGACTTGTCGCAAAGGGTTTTCGACAAGTTCAAGGGATTGACTACGATGAGACCTTCTCACCCGTAGCGATGCTTAAGTCTGTCCGAATCATGTTAGCAATTGCCGCATTTTATGATTATGAAATTTGGCAAATGGATGTAAAGACGCATTCTGAATGGATTTACGGAAGAAGAGTTGTATATGATGCAACCGAGAAGGTTTTATCGATCCAAAGGAGCTAACAAAGTGTGCAAGCTCCAATGATCCATTTATGGACTGGTGCAAGCATCTCGGAGTGGGAACAAACGCTTTGATAGTGTGATCAAAGCATTTGGGTTCATCTGAGACTTTTGGAGAAGCTTTGTATTTACAAGAAAGTGAGTGGGAGCTGTGTAGCATTTACGATATTATATGTAGATGACATATTACTGATCGGAAATGATATAGAATTCTGGATAGCATAAAGGGATACTTGAATAAGAGTTTTCAATGAAAGACCTCGGTGAAGCTGCTTACATATTGGGCATCAAAATCTATAGAGATAGATCAAGACGCTTAATTGGACTTTCACAAAGCACATACCTTGACAAAATTTTGAAGAAGTTCAAAATGGATCAAGCAAAGAAAGGGTTCTTGCATGTGTTACAAGGTGTGAAGTTGAGTAAGACTCAATGCCCGACCACTGCAGAAGATAGAGAGAAAATGAAAGATGGTCCCTATGCTTCAGCCATAGGCTCTATCATGTATGCAATGTTGTGTACCAGACCTGATGTGTGCCTTGCTATAAGCTTAGCAGGAGGTACCAAAGTAATCCAGAATGGATCATCGGACAGCGTCAAGAACATCTGAAATACGAAAAGGACTAAGGATATGTTTCTCGATATGGAGGTGACAAAGAGCTCATCGTGGCAGTTACGTTGATGCAAGCTTTGACACGATCCGGACGATTCTAAATCGCAGACCGGATACGTATTTACACTAAACGGAGGAGCTGTCGGTTGGTGCAGTTCTAAACAAAGCGTCGTGGCGGGATCTACATGTGAAGCGGAGTACATAGCAGCCGGAAGCAGCTAATGAAGGAGTGCGGATGAAGGAGTTCATATCCGATCTAGGTGTCATACCTAGTGCATCGGGTCCAATGAAAATCTTCGTGACAATACGGAGCAATTGCCTTAGCAAAGGAATCCAGATTTCACAAGAGGACCAAGCACATCAAGAGACGCTTCAATTCCATCCGGATCTAGTCGGTGGGAGACATAGATATTTGCAAGATACATACGGATCTGAATGTAGCAGCACCGTTGACTAAGCCTCTTCCACGAGCAAAACATGATCAACACGAAGACTCCATGGGTGTTAGAATCATTACTATGTAATCTAGATTATTGACTCTAGTGCAAGTGGGAGGCTGAAGGAAATATACCCTAGAGGCAATAATAAAGTTATTATTTATTTCCTTATTTCATGATAAATGTTTATCATTCATGCTAGAATTGTATTAACCGAAACATGATACATGTGTGAATGCATAGACAAACAATATGTCACTAGTATGCCTCTACTAAACTAGCTTGTTAATCAAAGATGGTTATGTTTCCTAACCATGAACAAAGAGTTGTTATTTGATTAACAAGGTCACATCATTAGTTGAATGATCGATTGACATGACCCATTCCATTAGCTTAGCACACGATCGTTTAGTATGTTGCTACTGCTTTTATCCATGACTTATACATGTTCCTATAACTATGAGATTATGCAACTCCGTTTACGGAGGAACACTTTGGTACTACCAAACGTCACAACGTAATCGGGTGATTATAAAGGAGTACTACAGTGTCTCCAAAGGCGTATGTTGGGTTGGCGTATTTGAGATTAGGTTTTGTCACTCGATTGTCGGAGAGGTATCTCGGGCCCTCTCGTTAATACACATCACTGAAGCCTTGCAAGCATTACAACTAATGAGTTAGTTGTGAGATGATGTATTACGGAACGAGTAAAGAGACTTGCGATAACGAGATTGAACTAGGTATTGGATACCGACGATCGAATCTCGGGCAAGTAACATACCGATGACAAAGGGAACAACGTATGTTGTTATGCGGTCTGACCGATAAAGATCTTCGTAGAATATGTAGGAGCCAATACGGGCATCCAGGTCCCGCTATTGGTTATTGACCGGAGACGTGTCTCGGTCATGTCTACATTGTTCTCGAACCGTAGGGTCCGCACGCTTAAGGTTTCGATGACGGTTATATTATGAGTTTGTGTATTTTGATGTACCAAGAAGTTCGAGTCACGGATGTGATCACGGACATGACGAGGAGTCTCGAAATGGTCGAGACATAAAGATTGATATATTGGAAGCCTATATTTGGAGTTCGAATGGTTCCGGTGAAATCGGGATTTACCGAACACCGGGGTTACTGAACCCTCCGGGGTTATTGGGCCTTAGTGGGCCATGAGGGAGAAGAGGAAGGGCGGCCAGGGCAGGCCGCGCCTCCCCTAGTCCGAATAGGACAAGGAGAGGCGGCGCCCTTCCTCTTTCCTCCCCAATCCTACTCCAACTAGGAAGGGGGAGTCCTACTCGGTGGGAGTAGGACTCCTCCGCGCGCCTCCTCAAGGGCCGCCGCACCCCCTTGCTCCTTTATATCTGAGGCAGGGGGCACCCTAGAACACACAAGTTGATCCTTGAGATCGTTCCTTAGCCGTGTCGGTGCCCCTCCACCATATTCCACCTCGGTCATATTGTCGCAAAGCTTAGGCGAAGCCTGCGCGATAGAACATCAAGATCGTCACCACGCCGTCGTCTTGACGGAACTCTCCTCCCCAAAGCTCTCTTGGATTGGAGCCGAGGAGCGTCATCGAGCTGTCGTGTGTCAAGAACTTGGGGCGCCGGAGTAACGCGGGATCGGTCGGATCGCGAGGAGAGCGTCGACTACTTCCTCTACGTTGTGATCGCTTCGCTTGGTCTCACGAGGGCGTGGACAACACTCTCCCCTCTCGTTGCTATGCATCACCATGATCTTGCGTGTGCGTAGGAATTTTTTTGAAATTACTACGTTCCCAAACAAATGGGCTGGCCCAACCAACCTTGCGCATGAGCGCCGGCTGCTAAACTGGCGCATAAGGCGCCGTATAAGAGGTCTCACATTACTATGCTCATCCATGTTGCATGCTCCTCAAAGTTTGACATCTTGGGGAAATAAGGTTTTACATCTCTTACTCTGTTGGGGGATGCGGATTTTTTTAGCACCTGCACCCTGGCCGCGCTATCCTTGCCGGCACTGTACCTTGAGATACATGTCACAGATTCCAGTTTTAGTGTATCAGTTACCATGGCAGGTAGATGTTAAGTTCATTGGCGTCATAGGGTACTGTTCCACAGTAGGTTCTGTGAAATCTTGTCTTACACCGCCCCAGCATACAGACGTGCACCCGTGACTGCCAATGGCGACGCTCTGTACACACCACCCTGCTTGTTACTTATCGCTCAATGGATGGAAAGAACACAAATCTTTGCATGCATCGTCTCTCTCATTCTCATGAGTTGAGTGCTCGTCCGCCATGAATACAAGACGGAGCTCATGCAAGTGAAGGAAGAGAGAGAAGACCGAGCTAGCCAGCTCTAGTTGGAGCTCATGGATACTCTCTCTCTCTCTCTCTCACTCCCAACCTTCGCTCAATAGTTGGAGAGAACACAAATCTTTTCATGCATCTCTCATTCTCATGAGTTGGGCGCTCGTCCGCCATGAATACAAGATGGAGCTCATGCAAACTGAGGGAAGAGAGAGAAGACTGAGCTAGCCAGCTCTAGTTGGACCTCATGGATACTCTCTCTCTCTCTCTCCTTTTGCATGCATAATGCATCTCTCTCTCACTCTCATTTTTACTGTTTCAGTTCCTAACATGGGCAACCAAAAATTGAACAGGCCATCTACGCTGTTCTTCTTTTTTATAAAACAGAAGCAATGGAAATAGCAGGAGAAGTGCATGCGTGTGCGGTAAAATGACTCTCCATGGGTTTCAAGAAAATTGTCTGACCCGGTTGTCTTCTTGTACTACATGCGGTGTGAACAACTGTGGTTTGAACTCAGTATCATATACTCCAAACGTAGACTGATCACAGGGCATAGGCCTGTACATCCCAACAATGCCCGTGACTTTGTTTTGTCCCTGTGAATGACGCGGATCCCTAAGGAAACAAACGGCTGAGATAACCGGACCGGGGTGCAGATGCTCTAATATATATTTTCGCTCTGCTGGGTGGCCCGCTTGGAAAGAAGCACCCCGATCGATCTCATTCTCATGTGGAAAGCAGGTTTCTCTTACCAAATCCAAAACGGTTATGGATAAAAGATTTACTATGATCACGCCGTCAAGGAATATCCAGATCAGATCAACACGGTGGGTGCTTCTGCATCGAGCTACCGAGCACGCCATATGGCCCGCCATGAGAGCACCGGCCCCTGGGGCCTAGAGCTGTTCGAGGCCATCGCCATCTTCGTCGCCGGGATCGGCACGGCCGCCCTGGCCATAGACGGCTACCGGAGGAACCCCAGCGTCATCATCATCCTCCTAGGTGGTGCCCCCACCATCGTATTCTTCACGATCGCTGCACGCGTGTGCAGAGCTGCCCTTCGCAAAAGGAGAGACGACCAGGGCGCCGGCGGCGACGTGGAAAGAGGCTTGAATACCGTTGCCGGCCGTCATCAGCTCGAGCCCGTCGTCAGCCGTTTGCCGCCAAGCGCGCTCGCCCAACTCCACGCCATCTACGCGGAACGGGCACGCTCGGCTCAGGGCGCCGACGACCTTGAGGAGTGCGTTGTCTGCCTCGGCGAAGTGGGGAAAGGAGAGGAAATGAGGCGGCTGCCGGTCTGCCGGCACGTGTTCCACAGGCAATGCATCGAGCGGTGGCTGATCGAGCGCTCGACGTGCCCGGTATGTCGGCGCATCGTGCTCCGCGAGTTCCCGAACACCTGACTGTTTAACTGTTTGTGGATGATAGTTGCAACACTTTGTGTGTTGCTTTCTTTGGGATGGTGAACTTGTATGAGAATCTCAAATCCTACCCAGCCACTGTCGAGAGACCAGAGTATCAGGCACCACTTGCAGGCACCACTTGCAGTTCTGAGAGAAGATTTTGAAACAATCAATACATTTGTTTAGGGTGTTCCTCATGCATCCTGGATAAGTTAATTTTTGTTGCAGTCTATTTCAGATTTATTTACTTAAGCATCTCCAACGCCGACTCTAAAACGACCCGCAGCCGTCTGGATCACACAGTTCGGATGTGTTTTTCATCTAAGGCAAGCCTGCATCGGTCCGTTCGGCGGTCCAAACACACTTTTTCCCGCAAACCGAAAACAAATTGGAGGGTTTTTGGGAGCGTCCGGATCGCTGCCACGTCCACGTCTGACTAACCTACCCACAAAAACCCCTTTCGTGCACCCGCTCGTGTTCACCCGAAGCCAGCTGCCCGCATTCATGCCGGCCCAAGGCGGAAGCGACCGCTCACTGGAGCCGGCATTGAAGCGGCTCGCCGCCCACTGATCGCCGTCTTCTCTCCGCATTGAAACGTCCATGCCGGTGGAGGCCACCCTATAAATCTGCTGTGATCGATGTCGGCAACATTTCAGGCAGGTGGAGAAAGAAGCCATGCAGGCAAAGGCCGGCACGTCCGCGGCCACCGTGGACACCGAGGAAAAGTACATCATGAGAGGTCGCCGCCGCTCAGGTCCCACGAAGGCCACCGCCACCACGTCGCCGGGTTACACAGCCGGTATTTTGCCCGGTGAGCGGGGGCGTAGACCACGGCAACCGTCTTCCCCTGCCCAAAAACCAACGTTGATCCGTACTTCACGGAAGCGGAGGGAGGGTACTCTCCCCCACTCCCACAACATGAGGAAGACATGTTGTGGGAGTGGCGATCCGCCACAGCTGGCTGTAGACTAGTTTTACCGCAGCGCGATATAGTTTAGTTAAAATATGCCGGAAATGTAAATGTTTTCATCGGTTTGTATAAAAATCATATGGTTTTCATGTAATTTGTCTAGTTAGTTTAACGAGTGTTTGAAATGTATGCAGATAGTGTTGGATGGCCGGTTCCACATCCATATTCACGGACTGGTCCCTTTGCCCATGAATAGATGTGGAAGAAAATTTGTAAGTCAACATAGGTTGTAGATATCCTTATAAGTTTGTGCTTTTTACTGAAAATATTTCCAGGATTATATGGAGGGCTTAGAGCGTGAGTAATGAAAAAAGCAGCTCGAAACTTCCCGTGGATGCATGTGTTAAGTATCAATGCATGCCTTGCTCACCTTTCCGATTTCGTACGCTGTCCCAGTGTGGGTTTTCCATACTCATGTAGCTACACCTTCTATGTAGGTCGTTCAGTTTGCATCAAGATCTGTGTTATTTGATATAGAAATTTCTTTTTTATGTTCCTTTCAAACAAGAGAATATTTGACCTTGAAACTTTGCTGCTCAACAATATACAAGTATCACTCATTGTACAAAATGTTTTTTTTATGAAATCAAATTTCAAATTTGGAATGACTTGCTCCATTTTTTCAAATTTCTATTGCGCTAGAAATCCAAAAATTCTTCACATCAAAGTACTTGTATGATGTTTTTTTTTGTGGCCGTATGCATCACTCTGATGCAGAGGCCGGGGAGTCCCACCTTTTCGAAAAAAAACTTGTATGATGTTTTTTTTTTTGCGGGGGAAAGTACTTGTATGATGTTGATCTGCAAAGTTTCAAGTTGAAATATAATTTTAATTGGGAGAAACAAAAAATAGAAGTGAACTTCGGTGCAAAAATGAACGATGAGGATAGAAGGTGCAGCCATACCGGAGTAGAATCGCAGCTTTCCCATATTAGCCTGTTCGGATTCAGGCCACTCCATCAAATTCTCGGCTCCAATCCCGCTCCTAGATAGCTGGCTCCTCATGACAAATCAGGAGCAGGCAACTTGTTCGGCAACCAACTCCACTCCGTACTCTGGATTACTGGCTCCCCACCACACATCAACCTGGTATGACACCGATCAGTACAAGTATGTGTTCACTTCTGCCAAAAATGCACTAAAATGATGAGTTTACAGCAAATGATGCAGAAATTTCACACATAATTTCTTTGTGCAAAATTCACACATAATGAAATGTATCGTACAAAAGCACTTCAGTATGAGTTTGCTGAAATTACATGATTTTAGCAACATAAACAAATAGGATTTTTAGATGACAAACATGAATAAAAGCCACATAAATACATGTAATTTTAGACATCAATCTAGTTCTAGTGAAAGATCAAGCTAGGGTTACATGGTCAAGGGAGGACAGGGAGTTGCACGGGAGACAAAAAAGGATCGAGCGAACCGGTATGTTTTGCAGGGAGCGGCACCCGGAGTTCGGTTTCAGCGACTCTGTAAATTGAGCTACAGTTTTCTCCGCTCCCCTCTCCGTACTCCGCGGAGTAGTAGCGTTCGGCACCGCTCCGTCCGCTCCTGGAGCAGAGCAGGGGAGCGGAGTTGTTCTGAACAAGACCTTGGTGCGTATTAGACTAGTTTCAGAATAGCGATATACTAACAATACAATTTATCCCTACCAATTAAAATAAAGTTCTAACTTTTATGCTAAGTCAAACCTCTTTACAATTTTTTTTACCGATTTTCCTTTGGTCCATCTTGCTATATCGATGCACTCCAAAATAGTGCAGCTACAACTTCTTTTCTAACAAAACAACCCGCTTTCTTACTTTGAAAGAACAATTACATTGTCAATAAGAAAGGAATAATCATCGAATCAAGCACTAGAACAGGAGAATCGAGCCAGCCTAGCTAACTCATGAACGGTCATATTTGCTTCCCTATTACAGTGTATGAAGCCAGTGAAGCCAGTAAGAGGGAAAACACAAACAACGTGGTAATCATCAAAAAACTGTCGCCACTGCTTCTGCTGATCTTCCACCATTCTTCATGATTTGAACGACATCAAGGTTGTCTGAACCAATAGCAAGTCGATTACAACCCTCCGTTTGCGCTAGGTTGCGCCAGGTTCAGGTCAGTGCCAATGCTTCTGGAGTGAGCATAACTCTGTTCGGATTAAAGCTTACAGACCCCTCTCTGCGGTCTACCTAATCTTTCTCCCCTGTTTCTTATTGTGGCCCTCTCCTCACCCTGATTTTCTTCAACCAAATATTGACACGTCTAATTGCTTAATCTGACCGTTTCTTTGCGATACTCTCGTGCATGAGAGATCCTGACCATCTAACTGAAAGCAATGGATGAGATTTATCAACTGCATGGTCTTACCTTCATAACAGCAACTGCAGAGATTCTCCTCCCTTGTTATCATCGAAAAAAAAATTCAACACGCTGCAAATGGTCCTGACCATCTAATTGAAAGCAATGGATAAGATTTATCAACTGCATGGTGTTATCTTCATAATAGCAACTGCAAAGATTTTCCTATCTTGTTATCATCGAAAAAAATTTCAACACGCTGCAAATGGTCTCTTGCCAGACCACCAGGATGACACACACACAGAGTGTTGACAACGAATGGTACGTGCATGCTACGGTAATTTTGCTTGATCCAAAGTATGAGCACGTAAACTCCAAGATGGCCAGCTCGTCGACATCGATGAGCTCTTGCAGTCAGACGACACACGCCGCGTGAAAAGACAACCCAGTCAGACAAGACACCAGCACACACCTACTATAGGATTCTAAGGAAGCCCGTAGACCTAGCTCAAACTACAAACCGATAGCATCGGAACCGGCGTACGTGATTCCATCGCCGGCATGCCGCTCAAGCTCGCGCTCACCGTCGTTGCTCCGGTGGGCTTGACGTGCTGCATACTGAAACTGGCCGGCGTCCCCTGGCCAATCATCATCCGCATCGCCGGCGTCCTGCTCGCCTTCCTCTTCATCGCGGCGTTGTGCCAGCGCGCGCAGGCCCGCGCTAGGTCGCAACGCCAGCTCCTGCAAGATCCAGATGCGGGTCAGTCGTCCATGGCCGCGCTTCCGCGCGAACCGGCCGTCGGCCTAGGCCGGGCGGCGCTCGCCGGCCTGCCCGTGTACAAGTACGAGAAACTGAGGTGCGGCGGTGGAGAGGGGCACGAGTGCGCGGTGTGCCTCGCCGAGATCAAGCCCAAGGAGGTGGTGAAGCAGCTGCCGGCGTGCACGCACCTCTTCCATGACCGGTGCATCGACGAGTGGCTCTGGTCTCACAGGACGTGTCCCGTCTGCCGGTCTCCGGTCGATGCCTCCACTGTGCCGGCCGTGGAAGTTGCCGCCCGTGCTATGCAATCTGTTTAGGGTTTTCCTTCTTTTACATGAAAAATCATAGGAGTTTTAGAGGATTGGATTAGATCGTTAAGAATTTCCCATATGTTCATCACTAGTAACATTGGAAACATAAGGTGTTTTTCCTTTTGACCCAACTGCACTCTATTTTTTGGAGAAAATTTCCATCAACTAAAATCTCTTAGAGCATCTCCAACGCTGACCCGCAAATTTGCTCCAGCATTCATCGGCGGATAGGGGGATCAGTCCGCGATACGGATGCGGGAGCCGACCATCCAACGCTGACCCAAAAATTTGCTCCAGCATTCATCGGCGGATAGGGGGACCAGTCCGCCATACAAATGCGAAGCCGACCATCCAACGCTATCCGCATACAATTCAAGCCGCCGCATTTTAACAGACCGGATGATGAAGTCATGTACCTAGGGTAGGGTCATAGACCTGATCTAAGTACCCTACCCAAGGACACCCTCAGAAGAAACTGCCTTCCAGTCGACCAAGAGAGACTTCACTCGACGGACTCGAATGACTCGACCATGAAGATTCACTCGACCACTAGAAGATCAAGAACCACTCTGCATCATAACGGTCTGTTAAGTAGTCTTTATGACATTTAGGACACTTTATGTGAGGCGTTACCAGTAACGCCTAGACTTAATGTACTTTAAACCCTACATTACTGAGGGCCGGAGGGGTCTGGCGGATACTATATAAGCCACCCCCCTCCTCAGTGTAAAGGGTTCGCAGCCCTGTAATCCATACACACATAATCCACTCGACCGCCTCAGGGCTCCGAGACGTAGGGCTGTTACTTCCTCCGAGAAGGGCCTGAACTCGTACATTCCTTGTGTTTACAACTGCTCCATAGCTAGGATCTTGCCTCTCCATACCTACCCCCCATTCTACTGTCAGACTTAGAACCACGACAGTTGGCGCCCACCTTGGGGCAGGTGTCTTAGCGATTTTTGGAGAAGTTGCAATTCTTCCGATTACTTTCATCATGGTTGCTGGTGGAGTTTTGGTCGAGGGCCGCGAGATCCGTCTCGGCGCTCTCACCTTCATCGCCGATGACTCCGCTTGGCTCGGGAGGCTCCACTCGGCGTTGATCGCTCCCGTCCGGTGCGGCGCATTTCAGCGCGCATGTCCGCAGCGTTCTGCTGCGGCGACCGTCGACTCCATATCGGTCGACTCCTATCGTCCACCCTCCTGTCTCCCGCCAAAGCAAGCGCCTGGTGATCGAGGCTCCAGCGGTGGGTGCGGCCTGTGATGGCTCGCCAGACAGCCACCACCCAAGTTCGACAATCGAGCCCGACGAGTCCCTCTGGCTGCTCGATCTGTCGACCGCTCGTAGAGATCGCATCCGAGTGCGATAGCAGTGATCCAGCGGCGGAGGTCTTGATGGTCAATGGACCTCGTAGCCCTCCCGGCTTCCCCCGCAATGACGGGGTGGACGGTGGGGGCGACCCCGCTCAAGTCCATGAGGAGTACCAACCCGAGCCACTCAATTCCCTGCAAAGGGAAGAACTTCGCCGCAGGAACATGGATGCCCTGCATACTCCCATCGCGGGAGAAACCCCCGAGGCTCGCGCCTTGGAGGAGGCACGTTTGGCCAACTTGGCTGAATGCGCTCATCTGGAGAATCTTCAGCGAGCACTCGACGAGCGCGCGCGGCAACGAGTACCCGACTCCAGTCGACGTCAACTCTTCCTGCCGACTCACGTATACCGAACCCCGATTCAGAATTTAGCAGCTGCAACCCGTATAGCAGAGTCCATTCAGCCCTCTCAGTCGGAGGCTGGCGGAGGCTTGATGCGATCGAGACTTGCTCCGGCAGCGAGATCGAAATTCATCGTGTCGCAGTCACGCAATAGAATTCACAGTCGATCCGTCGCTGCGAATACGGTTCAGTCGGCTCATAGCCCCAGATCGCCTCCGCGGCGTGAAGGACGCGAGAATCGACGGGACCAATATGGTGAACGATACGATCGTGATGATAGGCGTCGAGTGCCCACTCCTCCCCCGAGGGGTGGGTCTTACGCTCCTCGACAGCAAGATGACAGGCGTCAACTCAGTGTGGGTGAAGAGCTCCGGTCGACCCCCGGGAACCAGGCTTCGATGCGCGATCCATCATCGTGCAAGGCTTGGTCGATCGGAACAGAGCTCATCGAGGTGGCCACGACAGAGATGCACCCACTAGCAGCCGAGTGCATGTTTCAGGTCCGGAATGTTTCAGCGAGGCTATCGAGCATGGTGATTCCCCCAACTTCAGGTTGGCGACTGGAGTAAGCAAGTTCACCGGTGAGTCTAAGCCTGAAACTTGGCTTGAGGACTACCGAGTGGCTGTACAGATCGGCGGTGGTAATGATGAGGTGGCCATGAAGCATTTGCCTCTCATGCTGGAAGGTTCGGCCAGAGCATGGTTGAATCAGTTAACCCCAAGCAGCATTTACACTTGGGAAGATCTTTCCCGAGTGTTCGTCAGAACATTTGAGGGAACTTGCAAGCGACCAGCAGGATTGACAGAGCTGCAAGTTTGTGTGCAGAAGTCGAATGAAACCTTAAGAGAGTATATTCAGAGATGGATCACTTTGCATCATACCGTGGAGAACGTGTCTGATCATCAGGCAGTCTGCGCCTTCAAGGATGGTGTTAAGAACAGAGAATTAAGTTTGAAGTTTGGTCGGACCAGAGATATGACCCTGAGTCGGATGATGGAAATTGCTACCAAGTACGCCAACGGCGAAGAGGAGGACCGACTCCGGAGCGGCAAATACAAGCCGAGTCAGTCGGAGAAGGGAAATTCCAGTCGGAAGCAGAAATGGAAAGCCGAACCGACGGCTCCTGGAAAGGCTCTGGCCGTGACTCAGGGCAAGTTCAAAGGAAAACGCAAAGGATCTTGGAACCCCAAGAAGGTGAAGGATAAAGAAGGAAATGACGTGATGGATATGCCGTGTCACATCCACATGAAGAAATACGAAGAGGGTAATATCATCTACCCGAAGCATACCACTCGACAGTGCCGACTCCTGATCCAGCAGTTCCAAGGTAAACAGCCCAAGGACAAGGAAAAAGAGTCGGACAAAGCTGAAGACAAGGAGGACAGTGAGGGAGGATATCCTCATGTTAACTCCACTCTGATGATCTTTGCGGATGTGGAAAGCAAGAGCCGACTGAAGGTTATTAACCGTGAGGTGAACATGGTCGCCCCGGCGACACCCAGTTATCTGAGATGGTCCCAAACTCCCATTATATTCGACCAGTCCGATCACCCGACTCATATAGCCACCCCTGGGAGGCAAGCTTTGGTGGTCGACCCGGTCGTCGAAGGCACTCGACTGACGAAGGTGCTGATGGACGGTGGTAGTGGGCTAAACTTATTGTATGCAGACACGCTAAAAGGGATGGGCATTCCGATGTCCCGACTGAGCACCAGCAACATGAGTTTCCATGGAGTTATACCCGGAAAGAAAGCCGTGTCGCTCGGTCAGATAGCTCTGGACGTGGTGTTTGGTGACTCAAAGCATTTCCGCAAAGAGAAGCTGACGTTTGAAGTTGTAGACTTTCAAAGCGCTTACCACGCTATTTTGGGGAGACCAGCTTACGCACGGTTCATGGCTCGACCATGTTACGTGTACCTCAAGCTGAAGATGCCCGGCCCCAAAGGTGTGATCACTGTCACTGGTGATCGGAAAAAAAGCAGAAGAATGTTTCCAGAAAGGCTCAAAGATTGCCGATTCCCAGGTGACAGCGGTCGAGCTAGAAGGATATAAGCAAAATGCAGATCCGAGTGATTTGTTGCGAGCCAAAAAGCCTGCCACAGAGTCAGCATTTCAGTCGTCCGGTGAGACGAAGCTGAAGGAAATATGCCCTAGAGGCAATAATAAAGTTATTATTTATTTCCTTATTTCATGATAAATGTTTATTATTCATGCTAGAATTGTATTAACCGGAAACACAATACATGTGTGAATACATAGACAAACAGAGTGTCACTAGTATGCCTCTACTAGACTAGCTTGTTAATCAAAGATGGTTAAGTTTCCTAACCATGAACAAGGAGTTGTTATTTGATTAACAAGGTCACATCATTAGTTGAATGATCTGATTGACATGACCCATTCCATTAGCTTAGCACACGATCGTTTAGTATGTTGCTACTGCTTTTATCCATGACTTATACATGTTTCTATAACTATGAGATTATGCAACTCCGTTTACGGAGGAACACTTTGGTACTACCAAACGTCACAACGTAATCGGGTGATTATAAAGGAGTACTACAGTGTCTCCAAAGGCGATGTTGGGTTGGCGTATTTGAGATTAGGTTTTGTCACTCCGATTGTCGGAGAGGTATCTCTGGCCCTCTCGGTAATACACATCACTTAAGCCTTGCAAGCATTACAACTAATGAGTTAGCTGTGAGATGATGTATTACGGAGCGAGTAAAGAGACTTGCGATAACGAGATTGAACTAGGTATTGGATACCGACGATCGAATCTCGGGCAAGTAACATACCGATGACAAAGGAACAACGATCTTGTTATGCGGTCGACCGATAAAGATCTTCGTAGAATATGTAGGAGCCAATATGGGCATCCGTGGTCCCGCTATTGGTTATTGACCGGAGACGGTCTCGGTCATGTCTACATTGTTCTCGAACCGTAGGGTCCGCACGCTTAAGGTTTCGATGACGGTTATATTATGAGTTTGTGTATTTTGATGTACCGAAGGAGTTCGGAGTCCCGGATGTAATCACGGACATGACGAGGAGTCTCGAAATGGTCGAGACATAAAGATTGATATATTGGACGGTTATATTCGGACACCGAAAGGTTCTCGAAGTTTCCGGAGAAAATCGAGTGCCGGGAGGTTACCGAACCCCGGGAAGTAATGGGCCTTAGTGGGCCAAGAGGGAGAGAGAGGGCCGCGCCAGAGGTGGCGCCCAGTCCGAATAGGACAGGGAGGCGCGCGCCCCCCCTCTCCTCTCCCTCTCCTTCCTTCCCCCTTCCTCCTTCCTAGTTGGACTAGGAAAGGGGAGTCCTACTCCCACTAGGAGGAGGACCCCCCCCCTTGGCGCGCCTCCTAGGGCCGGCCGGCCCTCCCCCTTGCTCCTTTATATACGGGGGCAGGGGGCACCCTAGAACACACAAGTTGATCCTTGAGATCGTTCCTTAGCCGTGTGCGGTGCCCCCCTCCACCATAATCCACCTCGGTCATATCGTAGCGGTGCTTAGGCGAAGCCTGCGTCGATAGAACATCAAGATCGCCACCACGCCGTCATCTTGTGGAACTCTCTCTCCCCGAAGCTCTGCTGGATCGGAGCCCGTGGAGCGTCACCGAGCTGTACGTGTGTCAAGAACTCGGAGGCGCCGGAGTAACGGCGCTGGGATCGGTTGGATCGCGAGGAGAACGTACGACTACTTCCTCTACGTTGTGAACGCTTCGCTTCGGTTCACGAGGGTATGTAGACAACACTCTCCCTCTCTTTGCTATGCATCACCATGATCTTGCGTGTGCGTGGGAAATTTTTGAAATTACTACGTTCCCCAACAAAGGCATCCGAGCCTAGGTTTTATGGTTTGATGTTTTGCACGAGTAGAACACAAGTGAGTTGTGGGCGATACAAGTCATACTACCTACCAAAGATGTCATATTTTGGTTCAGCGGTATTGTGAGATGAAGCGGCCGGACCGACATTACGCGTGACGCTTACGCGAGACTGGTTTCACCGCTCTGAGCATCGTGCTTAAAGGTGACCGCGGGTGTCTGTCTCTCTCACTTTAGTTGAACTGAGTATGGCTCGCCCGGTCCTTGAGAAGGTTAAACGGAGTCTATTTGACGAATATCGTTGTGGTTTTGATGCGTAGGTGAGATTGGTTCTTGCCTAAGCCCGTAGCAGCCACGTAAAATTTGCAACAACAAAGTAGAGGACGTCTAACTTGTTGTTGCAGGGCATGTTGTGATGTGATATGGTCAAGACGTGATGCTATATTTTATTGTATGAGATGATCATGTTTTGTAACCAAAGTTATCGGCAATCGGCTGGAGCCATATGGTTGTCGCTTATTGTATGAAATGCAAGCATACATAATTGCTTTACTTTATCACTAGGCGGTAGCGATAGTCGAGAAGCAATAGATGGCGTGGCGACAACGATGCTACGATGGAGATCAAGGTGTTGCGCCGGTGACGATGGTGATCACGACGGTGCTTGGAGATGGAGATCACAAGCACAAGATGATGATGGCCATATCATATCACTTATATTGATTGCATGTGATGTTTATCCTTTATGCATCTTATCTTGCTTTGATTGACGGTAGCATTTTAAGATGATCTCTCACTAAAATTATCAAGTAGTGTTCTCCCGAGTATGCACCGTTGCCAAAGTTAAATCGTGCCGAGACACCACGTGATGATCGGGTGTGATAAGCTCTCGTCCATCTACAACGGGTGCAAGCCAGTTTTGCACACGCAGAATACTCAGTTATACTTGACGAGCCTAGCATATGCGAGATATGGCCTCGGAACACGGAGACCGAAAGGTCGGCGTGAATCATATAGTAGATATGATCAACATAAGATGTTCACCATTGTAAACTACTCCATCTCACGTGATGATCGGTTATGGTTTAGTTGATTTGGATCACGTGATCACTTAGATGACTAGAGAGATGTCTGTCTAAGTGGGAGTTCTTAAGTAATATGATTAATTGAACTTAAATTTATCATGAACTTAGTACTGATAGTATCTTGCTTGTCTATGTTTGTTTGTAGATAGATGGCTCGTCTTTGTTGTTCCGTTGAATTTTAATGCGTTCCTTGAGAAAGCAAAGTTGAAAGATGATGGTAGCAATTACACGGACTGGATCCGTAACCTAAGGATTATCCTCATTGCTGCACGTAAGAGTTACGCCTGGATGCACCGCTGGGTGCGAACTGCTTCTGATGTAACCGACGACGTTAAGAACGTCTGCGAGCAAAGCTGATGACTACTCTATAGTTCAATGTGCCATGCTTTACGGCTTAGAACCGGGTCTTCAACGACGTTTTGAACGTCATGGAGCATATGAGATGTTCCAGGAGTTGAAGTTGATATTTCAACAGAATGCCCGGATTGAGAGATATGAAGTCTCCAATAAGTTCTATAGCTGCAAGATGGACGAGAATGGGTCTGTCAGTGAGCACATACTCAAAATGTCTGGGTATTACAATCACTTGACTCAACCGGGAGTTAATCTTCCGGATGATTGTGTCATTGATGAATTCTTCAATCACGCCACCAAGCTACAAAGGCTTCGTGATGAACTATAATATGCAAGGGTTAGTAAAGACTATACCGAGCTCTTCGCAATGCTAAAAGCTGCGGAGGTAGAAATCAAGAAGGAGCATCAAGTGTTGATGGTCAATAAGACCACTAGTTTCAAGAAGAAAGGCAAAGGGAAGAAGAAGGAACTTCAAGAAGAACAGCAAGCAAGTTGCTGCTCAGAGAAGAAACCCAAGTCTGGACCTAAACCTGAAATCGAGTGCTTCTACCGCAAGCGACTAGTCCTTTGAAGCGGAAATGCCCCAAGTATTTGGCGGATAAGAAGGATGGCAAGGTGAACAAAGGTATATGTGATATACATGTTATTGATGTGTACCTTACTAGAGCTCGCAGAGCACTGGGTATTTGATACTTGGTTACATTGCTAATATTTGCAACTCAAAGGGGACTACGGATTGCTTAACACCGCAAAGGACGAGGTGACGATCGCGTGGGAAATGGTTCCAAAGTCGATGTGATCGCGGTCGGCACGCTACCTCTACATCTACCTTCGGGATTAGTATTAGACCTAAATAATTGTTATTTGGTGCCCGCGTTGAGCATGAACATTATATCTGGATCTTGTTTGATGCGAGACGGTTATTCATTTAAATCGAGAGAATAATGGTTGTTCTATTTATATGAGTAATATCTTTTATGGTCATGCACCCTTGAAGAGTGGTCTATTTTGATGAATCTCGATAGTAGTGATACACATATTCATAATGTTGAAACCAAAAGATGCAGAGTTGATAATGATAGTGCAACTTATTTGTGGCACTTGCCGTTTAGGTCATATCGGTATAAAGCGCATGAAGAAACTCCATCTTGATGGACTTTTGGAGTCACTTGATTATGAATCACTTGGCACTTATGAACCGTGCCTCATGGGCAAGATGACTAAAACGCCGTTCTCGGTACTATGGAGAGAGCAACAGATTTGTTGGAAATCATACATACTGATGTATGTGGTCCGATGAATGTTGAGGCTCGTGGCGGATATCGTTATTTTCTCACCTTCACAGATGATTTAAGCGAGATATGGGTATATCTACTTAATGAAACATAAGTCTGAAACATTTGAAAAGTTCAAAGAATTTCAGAGTGAAGTTGAAAATCATCGTAATAAGAAAATTAAGTTTCTACGATCTGATCGTGGAGGTGAATATTTGAGTTCGAGTTTGGTCTACATTTGAAACAATGCGAATAGTTTAAGAACTCACGCCACCCGAACACCGTAACGTAATGGTGTGTCCGAACGTCAGAATCGCACTTTGCTAGATATGGTGCGATCTATGATGTCTCTTCTGATTTACCGCTATTGTTTTGGGGTTATGCTCTTGAGGCGGCCGCATTCACACTGAATAGAACACCGTCAAAATCCGTTGAGACGACACCTTATGAACTATGGTTTAGCAAGAAACCAAAGTTGTCGTTTCTTAAAGTTTGGGGATGCGATGCTTATGTGAAAAAGCTTCAACCTGATAAGCTCGAACCCAAGTCAGAGAAATGTGTCTTCATAGGATACCCAAAGGAGACAGTTGGGTACACCTTCTATCACAGATCCGAAGGCAAGACATTTGTTGCCAAGAATGGATCCTTTCTAGAGAAGGAGTTTCTCTCGAAAGAAGTGAGTGGGAGGAAAGTAGAACTTGATGAGGTAACTGTACCTTCTCCCTTATTTGAGAGTAGTTTATCGCAGAAACCGGTTTCTGAGACATCTACACCAAATAGTGAGGAAGTTGATGATGATGATGATGAAACTTCAGATCAAGTTACTACAGAACCTCGTAGATCAACCAGAGTAAGATCCGCACCAGAGTGGTACGGTAATCCTGTTCTGGAAGTCATGCTACTAGATCATGATGAACCTACGAACTATGAAGAAGCGATGGTGAGCCCAGATTCCACAAAATGGCTTGAGGCTATGAAATCTGAGATGGGATCCATGTATGAAAGCAAAGTGTGGACTTTGGTTGACTTGCCCGAGGGTCGGCAAGCAATACAAAACAAGTGGATCTTCAAGAAGAAGACTGACGCCGACGGTAATGTTACTGTCTACAAAGCTCGACTTGTCGCAAAGGGCTTTCGACAAGTTCAAGGGATTGACTACGATGAGACCTTCTCACCCGTAGCGATGCTTAAGTCTGTCTGAATCATGTTAGCAATTGCCGCATTTTATGATTATGAAATTTGGCAAATGGATGTAAAGACTGCATTCCTGAATGGATTTCTACAAGAAGAGTTGTATATGATGCAACCGGAAGGTTTTATCGATCCAAAGGGAGCTAACAAAGTGTGCAAGCTCCAGCGATCCATTTATGGACTGGTGCAAGCATCTCGGAGTTGGAATAAACGCTTTGATAGTGTGATCAAAGCATTTGGGTTTATATGAGACTTTTGGAGAAGCTGTATTTACAAGAAAGTGAGTGGGAGCTCAGAGCATTTCTCGATATTATATGTAGATGACATATTACTAATCGGAAATGATATAGAATTTCTGGATAGCATAAAGGTATACTTGAATAAGAGTTTTTCAATGAAAGACCTCGGTGAAGCTGCTTACATATTGGGCATCAAAATCTATAGAGATAGATCAAGACGCTTAATTGGACTTTCACAAAGCACATACCTTGACAAAATTTTGAAGAAGTTCAAAATGGATCAAGCAAAGAAAGGGTTCTTGCCTGTGTTACAAGGTGTGAAGTTGAGTAAGACTCAATGCCCGACCACCGCAGAAGATAGAGAGAAAATGAAAGATGTTCCCTATGCCTCAGCCATAGGCTCTATCATGTATGCAATGCTGTGTACCAGACTTGATGTGTGCCTTGCTATAAGCTTAGCAAGGAGGTACCAAAGTAATCCAGAGTGGATCATCGACAGCGGTCAAGAACATCCCAAATACCGAAAAGGACTAAGGATATGTTTCTCGATATGGAGGTGACAAAGAGCTCATCAGAACAGTTACGTTGATGCAAGCTTTGACACCGATCCGGACGATTCTAAATCGCAGACCGGATACGATTTACACTAAGCGGAGGAGCTGTCGGTTGGTGCAGTTCTAAACAAAGCGTCGTGCTGGATCTACATGTGAAGCGGAGTACATAGCAGCTTCGAAGCAGCTAATGAAGGAGTCGGATGAAGGAGTTCATATCCGATCTAGGTGTCATACCTAGTGCATCGGGTCCAATGAAAATCTTCTGTGACAATCTCGGAGCAATTGCCTTAGCAAAGGAATCCAGATTTCACAAGAGGACCAAGCACATCAAGAGACGCTTCAATTCCATCCGAGATTTAGTCCGTGGGAGACATAGAGATTTGCAAGATACACACGGATCTGAATGTAGCGCAACCGTTGACTAAGCCTCTTCCACGAGCAAAACATGATCAACACCAAGACTCCATGGGTGTTAGAATCATTACAATGTAATCTAGATTATTGACTCTAGTGCAAGTGGGAGATCAAGGAAATATGCCCTAGAGGCAATAATAAAGTTATTATTTATTTCCTTATTTCATGATAAATGTTTATTATTCATGCTAGAATTATATTAACCGAAACATAATACATGTGTGAATACATAGACAAACAGTGTCACTAGTATGCCTCTACTAGACTAGCTTGTTAATCAAAGATGGTTAAGTTTCCTAACCATGAACAAGGAGTTGTTATTTGATTAACAAGGTCACATCATTAGTTGAATGATCGATTGACATGACCCATTCCATTAGCTTAGCACACGATCGTTTAGTATGTTGCTACTTGCTTTTATCCATGACTTATACATGTTCCTATAACTATGAGATTATGCAACTCCGTTTACGGAGGAACACTTTGGGTACTACCAAACGTCACAACGTAATCGGGTGATTATAAAGGAGTACTACAGTGTCTCCAAAGGCGGATGTTGGGTTGGCGTATTTGAGATTAGGTTTTGTCACTCCGATTGTCGGAGAGGTATCTCTGGGCCCTCTCGGTAATACACATCACTTAAGCCTTGCAAGCATTACAACTAATGAGTTAGCTGTGAGATGATGTATTACGGAACGAGTAAAGAGACTTGCCGTAACGAGATTGAACTAGGTATTGGATACCGACGATCGAATCTCGAGGCAAGTAACATACCGATGACAAAGGGAACAACGTATCTTGTTATGCGGTCGACCGATAAAGATCTTCGTAGAATATGTAGGAGCCAATATGGGCATCCAGGTCCGCTATTGGTTATTGACCGGAGACGTGTCTCGGTCATGTCTACATTGTTCTCGAACCGTAGGGTCCGCACGCTTAAGGTTTCGATGACGGTTATATTATGAGTTTGTGTATTTTGATGTACCAAGGAGTTCGAGTCCGGATGTAATCACGGACATGACGAGGAGTCTCGAAATGGTCGAGACATAAAGATTGATATATTGGGCGGTTATATTCGGACACGGAAAGGTTCCGGAAGTTTCGGAGAAAACCGGAGTGCCGAGGGGTTACCGGAACCCCGGGAAGTAATGGGCCTTAGTGGGCCAAGAGGGAGAGAGGGGCCGCGCCAGAGGTGGCGCCCCGGGGAGTCCGAATAGGACAGGAGGGGGGGCGCGCCCCTTCCCTCTCCTCTCCCTCTCCTTCCTTCCCCTTCCTCCTTCCTAGTTGGACTACGAAAGGGGAGTCCTACTCCCACTAGGAGGAGGACTCCCCCCCTTGTGCGCCTCCTAGGGCCGGCCGCCCTCCCCTTGCTCCTTTATATACGGGCAGGGGGCACCCTAGAACACACAAGTTGATCCTTGAGATCGTTCCTTAGCCGTGTCGGTGCCCCCTCCACCATAATCCACCTCGGTCATATCGTGGCGGTGCTTAGGTGAAGCCTGCGTCGGTAGAACATCAAGATCGTCACCACGCCGTCGGCTTGACGGAACACTCTCCCCGGCTCTGCTGGATCGGAGCCCGTGGGCGTCACCGAGCTGTACGTGTGTCAAGAACTCGAGGCGCCGAGTAACGGCGCTGGGATCGGTTGGATCGCGAGGAGAACGTCGACTACTTCCTCTACATTGTGAACGCTTCGCTTCGGTCTCACGAGGGCGTGAGACAACACTCTCCCCTCTCGTTGCTATGCATCACCATGATCTTGCGTGTGCGTAGGAAATTTTTTGAAATTACTACGTTCCCCAACAGAAGCCTGTTCACATCCACCCGACTGATCCCAGTGCAGCTCCGACCCATATCTCCACAACACTCGACCCTAAATAGGAAGAAGCGCTCATCCAGTTCCTCCGTGAGAACTGGGACATCTTTGCGTGGAAGCCTGCTGACATGCCGGGTGTTCCCAGGGGACTGGCTGAGCATCGCCTTAGAGTCGACTCAGCAGCAAAACCAGTCAAGGAACATCTTCGGCGGTCCGCCGTCCAGAAGAGAAAAGCTATTGGTGAGGAGGTGGCTCGACTATTGGCGGCAGGATTTATCCGAGAGATATACCACTCCGAGTGGCTCGCCAATGTCGTCATGGTCCCCAAGAAGGACAAGTCACTCCGCATGTGCATCGACTTCAAACACATCAATCGGGCCTGCCCGAAAGATCATTTTCCTCTCCCTCGCATCGATCAAATTGTTGACTCGACTGCTGGATGCAAGAGATTGTCTTTTCTAGACGCCTATTCCGGGTACCATCAGATCCGTCTGTACGGATCCGATGAGATCAAAACAGCTTTCATCACTCCATTCGGGTGCTTCTGCTATATTACCATGCCATTCGGCCTCAAGAATGCCGGAGCCACGTTCATGCGAATGATTCAAAAGTGTTTGCTCACTCAAATCAGTCGGAATGTGGAAGCGTACATGGACGATATCGTGGTCAAGTCGCGAAAGGGTTCCGACCTGCTGACTGACCTCGCCGAAACATTTGCCAACCTCAGGAGGTATGATATCAAGCTCAATCCGTCAAAGTGCACATTTGGAGGTCCAGGTGGAAAGTTACTCGGTTTTCTCGTTTCCAAACGAGGAATCGACGCTAACCCAGAAAAAGTTGGCACTATACTCCGAATGAAATGCCCTGTGTGAGTGCACGACGTTCAAAAGCTTACTGGATGCTTGGCCGCATTAAGTCGATTCATCTCACGACTCGGTGAAAAGGCATTGCCTCTTTATCGACTGATGAAGTAGGCAGACAAGTTCGAGTAGACTCCAGAAGCTGATGCAGCGTTTGCCGAGCTAAAAGCTCTGCTCTCCACCCAGCCGGTGCTTGCTGCTCCAATCAGCAAAGAGCCTCTGTTGCTTTATATCGCAACCACAGGACAAGTCGTCAGTACAGTACTTACGGTCGAGCGGGAAGAAGAAGGGAAAGCCTTTAAAGTTCAGCGCCCAGTGTACTATCTATCTGAAGTTTTGACCCCATCAAAGCGAAGATATCCTCATTATCAGAAGCTTGTGTATGGGATCTACATGACCACGAAGAAGGTTGCTCATTATTTCTCTGATCATTCCATTACAGTCGTCGGCGATGCTCCACTTTTAGAGATTCTGCACAACAGAGATGCAACTGGTCGAGTGGCGAAATGGGCGATTGAACTCCTTCCCCTTGATATCAAGTTTGAGGCAAAGAAAGCCATTAAGTCCCAAGCAATAGCAGATTTCCTTGCCGAGTGGATTGAACAACAGCAGCCGACTCAAGTTCACTCGGAGCATTGGACCATGTTCTTTGATGGCTCTAAGATGTTGAATGGTTCCGGTGCTGGGGTTGTCCTGGTTTCCCCCAGAGGAGATAAGCTCAAATATGTGCTCCAGATTCACTTTGATTCCTCCAACAATGAGGCAGAATACGAGGCCCTTTTGTATGGGTTGCGCATGGCCATTTCACTCGGCGTCCGTCGCCTTATGGTCTATGGCAACTCGGATTTGGTGATCAACCAAGTGATGAAGGAGTGGGACGTTAGAAGCCCAGCCATGACTGGATACTGCAATGCAGTGAGGAAGCTAGAAAAGAAGTTTGAGGGGTTATAGCTTCATCATATACCCCGACTGAAGAGTCAAGCGGCTGATGATTTGGCGAAGATAGGTTCCAAGAGAGAAGCCATTCCCAGTGGTGTGTTCTTGGAGCATATCCATACTCCATCAGTCAAAGAAGATCCTTTCACCGAAGAAGCTCCGCGGCCCAAGAGTGCCATAGATCCGACTGAAGTTGAAGTCCCAGCAGTGGTCGACTTGGTCATGGAGGTTTTAGTGATCACTCCCGACTGGACAGTTCCATACATCGCGTATATCTTGAGAAAAGAGCTCCCGGAGGACGAGGAAGAGGCTCGACAGATCGTCCGTTGATCCAAGGCCTTTACTGTGATCAAAGGACAGTTGTACAGAGAGAGCGCGACTGGAGTTGTCAGAAGTGCATAACGCCAGAAGAAGGTCGAATAATCCTTGATGACATCCACTCAGGGACCTGTGGCCATCATGCGTCCTCTCGGACCATTGTGGCCAAAGCATACCGAGCTGGATTTTATTGGCCAAGGGCGAATGAGATGGCAAAGGAGATAGTGGACAAGTGCGAGGGATGTCAGTTTTACTCCAACATGTCACATAAGCCTGCGTCAGCTCTGAAGACCATACCACTTATCTGGCCCTTCGCAGTATGGGGATTGGACATGGTGGGCCCCTTAAGGACAGGTCGAAGCGATTTCACGCATGTACTGGTGGCAGTCGACAAGTTCACCAAGTGGATTGAGGCTAAACCCATCAAGAACCTTGATGTCGGTACTGCTGTTAGCTTCATCAGGGAACTGATATTCAGATATGGAGTCCCGCACAGCATCATCACAGACAATGGACCAAACTTCGATTCGGAGGAATTCAGAGATTTCTGCACTTCTCAAGGCACACGAGTCGACTACGCTTCGGTCGCCCATCCACAGTCGAATGGACAAGTGGAGGGAGCCAATGGCTTGATCCTTAAAGGGTTGAAACCCCGACTGATGCGTGACCTTAAGCATGCGGCTGGAGCATGGGGCGATGAACTTCCCTCGGTGCTTTGGGGTCTGAGGACCACGCCTAATAGGTCGACCGGAAGGACCCCATTCTTCTTGGTCTATGGAGCTGAAGCGGTCTTGCCGAGTGATCTGCTCCACAACGCTCCTCGAGTTGAGCTCTACTCTGAAGCTGAAGCAGAACAAGCGCGGCAGGATGCAGTCGACCTCCTAGAAGAAGAAAGGGAGATGGCTCTGATCCGATCGACCATCTACCAACAAGACTTGCGTCGCTTCCACGCCAGAAACGTGAAGAGTCGAGCCTTCCAGGAAGGAGATTTAGTTCTCCGAGTGGATCAGCAGAAACCACATAAGCTTGCTCCTTATTGGGAAGGACCCTTCATCGTTACCAAGGTTCTTCACAATGGAGCGTACCGTCTCTACAACGTCGAGCACAAAATTGACGAGCCCCGAGCTTGGAACGCGGAGCTACTCCGCCCATTTTACACTTAAGTTTTCACTCGGATGAGTTGTAATAAAAGTACTTCTGTAGTTCATGTTTTGCAAGATAATAGTGTCATAATTTCCCCAATGATTTTTGTCACTTTTATTTGTTCAGTAAAATTTCCCCCTCAGTGGGTGACTTAGCTGCGAATCCGTTTCGCCTAAGTTTGTAAAAAAATCCTTGCCGAGTGGTGAGCCAGCCTCCCACTCGGGGGCTTAGCTGCGAATCCGTTTCGCCTAAGTTTCTATAAAATCCTACCGAGTGGTGGGCCAGACTCCCACTCGGGGGCTTAGCTGCAGTCCAAGTACTCGCCTAAGTTTGAATAAAATCCTACCGAGTGGTGAGCCAGACTCCCACTCGGGGGCTTAGCTGCAGTCCAAGTACTCGCCTAAGTTTCAATAAAATCCTACCGAGTGGTGAGCCAGACTCCCACTCGGGGGCTTAGCTGCAGTCCAAGTACTCGCCTAAGTTTCAATAAAATCCTACCGAGTGATGAGCCAGACTCTCACTCGGGGGCTTAGCTGCAGTCTAAGTACTCGCCTAAGTTCAAATAGAACGTGCGCTCGCAACGAGGACGAGGTGCGGGTTGACTGCGACCCACTTCTCCGAGCTACGCCACAAGTACAACGTGCGGTCGCAAGGAGGACGAGGTGCAGGTCGACTGCGACCCTCTCCTCCGAGCTACGCCACAAGTACAACGTGCGGTCGCAAGAAGGACGAGGTACAGGTCGACTGCGACCCTCTCCTTCGAGCTACGCCACAAGTACAACGTGAAAATCCTACTGAGTGGAGAGCAGACCTCCCACTCGGGGGCTTAGCTGCAGCCCAGTGCTCGCCTAGGTTATAAAAATCCTACCGAGTGGAGAGCAGACCTCTCACTCGAAGGCTTAGCTGCAGCCCAGTGCTCGCCTAAGTTATAAAAATCCTACTGAGTGGAGAGCAGACCTCCCACTCGGAGGCTTAGCTGCAGCCCAGTGCTCGCCTAAGTTATAAAAATCCTACTGAGTGGAGAGCAGACCTCTCACTCGGAGGCTTAGCTGCAGCCCAGTGCTCGCCTAAGTTATAAAAATCCTACCGAGTGGAGAGCAGACCTCCCACTCGGAGGCTTAGCTGCAGCTCAGTGCTCTCCTAAGTTATAAAAATCCTACCGAGTGGAGAGCACACCTCCCACTCGGGGGCTTAGCTGCAGCCCAGTGCTCGCCTAAGTTTTGAAAATCCTACCGAGTGGAGAGCACGCCTCCCACTCGGAGGCTTAGCTGCAGCCCAGTGCTTGCCTAAGTGAATTGGGGAACAAGTCGATTGCAATGAGCACCTCGCTTTAACCTGCAAAAGACATCTCAAGCCAAATGCAAGCATATTCAAACGTCGAATCCAAGTTCGGATAGATACCTAACGGAACCGAAAGTGCTCAGGCGCTAGGCCTGTTAAGGTTTGTCGGTCCAGTCGACATACCGAGGCAAATTTAAAATGTCAAGCTCAAGAAGTTTTTTACCCCTCCTGTGGAGGGCTGGAAGGTGCAACAAACTCATCAAGGTCGATTCCATCCGCGATCCGAGTGGCAGCAGCGATGAAAGTCTCCATGAAAGACCGGAAATCATGCTTCTTGGTGTTAGCCACCCGAAGAGCCGCCAGCTTGTCTTCTCGTGCATCCTTGCAATGGACTCGGGCCAGACACAGAGCGACATCTGCACCGCACCTGGCAGAAGACTTCTTCCACTCCTGCACTCGACCAGGAACTGTGTTTAGTCGAGTCATCAGAGACTCGAGGTCATTCTGGAGCGTCTCCCTGGGCCAGAGCGTAGTGTCAATGCGGGAAGTGGCGACCTTCAGCCTTGCGAGATAATCAATGACAGCAGCAACACGAGACTCGAGCCGGAACACGTTCATGGCGACTTCATCATTCACCGGAGAGTTGATGGGGTCCAGGTTTGGTTCCAGTCGACCAGTCTCCTCTTCAAAGTTTTGGCAAAATTCTGCAAGCACAACCACCGAGTCAAGACAACAGTTGAATGGAAAGATCACTGTAAAAATACTTGCTTGGTGCAAAGGTTTACCTTCGAGCATGAGGAACAGCTTCTTGGCGAGTCCGCCCAGATAAGCCTCCAGATCTTTCTTCTTTCCCACCAACTCACTGGCTTTGTCGTTCAGGGCAATCTTGTCACTTTTCAGTCGACTCACTTCTTTATTGGCAATATCAAGAGCAGCTTTCAGATTGGTGTTTTCTTCTTCAAGCCTGGTGACCGAAGCCAACTTCTCGTCTGCGAGCTTGGTCTTCTCTAAAGCTGTCTTCTGCATCTCAGCTAGCTCAAGGTCTTTCTTCTTCTGGGCCTCCTTCACTTTGCCTGCAAAGTTACAGCAAAATCAGACTTTGAAACAAATGAGGGGCAAAAGCAGTCGTCGAGGCCTCACCAAACATACCTTTGGTCTCCTCCTTTGCCTTCGCCAAATTCTCCTAGACCAGCTTCAGATCAAGCTCGAGTTGGATATGTTTGTTCTCCAACTCGGTGTAACGAGCCGCAAGGTCGCATGATTTCTACGAAGAACCAATCGAAAAAATGTCAAGGACAATTCGCTTCCGAGTGACTAAAGAAAAATCTTACGTTTCTAAGACTACAGCCGAATGCAAACATTCAACCGTAGTCTCGGGGACTACACCTAGTGGGTGCACTCAGCGTGCCCCCACTAGTTCTATCAAGGAAGAGTCGACCAGTCGACCAACAACCAAAAAAAAAACAGGACGTATTCTTCAGACTGTAGTCAACTACCAGCAGTCGACCACAGTCTCGGGGACTACACCCAGTGGGTGCACTCAGCGTGCCCCCACCAGTTTGAGAAATCCATTCGACCTAGTCGAATGAAGGAAGAACTTAACTTATAAAGCCTATGGTCGACTGCCAGCATTCCACCATAGCCTTGGGGACTACACCCAGTGGGTGCACTCATGCCCCCACTAACCTGGAATTTCAATCGACACACCCAGTGGATGGAGGACTACTACGGATTTCAGAAAGAAGAATTTTCAGATATCATATCCCAATGTAACAGCGATGACCGATCGACCAACGTTGCTTTGAAGAGCGGAACCGCGTCATAGGCTGCTGGCTAGCCTCCCGGATGGCCTTCACCTGCTCCATCATGACTCCCGCCTGGCGTATCGCTTCTTTTGCAGCACTGGCTTGGTCCTCTGGGACGTAGTGGGTCGAGAAGAGTGAAGGCTGTGCAGCACTCGTCAATGGCACCGCGAAAGATACGGTGGGCCGAGTGGTGTTCTCCCCCTCCGCGACCAGTGTCTCGGGTGCTGTCACGTCCTGAGTTACCCTGCCAGCAGACGCTTTCCTGCTCCTCCTTTGCCTCAGCGGTTCCTCATCGTCGTCGTCGTCAGGAAGGGTGATAACGACATTGGATGGAGCTACAGAAAAGAATCAGAATTAGAGACTAAGAGCCAATCGACTAAAAGACGGAATTACGAGTCATACCAGGTTTTGAAGTGGCAGCGTCTTCCATCTCATGATCGTCAGCCCTAGCTGAGGTGTCAGAAGTAGCAGCACTGCGATTCCAAAAGACAGTCGGTTGATTTATGAGTCGACCAAAGATAAGTTCATGGGGAACGGAAAAACTCAAGCAACATCATTACCCTGAGATAGTGGGGATCGACACCTTCATCTTCGGCAAGACCTTCGCCGGCTTCGATGGCGCCATTCGAGATTGCTTCGGAGCCTTCTCAGTCGGCGCCGGAGAAGTGGTCCGAGGGCGCTTGGTTGACTGCGCGACAGCCGCGACCCCCTTGCCACGTTCAGTCGCAGGGTCATGGACAAGCTTCGATCGCCTTTCCGAGCGAGGCGGTGCAACTTCCTCCTCCTCCTCCTCTTCTTCCTCCCCATCAGAGTCATCATCGTCATCATCATCAGCAGCGTCCGAATCCCAGTCCTCCTGGCTTTCGCCCCCACTTCCTTCCTCCTCTTCAGTCGGCGTCTGTGCTCCATTGGGCATCGAGTATAGTTCGGTGAAGGCCTGACGGACAGCAAAATCAAGATCAATCGACCAATTTGCAGCGAAAGCAGAATAAGTATTGCAAGATTACAATTGGGGATAAAGTGGGCATACCTTGTCTGGAGTGCTAGAATGGTCGAGTGGTGGAATCCTCCTGGCTCCTCGAGGGTTGTCTTTATTCCACGTGACCGCGCCATCCACCTCTCCAAAGGTGGTGTCGCCGATTTATTCGGATGGACCCGAGTTTCATCCTCGGTTCCATAGTACAGCCACATACAATGGTCTCGGTACTGAAGTGGCTGGATGCGCCGCCTAAGGAAGACCTCCGAAGATCCATACCCGCTCCTCCTTCCTAACTAAGCTGGACTATACGCCCATCAACATCTTCACTTGGGCTTTCTCCTCGGGGAGCACCTTCGTGGAAGAGGGCTTGTTTGCTCGGTCCATGGAGAACGGAGGAGACCACTCGACCGCCTGCGTCGACTGCCTCGGCAGAGAACCAAGTCGATCGCCATCCTCCTCGACCGACTCGGGGAGAGTCATGGCCGGAAAGGTGCTCTTGCTCCCCATCTGAATCCCCAGACCCCCACACATCTGAATAACCTTGGTCTTATCGTCATCTGGGCTCACCTTTTTCACTGTCTGAGAACAACAAGTGAATATGTGCTTGAACAGACCCCAGTGCGGTCGGCAGCCCAGGAAGTTCTCGCACATGGACACGAAGGCAGCAAGGTAGGCGATGGAATTCGGATTTAAGTGGTGGAGTTGCGCCCCAAAGAAATTCAAGAAACCACGGAAGAAAACACTCGGAGGCAGAGAAAATCCACGGTCAACGTGGGTGGCCAGAAGAACACACTCACCCTCCTGCGGCTGTGGTTGCCACTCGTTCCCCGGGAGCCTCGCTGCCCCGTGGGGAATCAAACCCTCGTTGGCCATCTCGGTGAGATCCCTCTTGGTGATGGTCGAGCGGATCCAATCCCCTTGCACCCAACCGTGCGGCAGGCGGGACCTTGACGAGGATCCGCCCCGACTGGTCGCCCTCCCTTTCGCCTTCCCCGTCGCCGTCGCCTTCTTCGCGCGCTCCAGAGCCGCCGTCTTCTCCTTCACCATTGTTGCAGGTGAAGCGTGCGAGGAGTGGTTGGGCGAGGGCGAGAGCAGGCGCGGTGGGCGGAGGCGGAGAGGACATAAGGAGAAGTGGAGAGGTACTGTTCAAAAAACCCTCGCCGGGCACATTTATAAGGCCGCTTCCGAGTGAATGACAAGTGGGCCCAGGCAATCCAATCACATCCCGAAACAGTCGCGCGTACGCGATACGTGGCGAAAAAGACGGCGCGGGGATCGAGGCGTCTATGCCCTATCCCATCTGAGCGCTGCTGTCCGCCCCGCTTCGCGCGCTTCCCCAAAATTCAGATCCCACAAAATCCGCGAACAGCAGATCGATCTGTCAGACAAGAGATTTCCTGCGATCCGTCGCTCGGAGATTGCTAAGTTTAAAAGTTCACTCGACTAGAGAAAAGAATGGATCAAGGCGATTGAAAGAAAAGTTGCTGTTATCAATAAAGAGATTATTGGTCCAAGATGATACATGTCCAGAACACAAAAGCAGGTCGAAAATATTGTCAACTCCTTCCTCACTCAAACCTCGATCCATTCGGGGGCTAATGATGAAGTCATGTACCTAGGGTAGGGTCATAGACCTGATCTAAGTACCCTACCCAAGGACACCCTCAGAAGAAACTGCCTTCCAGTAGACCAAGAGAGACTTCACTCGACGGACTCGAAGGACTCGACCATGAAGATTCACTCGACCACTAGAAGATCAAGAACCACTCTGCATCATAACGGTCTGTAATTAAGTAGTCTTTATAGCATTTAGGACACTTTATGTGAGGCGTTACTAGTAACGCCTAGACTTAATGTACTTTAAACCCTGCATTACTGAGGGCCGGAGGGGTCTGGCGGACACTATATAAGCCACCCCCCTCCTCAGTGTAAAGGGTTCGCACCCCTGTAATCCATACACACATAATCCGCTCGACCTCCTCAGGGCTCCGAGACGTAGGGCTGTTACTTCCTCCGAGAAGGGCCTGAACTCGTACATTCCTTGTGTTTACAACTGCTTCATAGCTAGGATCTTGCCTCTCCATACCTACCCCCCATTCTACTGTCAGACTTAGAAGCACGACACCGGACAAAATTCATGCAAACCCGACGAATTCATCTCAATTTGGATATAAAATAGCACAAATAATCCATGCATAACATACAAATAAGTCTAATACAACAATAGTACAAATTAAACGAGATTAACTGGATTAATAGGATGTTCAACAATTTTTTCATGAACTGATCATGTCGTCCCACACATATTGCCTCTTCCGCTTCATCCAACAGTGTATGCATCTAAATGACCGTCCCTCTGTACATCACGACAGCGCGTACGGGCTACACAATGTGTAGAGCAACATTGAGTAAAAGAATGATTCAATCGACAACTTGAGCAAGAAGAAGCAAAACTTACGATCTCCTCCGCTGCCGCGCGCAATGACCACCTTGCCTCCAGCCAATCAATCGTGTCATAAAACTTGGCGACAGTGGTCTGGATGGCGTACCATCTATATGATAACGACCTCACATTGCGTTGTTGGATGACGTAAATGTCGTAGGACGCAATGTGCTTTTGTGTGTGAAACGAATCATGCACACGCTGCCAGAAGAGCCCCCTTCTGTGCCTGCCCGTGAAATCCGCGAATATGGCCAAACATGCATCGTACAACAACTCATCCTCCATTGTCGAGTACCCCCGCCATCCTTTCGTACTCGATAAAAATGACATGGCGTTCGAAATTAGCTCAATGACATTTGACCAAACACCTATCAAGCATAGACTCAGCCATGGACGTGGTCGACGGAGGAAGAGGAGTGTACCTGGCCACAACGGGTCCTGGGTGGACGACACCATCCTAAAAGGCGAGTGCACATCCCGATGAGCCGGAGCTATGGCGGCACGGCGAACGGATCCGTCCGTCGGTCAGGCGCTATCCTCTCAGGAGCGGCGGAGTGCAATGCGGACTGCCATTGCCTCCTCGAATCCACACGAGATGACACCCCAATCGACGGATCTGGACTAGTCGGAGTCCGATCCACTGTCAGACGTGGCGGAGAAGGCCGGAATCCCTCGGAGATGAGCTCGGATGGCGGAGAGGAGTGGAGTGAAGTGGCTAGGGTTTGCTCTGGCGAGCGGATGGGGACGGATATAAGTGGGGTCGGATGGACTAGCATGGGCGGGGTCCCATGTGGCGGGCGTGCCCGGACGCCCCATATCCACCCCATATTTGGGCTGGATATAGGGGGTGCCGGTCAGCCCGGGCATTTGAGACCTGTTTGAGACATCTGTCTGAGTCGAATAAACGTGACCGATCAGTGACCGAACGTATGAGGCGGGTTTGAGAGGTCCGGTTGTAGATGTTCTAACTTTGCTTTTAATTTACAGGAAAAACCACGTCTGGACTACTCGAGAGACCAATACAGTCCCTCGTTGGATGTCAGAATAGATCTGAACAACACGATCCAAAGGTGTGCGGACGGTTTGAGGGTTTAGCGAGATGGCCTTGTAGCATTGCTCCGCCGTCGAATCGGATCCTCTGCTTGTGCTAAGATCATCAGTCAAAGTCATGTCACGGCCGACTGCTCGGTTGATTCGGGATACGCTTTGGACTTTGCTGCAAAACGCTGGTACTGCTAAAACCAGTACGGTACGGACCCGGCGTCCAGGTGACTGGATAATACGGTGCACGTTCGCATCTCCGAATCCAGCCGAGAAGTCAAACCCGAGTCGAAAAAACTGCACCTACGACGCTCAATCTGAATCCGAAAGCAATCCGCAGCTCTGCTGCGTCTATATATATTTCAACGGAAGCAGGCCAGGCCTCCAGAGAAAGTCGAGCAGCACGGAAAGCGTTCTATCGTAGGGCTGCCACCGCGTCGAACAGAACTCCCGGCGATCAGAACAGAACGCCGCCGCAGGAGCAGCAGCAAGTCCCGTCTGCCGCCATGGACGACGGCGCCGCCGCCGTCCGGTCGGTGTGGGCCGACAACTTCAAGGCCGAGTCCGCCGCCTTCCGCCAGATCGCGCCGCACGCCACGCACGTCGCGCTGAACGTGCAGTACCCGGGCTGCGTGGTCCGCGGCGACGCCCGGAAGAGCCACTACGACATGACCGCCGAGGAGCGGTACCAGGTGGTCCGGGCCAACGTGGCCCTCCTGAAGCCGCTCCAGGTGGGGCTCGCCATCCGCACCGGCGACGGCGGGCGGTTCGCGTGGGAGTTCAACCTGCGCGGGTTCGACGTCGCCTCGGGCCTCGACGCGAGGGACCCCGGCTCCGTCGCCTACCTCGCCCGCCGCGGGGTCGACTTCGGCCGGCTCCCCGAGTCCGGCATCCCCGGGCACGAGCTCCGCTGGATGCTGCGGGACTCCGGCCTGCTCGGGGCCCCGGCGTCGTGGGCGACGTTCGCCGGCGCGTACCACGTCGGCTACTTCGCGGCCATGATGTCCGGCGAGAAGCTTCCGGACGACGTGGGCGCCTTCATGGAGATGGTGCGCCTGCTCCTGGGGCCGTCCGTGTACGACGTGAAGCGGCTGGCGAGGCAGCACGACCAGAGGTGCGTCGGCGCGCTGAGCCACATCGTGAAGCAGCTCGGCGTGGTGCAGCCCGATGAGCCGAAGCCGACGCCCGCCGGCACAGGTAGCACGCTGGCGCTCCTGGCCTTCGAGACGTTGAAGGAGAAGCTTGGCGCCAACGCGGAGAAGTACCGCGGCCAATTGTGTGGGCTTCAGGCTGTTTAACGATATTACACGAGACCAACCGATGTGTTGCAATAATAGCCCAAAGCAGATGATTATTAAGTGTGTACTTTTTAGTAGTCTAGTCACTAAAAGCATTCATCTTATTCGTAGGAGCGCAAGTGCATTGATCTTAAGTATGTACTACTCGACTGGATATGATGTATACGTGACTTTCTTGTACTGTTGCATTTATTTGAAATACAGAAAATCCGAGCCATTGACGTTTTGTATGAATTATATATGTATTTCCTTGAGGCTGGCTCACATCAGTAATATATATGTATCTATGTATGTAAGAAGGGAATACTCTGTTTACAAATAAAGTGCAATTCAAGGGTGGGTTTACAGGAATATCGTATGAAGTTGAGCTGCACATAAGGTGTGTAGTTCAAAGATGACATGACAGGAAGCATTTTTGTTTCAGAAACAGCAGAGAAAGGAACAAGACAGCCATCAGCAGTGCATCTCAGATCAATAACATCACAAAATCCGAATGAGCTAATAGAATGGTTACAAGAAAAGGGTCACCAGAGATTTGGAGCCATAAACTCCAACCAGAACGGGCAATTTTGCACGTCTCATGTAGCGTAATGTTCTACCAGAAGAATAATGGCACCGCACAGGAAAATGACACATCTAAGTGATATGGTTTCTTTTGGTTCACCGTCAGTAAACCATCACTAGGATTCTACTGTGTGAAAAAGACAAGGACAGCAAACACGCATGCTATGTTCATTCCAACCAAACCAGAGCGAGTGAATATACATCCAAGAGGAAATAATATTTGCCTGAGATGACATGCCAATGTGTGATTCCATGTAATTTCACCAGTAGTGGGACCTGAATCATCAAATGCCTCCATCGGCCTTAGTCCTCGTAACTGACACGCATCTGATCAGGCCTTATGCCACTATCAAGCAAAAACTTATTCACCCTAGGTAGCAGGTCATTTCCCTCCGAGCATATGATTTCAACAATCTCAAGCTGCTCACATGTAAATGATATATCCTCCAGCTCGCCAGTGATTGTAGGTATATCCTGCGTTTCATATTCAGGCTGGCAAATAAAAAGGAACAGTTTTATCTTTACAGTAAATGCACCAACACTCGTAGAAGGATAAATGCTACGGAGAAGACCATATACCTGGTATAGTTCAAGAGTTAGCTTCTTTAGACTAGGTGAGTTCTGTAGGAAGACTATCAGTGCATAGAAGTCTCCATGCACGCACGAACTATGAAGAGTCAGGTTTATAAGATTACCAAATGTTGGGCACCATCTGTAGTTATCTTTCATCTCCACCTGCAAATAATTGAAAGGATTAAGACAGAACATTAAAACCATGCTATTCTTCCATTTATTTTCTGTGCTTCAACAAACTTGCCAAAATATCAGGAGGGAGTTAACAAAATGTGATTACGCTTCTGACTGTGTGCCATTGAAAATCTTAGAGCTATAGCTTTGGAGCACATTGGATACAAAAAAATCACAGCACAAATAGAGATCATGTTAACCATAAACTTACACAATCGTATACTTATTTTTCGTTCCTCAATAGTCATGGAACACATGTGATTAAATCAGCATGGTTGTGTCACATGACATTCTGTTGCTTTGGTCCAATCTGTTTGTATGAGTTGGCAATGTGGTCTCAACAATTGCTGAAGCACTTTACATTAGTATGCTGATGAAGCTATATTATAACCAAGTTACTGCACTAAGAATGAGCATATGAAATGAGATATTTTGGTCAACAATTGTAACCCACTCATTGCTCCAGTTTTATTATGGAAACATAATATATTTTGGTCAACAATTCGATGAATCTACAAAATGAGCATATGAAGAGTGTAGACAACATTAGTCATCCTATCAAGTGGTTAGGTCTGCACTTACGATACGCAATGACTCCTCCAGTTTAATAATACAGACAAAATGTGCTTAGGTCGCAGATTATAGTGTAGATTAATATATGGAGAAATGTGATCTACCAACAAAAGGAGGCGTCATAGATAGGCGTTTCAAACCAAGAAGCTCACCTTTGTAACGCCATAATAGAAGTTCAAACTTCTAACATGAGAGAGGCCTCCAAGAAACTGCTTGATACCATCCGCATCACAAAATCTGATTGTCACCCATAAAAGTACTACTGACGCCGTCTCTAGAGATGTCATGTTCTTTAGTACAGGTAGCCTGGCCGCGGAAGGACACCATTTGAAGGACTGAGAAGTGAGGTTTGGAGCAGAAATAGAAGCCTGGTCACCATCGTCAAATGAGAACATAACATCATCAGCGAGGGTCAAAGCCTTCAGTGTATTGGAGAAAATATCAAGGTCCTGAATGTTGGTGTTCGATAGCAGTAGATACTCCAATACTGGGCAGCCCATTTGGAGGTGCTTAAAGAAACCTTGGATCAGATTAGCATTGCAGATGTGCAGTCTTTTCAGGTACGCTGAAGTGAATGCCACAGGAGCGAGCTGCAAATATTCGTTCTGAGTGACAACCTTGACAGCATGAGCCTTGTACTGTAACACATGGGCGATCCATAGGTTAGCATCGACGGAGTCATCTTCAGCGTAGTCACCGTCAGTGGGCAACCTGTACTCGAGCCGGAACACCTCCAGGTCAACGGGTCTACGGAGCATCAGCAAACGGTTGACGAACCTATAAGCCGATGCTGCGGAGTAGACACCGGACTCATTCCATGCCCAAATAGCGCATCTTCCACCTCCGAATCTAAGTGTACCTCCATAAGAAGTTCCCATGGCCATCTAGAGCAGATCGAAAGCTACGCCCCTGGCCGTCAGGTCAGATTCGGAAGTCTAAACTTCACGGCCAACGTCCGCGGAGACTTGATCTTCGACGGGCTCGAGCCACAGCCAAGCGAGCCGCACTGTTACGATGGGCATGATCTAGCTCTACCGCCGAACAGTGCCTTGGTGGCCGCACACGAATCCGCTTCGGCCTTTAGTCCGGAGCCGATCGCCCAGATCGAGGATCGGTGGATGGACACCGCCTCGGGGGCTTCAACTTCCACGGCGATGGAGCCGGACACTAATCTTGTCCCCCGCGAAACTCGTGATTCCGAGGTGCCGGACTCTGAACCTCCCACGCCCCTACCAATCGATTCGGATTGGGCGCCGGTTATGGAATTCACCGCCGCGGACATCTTCCAACACTCGCCCTTTGGCGACATCCTAAATTCGCTAAAGCCGCCTCGTTATCGGAGAGTCTGGCCGACTATGGCCGGATGGTTGGGATACGGATGACGAAGAAATTCAGAACCCACCCACCACCCACTTTGTAGCCATCGCCGGCGATCTAACCGACAGGTTAGACTATGACCAAGACATCGACGGAATAGACGACGATGCCGGAGACGAAACAGAACCAGCGCCTACGGGCACGGAGGACCACCCGTCATATGACATATATATGGTGGATACCCCAAAAGAGAGCGATAACGAGGACCAACGGGCCGCGTCAGAAGATAACCCTGCCGACAAACAACCAAAACGGCGGCGCAGACGCCGCCCTAAGTCCCGCCTCGACAACAACAACGCTCCTAAGGACACCGCAATACAGCAGGGCACACAAGTGGACGACGAACATGCAGATAAGCAACCGTCCGAACAGGATGAGTCAAATAATCAGTCCAAGCCCGGCGAAAATGACAGTCCGGACGATCTCACGCCGGACACGCTGCCGGAGGGTCAAAACCTTTGGAAAAGACTCGTCAACACTGCAAGAAGCTTGAAGAAGGAAAAGCGGAAGCTCAAAACAGCGGAGGACACACTCAGAATGAGGTGGAGCAAAGTTCTTAAAACTGCAGATAAATACGGAAGTGGCCACCAATCAAAGAGCTACCCGAAGCGCAAGCTGCTACCAGAATTCGACGAGGAGGCCATAGAGGCCCCACAGTCAAAAAATAAATAGGCTGCCTGGTTGGATAGAGGGCCAGATGATAGGCCTAATTCTGAAAGCGGCGCCGCACATAAACCAACTAATGAACTTGGAAAAACAGATGGCCCAGCCAGGTCCATCTACGGGCCAAAGAAGAAGGCCCCAGGAAGCAAGGCAACACATCAAGTGTCCGAAGATAGTGGCACACCCAAATACAGGGCGCCGCACACCCACTATGTTTCACCAATGAGGTGTTGGACCACGAATTCCCAGCAGGATTTAAACCCATAAACATAGAGGCCTACGATGGAACAACAGACCACAGAGTCTGGATAGAAGATTATATACTACATATACACATGGCCGAGGAGATGATCTCCACACCATAAAATACCTACCCTCAAGCTCAAAGGGCCAGCCAGTCATTGGCTTAAAAGCCTCCTGTAAAACACTGTGGGAAGTTGGGAAGAGCTCGAGGACGCGTTTAGAGCAAATTTTCAAGGGACTTATGTCCGCCCTCCGGATGCGGATGATCTAAGTCACATAACTCAACAGCCCGGAGAGTCAGCGCGCAAATTCTAGAACAGGTTCCTCACCAAAAAGAACCAAATAGTCGACTGTCCGGACGCCGAAGCCTTAGCAGCTTTTAAACACAACGTCCAAGACGAATGGCTTGCCAGACACCTCGGCCAAGAAAAACCGAGGACAATGTCCGCGCTAACAAGCCTCATGACCCGCTTCAGGCGGAGAGGATAGCTAGCTAGCAAGACGCAGCACCAGCGACCCAAGTACATCCGAGATAAGAGATGGAACGAAAATCACGGCGCAGAAAAGAGCAGCGCCGAATAAAGAGAAAAGCCCAAAGAGCACGGCAGCCAACGCCGGATTCAAAAGCTCGCGCCAAACAACAAAACACCGCTTAAGGACGACAGCGATGAGCTGTCCAACTTAAACAAGATTTTGGGTCGGATATGTTAAATCCACAGTACCCCCGGAAGGCCTGCAAACCACACCCATCGAGATTGTTGGGTTTTTAAACAGTCCGTCCGACTAAACGCCGAACACAAGGGGCGACGCGTCAGCGAAGACGATAAACCCCACCAGCAGAAAGCACCGAAAACAAAAGACTTTCCCACAAGGGGTCAAAGCAGAAAACTCACTTCATGTGATAATACGGAAAAATAGTGCGGCACTTTCTAAAAAGAGCCTCGCACGGTCCAACCCAGCAGACCATAGAGATTGGATATCAAAACCAATCACTTTCGACCAACTGGATTATTCCAGAAGTGTTCGAAACGCGGGACGGACTGCCCTGGTATTGGATCCCATAATCGACGGACTACAATTTACTAAAGTCCTAATGGGCGGAGGCAGCGACTTAAACCTGCTATATTTAAACACAATCTGCAAGATGGGGATAGACCCTACTAAAATTTGACACAGCCGCACTTCCTTCAAAGGAGTGACGCTAGGCCCTTACGCCAAGTGCACAGGCTCCCTACTACTAGAAGTTGTGTTCGGATCACCGAACAACTTTTGACGCGAAAAACTAATTTTTCATATCGTCCCATTTAAAAGTGGATATCAAGCACTCTTGGGACGAACGGCTTTTGTCCGCTTCAACGCCATACCAGACATTCTGCCTCTTACACTCAAGATGCCCGGTCCATGTGGCATCATTTCAGTGCGAGGGTCACTTAAAGACCCCGGACACAGATAGACGAGTCCGGCTTCAGTAGGCTAGGGGCTCCCTAGCCGCACACCCCTTCACAGGTGGCTGCGCGCACAAATAACCGCGAGTTCATACAAACCCCGCTTTACTTATTTATATTTCTTATTTCACACATACCTTTTTCGCACGAGTTGTTTTCAAACTAAAGTTCCTCTCCTTTTACAGATGAACAACGTGCACACCCGTCCAGGATAACGGCACAACGGAGACACAGGCGCAGACGTGCAGTAGGGACCCGTTGCGAGGATTCTTTTCAGATTAAGACCCTGCGTAAACCTTTTTTACTGTCTCTTGTTGTCATTCTTCCTTGGTTTCTTCCTATAACCAAAGTGGAGCCTGACGTTTTGGCATCGGCCGCGTCAGAGGACCATGCTCGTACCTGGACACTAGGGGCTTAGGGCATTGTTCTGCCCATTATTATAAAGACCGAACACCTTAGGGAGTGTTTGGCGTCTCGAGTTAGGCATTATATGCATCAGCTCAATCATGTCTTTGGTCAAATGTTGGGTTTGCCCGGCTCCGTGTTTTGCTGCCTTTACGCTCAGATCATCGGCTAACGCGCACCAGGAGAACTATCGCGATTGTGCCCAGCCTAATTTGGCGAGCACCTCAAGAGAGAAAGCCGAAGTCGACCGTCATGATATAGCGAGAGACCGTCAACCACTCGATCGACTACCGAATGTTTAGAATTCCGCTGACGAAGGACCGCTTTCGGTCAGCACACACGCACTCGAACTCGAGAAGCGCGGTGCCCCAAGTGGGCTATATCGTAGCCCCACCCTCAAACTCCAATCGCTAAGTGAAAGTTATAAAGCATTATAGTCCGGATTGCCTCGCTTGCTACGCTACCACCTCCTTAACAGACCGAGACGCCGGATTAAGTGTGAAAACACGCTATTTTTATAACACCCCGCACCTTGTGCGTGGGGGTCAAGAAGACTGCAATCTTTCGGTCATACAAATGTATACGTAAACGGCAAGATAGGAGAAATTTTACTACTTGGGACGCACAAGTATTAAAAGCATTCATAACATAATCATTGTTTTATAAGCTAAAACGCTCATTTGAACGTGACATTTTTGAGCATCGCGACTTTAGTACACGAAGCGCCACGCATAACTTCCCCAAATAGTGCTCGGCGGGAGCCGCTTTCATCCGAACCCTAGGCGGCAATAGCGGTGGCATCCATCTCGTCCAATGTGTCTTCACACGGCAAGAGCCATCTGCAGCGCCTTCGATGCAGGCCGACCGCTTCATCTCCTTGATATGCGGCACCGCTCCAAGAAATTGCTGCAAGAAGTCGAAATAGCTCGTCGCCTTGGGCCTCTCGCCGCATATGAGCCACGATGTCGGTCATGGCAAGTCCGGACAATCTATTTAGCTCGCCCATTCGCCAATCGATCGGTCAACGGAAGTGAACGATCCGGACTATGGAATTGAGACCAAAATAGCTCTTCCGCCTTGTGATCCTTCCGCTCCGGAAGTGCTCAACGGCATCACCGCACTTGCGCTAAGTCCATATACGGATCCTCCGGACTCCACAGCCGGCCAAGTTGAGCATACTTTTGATCCGTAAACTCGCGACGCAGCGTAAAAGGCTTGCCACCACGATATCTCCGCCCGGCGAACTCCTCCTTCATGGCCCATTGCAGAACGGGCATCCTTGGCCTCGGTGGTGGCCTTCCCAGTGTCTTCCCGCCCGATAAGCGCCTTTTCAAGAGCCTCATTGCGGTCGGCAGATCTTTTAATTTCACGCCAATTCGCCATCTCTTCCCTGTTAGGCAAGTGCAGCCTTTTCGCTTTCAACTCCTCGCCGCCCTCGAGGCAGCCGCGTCACTCCTTCGGGCTTGCTCCTTAGCTTGAGCAAGTTCGCCCAAGGCTCTCCACAGCAGCAGCAGACCGTCAGATCACAAAGATATAATTTATCGAGGAGGGCTTTGACCCCTTAATAAAGCGATCGCGGAGAACTCATTTACCTTGCGACTCGCCAAGTCGCCGGTTGACAAGTGCGATGTCCATATTCGCCACGCCAAGTTGCCGCATTAGCTCGGCAACTCCACTAGTCCGGCTAGCCCTCGACTATCCGCCACCGCATAGGAACGGTGGCATTCATTACTTATGATTTTGATCCTCGGCGCGCTGTCGCTTTCGACAACCTACCGAGTCTCGGGGCTACTATCTATACAGGCGCACTTTTATGTGCAAAACTCAAAAAAGAGGTGCGCCATTCTCGCAGCACTCAAATCCCGCCAAAGAAACTCAGAAGCGGCATTACGCAATCCGCTCTCGGCGGATTTAAATCCTTCCAATCACCATACGCATCAACGCACGGTGATCTTCTCGAGATGGACGCCTCTCAAGCAGATTCTTCGCTTCCCGGCGGATACTAGCGGGCGCCGAACTCTCCGCCCCTCCGGACTCGGGATACCCTCCGTGACGATACTTCAGCTCGCTCGCCCTATCTCGACGGCAAGCAGCAGACGGAGGCGTTTCGCTCTCCATCATCTCCAGAAGAAGGTCCCCCGAAGACGAACTCATCTGAGAAGGCTACAAATCTGAACTGCAAGATAAAAATTTCGGTTACCCACAGAAGCACAAATGGAGGTATTTTCTTACTAATGAACTCCCCTTTTCATACTCACGGCTCGTTGGAGGGCTGATCCTTTGGCGATGATTGTACGTCCGGATTCTCCCCGGACGCCGGACCCCCCGGTGAAGATCTCTTCCCCCATTTAGGGGCTTTGGCCTCTGGATCTTCGGAGGCGGTCCTCTTCTCCCCCTGGAAGGAGGGGTTTTTGATTCCCCCCTCTTCAGACGCCCCATTGGGCGAAATAATAGCTCCTCTATTTTCCCCATCGCTCCCTTCTACGGGCACGACCTCCAACATTCTGACCAGCACGGGCTCCAGTGCGGTCTCTGGGAGGGGAGCCGGACAACTTATCAGCTTCGATCGCGCTACCCACTCCTGTGAAGAGTAATGGGTCAGGAGGCAAACTCTAGAAAAGCAGATAAACGGAACGTCCGGACTCTGAGCTATTTACCTGAGTATCCGGCGACAGCAGCTTAGGCTGCGGCCTCAACAATTCCGACACGCCACCTGCGGTCCGTAGAACAACTTGTACATCTCCACGGGTGTCGCACCCATGAAGTGTTGGAGAATTCGAGGTCCCTCCGGGTTGAACTCCCATAGACGGAGAGGACGGCGTTTGCAGGGCGTAAGACACCGATTAGCATAACCTCGCATCACTACGACCATATTGATCTCCCTCGCTTGAGGTCTCGAACCGCCTCGCAATGAGGGCACGCTCTTGGACGGCCCCCAATTGAGCCCTTGGTCGACCCACGACATCAATCGGCGTGGAGGTCCCGGCGGAATGAAGGCGGCGACTTTTGCTTGCTGCCTTCGACCGGTGATATAGAACCACTCCGCTGCCACAGCCCGAGTTTCTCTGGAAGGAACCTCGCCACGGGCATCGGCCCTTCGCTATGGCTGCCCACCAAGACTCCGCTTGACGCCCGATCATCTTCGCCCACATTGAAGGTCTTCACCACAGTCAAGTGGGGAGGACGCGGAGGAAGGCTTCGCAGACGATAATGAATGCGGAGATATGGAGGATGGACTCGGAGCCAAATCGTGAAAATCCAGCCCGTAGTAGAACATGAGCCCTCTCACGAAGGGGTCCGCTGGAAGCCTAAACCCCGACGGAGGTGGGATACGAAGACAACATACTCACCGGGCTCGGGCGGGCACGGCCTGCCCTTGGGCAGCAACCTGTCTTAAATCTCGAGGATGTACTTGGCCTCACGCAGTTTTAACACGCCCTCCTCCGTGACGGAGGAGGGCATCCACCGACCTTGGAGGTCGGAGCCGACATGGTTGAGAATCCGCGCCAACTGGGGCTCGGGTGTTGGAACCGGGAGCGAGAAGGAGATTCGATGCGAGATTGAAGAAAAGGAACGATCCTTGGTCCTCTTATAAAGGGGAAAAATACCAAGAGTCGTCTCCGTGACCGTTCGGGATTCACCTTCGATAGAGGAGGCGTGGCGACGGGCACGGTTGGGTTACCCACGTCCGTATTGATGGGAATCCCGAAATAAGGGGAACACGATCTCTGCTTCGACAAGACGTGCCAAGGAAACCGCTTCGCTAAACGTGCTGAGGTGGTATATTAAAAAACGATTCAAACAGAGGTTTGGTAGCGGTGTGATGTCACGCCACATAATACGTCAGCAGATTGGAATTGTGTGCATTTTATTCTCTCTACGATGGAATGCGGAATTTATTTTGCAGAGCCGGACACTATCCTGGTGTTCATGATCTTCTCTGGATTATTCAAGGGAGGAACCCGCCTTGCAACGCCGAATATTATGCGCGTCGGACTTATCGCCATTGAAGCCTGGTTCGTGGGCTACCGAGGAGTCCTCGACTAGGGGTGTCCGGACAGCCGACTATCATCGTCCCACGGACTCCAAGACTACGAAGATACAAGATTGAAGACTCCGCCCGTGTCCGGATGGGACTTTCCTTGGCGTGGAAGGCAAGCTTGGTGATACGGATATGTAGATCTCCTACCATTGTAACCGACTGTAACCCCTAGCCTCCTCCGTGTCTATATAAACCGGAGGGCTTTAGTCCGTAGGACACAACATACATTACAACAATCATACCATAGGCTAGCTTTAGGGTTTAGCCTCCTTGATCTCGTGGTAGATCCACTCTTGTACTACCCATATCATCAATATTAATCAAGCAGGACGTAGGGTTTTACCTCCATCGAGAGGGCCCGAACCTGGGTAAAACATCGTGTCCCTCGTCTCCTGTTACCATCCGCCTAGACGCACATTTCGGGACCCCCTACCCGAGATCCGCTGGTTTTGACACCGACAGCTACCAAGCCTTTACTTGAATCGCTTTTCATTATACCACCTCAGCACGTTTAGCGAAGCGGTTTCCTTGGCACGTCTTGTCGAAGAAGAGATCATGTTCCCCTTATTCCGGGATTCTCATCAATACGGACGTGGGTAACGCAACCGCGCCATTGATGGTGGCGCTTGGGAGATAAGCGAGTTTTACCAGGCTGGTGGGGGGCGCATAGTCTTCACCAGCCTATATATAAGGGATAAGGATTCACCTTTTCACCCACGCCTTCTTCCTCCTTTGCTTATCCACCTCCGCGCACTCAAGCTCCAACGCCTAAGCTCACAAGATCTCGCCTTAACCTTCCCCAACCATGTCCGGAGGGGGAGGCAAATGGTTGGCTTCCACCGCCAAGGAGGAGCACATCACCAAGCTGCGGTTACGGATACCTTTCCGGCGATATCACAGACCGTCCGCCTGACGAGGGCAGCTCATCCCTACCCCTGGCCACACGAGAGGTCGCTTTCCTCCCCACTTCCTCCGCTGGACTGGCTTTTCACTTCACCCCTTTGTCCGGGGCTCATGTTCAACTACAACCTGATTTATGATCCGTCAGCCAACTTCATCCTCAACATCTCGGCGCTCATCGTCAGTGTGAGGCCCTCCTTCTGATCCGCCCCACTTCGCTTAGGCTCAAGACCTTCAACGCTGTCAAGGTAGTGAAGGGCACGCAGCGGCGCGGAGGCGCCATGTTGGGCAAGATGCCCAACGCCCTCTCGGTTCGGCGGGCCTTCGTGGACTCCGCCAAGGGGTGGCAATCGGGTGGTTCTATATCACCGAGCCGCTGCGACCTAAATGGGCGGCAGCCCCGAAGTTTAGATCTGGTATCCCACGCAGCTCACCTCCCGGAAAGAGAAGGGTTTGCTTTGTGGGGCAATCCAAGGAGCCGACGGGACTCCGAGCTCAGTATCCGAAGTTGGTGGACAAGAAGCTCAGCTCGCCGACGTGGTCCAAGTCATGCTCGTCCGCGGATCCTCCCATGCCAAAAACGGGCATTCAATCTGGAGTTCGATCCGAACAGCACCAGCGCTAAGCGGCTCTTCGACACGACGCACGGGCGCTGGAGGGTGCTGTTCAAGGGCACCGAAACCCGCATCCGCGATCAAGATCGCGGATTTAGCTCGCAGATCCAAACCGACGAGGTAAGTGATTCAACCCTTTACGGACACTTGTTGTAAATAGATTGATTCTAAGAGGGTTTCAATCTCCCTGCCTTTGACAGAATGGATGGAGAAGGCCAAGCAGCTCATCCGCCTGCTCCCATGCCGAAGACCCAAGGACGCCTGCCTAGCGGTAGCCGCTGGTTCCGCACCGCACGTGGTGCCGAGAAGAAGGCCAGTGAGGCCACGGGCACTCAAAGAGTTCCGTAATCAAAGGCCCCGACGACGAGGCGACTCTCCCAAGATGAGGAGGAGGAAGAAGGCTCTTTCCCGTAGGAGGGAGAGAGGAAGAGGAAGGCTTCCCCAACAGGAGAGGCCGAAGGGTCCAAGAGGGGGAGAACTATTCCCCCGGACAGCTCCGCCAACACCGGCGTTGGCGAGGAGGAGTGGCCTCCAAGGGCTAGGCCTCTGGCGAGATCGTAAGTATCCGGACCCCTGATAAGCAATTTCTTTCATGTCACATAGTGTCCTACTAATGCCGCATGCTGTCCGCAGTCCGGCCGATGATGATCTCCCCGCTTCATCGAGCGGGTCGTTGGCCCCGTCGGATGTGGATTCACTTCTGACTGCCTCTACCCCCCGCACCGATGAGGATGTCGAGGTGGGATCCCAGAAAGGGAACCATCAGGAGGAGGCTCCGGAGGCACCACGAGGCAGCCTCCCGGACTTTGCGCCGGAATCTACGTCGGAACCTACAGTGGTTCCAGAGTCCGGCAGGCGGCCCCTTCGAAAGAAGGGCAAGACCGTGATGCCGGGCGCCCTCCCAACCGAGGCGCCGGACAACTTGCCGGAGGCGCCAAAGGCGCTTCCATCGAGGAAGAACACCGCACTGTTATGAGTGCGGTGATTCAGAAGGTCCAGCTCGCCAAGAGCGGGCTGACCGAAGCCTGCAGTAGCCTTTTAACGGGCTTTGAGGTAAGAAGTTAAAATTGTGTAATGTAATACCGCATAGACAGTAGCCCCTGATGCTCGGTTCGGTGTTTGGAAAGAAAAGCCGGACTGAGGATCTAAAAAGATATTCGCAGGTTGCTAATAAATTATGTCAATATGGGTTTGCAGTGTCTGTGTTGCCACCTCGCCAAGACCGATCATGGAGGTTGGTGCATTGAAGCAAGATCTCGAGCGGTCTGAGCGAGAGCTAGGCCATGCCAAGAGGCAGCTCGAGGACAAAGAAGGTGAGTAGCACCACTTTGAATTGTTACCTTACAGAAAAGGATTTTGGTCGCAATAGAATTAACAAGGATAATATGGGTATTGCAGGGGCCACAAACGAGGTGGCAGCCCTGAAGGAGGCTGTGTCCGCGGCCGAACGCAGTGCGGCCGCGGAACGGGCAGAGCGAGAAAAGCAGGAGGCATGTGGTGGAAGTGCGGCAAGAGCTCCGTGCTCATGGAGAAGCATGAGAGCTTGAGCGCGACTCAAGACTCGAGAGTCCGAGCCTCGGCGGCTCGAAAGTGCCAAGTCCGCCAAGGCCGAGGCCCGTAAGGCCCTTCAGAGGTTGAAGATGTAAAGAATATAGCGCGGTAAGGCATTTTTCATGCAAAGCAAGCATGTTAATGTAAACTACCCGACACTTACCCCCATTCGAGCTCTCGAGTATGCTTTGCAGATCTGCCACAGTAGTGTGTCCAATGCCGCCGATTCTACCGTGGCGAGGAGGGGAGCTCAACGGAGAAGGTCTTCTGGTCTCAGTACGCTGAGGCCGGCCATAAGGTGCTCCCAAGCGACCAGCTGAAGCAGCTGGTCGAACTCCACAAGGTAGCTAAGGAGGCCATGAAGGGCCTTATAGTCCGGTCAGGCTCGACAGCCATGCCTGGAGCTACTTTGGCCTCGGCGGCGGCTGGTGGATGCGTGCCCTCGGGTGGAGGTCATCAAGCGCTCCGCCTGTATTGAAGGTGCTCGTCAGTTCTTGCCCGCACAAAGGTGCATTGGGGCAGGCTGATGCGAGAAGCTTCATCGACCCGCCGCCACCGTGCAAGGAGTATCGTACGCCCGGAATGTATTATAAAACTGTCCTGAAGGGGGCCCGCGATATTGCGGATGAATGCCCTAGAGATGTAATTTGTTGAGTAAACTTGCTATGTATTATCCTGTGCGCTGAAAACTTTATTCATGTGCGCTTTAAGCAACTCTTTGTTAATTTAAAATATTACCTTCTGTGCGGCTGTTTATAAAATCTGAGAGATGGCAAGTCGTCGGCTTCAGCCCCCAAGCCGCAAGTGCTGGGGTGTTCGGGATAACTTGAGCACTCTTGTTCCCACTTTTGGGTCCATCTAGGAGGCGCCAACACAACGTAACAAGGCAACCGGACTTATAATGCTTGAACACTCTCACTTAGCCATAGAATTCTATAATTTTAATTTCGGAAGCCCTAGTATTCGAAGACCGAATTTGGGGCGCTATCCACGCCTTTCGCCGGATATTATCCGAACTTCGCTCAAGCGTGTGAGTCTTTATGACCCGAAAAACCTCTCTAACAGCGATCGCCTCGCCTTATCATGCCGGTCCGTTTTAGCTTTCCATTGAGGCGCCACCCAGCTCAACTGGGTGCAATCGCAGTGGTTCTTCCAAAGGCTACCTTAGCCGACGGAACGGAACGTAAGGCACCAAAACATGGGAGCCGGGCAAACCCAACTATTGACCCAAGACATGATTCGGAGCCGATTCATATAATGCTATAAGTTCGGGGTGCCGCACTTGTGAAAGTGTTCGGACTTATCACACCATAATGTGGGGAACACAAGCCCCTGGTGTATTAGGCCGTACCAAAATATACGGGTGCAAGATGTCATTTAATGAACATATATATGTAATAACACGCAAAAAAGGTGATGCATCATTTATTAAAGGAAGTCTGCTATAAGTGCGGACTGATACAAATAGTGCGGTAAGCAAGGGTTTTGGACTAGTTAAACATGTCCCCCTCCAGGGATGGGCCGAGGACTTGGTGTATATAATCAAATTTAATGCTCTTAATTGAGACCACCTGAGTGTTCGTCGCCGCATTCCTTCTTCCCCGGCTGTTGCATCATGAGTTCGGCAGGTTCGCCGCCGGACAGGGCCTCTGGCTAACGGAGTCCTGTGTATACAAAAAGGAAAATAATAATAAGAAAGAGTGACACACTTGCGAGCCCCTGGTGTGGTCAAGCCGCACTCTCGGTCTATTGTGGTCGTGCCCCTTCCCCTACGCCCATGGTATCTCCAAAGCGTAATGGTGTACGCGGAGGGTTGTTCTTGCAATCATGCGAGGGCGGGGGTTAGGGCCGCATTGCTACGCGTGCTCGGATCGTGCCAGGTGGTCTTGGTTGGTGTTTCTTCGGGCGCGTTTGGCTGTATCAAGCCGTTTAACGGCCGGACTCGAAAATTGCCTTAAAAGGCTGCTCTGTACTTCTACCGCGAGAGCATTGTATGTTCCTCCGCTCGAGGGAGCGCCCGTATTTCCATTGACCGTGATGACTCCACGAGGGCCTGGCATCTTGAGCTTGAGGTATGCATAATGCGGCACCGCGTTGAACTTTGCAAACGCGTTCGTCCGAAAGCAGAGCGTGATAGCCGCGCGAAATGGGACGATGTCAAGATTAACTCTCGCCCAAAATTATCCGGGATCCAAGACCACTTCCAGCAGGATCGAGCTCGTACATTGGCCTCCACACCTGTATGACGCCTTTAAAGGTTCTCTTTGTAGGTTTAACTTGAGGGTCTATGCTCATCTTGCGACCGTATCCCGATAAAGCAGGTTCAGTTACTACCGCCGGCCATCAGACTCTCGTGAGGTGAAATCCATCGACGATTGGGTCTAAAACCACGCGCGAATCCGCCATGGCGGATGTTGGTCGGATGGTCTCTTCGATCGAAAGTGATCGGACAAGAGGACCATGGATTGAACTGGGCGATCGCTCCATCGCAGATACGCCCCTTAGTGCACGCTTCCGCCTCCTCCCGGGTATATGGGTCGCGAGATCATGTTCACCGTCCGCATTTGTGGGGGAAACCCTTCGCCCTCTATTGTTCGGCGGTCGGGTCTCTTCCTCGCCGTCATTGTTTAGCCCCTTGTCATTGTTTTCGCAATTAACTTGCTCGCCGCTTAAACACCTAGCAATCTCTGCAGGTGTGATTAGCTGGCTTTTCCGGGTGCCATGTATCCGCATAAGCGGTAGAGTATTCGGTCCAAGTTGGACGGACCCGAGTGGTTCTTTTGAATGGCGCTTCACGACCGGTTTAGAGCCTCGAATCCGCGCGACCGCCAGATCCTCCTTGTCGCCGCCAGCACGCGGCGCTTATTTTGCTTCGACGCGACCTGCCATTGTGCTCCTTAGTATCCGGACTGCCAGAATTTTTACTGAGGTTGTTGCTGCGAGCTACCAGCTATCCTCTCCCACACAAAAGCGGGTCATTAATGATGTGTGGATTTCGGCTTTTCCTGTCCCAGGTGCCGGGCTAGCCACTCGTCACGGATGTTTATGTTTGAAGGCTGCGAGGGCCTCTGCATCCGGACAGTCGACGATTTGGTTTTTCTTTGTCAAGAACCGTGTCCAGAATTGTCTGGCCGATTCATCTGGCTGCTGAATTATGTGTCTTAGGTCGTCGGCGTCTGGTGGCCGCATACGCGCGCGTCTCGAAGTTGTCGAGGAATGCGGCTTCCGTGTCTTCCCAACACCCAATTGACTCTGCGGGCAAGCTATTAAGCCAATGCCGAGCTGGTCCTTTAAGCTTGAGTGGGAGATACTTGATGGCATGGAGATTGCCGCGCGGGCCATATGGATGTGAAGGAGATAATCTTCGATCCAAACCGCTGGGTCTGTTGTTCCATCGAGATTCGATGTTTACGGGTTTAAACCCTTCGTGATTTGATGATCCATTACTTCGCCGCTGAAGCATAGCGGTGTGCGGCGCCTATATTGGGCAATATCACGACGTAGCTCGAGAGACCGTTGTCATGTGTTCGCCCGCCGGGTTATTGTGTCCGGCGCGATGGTATTCGTCGTGGGTCGTGGGGCGCCCACGTGATCCGTAGATGGATCTGGATTGCCTTGCTTTGTCCTCCAATACATCTCGCAAGTCCGGCGTGTTCCTCTTGGCTTCAGTACTTTTGGAGCGATGCCGGGTACGGTCTTGGTGGAGGGCCCGGTGCTCTCGTCGCGACCACGGGTGGTCAATCGGCCGATCGCGCGCCGGTGATGAAGGTATGTATGCTTCGCCTCTAATCGGGAGCAACTTGCGCCTTGGGTAGTTTTGGAGGGGCGTTCGAAGTTTATACTCTTCGTCGCGAGGACCTCGATCCATCGATCGACCAAGAGGTCCTGGTCACCAAGTTGCTGCTGCTTTTTCTTTAGGCTATTTGCCGTGGCAATGAGCCTGCGCTTAAAACACTCTTGTTCGACGGATCTCGGCACGCATTTAATTGGCTGTCGCTGAGGCTTGCCTCGCCTTCTGAGGGAGGTGTATAGTTATATTCCTCGACCTCCTCGCCCGCCGCCTCTCATGAGGGCTTGCTTCGCATCCTCCCGCGCCGAGTCTTGCTGAGGGGATTGTCTTCGCACTCTCTGGGTATTATTATCTCCTCGTGCTGAATCTCCATTCTTGCCGTGGCGGATTTAGAGCGGCGCCACGACGCCGGGCGCTTGGGCTGTTTCTTTAAGGAATCTGCCTCCGCCGCTTCCTCGCTGTCCCCATCTTTTGGGGCGCCCACCATGTATATGTCGATGACGAGGTGGTCTTCCAGTGCCTCGTAGGCGCTGGTTCTCGTTCGCTCTCCTCGCATCGCCGCCCATAGCGCCGATGTCTTCGAGTCGTAGTCTAGCATGTCGGTTAGATCGCCGACAAGGGCTACAAAGTGGGTGGTGGGTGGGCTCAATTTCTTCGTCGTCCGTATCCCAACCATCCTCGCCATAATCCGCCAGACTCTCCGGATAGCGAGAGATGCTTTAGCGATTTAGGATGTCGCCAAAGGGCGAGTGTTGGAAGATGTCCGCGCGGTGAATTCCATAACCGCGCGCTTAATCGATTCGACAGGGGGGCGTGGAGGTCCGGAGTCCGCACCTGAGTCACGAAGCCATGAGGGACAAGGTTAGTGTTCGCCCATCGCCAGAGAAGTTGCAGCCCCGAGGCGGTGTCCGACCACCGTCCTCGACTGAAGCGATCGGCTCCGGACTAAGGGCCGGAGCGGATTCTTGTGCGGCCACCAAGGCATTGTTCGGCGGCAGAGCTAGATCATGCCCATCGTAACAGTGCGGCGTGCTTGGCTGTGGCTCGAGCCCGTCGAGGATCAAGTCCCCGCGGATATCGGCCGTGAAGTTTTGGCTTCCGAATCTGACCTGACGGCCAGGGGCATAGCTTTCGATCTGCTCCAGATGGCCAAGTGAATTAGCCCGCAGTGTGAAGCCGCCGAATACGAAGATCTATCCGGGGAGAAAAGTCTCACCCTGGACAGCGTTGTTGATTGAAGATGCCATCGAGCCTATCGGTGACGACACAGAGGAACTCTCAATGAAAGCACCAATGTCGGTGTCAAACCGCGGATCTCGGTAGGGGTCCCGAATCGTGCGTCTAGGGGATGGTAACAGGAGACAAGGGACACGATGTTTTACCCAAGTTCGGGCCCTCTTGATGGAGGTAAATCCCTACGTCCTTCTTGATTAATATTGATGATATGGGTAGTACAAGAGTGGATCTACCACGAGATCAAGGAGGCTAAACCCTAAAGCTAGCCTATGGTATGATTGTTGTAATGTATGTTGTGTCCTACGGACTAAAGCCCTCCGGTTTATATAGACACCGGAGAAGGCTAGGGTTACACAGAGTCGGTTACAATGGTAGGAAATCTACATATCCGTATCGCCAAGCTTGCCTTCCACGCCAAGGGAAGTCCCATCCGGACACGGGACGGAGTCTTCAATCTTGTATCTTCGTAGTCTTGGAGTCCGGCGGACGATGATAGTCCGGCTATCCAGACACCCCCTAGTCCAGGACTCCCTCAGTGACCTTGGGTAGGACGTATAGGTCAGGCCTATGACCCTACCCCAGGTTTCTATCCTCATCAGTAGCCCCCGAATGGATTAAGGTTCGAGTGGAAAGTAGGTTGGAGTTGAGCGTGTTCTGAGTCTTGCGTCTTCGCGAGTGTTTTCTGCAGGATGGAAAACTTGCGTCGGTACTTTAGCGTTGATTCAGTCGCCTTGATCCATTCAGAGAGTCGTCGACTGAACTTGTGGTGTCGTTTGCCGAGCATTGTATTAGAGTGTAGGATCTTCGGCGCGATTGGCTGATGTGTATCCCGGATTTTGCGGGATATGAAATTTCAGGGAAGCGCGCGGGATGGGGAGTGCCGAAGCGGGCGGAACGGATAAACAGTGATGCCTCGATTTCCGCGTCATCTTCTTTGCCACGTACGCTGCGCACGACTGTTGCGGGATTTGACAGGATCGCCTGGTCCCACGCGTCAGTCACTCGGAGGTGACCCTTTATAAGGTGACGGGGCCGGGGCGTCTGCACTGTGCACGCTGTTTCCTCCTTCTTTTTCCTCCACTTCTCCGCCATGCCTAGCTCTTCTGTTCTGCCGCCGCCGCTCCTCCGCCATGGTGAAGGACAAGACGGCGGCGCTAGAGCGCATGAAGAAGGCAAAGGGGGTGGCGAAGGGCAAAAAGCAGCATCGCGGGTCATCATCGCATGCGGGGCTGCCACCGGGCTGGATCCAGGGCGATTGGATCCGGTCTTCGATTCGGCAGGAGGATCTGGACGAGCTGGCAGAGTCCGGGCTGATCACCAAGGGAGCGGCAAGGTTGCCGGAGGGGGAGATGAATCCTCAACCTCAATTGGGTGAGTGCGTACTGCTCGCCACCCACGTCTACCGGGGTTTTTCGCTTCCTCCGCATCCTTTTTCCGGGGGTTCTTGAACTTTTTCGGCGCCCAACTCCACCATTTTTCTCCTAACACCATCACGTATCTGGCCGCCTTTGTGTCGATGTGTGAAAATTTCTTGGGGTGTCGACCACACTGGGGTCTTTTCAAACACATCTTCACCATCCGATCCCAGTCGGTCAAGAAAGCGAAGTCGAGTGATTCAAAGACCAACGTCATCCAGATGTGTGGGGGGTTAGGTATCCAAAATTGGCATAGGAGCTCCTTCCCTGCTATGACTCTCCCTGAATCGGTTAGAGGCTGGCAGTCGACCTGGTTCTACTGCCAGGACGAGGCAGCTCCAGGTTAGTCGAACAGCCTCCCCCACTTCACATTCTACCGCGTCCAAACTCCTTCTCCACTCAAAGTGAACGCTGCTGAGAACGTGGAGACGAAGATGCTGGTAGAGAAAGTGGATCAGCTTATCAATGAGGGTGTTATCGGCCTGGACCTGCTGGAAGTGTTCCTCAGTCTTCGCATCTAGCCTCTCCAGGCCCGCGACCATCCTATGTGGCTGTACTCTGGACCCGAAGACACCGCTCGCGTCCATCCAGAGGAAGTGTCGTCCGAGACCGTGGCCATGTGGTTGAGGAGTATCACAGCAATCGTGACAATCCTGAGGATCCAGCGAAGTTATCCCTTTCAGAGACGCATAATCCACCCGACAAGGTATGCCCTTTGTTCTTGACCGCCATGATAAGTTCCAATCGCACTTGATGTCGACTGATTTTTTCTTGACTTTCTGTCTTGTAGGTTTTCACCGAGATGTATTCTATGCCCAACCATGAACAAGCCCTGGAGCAGGGGCAGGAGGAAGAAGCCAGAGCGGACAAGAGCGGTCACTGGGAGGCTTCGGATGGAGAGGAGGAGGAGAGTGAGGAGTCGGACGGCGAGGAACAAGTCGACTCGCCACCACGTTCGGAGTGCCGATCCAAGCAGCACCATGATCCAGCGTGCGGGCGCGGGAAGAACGTGGCTCCGAGTACTCACGCTCAGAAGCGCACTCGGACATCGACTCTGGAACCGACAGAGAAGACCGCCAAGCAGCCCAAGGTTGCTCCTCCCAAGACTCAGAAGACTTTGCCGCGGATCAAGATGGACGTCCCAGTGGCTTCGGGGTGAGTAACACACTTGTGCTTATACAGGCCGACTGAAATTTCTGTTCTGACCACTTGGGTTATGCACCTTTCCAGACCCACCTCTGCTGCTACTGACATGGATGTTGATAAGGCACCAGGAGACGAGGAAGCCACCTCTCGAGCAGGTAAGTTTGTTCGACCAAGTTTTATTTAGTCGAGTGGGTAGTCAGTCGGCTGCATATTTGATATTTCTCTCTTTAGAGTCTCCAAGAGATCGCAGTGCCCCGATGACGAGGAAGAAGAAGCGCCTCTACAGGAGAGGAGGAAGAAGAGTGGAGGCTCGAGCAGGAGGAAGCTTGAAATCCAAGTCCCTCAGTCAACGCCGGCGCTTGAGGCGGTGGTCGAACATTTTGAAGGGCCGGTTCGAACCAACGTCACATTCGCCAGCCCGCTGACGATTGATCGTCCGTCGGGATCGACTGCACAGACTCCTGCCGCTCCGGTGCAACTCCACTCGTCCGACCCGGTAACGGCTTCGACCACCTTGGAGCCATCCCTCTTTGCCACGTATCAAACTCCAGACGACTCGCCGAGCGCCGCTAGGGAAGCTCTTCGTCAGGTGAACCTTATCATGGAGCAGGTGAAGGTGATGCATGAAGCTAGCCAGGTAGCTTACAATGCCAGCACTGCCCTTCAGACCAATGTTCAGGTAAGCAAAACTCCGACTGAACTTTTGAGTGTTGCTTTATATCTGATCACCCACTGGGGTGTTCCTTTGTTTAGAGTGTAGGAAATCTTCTACTCCGCTTGCCTCGAGCTAAGTCTCAGTAAACTGTTCGAATCAGTGGGGGCACGCCGAGTGGACCCACTGGGTGTAGTCCTCGAGACCACGGTCGACTGCTAGCAATCGACTGAGGTCTGATTATGTATCCTCTTGCTTCTCTTTTTTTTTGAACTCACGCTGGGCAGACCCTGCTGAGTATTGATCTGAACCAGTGGGGGCACACTAAGTGCACCTACTGGGTGTAGTCCCCGAGACTACTGTTGAATTTTTGATTCAGCAGTAGTCTTAGAGTAACTTTTTTCTGTCACTGTCTCTTTTTTTCTGTCGACTGACATATCTCTCTTGCTGACTGCAGAGGTCTTGTGATCTTGGAGCTCGAATCTCCGAGTTAAAGAAGAAGCATATCAGTGTTGAACTTGACCTTGAACTCGCAAAAAAGAATCTCAAGACTACTCAAGAAGAGACGGCCATCATGGGAGGTAATCATTCGACCGTTTTGTCTGCTTTGTAGCTCGCACTTCGCACTGGTTTTTCTTTCAGTCTCTTTGAACCGAGTGACTTCACACAAGCAGATGTGCGTAGTGAAAAAAAATCGCCAACTTCAGGCTCGTATGGGTGTTGTTTCTTTAGAGAGGATGAAGGAGGCTTTGGAGAAGGACCTGGACCTTGCTGCTGCTTAGAAGGAAGCACGTGAGAAGAAGAAGCTTGTGGACCAGAAGCTGGCTTCAATCGGCAAATTAGAGGAGGAGAACGCGAAGTTGAAGGCCGCCATCTCAGAAGCCAACCAAGAAGTCGAGCAGCTGAGGAAGGACAAGGAGAACCTAACCACAGAAGTCGGCGGCCTCAGAGCCAAGACAGACAAGCTGGAGTCTTATTTGGAACAACTTGTTGCGAAACTTGTTCTGAAGCTTGAAGGTATGATCATTCGACTGGTCGATTTGTCGTCGGCTGAAGTTTGTTGCTATATTGTCGACTCATCATTTTTCGCGATGGGACAGAACTATGTCAGGACTTTGAAGCTGAAACTGGGCGGGTCGAGACATGTCTCAACCCCATCAATTGTCCCATGAAAGATGACGCTGCGATGAATCTGCTGCGATTGGAGTCATGCTTGGATGGTGCAGTCGCTTATCTGGCTCGACTGAAGGCGGCGATGACCCGAGTGGATGCCGAACTCTGGCCTCGGGCGGAACTTTCTCAAGACCTCGAGTCGCTGATGACTCGACTTAATCAGATCCCAGGCCGAGTGCAAGAGTGGAAGAAGTCCTCTGCTCGCTGTGGTGCTGACGTCGCCTTGTCATTAGTCCGAGTGCACTGCAAGGAGGCTAAGGAAGACAAGCTGGCTGCTCTCAAGGTAGCGAATACTAAGAAGCACTCCTTCTAGTCCTTCATGGACACCTTCCTCGAGGCAGCCACTTGTATCGCCGACAGCATCGACCTCGACAGCTTCTGCGATCCGGCCAGTCCTTGTCCCGCCGAGTGATTGAAAAACATTATGCTTCACCTTATTTTCCTCGGAATGCCGAGTGATTTTGTAACCATTAAAACTCCTTTAGGCCTGACGCTTGAGTACTTTAATCTTCAATTAGGAAGCTTTGGATTTATCTTCGAATATGTTGCGTTTATCTTCGACTGAAATCCGTTCCCTCCCGGATTGGTTTCTGTTTGTTTGATGCAGCTCTTGAAGAAGAATTGACAGTCGACCAGTTGGACGATCCTTGCGCAACATTGATCAGCTCATCAGCAAGGCACTCAGCAATGGTCTTGACGCCCTCTGCCACCATCTGCTTGGTGCCACCGCTATCGAGCCTTTGACAGTGCGCACAATCTCGTCCTTCTTCTTAACGGTGCAGCCCCCCCCCCCGTGGGGGGGGATCGCGGTCGACCCGCACCATTCGGCAGGTCTGGTTAACTCATCAACAAGGTATTCAGCAATGGTCTTGACGTTCCTGAGAGTGACTCGCCTTGGTGACATGCTCAATCTCGTCATTTTTCTTGATGGTACAATTCTAGAGTGGGGGTCGTGGTCGGCCTGTACTTTGCTAGGTTCCCAAGTGAGAAGATCAATTTTCGAAACTTAGGCGAGTACTAGACTACAGCTAAGTCCCCGAGTGGGAGGGTCGCTCACCACTCGGTAGGGTTTTTCAAACTTAGGCGAGTACTGAACTGCAGCTAAGCCCCCGAGTGGGAGGATCGCTCAGCACTCGGTAGGATTTTTCAAACTTAGGCGAGTATTGGACTGCAGCTAAGCCCCCGAGTGGGAGGATTACTCACCACTCGGTAGGATTTTTCAAACTTAGGCGAGTACTTTACTGCAGCTAAGCCCCCGAGTGGGAGGATTGCTCACCACTCAGTAGGATTTTTCAAACTTAGGCAAGTACTAGACTGCAGCTAAGCCTCTTACAATCTCGTCCTTCTTCTTGACGGTGCAACCCCGGGGGAGGGGGAGCCATGGCCGACCTGTACTGCAGCTAAGCCCCCGAGTGAGAGGCAGGCTCACCACTCGGTAGGATTTTTTATTACTTATGCGAGTACTGGACTACAGCTAAGCCCCCGAGTGAGAGGCAGGCTCACCACTCGGTAGGATTTTTTATTACTTAGGCGAGTACTGGACTGCAGCTAAGCCCCCGAGTGAGAGGCAGACTCGCCACTCGGTAGGATTTCAGAACATGCAAGAAATGAATAACAACCATTCGGAAGACCGTAAAATCATGTCTTTTGATACTCAAACTAAAAGGTATTTCTTATTACATCTCATCAGTCTAAATACTTAAGAGTAAAAAGGGCGGAGCAGTTCCGCATTCCAAGTGCGTGGCTCATCTTTATTGTGCTCGACGTTGAAGAGACGATACGCTCCGTTGTGGAGCACCTTGGTGACGACGAAAGGGCCTTCCCAAGCAGGAGCAAGGTTGTGTGGTTTTTGCTGATCTACTCGAAGAACCTGGTCTCCTTCTTGAAATGCCCGACCCGTTACATTTTTGGCATGGAATCGACGCAAGTCTTGTTGATAAATGGTCGACCGGATCAAGGCTATCTCTCTTTCTCCTTCTAGGAGATCGACTGCATCTTGCCGAGCCTGCTCTGCTTCCTCTTCTGAGAAGAGTTTGACTCGAGGCGCATTGTGGAGCAAATCACTCGGGAGTACGGCTTCGGCTCCGTAGATAAGAAGAAAGGAGTCCTTCCAGTCGACCGGTTAGGAGTTGTCCTCAATCCCCAAAGTACTAATGGGAGCTCGTCGACCCAAGCCCCTGCTGCATGCTTGAGGTCATGCGTCAACCGGGGTTTCAGTCCTTTGAGAATCAATCCATTCACCCACTCAGCCTGCCCATTCGACTGAGGATGAGCGACCGAAGCGTAATCGACCCTCGTGCCTTGGGAGGCACAAAAGGTTCTGAATTCATCGGAGTCGAAGTTTGAGCCGTTATCTGTGATGCTGCTGCGTGGAACGCCATATCTGAATATCAGCTCCCAGATGAAACTCACAGTTCTACTTGCTTCAAGGTTTTTAATGGGCTTGGCTTCGATCCATTTGGTGAACTTGTCGACTGCCACTAGCACATGAGTAAATCCACTCCTCCCAGTCCTCAGAGGTCCAACCATGTCCAATCCCCAGACGGCAAAAGGCCAGACGAGTGGAATTGTTTTCAGAGATGACGCAGGTTTATGGGACATGTTGGAGTAAAACTGACAGCCTTCACACTTGTCCACTATTTTTTTAGCCATCTCATTGGCCCGTGATATGTCCATTTTGCATCATGCTTTGATATCAATATTTATTGCATTATGGGTTGTTATTAGACATTATATCTCAATACTTATGGCTATTCTCTCTTATTTTACAAGGTTTACCATCAAGCGGGGGAATGCCGACAGCTGGAATTCTGGCTGGAAAAGGAGCAAACGTTGGAAACCTATTCTACACAACTCCAAAAGTCCTGAAACTCCACGAAACCACTTTTTGGATTTAATAAGAATTTATGAGCGAAATAAATAGGCCAGGGGGCCCACACCTGCCCAGAGAGATGAGGGCGCCTTTAGGCGCGACCCCTATCTCCCGGGCCTCCGTGGCCTCCGCGTCCATCATCTGCTATATCATCACTCTTCCCCTGGAAAAAATCATGGGTAAGCTTACGGGACGAAACTCCGCCGCCACGAGGCGGAACTTTGGCGGAATCAATCTAGGGCTCTGGCGGAGCTGTTCTGCCGGGGACACTTCCCTCCGGGAGGGGGAAATCATCACCAACGTCATCACCAACAATGCTCTCATCAAGAGGGGGTCAATCTCCATCAACATCTTCACCAGCACCATCTCCTCTCAAGACCCTAGTTCATCTCTTGTATCCAATCTTGTATCACAACCACAAATTGGTACCTGTGGGTTGCTAGTAGTGTTGATTACTCCTTGTAGTTGATGCTAGTTGGTTTACTTGGTGGAAGATCATATGTTCAGATCCTTTATGCATATTATTACTCCTCTGATTATGAACATGAATATGCTTTGTGAGTAGTTACGTTTGTTCCTGAGGACATGGGTGAAGTCTTGCTATTAGTAGTCATGTGAATTTGGTATTCGTTCGATATTTTGATGAGATGTATGTTGTCTTTCCTCTAGTGGTGTTATGTGAACGTCGACTACATGAAAGTTCACCATTATTTGGGCCTAGAGGAAGGCATAGGGAAGTAATAAGTAGATGATGGGTTGCTAGAGTGATGAAGCTTAAACCCTAGTTTATGCGTTGCTTCGTTAGGGGTTGATATGGACCCATATGTTTAATGCTGTGGTTAGGTTTACCTTAATACTCCTTTTTGTAGTTGCGGATGCTTGAAATAGGGGTTAATCATAAGTGGGATTCTTGTCCATGTTAGGGCAGTACCCAAGTGCCGGTCCACCCACATATCAAATTATGAAAGTACCGAACGCGAATATTATGTGTCCTCGGGAGCTCCTTCTTCATTATTAGAATTTGTCCAGGCTTATCCTTTGCTACATAAAGGATTGGGCCACCTTGCTGCACTTTATTTACTTTATTTACTTTTTGCTCGTTACTATTTATCTTATCACAAAACTATCAATCCCCTACTATTTCAGTGCTTGCAGAGAAAACCTTACTGAAAACCGCTTCATTTCCTTCTGCTCCTTGTTGGGTTCGACACTCTTACTTATCAAAAGGACTACGATAGATCCCCTATACTTGTGGGTCATCAAGACTCTTTTCTGGCGCCGTTGCCGGGGAGTGTAGCGCTTTTGGTGAGTGGAACTTGGTAAGGAAACATTTATATAGTGTGCTGAAATTTTCTGTTACCTGTCATTATGGAAACTAATCCTTTGAGGGGCTTGTTTGGGGTATCTTCACCCCAACCAGAAGAGCAAAGAGATGCTCCTCAACCTACTGAACTTTATGAAAATATTCACTTTGAGATTCCTTCAGGTATGATAGAAAAACTGCTAGCTAATCCTTTTGTAGGAGACGGAACATTGCATCCCGATTTACACCTTATCTTTATAGATGAAGTTTGTGGATTATTTAAGCTTGCAGGTATTCCCGATGATGTTGTCAAAAGGAAGGTCTTCCCTTTATCATTGAAGGGAGATGCAATGACATGGTATAGGCTATGTGATGATACGAGATATTGGAATTATAAGCGATTGAAGTTGGAATTTCACTAGAAGTTCTATCCTATGTATCTTGTTCATCGTGATCGTAGTTACATATATAATTTCTGGCATTGCGAAGGAGAAAGCATCGCTCAAGCTTGGGGGAGGCTTACGTCAATGTTATATTCATGCCCCAATCATGAGCTCTCTCGGGAAATGATTATTCAGAATTTTTATGCTCGGCTTTCTCTTGATAATTGCAACTTGCTTGATACTTCCGTCTTTGGTTCCTATATGTCAAGACTATTGATTTCAAATGGGACTTATTGGACAGAATTAAACGCAACTCTGAAGATTGGGGTTCCGACGATGGTAAGGAGTCAGGTATGACACCTAAGTTCGATTGTGTTAAATCTTTTATGGATACTGATGCTTTCCATGGATTTAGCTCTAAGTATGGACTTGACTCTGAGATAGTAGCTACTTTTTGTGAAACTTTGCTACTCACGTTGATCTCCCTAAAGAGAAGTGGTTTAAATATAATCCTCCTATTGAAGTGAAATTAGTTGCACCTATTACAGTTGAAGAGAAGACTATTACATATAGTGATCCTATTATTCCTACTGCTTATGTTGAAAAACCTCCTTTTCCTGTTAGGATAAAAGATCATGCTAAAGCTTCGACTGTTGTTCGTAAGAGTAATACTAGGACCTATACACCTCCTGAGCAAATTAATGTTGAACCTGGTATTGCTATGATTAAAGACCTCTTGGATGAGGATTTAGATGGGCATGTTATTTCTTTCTTGGGTGAAACTGCTAATATTGCTAGACCTGATACTAAGACACGTAGACCTATTATAGGCACGCCTGTTATTTCTGTTAAAATAGGAGATCATTGTTATCATGGCTTATGTGATATGGGTGCTAGTGCTAGTGCAATGCCTTATGATCTTTATAAAGAAATTATGCACGATATCGCACCTGTTGAATTAGAAGACATTGATGTTACTATTAAGCTTGCTAATAGGGACACGATTAAACCTATTGGGATTGTTAGAGATGTTGAAGTCTTGTGTGGGAAGATTAAATACCCTGCTGATTTTCTTGTTCTTGCTTCCCCACAAGATGATTTTTGTCCCATTATTTTTGGTAGACCCTTCTTGAATACTGCTAGTGCTAAGATTAATTGTAAAAGAAAGGTCGTCACTGTTGGCATAGATGGTATGTCTCATGAGTTTAATTTTGCTAAGTTTAGTAGACAACCTCGTGAAAGGGAACCACCTAGTAAGGATGAAATTATTGGTCTTGCATCCATTGTTGTTCCTCCAACTGATCCGTTAGAACAATATTTGCTAGACCATGAAAACGATATGTTTATGAAGGAAAGGGAGGAAATAGATGAAGTGTTCCTTAAATAGGAACCTGTGCTGAAACATAACCTTCCCGTTGAAATTCTTGGGGATCCCCCTCCACCCAAGGGTGATCCCGTGTTTGAACTCAAACCCTTACCTGATAATCTTAAGTATGCTTATCTTGATGAAAAAGAAATATATCCTGTTATTATTAGTGCTAACATTTCAGAGAAAGAAGAAGAAAGATTATTGAAAACTCTGAAGAAGCACCGAGCTGCTATGGGATATACTCTGGATGATCTTAAGGGCATTAGTCCCACATTATGTCAACATAAAATTTCAGTGGAGAAAGATGCCAAACCAGTTAGAGATCCTCAAAGACGATTAAATCCCAAAATGAAGGAAGTGGTAATAAAGGAGATTCTAAAACTCCTTGAGGCAGGGATTATTTATCCCGTTGCTGATAGTGAATGGGTAAGCCCTGTCCATTGTGTCCCTAAAAAGGGAGGTATTACCATTGTCCCTAATGATAAAGATGAATTGATCTCGCAAAGAATTATTACAGGTTATAGGATGGTAATTGATTTCCGTAAGTTAAATAGAGCTACTAAGAAAGATCATTACCCTTTACCTTTTATTGATCAAATGCTAGAAAGACTATCCAAACAAACACATTTTTTGCTTTCTAGATGGTTATTCTGGCTTCTCTCAAATACCTGTGTCCGCAAAGGATCAATCTAAAACTACGTTTACTTGCCCTTTTGGTACTTTTGCTTATAGACATATGCCTTTTGGTTTATGTAATGCACCTGCTACCTTTCAAAGATGCATGATGGCTATATTCTCTGATTTTTGTGAAAAGATTTGTGAGGTATTCATGGATGACTTCTTCGTCTATGGATCCTCTTTTGATGATTGTTTAAGCAACCTTGATCGAGTTTTGCAGAGATGCGAAGACACTAGTCTCGTCCTGAATTGGGAAAAGTGTCACTTTATGGTTAATGAAGGCATTGTCTGGGGCACAAGATCTCCGAGAGAGGTATTGAAGTTGATAAAGCCAAAGTTGATGCTATTGAAAAGATGCCATGTCCCAAGGACATAAAAGGTATAAGAAGTTTCCTTGGTCATGCCGGCTTTTATAGGAGGTTCATTAAGGACTTTTCTAAAATCTCTAGGCCTCTGACTAATTTATTGCAATAAGATATTCCTTTTGTCTTTGATGATGATTGTGTAGAAGCATTTGAAACACTTAAGAAAGCCTTGATCATTGCACCTATTGTTCAGCCACCTGATTGGAATTTACCTTTTGAAATTATGTGTGATGCTAGTGATTATGCTGTAGGTGTTGTTTTAGGGCAAAGATTCGATAAGAAATTGAATGTTATCCAGTATGCTAGTAAGACTCTTGATACTGCCCAGAGAAATTATGCTACTACTGAAAAAGAGTTCTTAGCAGTTGTGTTTGCATGTGATAAGTTTAGACCTTATATTGTTGATTCCAAAGTTACTATTCACATTGATCATGCTGCTATTAAATATCTTATGGAAAAGAAAGATGCTAAGCCTCGACTCAATAGATGGGTTCTCTTGCTCCAAGAATTTGACTTGCATATTATTGATAGAAAGGGAGCTGAGAACCCCGTTATAGATAACTTGTCTATGCTAGAGAACGTTCTTGATGACCCACTGCCTATTAATGATAGTTTTCCTGATGAACAATTAGCGGTTATCAATGCTTCTCGTACTGCTCCTTGGTATGCTGATTATGCTAATTACATTGTTGCTAAATATATACCGCCTAGTTTCACATACCGGCAAAAGAAAAAGTTCTTTTATGATTTAAGACATTACTTCTGGGATGATCCACACCTTTATAAAGAAGGAGTAGATGGTATTATTAGACGTTGTGTGCTTGAGCATGAACAGGAACAAATCCTACGCAAGTGTCACTCTGAATCCTATGGAGGACACCATGCTGGAGATAGAACTGCACACAAGGTACTACAATCTGGTTTTTATTGGCCTACTCTCTTAAAAGATGCTCGTAAGTTTGTCTTATCTTGTGATGAATGTCAAAGAATAGGTAACATTAGTAGACGTCAAGAAATGCCTATGAATTATTCTCTTGTTATTGAACCATTTGATGTTTGGGGCTTTGATTATATGGGACCTTTTCCTGCCTCCAATGGTTATACACATATTTTAGTTGCTGTTGATTACGTTACTAAGTGGGTAGAAGCTATCCCAACTAGTAGTGCTGATCATAACACTTCTATTAAAATGCTTAAAGAAGTTATTTTTCCGAGGTTTGGAGTCCCTAGATATCTTATGACTGATGGTGGTTCACACTTTATTCATGGTGCTCTCCGTAAGATGCTTGCTAAGTATGATGTCAATCATAGAATCACATCTCCTTATCACCCGCAGTCCAGTGGTCAAGTAGAGTTGAGCAATAGAGAGCTCAAATTAATTTTGCAAAAGACTGTGAATAGATCTAGAAAGAATTGGTCCAAAAAACTTGATGATGCATTATGGGCCTATAGAACTGCATACAAAAATCCTATGGGTATGTCTCCTTATAAGATGGTTTATGGAAAAGCATGTCATTTACCTCTTGAACTTGAACATAAGGCATATTGGGCTATTAAAGAGATCATTTATGACATCAAACTTGCCGGTGAGAAAAGGTTATTTGATATTAGCTCACTTGATGAATGGAGAACCCAAGCATATGAGAATGCCAAGCTTTTCAAAGAAAAAGTAAAACGCTGGCATGATAAGAGGATACAAAAGCGTGAGTTTAACGTAGGAGATTATGTGTTATTATTCAACTCTCGTTTAAGATTTTTTGCAGGAAAACTTCTCTCAAAATGGGAAGGTCCCTACCTTATCGAGGAGGTCTATCGTTCTGGTGCTATAAAAATCAACAACTTCGAAGGCACAAATCCGAGGGTGGTAAACGGTCAAAGAATTAAACATTATATTTCAGGTAATCCTATCAATGTTGAAACTAATATTATTGAGACCATAACCCCTGAGGAATACATAAGAGACACTTTCCAGAATGTTCCAGACTCCGAAAAGGCATAGGTACGTGGTACGGTAAGTAAACCGACTCCAAAACAACTCTAATGGCAATTTTTATCAGTTTTGGATTATTTAAGAATTTTAAGAGGAAAGAAGTAGTCCAAAAGGGACACGAGGCTCCCACGAGAGAGGAGGCCGCGCCCCCCTGTAGGGCGCGCCCCCTGCCTCGTGGGCACCTCGTGTGCCTCTCGGACTCCGTTTTCTTGTATGTTATGTGTTTTGGTCGGTAAAAATTCATTATATATACTCCCGAAGGTTTTGATCACCGTATCACGCAAATATCCTCTGTTTTCGTTTCGACTTGTTTCCGTTGCAGATTTAGAGCACCATGACTTCCCCCTCCTCCAACAACGAAGACAAGGATGCTTGGCTATTGAAGATAGAGTTGAAAAGAGTGGAACCAGAAGAGATCAACAAGGATGAAGGGATCAAGAAGGCCATGGAGGTTCAAGCTCCGGTGTTGAAAGAAGAAGACATCCCTCAACCTTTACATAACCTTTTCACTCCAATACAGATTGAAGCTTTCAAGATGATTGAGTTAGCCCACATACAGAACAAGTATCTCACACAGGAGAATATTTTGTTGAAGGATCATATTGCTGAGCTCAAGGGCATTATCCACCATCATCATCACCACCTCCATCATCTCCGAAGAAATAATCACAGGGGTATGGGCACTCCCCTTGGCAACTGCCAAGCTTGGGGGAGGTACCCCGGTATCGTATCACCATCACACTCCTATTTTTACCGCTTTATTTAGTTCGATCCTTTTAGTAGTATCTTGATCTAGTAGTTTGAAGTTTTTGATATCAAGTAGCTTTGAGTTTTGCATTCTGATCTCTTTATGTAATCGAGTCCGTGTGCTATCTATAATAAAGATTAGTGTTGAGTCAAGGGCTTTGCTATATTGCTATGATCTTGAGAAAGTAGAAAGAATAAAAGAGTTCATATTGATCTTATGGATAGTGATAACTTCACACATAGAAAGTATGAGGCATAAAAATTGTTGAGAGTTGATGAACGTAGCCTTGGTCATCGTTGCAATTAATAGGAAGTGATACGGAAAGAGGGGTTCACATATAAATATATTATCTTGGACATCTTTTATGATTGTGAAGCACCCATTAAGTATGACATGCTAAAAGAGTTGACGTTGGACAAGGAAGACAACGTAATGGTTTATGTTTTCCGACATCTCAGTTAAAGTATATTGTCAATGACCTTCCAAACATGTTGAGCTTGCCTTTCCCCCTCATGCTAGCCAAATTCCTTGCACCAAGTAGATATACTACTTGTGCTTCTAAATATCCTTAAACCCAGTTTTGCCATGAGAGTCCACCATACCTACCTATGGATTGAGTAAGATCCTTCAAGTAAGTTGTCATCGGTGCAAGCAATAAAAATTGCTCTTTAAATATGCATGACCTATTAGTGCAGAGAAAATAAGCTTTGCACGAACTTGTTGTGGAAGTAATAAAAGCAACGGATTGCATAATAAAGGTCCACACACAAGGGGCAATATAAAGTGACATTCTTTTGCATTAAGATTTTGTGTATCCAATCCTAAACGCGCATGACAACCTCTGCTTCCCTCTGCGAAGGGCCTATCTTTTACTTTATGCTTGAGTCAAGGTGATCCTCACCATTCCTTTTTTATTTTTATCCTTTGGCAAGCTCCTCGTATTTGAAAGATCATGATACATATATCCAATTGGATGTAAGTTGGCATAGGCTATTATTGTTGACATCACCTAAAGGTGAATACGTTGGGAGGCAATACAAGAAGCCCCTATCTTTCTCAGTGTCCGACTGAAACTCTATAACCACAAGTATTGCGTGAGTGTTAACAATTATGGGAGACTACGAGATAGTTGAGTATGTGAGCTTGTTGAAAAACTCTGTTATTGACTCTTTCTGATGTTACGATAAATTGCAATTGCTTCAATGACTGAGATTATAGTTTGTTAGTTCCCAATGAAGTTTTTGAACCATACTTGACATTGTGAATCGCTTATTACTTGAGCATAGGAAATCATACGACAAAATCTATATATGTTGATGTTATTAGAATATCATGATGCCCTCATGTCTGTATTTTGTTTTTATCAACACCTCTATCTCTAAACATGTGGACATATTTTTCGATTTCGGCTTCCGCTTGAGGACAAGCGAGGTCTAAGCTTGGGGGAGTTGATACGTCCATTTTGCATCATGCTTTGATATCAATATTTATTGCATTATGGGTTGTTATTGGACATTATATCTCAATACTTATGGCTATTCTCTCTTATTTTACAAGGTTTACCATGAAGAGGGGGAATGCCGATACCGGAATTCGCCGAAAAGGAGCAAACGTTGGAAACCTATTCTGCATAACTCCAAAAGTCCTGAAACTCCATGAAACCACCTTTTGGATTTAATAAGAATTTATGAGCGAAAGAAATAGGCCAGGGGGCCCACACCCTCTCCAGGAGACAGGAGGGCGTGCCCCCCCTGTAGGGCGCGGCCCCCTACCTCCTGGGCCCCCTGGTGGGCCTCCAGCGTCCATCTTCTGCTATATCATCACTCTTCCCCTGGAAAAAATCGTGGGCAAGCTTACGGGACGAAACTCCGCCGCCACGAGGCGGAACCTTGGCGGAATCAATCTAGGGCTTTGGCGGAGCTGTTCTGCCGGGGACACTTCCCTTCGAGAGGGGGAAATCATCACCAACGTCATCACCAACGATCCTCTCATCGAGAGGGGGTCAATCTCCATCAACATCTTCACCAGCACCATCTCCTCTCAAGACCCTAGTTCATCTCTTGTATCCAATCTTGTATCACAACCACAAATTGGTACCTGTGGGTTGCTAGTAGTGTTGATTACTCCTTGTAGTTGATGATAGTTGGTTTACTTGGTGGAAGATCATATGTTCAGATCCTTTATGCATATTATTACTCCTCTGATTATGAACATGAATATGCTTTGTGAGTAGTTACGTTTGTTCCTGAGGACATGGGTGAAGTCTTGCTATTAGTAGTCATGTGAATTTGGTATTCGTTCGATATTTTGATGAGATGTATGTTGTCTTTCCTCTAGTGGTGTTATGTGAACGTCGACTACATGAAAGTTCACCATTATTTGGGCCTAGAGGAAGGCATAGGGAAGTAATAAGTAGATGATGGGTTGCTAGAGTGACAGAAGCTTAAACCCTAGTTTATGCGTTGCTTCGTTAGGGGTTGATATGGACCCATATGTTTAATGTTGTGGTTAGGTTTACCTTAATACTCCTTTTTGTAGTTGCGGATGCTTGAAATAGGGGTTAATCATAAGTGGGATTCTTGTCCATGTTAGGGCAGTACCCAAGTGCCGGTCCACCCACATATCAAATTATGAAAGTACCGAACGCGAATCTTATGAACGTGATGAAAACTAGCTTGACGATAATTCTCAATGTGTCCTCGGGAGCTCCTTCTTCATTATTAGAATTTGTCCAGGCTTATCCTTTGCTACATAAAGGATTGGGCCACCTTGCTGCACTTTATTTACTTTATTTACTTTTTGCTCGTTACTATTTATCTTATCACAAAACTATCAATCCCCTACTATTTCAGTGCTTGCAGAGAAAACCTTACTAAGAACCACTTATCATTTCCTTCTGCTCCTCGTTGGGTTCGACACTCTTACTTATCGAAAGGACCACGATAGATCCCCTATACTTGTGGGTCATCAGCCCGCGGCCAGTAAAATCCGGCTCGGTATGCTTTGGCCACGATGGTCCGAGAGGACGCATCGTGACCATAGGTCCCCGAGTGAATATCATTGAGGATCACTCAGCCTTCTTCTGACGTGATGCACTTCTGGCAGACTCCAGTTGCACTTTCTCTGAACAACTGTCCATTTATCACGGTAAAGGCCTTAGATCTCCGGACGATCTGTCGAGCCTCTTCTTCATCCTCTGGAAGTTCTTTCCTAAGAATGTATTCAATGTATGGCACTGTCCAGTCGGGAGTAATGACCAAAACCTCCATGACCAAGTCGACCACGGCTGGGATTTTGACTTCAGTCGGATCTATGGCACTCTTGGGCTGTGGCAACTCTTCAGTGAAAGGAACTTCCTGAACTGAAGGTGAATGAATATGTTCCAAGAACACATTGTGGGGAATGGCCTCTCTCTTTGAACCTATCTTTGACAACTCATCTGCAGCTTGATTTTTCAATCGGGGTATATGGTGAAGCTCCAATCCTTCAAACTTCTTTTCCAGCTTCCTAACAGCATTGCAATAACCAGTCATGGCTGGACTTCTGACATCCCATTCCTTCATCACTTGATTAACCACCAAATCTAAGTCGCCGTATAGCATAAGGCGATGGACGCCGAGTGAAATGGCCATACGCAACCCGTATAAAAGTGCTTCATATTCCGCTTCATTATTGGAGGAATCAAAATGAATCTGGAGAACATAGTTAAGCTTGTCTCCATGAAGGAGCACCAATACTACCCCAGCACCTGATCCGTTTAGCATCTTGGAGCCATCAAAGAACATAGTCCAATGTTCTGAGTGAACTTGAGTCGGCAGTTGCTGCTCAATCCACTCGGCAAGGAAATCTGCGATTGCCTGGGACTTGATAGCTTTCTTTGCCTCAAACTTGATATCTAGTGGAAGGAGTTAAATCGCCCATTTTGCCACTCGACCAGTTGCATCTCTGTTATTCAGAATCTCAGATAATGGTGCGTCGCTGACGACTGTAATGAAGTGATCAGAGAAGTAATGTGCAACCTTCTTCATGGTCATGTATATTCCATAGACAAGCTTCTGATAATGAGGATATCGTTGCTTGGATGGAGTCAAAACTTCAGAGAGATAATAAAATGGGCGCTGAACCTTGTAAGCTTTTCCTTCCTCAACTCGCTCGACCGTGAGTACTGTGCTGACAACTTGTCCAGTGGCTGCAATATAAAGCAGTAAAGACTCTTTGCTGATTGGCGCAGCGAGCACCGGCTGGGTGGAAAGCAGGGTTTTGAGTTCTGCAAACGCTGCATCAGCTTCCTCAGTCCACTCGAACTTATCAGATGTCTTTGTCAGTCAGTAAAGAGGCAAGGCCTTTTCACCAAGACGAGAAATGAATCGACTCAAGGCGGCCAAACAACCAGTCAACTTCTGAACGTCATGCACTCGCACAAGGCGTTTCATTCGAAGGATGGTATCAACTTTTTTTGTATTGGCATCGATCCCTTGTTCGGAAACGAGAAAACCGAGTAACTTTCCTCCTGGAACTCCGAACGTGCACTTTAACGGATTAAGCTTGATATCGTACCTCCTTACGTTGGCAAAGGTTTCTGCGAGGTCAGTCAATAGGTCGGAACCTTTGCGAGACTTGACCACAATGTCATCCATGTATGCTTCCACATTCCGATTGATTTGAGTGAGCAGGCACTTCTGAATATTTCTCATGAATGTGGCTCCGGCATTTTTAAGACCAAATGGCATGGTGACATAGCAAAAGCACCCGAATGGGGTGATGAAGGCCGTTTATATTTCATCGGGACCATACAGTCGGATCTGATGATACCCGGAATATGCATCTAAAAAAGACAAGCGCTCACACCCCGCAGTCGAGTCAACAATCTGATCGATGCGGGGGAGAGGGAAGTGATCTTTCGGGCAGGCCCGATTGATTTGCCTGAAATCAATGCATTTACAAAGTGAATCGTCCTTCTTAGGGACCATGACTACATTGTCAAGCCACTCGGAGTGGTAGATCTCTCGAATGAACTCTGCTGCTAGCTGCCGAGCCACTTCTTCGCCAATCGCTTTCCTCTTCTGCACGGTGGACCGCCGAATGTGCTCTTTGATGGGTTTTGCCTTGGGGTCGACATGCAAACGGTGCTCAACCAGTCCTCTGGGTACACCCGGCATGTCAGAGGGTTTCCATGCAAAGATGTCCCAGTTCTCACGGAGGAACTGGATGAGCGCTTCTTCCTATTTGTTGTCGAGCATCGTTGATATATGATTCGGCGCGGTGTTGGGATCAGTCGGGTGAATATGAATCGGCTTCGTTTCACCAGACGACTGAAATGCAGAATCTGTGGCAGGCTTCTTGGCTCGGAGCAAATCACTCGGATCTGCATTTTTTTGATACTCTTGAAGTTCAACAGCTGCCATCTGCGCATCGGCAATTTTGGAACCTTTCTGGAAGCATTCCTCCGCCTTCTGCCGATTGCCAGTAACTGTGATCACACCTTTGGGGCCAAGCATCTTCAACTTGAGGTACACGTAGCATGGTCGAGCCATGAAACGTGCGTATGCAGGCCTCCCTAGAATGGCATGATAAGCACTCTGGAAATCCACGACTTCAAATGTCAACTTTTCTTTGCGGTAATGCTTGGAATCACCAAAAACCACGTCGAGAGCGATCTGGCCGAGTGATTCGGCTTTCTTTCCGGGGATAACGCCATGGAAGCTCATATTGCTCTCGCTAAGTTTGGACATCGGAATGCCCATCCCCTTCAAGGTTTCAGCATAAAGGATATTCAGACCGCTACCTCCGTCCATCAACACTTTAGTCAGTCGAGTGCCTCCGACCACTGGGTCGACCACCAGTACTTGCCTCCCCGGGGTGGCTACACGAGCAGGATGGTCAGACTGGTCGAATGTGATGGCTGTCTGAGACCATTTCAGGTATGTGGTCGTTGTCGCCGGAGCAACCATATTCACTTCTCAGTTCTCTGTTGATAACCTACAACTGACTCTTGCTTTCAACATCTGCACAAATCTTGAGGGTGGAATTGACTTTAGGATAACCATCGTCTCCCTCTTCATCTTCATCTTTGTCTGACTCTTCCTCCTTCTCACTGGGCTGTTTCTCTCGGAACTGCTGGATCAAGAGTCGACATTGCTGAGTGGTATGTTTTGGGTAAATCAGATTACCTTCTTCATCTTTCTTCATGTGGATGTGACACGGCAAATCCAACACATCATTTCCTGCTTGATCCTTTACCTTCTTAGGGGGCCAGGGCCCCTTAGGTTTTCCCTTAAACTTTCCTTGAGCCACTGCTGCAATCTCACCAGGTGCCGTTGGCTCGGCCTTGCGCTTCTGTTTCCGACTGGAATTTCCTCCACCGGCCTCTTGGCCGGCTGGCTTACTCTTCCCGCTACGGAGTCGATCCTCTTCTTCTCCGTTAGCGTATCGGGTGGCTATCTCCATCATCCGAGTCAAAGTCATATCTCCAGTCCGACCGAATTTCAGGACCAACTCTTTGTATTTGACGCCTTCCTTGAAGGCGCACACTGCTTGATGCTCTGATACATTTTCAACGGTGTGATGCAAAGTGGTCCACCTCTGAATGAATTCTCTCAAAGTCTCATTCGGCTTCTACACACAATGCTGCAACTCGGGCAATCCTGCTGGTCGCTTGCACGTGCCCTCAAAAGTTCTGACGAACACACGAGCCAGCTCTTCCCAACTGTATACTCGCTCGAGTCAATCGAGTCAACCACGCTCGGGCCGACCCTTCCAACATAAGAGGGAGATGCTTCATTGCTATTTGATCATTTTCGCCTCCAATCTGCACAGCCACTCGGTAATCCTCAAGCCAAGTTTCAGGCTTGGATTCTTCAGTGAACTTACTGACTCCAGTTGCCAACCTGAAGTTGGGTGGAATCACTGCCGCCCTGATGGCTCTGCTGAAACACTCTGGACCTAAAACATGCAATCTGCTGCCACTCAGACGATCCCTGCCAGGGTCTTCTCTATGCGCTCTGTTCCGATCGACCAGGCCTTGAACGAGAATAGATCTCGCATCGAAGCCTGGCTCCCTTGGGTCGACCGGTGCTCTGCGCTCGTCACTGTGATGGCGTCTATCATTGTTCTGCCGAGGCACATAAAACGCACTCCTTGGAGGAGGCGTAGGCACTCGACAACGATTGTCTCGGTCGAGCTGACGATCATACTGTCCACGGCCTTCACGCCGCAGGGGCAATCTTGGGTTGTGGGCCGACTGAACTGTATCTACTACTACGGATCTACTGTGAATCCTATTCCGTGACTGAGACACTGCAGTGTTCTGCTCTCCTGCTGCCCGGAGCAAGGCCCGGATCTGCATCAACCCTCTGCCAACCTCCGACCGGGAAGGTTGGATCAACTCTGCAATTCGAGCCGCAGTTGTGAGGTTCTGAATCGGAGTACGGTATACCTTAGGTGGAGGCGGGAAAAGCTGCCGTCGACTGGACTCAGGGATCCGCTCCCGAGCCAGCTCGTCGAGAGCGCGCTGCATGTTCTCTAGTCGAGTGCGCTCAGCCAAATTAGCCAAGCGCGCCTCCTCCAAGGCTCGAGCCTCGAGGGTTTCTCCAACAATGGGCGTGTGGAGTGCAACCATGTTGCGGCGACGAAGTTCTTCTCTCTGCTGCGAAGAAAGGGGTTCGGGATGATATTCCTCATGGACGTGCGACGGATCGCCGCCACCATCTTCGCCGTCTTCGTGACGGAAGCCAGGTGGGCCGTGCGGACCATCAACCATCAGGACTTCAGCCGCAGGGTCGCTGCTATCGCGACTTCGGATGCGCTCATGAGCGCCGACAAATCGAACAGGCCGTGGAGAGTTTCGTCGGGCTCGATTGTCGCGACTTGATGGGTGGCCGAACGTCAAGCCACCACGCGTTTCACCAACCGCTGAAGCCGTGATCGACCGGATTGCTTGCGGCGGCGAATAGCGGGGAGGGAAGACACCATCGGAGCCGACTGATACTGGGTTGACGGCTGCCGGAGAAGGACGCCGCGAACACAAGCGCGAAAGTGCGTCGCCCCTCGGACGGGGAGCGCCTCAATGTCAAGCGGAGCTTCCTGAAGCCACGCCGAGTCGTCGGCGACGAAAACGAGCGCGCCGAGACGGATCTCGCGGCCCTCAGCCAATCCGCCGCCGGAAACCATGATGATAATCGGAAAAACTTGCAACTTCACCCAACAAGTCGCTAAGACACCGGCCCCACGGTGGGCGCCAACTGTCGTGGTTCTAAGACTGACAGTAAAAAGGGGGGTAGGTATGGAGAGGCAAGATCTCAGCTATGGTGAAGGTGTACACGCGGGTTTTACGAGTTCAGGCCCTTCTCGGAGGAAGTAATAGCCCTACGTCTCGGTGGTCGATTGGATTATATGTGTGATGTTACAGGGGGTGCAAACCCTTGTGCCAGAGGAGGAGGGTGGCTTATATAGAGTTCGCCAGGACCCTCTCCGACCTCCATTACAAGGGACTTGATGTACATAAAGTGGGGCGCATCGTAACGCCAAATTTAAAATGTTGTTAATGACCTTTAAGACTACGGAGTGAATGCCTGCCCGTTGTAACGCTGAGTGACTCCTGGTCTTCGGAAGGTCGAGTGATTCTCTGGATGATCGAGTGACAGTAGGTAGGAAGATTCCCGAGTGACATGATGTCGAGTGGATTGCACTCGACATCTTCGACCGGGGGCCTCATGCTGCCTCTTGAACTTCTTGTCTTCTTGGGTAGTGACCTTGGGTAGGACGTATAGGTCAGGCCTATGACCCTACCCCAGGTTTGTATCCTCATCAGGCCATATCACATTATTGCTTGGCCGTAGCTCCGCTAGTGGTTGTATGGTGAACGGAAGACTTCCATAAAGTCTGGTGCATAGCTTAACCCCCGTCGAGGGTCACCATAGAAAGGCTCTCTTCCTTCCTATCGAGGGTCACCATCTCGCCTCTAGGATCACCACTGTGTCGCGTGTGTGCATCTATCAACCCAGTGACACCCACACACACATCCTTCCTGTGGGCACACACACATCCTCCCCATGCTGGCAGCCCGCCTGCACCTCATTGGAGCCTTCACCGTCAGGCCCTAATCCCCCCTCCCGGCACCTCGCCAAACATGCAGTAATTGACACTCGCATGAAGTAATTCGTGCCTACAAATTAAGTGTAATTTATCTTGGAATTTGAAATCCCGACACTGAACCTGCATTTTCACCGAGAGTGAATAAAGACTGTAATCTATATTCTAAAATGCAACCCATTTTATATACTACCACATGTAAGGAGGAAGAAAAGAAAAAGAAGAAATAAATCCTAGTTATGCACTCGTCAGCTTCGTGCGCCGCCCACGATTAATATCCCTAACCCAGTGCTACCTCCGTTTTCACTGGGACATCGATTGATCTAAGAAAACCTTTGCTTGAGCGCTGAAAGAGGAAGGAGGAGGGGAGAAAGAGATGAGCGAGGGACATAAGAGATGAGGGGAGGGGCCACAGTGATAGGTGCAGGGGTCTCCTGATCTTTCTTTTTTTTTGAGAATTTTTTCATTCATATCACGAATTAGTACAAAGTAGTTGACCCTTACAAGCACACTGAAACGAAAACACAAAGGACCATGAACACCTAGAGTACTCTAAGGCAACCAGAACACAAGAAGATCTCCGGAGCCCTGTGTCATCATCCATGAATCTTGAGAGCAGACCCATGCAACAGAAGGATCTGCAACCAGTCGCAAATAGGTCATCATCTTCGACCACGGTACAATTGCCGCCACGCTGCTTCCTCCATTCTCTACACCAGCGCTGAGAGGGCATGGACATCAATCCAACACACCTGCAACAGCCGTCGCCATCTTTGGCTTTGAGTACCGCAAAAAGTGTCCCTTCCGGAAGGAAGAGAACTCGAGTCATCCGACCGGTCCAAAGACTGCAGCCGGGCGCTCGCCAGACAAAGCAGATCTCCCACCAAAGATCGCCAGAGAGGAAGGAGAAGAACAACAGCAGCAAATCATACCAACAAGGAAGAAGAAATGTCTTCGTCTCCCTGCATCCATCGCCCATCTGAGGACCCAAACGACCGGTGCCGATGGACCTCCAGCCACCATAACCCGCGACCTCGATGAGATCCGGGGATCCCAAACCCTGCTGGCTCCTAGACGAAGGCAAAAGCCTCGCCTGATCGCGAACGGAGCCCGGAGAAACTTATTCTGATGCGACACCACCGCAATGGCCTCGGCAGCGTCTCCCTCAACCCTAACCCTACCACACGCCCTGTAACGCCCCGGATACAACTTTCCATATTCGTAACTCCAACTCTTGCCTTTTCCGGAGATGCTATATGATACTTCCTTCGTGGTTGGGTTTTTGTCGTTTGTTTTGCATTTTGTTCTTGTTATGCATCTCATCTCATCTCATCATCTGCATTTCATATCATGTCATCATGTGCATTTCATTTTGCATACGTGTTCGTCTCATGCATCCGAGCCTTTTCCCAGTTGTCCGTTTTGCAATCCGGCGCCCTATGTTCCCCTGCTGCCCCTTTTGTCTCTCGCAGAGCGGGTATTAAACTTTCTCGAATGGCCCGAGGTTTGCTGCTGCCTTGGTATAGCACCGTAGACCGCTGTCAAGTTTCGTGCCATTTGGAGGTCGTTATACTCCAACAGTTAACCGGGTAACCGCAAAGCCCTTCTTTTGTGCAGCCCAACACCCCTTCCAAAGTGGCCCAAAACCCACCAAACTCACCTCCATGCTCTCGGTCGTTCGATCGCGATCGCGTGGCCGAAAACCGCACCTCATTTGGACTCTCCTAGCTCCCTCTACCTATATATACACCTCCCCCTCCGAATTTTCGTCCAAACCCTAGATCAAATCATCCCGCCGCCACCGGACATGTCCCGCCGTCCGTCTGAAATCGCCGCCGCCCGCAGCCATCGGCATCGCGCCACGCGGCACGCCGCCACCCGCCATCGCCGCTGCCCGCCCGAGCCCATCCGGGGCCCGCGAGCCCGTTCCGCCGCCGCCCATGCCCGCCTGCGGAGCTCCGGCGAGCTCGCCGAGCCCGACCTCGTTTGCCGCCGCTGGATTTCTCCGCCCGCCGCCGCCAAGAAAGCTGTCCGCCTCTGGCGCGCCCGCGAAGCTTCGCCGCCGCCGCCGTTCTTCCTCGCCGCACGCCCGCCGCGCCCGCCTCCTCTTCGCACCGCACTGCCGCCATGCCGCACTCGCCGCCGCCAGAAGCGCCACCGCGCCGCCGCCGCCGCTTCGTCCGCCCGACCCGAGCTCCTCGACCACCGTCACCGGATCCAGAGGCCTCGCGCCGATCTCTTCATCCCGCCGTCTCGGTCGCCCGCCTGAGCGCCATCTCGCCATCGCCCGGCGCCATCAAGACTTCGCCATGACTCGGGATTTAGCCGGGAGCTCGTCCCACTCGCCTCCCCACGTGGGCCCCGGCCAAGAATCGCCTGCCTGCCTCCTCCACCGTCCGGCCAAGGCCCATGGGTGAGCCGCCTCCAGCCTCCCTGTTCTGTTGGGCCAATCAGTTTCGCCCGCGAGGTTTTTTAGCATCTGTGAATTTGTCTAATTATCCAAATGATTTACGCTTTCTGTAAAACCCCAGTAGTTCATGCATTAATAACTCATTAATCGTGCATCGGATTAAAATGATTTAAACATGTAAAATGCTTAGAATTTTGTCTAGTCCCATAATATCCAACTTTCATCCATGTTTAAAATGTTTAAAGTGTTGTTTGATTAAATTTGTTCAAATGCCATGCTAAAATGATTTATTTCATAACTAAATAACCGTAGCTCGGAATTAAATGTTCTTTATATGTAAATGGGGTGGAAAAATGCCTAGTTTAACACGGTCCACTTTATTTTCCTGTTTAACAACTTTAAAATATGTTTTAGGGCAGAAAAGTACCAAATTTGAAATATGCATATGGGGATTTTCCGGAATGGTTATTTGTTGTTCCGGCCTCATTTAAACTTGCCTAGTTAGGTAGTTTTCATATGCTTCACCCCTTGCCATGTTTAATAACATTTAACATTGTTGTGTACCTAAACGGGAGTGAACTAAATAACTCGGATGTGGTGTTTTGTCAATATGCAACTCGTTGCATATTGAGCTCCACTTAAATTGTAGTGTTGTTTGTTGCACTTTGCCATGCCATGCCTCATTAAACCGGACATGCATCATACTTGATTGTGCATCATGCCATGTTTATGATTGTGTGTTTACCATGTTGTTTGTTTCTTTCCGGTGTTGCTTCTTAGTTCCGGTAATGTTGCGATTGTGAGGATTCGTTCGACTACGTCCGTTTGTCTTCTTCATGGACTCGTTCTTCTTCCTAGCGGGATTTCAGGCAAGATGACCGCTACCCTGGATCTCACTACTATCATTGCTATGCTAGTTGCTTCGTTCTATCGCTATTCTGCGTTATCTATCTTTTGCTCTGCAAGCCTCCCAAGTTGCCATGAACCTCTAACCTTTGACACCATTCCTAGCAAACCATTGATTGGCTATGTTACCGCTTTGCTCAGCCCCTCTTATAGCGTTGCTAGCTGCAGGTGAAGTTGAAGATTGCTCCATGGTGGACAGGGTTTATGTTGGGATATCACAATATCTCTTATATTATTAATGCATCTATATACTTGGTAAAGGGTGGAAGGCTCGGCCTTATGCCTGGTGTTTTGTTCCACTCTTGCCGCCCTAGTTTCCGTCATACCGTGTTATGTTCCCGGATTTTATGCTTCCTTACGCTGTCGGGTGATTTATGGAACCCCCGACAGTTCGCTTTGAATAAAACTTGTCCAAAGAAGGCCCAACCTTGGTTTTACCATTTGCCTCACCACCACCTATACCCTTCCCTTGGGTCGGCCAACCCAAGGGTCATCTTTATTTTAGCCCCGGGGCCGGTGCTTGTCTAAGTGCTGGTCCGAACCGAGTAGATCGGGGCCCCTCGGGCAACTCGAGGTCTGGTTTTACTCGTGAGGATGTCTCATCCGGTGTTGCCTCGAGAACGAGATATGTGCAGCTCCTATCGGGATTGTCGGCGATCGGGCGGCTTTGCTGGTCTTGTTTTACCATTGTCGAAATGTCTTGTAAACCGGATTCCGAGACCGATCGGGTCTTCCGGGAGAAGGTCTATTCTTCGCTGATCGCGAGAGCTTGTCATGGGCTGTTGGGACACCCCGCAGGTATAAACTTTCGAGAGCCGTGCCCGCGTTATGTGGCAGATGGGAATTTGTTAATGTCCGTTGTAGATAACTTGACACCAGATCCGAATTAAAATGCATCAACGGCGTGTGTAGTCGTGATGGTCTCTTCTCGCGGAGTCCGGAAGTGAACACGGTCTTTGGGTTATGTTTGACGAAGTAGGAGTTCAGGATCACCTCTTGATCATTGCTAGCTTCACGACCGCCTTTGTTCCTCTTCTCGCCTCATTTGCGTATGTTAGCCACCATATCATGCTTAGTCGCCGCTGCAACCTCACCACTTTACCCCTTCCTTACCCATTAAGCTTTGCTAGTCTTGATACCCATGGTAATGGGATTGCCGAGTCCTCGTGGCTCACCAGATACTTCCAAAACCAGTTTGCGGTGCCTATGTTACCGAAAGGTGTGACGCAACTAAGCTCAAGGAGGAGCTCGATGAAGATCTTGCCCTTTGTGTTGTTTCGCTCTAGTTGATCAAGAGTGGAGCCCAGCTGGGGGTTGATCGGGACCTTTGTCGATTTGGGGTTCTTCTTTTATTTTGGTTCCGTAGTCGGACCTTGATTGTATCTGGATGATGTAATGCTTTATTCATGTAATGGTGTGAAGTGGCGGATTGTAAGCCAACTATGTATCTCTTTCCTTATATATTACATGGGTTGTGTGAAGATTACCTCACTTGCGACATTGCTTTCAATGCGGTTATGCCTCTAAGTCGTGCTTCGACACGTGGGAGATATAGCCGCACCGAGGGCGTTACACGCCCACCTAGCGAACAGACCCGAGGTTCCCCCTCCATCCCGCCGCCGGAGCGGTCGACGGAGAGAGAGGGAACCGGCGGCACGCAAGGGAACCCTCGTCGCCTCCCTTGATTGCCTCGTGTAATCCTACTTTTCCGGGGCTGCGTTTATTTCGTGTGTTGTGTTCTCCCGATCTTTCGAGATGATATTATTTCACATGGTCAAGGAGTGCATTGTGTGTGCAAGATTACCAGCTGACTTCATGCCCTAAGTTATTCTCTAATCCAATTCTTGCATCGCTCATTATTTCCCTTTAACGCGAATGATATAGATCTTAGTGCGTGATTTATATTATTTCACATGGTCAACTCCGCTCCTACTACTAAAAAAGAATTTATCCTGATTAGAACTTTAATGATGATATCAGGTTGCATATCATGGAAAAATGTAGTACTTGGAGAATTTTGTTGGATGACCGAGGATCATCATCTTGTAGCATGGTTCTGGTTTCCTTTTTCAGCTCAGTTGGCCCTAATACCTACAATTAAGTGCATTCCTTGTCACGAGCTAATTAATCCCTTTCTTGTGCATTTCTCAATGAAAACTTTAATTTCCAAGAATTGAACTTGATGAAGGGGATTATATGGATAGACGAGTCCTAGCTTGCAACTTAAGAAAAGCTCCTTTGCCTCCCGTAGCCGCCGCCGCCGATTCGCCCTGTCGGGGCCATGGTTGTGTGGTGGATCCCGGCCCTTGCCGGCGGAGGGCTCTGATTTTAGATATCCCTTCGATTTTTGTTTGGGTTTGTGTCATGTTCAGGAAGACGAGACAACAATGGCTCCCTGAAGATGGAATAAGGTTCTACCCGCCTAGCCCCTGTCCTGGTGGTGTGTCTAGCATCGTTGGTGGGCGTGTGGAGATGTGTCTCCGACAGATATGTCTTTGGCGGATTTTCTCGGATCTAGTCATAGTTCATCTACGTTGGTGTGTCTTTAGGTTGGAACCTTCCGATCTACACTATTCTTCATCGACAACAGTTGTTATTCTGCTGTGTTGATCTTACGGGGCCTTAGGACGACGACTTTCTGACTGTCTACTACAACAAGTTTTGCTCGACTCCGGCGAGGGAGGGACGATGACGGCGGCACCCCTTCGGCTCGCTTCAGTGCTTGTAGTCGTCGCTAGGTGGTCTGCAAATCTGGATGTAATTTTTATCATTTCTGATGTCCATTGTCCTGCTATGAGAAAATGAACAGAACGGAAGTTTTTCAACAAAAAGAAGAACTTGATGAAGGGAAAGCACCTAATATATTGTGAGTACTTTCCTGAGGACGAATGGATATTGATGGTTTATCATTTTATATTTTCATGATTTATCAACCTAAATAAAATACTTGATTCATTTTAAAATATGTATGGATTTCTTTCGCTTCTAACATTTTTCTTTTGATTCGTATTAGTCAAGATGTAACTTGGAATGTCTTCATGATTTTCAACATGCTATTGGTCAAGACGTGCATTGCATGTGCACACTTACTAGTTAATAAAACTAGTGGTTGGGGCCCGCCATTGCGGGCCGTTTGAGAAAAAGCTATGCACACCTCACCATCATGCCAAAAAATTTAAAATAACATTCTCGCGTCATGTGGACATCACAATCATCTTAAAAGAAAAAAGCAAAAACCTAGAAAAACTTCTCTCAAAAAAAAAGTCTCCCTACCATTTAAAAGAACTCTAAAAATACTTTCTCACCATGACCAACCAGCAAAAAGTCTCCCTACCATTTAAAAGAACTCTAAAAAATACTTTCTCATCATGACCAATCAACATGCGCTACATGGCGTAGCTCGTTGGCCACCATTCTAGCGCCTCTTAATGGGTTTAATAATGAACCCATGTCCTTACAAACTCACCCATGCAGAAAAATAAAATTACAATCCAGTCCTTGAGGGAGCCTAAGTCTTCTTCCTCCTGCGTCCATCGGTGACGCGTCGTGGGCATAGCTCGATGCTGCCTCTCGGACTCCGCCTCGGGGGAGCAAATTTTTTTTACTCAGGAACTTGTAGACTAGGAGAAGAAAATGCCGAGAGGAGCTCATAGAAACTCTAAAGACCACGAGATTCGACCGAATTTAGACAGATCTGTTGAAAACCTAAACCGACCGGATCACAAAAGACCTTTCGCATAAAGAACGTGTAACACAACACAAATGACTCTAGACTCAGTATGCTGTACATTTACTCGAACTGCAGAAAATCATATGAAGCCAGCAACATTTTGGGCTTGTTCTGTATCTCTTCCAAACTTGCACGGTTGATGGTTTTTGCTTCTTACTAGAAAAGGTTGACTTACTACACGTGTGCACAATTTACTGTACACGGATGTAAGCGAACAAAGGGAATACTGCGTTTTACAAATGAAGTGCAATCTAAGGGTGCATGATTAACACGAATATCACAAAAAGTTGAGCTGCACACAAGGTACCACTACAAAGATTGACATGACAAGAAGCATTTTCTTTCAGAAACAGCAGAAAAGGCAACATCAAGTTTTCTGCAGTCATCAGCCATGCAACTCAGATCAATAACATCACACATCCATGAAGAAAAAAGGTGTCAATGGCGATTTTGAGCCATGTGCATGTATGTCAAATGTAGTGTAATCTTCTTCCAGACGAATTATGGCATCGCATGGGAAGATAGCGGTGTGTTTCTTTCGGTTCACCGTCAACAGAACATAGTTCAAAACCAACACTATAGGTGTCAATGGCAAACACGCATGCTATGTTCATTCCAACTAAACCAGAGCGAGCGAATATAGATCCAAGGGGAAGCAATGTTTGCCTGTCATGTGATATGCCAATGAGTGATTCCATGTAATTTCACCTGTAGTGGGACTTGAAACAATCGGATGACTCGCGTCGGCCTTAGTTCTGGTGACTGACACGCATCTGATCAGGCCTTATGCCACTCTCTTCTAGCAAAAACTGATCCAACCCAAGTAGCAGCAGCTCATTTCCCTTTGAGCATATGATTTCGACAATCTCAAGCTGTTCACATGTAAACGATCTATCCTCCAGCTCGCCGATGACTGCAGATACAACCTCGTTGTGATATCGTGGCTGGCAATTAAAAGAGAACAGTTTCATCTTTACTGTGCATGCACAAACTTTCATTGAAGGATAAATGCGATGGATAATAAATGCTCAATAACTTGATTTTAGTCTCTTTAGTATTTGGATCCAAACATGGATGAGGCTAGCAAGTTTTAGTCCCATTATTTTTAGTCATGAGACTAAAACGTATCCAAGCACCCTCTTAGCTTCTTCAGATTAGTTGAGTTCTGAAGGAAGACTATCATGGCATATAAGTCCGCATGCATGCACCACCTATCAAGAGTCCGAATCCAGCGGAGAAGTCAAACCCGAGTCGAAAATACTGCACCTACGACGCTCAATCTGAATCCGAAAACAATCCGCAGCTCTGCTGCGCCTATATATATTTCGACGGAAGCAGGCCAGACCTCCAGAGAAAGTCGAGCAGCACGGAAAGCTGACCTCATCTAGTTCTATCGTAGGGCTGCCACCGCGTCGAACAGAACTCCCGGCGATCAGGGACGCCGCCGCAGGCCCGCAGCAGCAAGTCCCGTCTGCCGGCATGGACGACGGCGCCGCCGCCGCCGTCCGGTCGGTGTGGGCCGACAACTTCAAGGCCGAGTCCGCCGCCTTCCGCCAGATCGCGCCGCACGCCACGCACGTGGCGCTGAACGTGCAGTACCCGGGCTGCGTGGTCCGCGGCGACGCCCGGAAGAGCCACTACGACATGACCGCCGAGGAGCGGTACCAGGTGGTCCGGGCCAACGTGGCCCTCCTGAAGCCGCTCCAGGTGGGGCTCGCCGTCCGCACCGGCGACGGCGGGCGGTTCGCGTGGGAGTTCAACCTGCGCGGGTTCGACGCCGCCTCGGACCTCGACGCGAGGGACCCCGACTCCGTCGCCTACCTCGCCCGCCGCGGGGTCGACTTCGGCCGGCTTCCCGAGTCCGGCATCCCCGGGCACGAGCTCCGCTGGATGCTGCGGGACTCCGGCCTGCTCAGGGCCCGGGCGTCGTGGGCGACCTTCGCCGGCGCGTACCACGTCGGCTACTTCGCGGCCATGATGTCCGGCGAGAAGCTTCCGGACGACGTGGACGCCTTCATGGAGATGGTGCGGCAGCTCCTGGGGCCGTCCGTGTACGACGTGAAGCGGCTGGCGAGGCAGCACGACCGGAGGTGCGTCGGCGCGCTGGGCCACATCGTGAAGCAGCTCGGCGTGGTGCAGCCCGATGAGCCGAAGCCGACGCCCGCCGGCACAGGTAGCACGCTGGCGCTCCTGGCTTTCGAGACGTTGCAGGAGAAGCTTGGCGCCAACGCGGAGAAGTACCGCGGCCAACTGTGTGGGCTGCAGGTTGTTTAACGATATAACACAAGACCAACCGATGTGTTGCAATAATAGCCCAAAGCAGATGATTATTAAGCGTACGTACTTTTTAGTAGTCTAGTCACTAAAAGCATTCATCTTATTCGTAGGAGCGCAAGTGCATTGATCTTAAGTATGTACTACTCGACTGTATATGATGTATACGTGACTTTCTTGTACTGTTGCATTTATTTGAAATACAGAAAATCCGATTGACGTTTTGTATGAATTATATATGTATTTCCTTGAGGCTGGCTCACATCAGTAGTATATGTATCTGTGTATTTAAGAAGGGAATACTATGTTTACAAATAAAGTGCAATTCAAGGGTGGGTTTACAGGAATATCGTATGAAGTTGAGCTGCACATAAGGTGTGTAGTTCAAAGATGACATGACAGGAAGCATTTTTGTTTCAGAAACAGGAGAGAAAGGAACAAGACAGCCATCAGCAATGCATCTCAGATCAATAACATCACAAAATCCGAATGAGCTAATAGAATAGTTACAAGAAAAGGGTCACCAGAGATTTGGAGCCATAAACTCCCAACCAGAACGGGCAATTTTGCACGTCTCATGTAGCGTAATGTTCTACCAGAAGAATAATGGCACCGCACAGGAAAATGACACATCTAAGTGATATGGTTTCTTTTGGTTCACCGTCAGCAGAACATGCTTCAAAACCATCACTAGGATTCTACTGTGTGAAAAAGACAAGGGCAGCAAACACGCATGCTATGTTCATTCCAACCAAACCAGAGCGAGCGAATATACATCCAAGAGGAAATAATATTTGCCTGAGATGACATGCCAATGTGTGATTCCATGTAATTTCACCAGTAGTGGGACCTGAATCATCAAATGCCTCCATCGGCCTTAGTCCTCGTAACTGACACGCATCTGATCAGGCCTTATGCCACTATCAAGCAAAAACTGATTCACCCTAGGTAGCAGGTCATTTCCCTCCGAGCATATGATTTCAACAATCTCAAGCTGCTCACATGTAAATGATATATCCTCCAGCTCGCCAGTGATTGTAGGTATATCCTGCGTTTCATATTCAGGCTGGCAAATAAAAAGGAACAGTTTTATCTTTACAGTAAATGCACCAACACTCGTAGAAGGATAAATGCTACGGAGAAGACCATATACCTGGTATAGTTCAAGAGTTAGCTTCTTTAGACTAGGTGAGTTCTGTAGGAAGACTATCGGTGCATAGAAGTCTCCATGCACGCATCTAACTATGAAGAGTCAGGTTTATAAGATTACCAAATGTTGGGCACCATCTGTAGTTATCTTTCATCTCCACCTGCAAATAATTGAAAGGATTAAGACAGAACATTAAAACCATGCTATTCTTCCATTTACTTTTTGTGCTTCAACAAACTTGCCAAAATATCAGGAGGGAGTTAACAAAATGTGATTACGCTTCTGACTGTGTGCCATTGAAAATCTTAGAGCTATAGCTTTGGAGCACATTGGATACAAAAAAATCACAGCACAAATAGAGATCATGTTAACCATAAACTTACACAATCGTATACTTATTTTTCGTTCCTCAATAGTCATGGAACACATGTGATTAAATCAGCATGGTTGTGTCACATGACATTCTGTTGCTTTGGTCCAATCTGTTTGTACGAGTTGGCAATGTGGTCTCAACAATTGCTGAAGCACTTTACATTAGTATGCTGATGAAGCTATATTATAACCAAGTTACTGCACTAAGAATGAGCATATGAAATGAGATATTTTGGTCAACAATTGTAACCCACTCATTGCTCCAGTTTTATTATGGAAACATAATATATTTTGGTCAACAATTCGATGAATCTACAAAATGAGCATATGAAGAGTGTAGACAGCATTAGTCATCCTATCAAGTGGTTAGGTCTGCACTTACGATACGCAATGACTCCTCCAGTTTAATAATACAGACAAAATGTGCTTAGGTCGCAGATTATAGTGTAGATTAATATATGGAGAAATGTGATCTACCAACAAAAGGAGGCGTCATAGATAGGCGTTTCAAACCAAGAAGCTCACCTTTTTAACGCCATAACAGAAGTTCAAACTTCTAACATGAGAGAGGCCTCCAAGAAACTGCTTGATACCATCCGCATCACAAAATCTGATTGTCACCCATAAAAGTACTACTGACGCCGTCTCTAGAGATGTCATGTTCTTTAGTACAGGTAGCCTGGCCGCGGAAGGACACCATTTGAAGGACTGAGAAGTGAGGTTTGGAGCAGAAATAGAAGCCTGGTCACCATCGTTAAATGAGAATATAACATCATCAGCGAGGGTCAAAGCCTTCAGTGTATTGGAGAAAATATCAAGGTCCTGAATGTTGGTGTTCGATAGCAGTAGATACTCCAATACTGGGCAGCCCATTTGGAGGTGCTTAAAGAAACCTTGGATCAGATTAGCGTTGCAGATGTGCAGTCTTTTCAGGTACGCTGAAGTGAATGCCACAGGAGCGAGCTGCAAATATTCGTTCTGAGTGACAACCTTGACAGCCTGAGCCTTGTATCAGAACACATGGGCGATCCATAGGTTAGCATCGACGAGTCATCTTCAGCGTAGTCACCGCGTTGGGCAACCTGCATCGAGCCGAACACCTCCAGGTCAACGGGTCTACGGAGCATCAGCAAACGGTTGACGAACCTATAAGCCGATGCTGCGGAGTAGACACCGGACTCATTCCATGCCCAAATAGCGCATCTTCCACCTCCGAATCTAAGTGTACCTCCATAAGAAGTTCCCATGGCCGGATGAGCTGAGCAAGAGCGTCAGTGTCAAGGGTCCCGGTAATGTCATCTGTCCAAGCGTGTGAGCAAAGCCCCTCGCTGACGAGGAGTTTGTTAGCCACCTGCGTCCTGACTCTGGCCGCCACCAAGGGTGCAATCTCCGCGACTGTGCCTCCATGCAGCCATCTATCTCTCCAAAATAGGGCGTGCTCTCCATTCCCAATACGCCAATGGACAAGACTCCAGAAGGCGAGCGCCACTTGCTTATCCGCGGTGAGATTTAAGCCCTGCCAGGGCCTTGACGGATCCGTCCTCATAAGCCATTCCCATCTTAGCCTCAGGGCAATGCCATGCTTGTGTAGGTCAATGATGCCTAGGCCTCCGAGCTGCTTGGGGCGGCAAACTCTCCTGCATGAAACCACACATTTGCCACCATTAACGGCATCCGTGCCAGCCCAGAAAAACACGCAGCAGCCCTTATTCACTTGTTCTAGTGCCCACTTTGGTGCGTCAGCAACCATGAGGTGGTGCGTAGGCCTCGCTCTCATGACCTGATTCACCAGGATAAGTCGTCCAGGCCTGGTAACAAGCCCACGCTGCCAGCCAGGCATGATGTGGAGCGCCGCATCAACAATCGGTTGCCATTCATTGCGTTGGAGTTGCTTGATGCTTAATTGTAGACCCAAGTATCTGCACGGGAAGGAATCGATCTTCCAAGGTAGAGCTCTCCTGACCAGCTCCACATCCCCCTCTTCGGATCTTATGAGTATTGCAGCTGACTTTGCGTAGTTTACTTTCAAACCCGATGCCGCTCCAAAGGTGCCCAAAAGCTCCTTCACAAGTTGCAGCTCCGGCCTAGTTGGCCTAAATGTAGAGAACCACGTCATCCGCGTATAGGGAGAGCCTCTGCATCGGGGTAGAACTGGCAATGGGCTTGAGGATCCCTTGCTCGTGCGCTTTGATGACCAGAGAGGTGAGAACATCCATTTCCATGATGAAAAGCAGAGGGGAGGCCGGGTCCCCCTGTCGAAGCCCTTTGGCATGCATGAACTTTGGACCGGCACAGCCGTTAACCAAAACTCTCGAGCTTGCAGTCGTAAGCAAGATGCTAATCTAGGAAATCCATCTGTTCGAGAAACCTTTTGCCCTGAGCACCTCAAAAAGGAAGGGCCACGAAAGGGAGTCAAAAGCTTTAGAGATATCAAGCTTGAGCATCACGCCTTTGGCCTTCCGCTGATGTAATCGCCGCGCCATTTGCCTAACTAGCAGGAAATTGTCATGGATGCTTCTTCCCTTGATGAACGCCGATTGGTTTATGTGAACTAGCTCTCCCATCCGAGGACTTAGCCTATTTGCCAAGAGCTTTGAAGCGATCTTCGGTAGGCTATGCTCCAGGCTTATAGGGCGGTAGTCAAGAGTGGTTGATGCCTCAGGGGTTTTAGGAATTAAGGTGATCAACGTTTGATTCAGCCTGCCAAACCCACGTCCGTTCCCGATGAAAAGCTTGTGCAAAGCCGCAATGACATCCACTTTTATTATCGCCCAGGCCTTCTGGAAGAAGAGACTGATAAAGCCATCCGGCCCCAGGGCTCGATCCGCCGGCATGCTCCTGATCACAGCCCAAATCTCCTCATCGTTGAAATTAAGATCCTGATCCGAGAGGTCAAATCTTTGAATGTCAAGCTTGTCCAGATCCAGGGTGTACTCACGAGCGACATCCTTCCCAAGCAACTCCTTGTAAGTGTCGTAAAACGCAGCCTCCTTCCCGGCTTGGTCCGTGACCATGCGCCCATCTACCAATAGCGACGGAATATAGTTCTTCATCCTTCTGCCATTCGCCACCAAGTGGAACAGCTTTGTGTTTGCATCCCCCTCCCGAAGCCAAGTTATTCGCGATCTCTGGCGAGCAATCGTTCGCTCCAGCGAGGGGAGGCCGAGGACAAGCTGTTTGAGCGATCTCCTGAGCCACCTCTCCTCCTCCGTGAGCACCCGAAATTCCTGGGCACGATCGAATCTCAGGATGACAATGTTGGCCACAGCCAATTGCATCTTGATATTGCCCACTCTTTTCTTGCCTCAAATCACAAGGGTTTTTTCCGTGTTCCTAAGGAGGATGTCAAGTCTCCTGAACGGGTCCGTGATTGTCTCATCACAAGTCCAAGCCTCATGTACCACTTCCAAGAATCCGTCCATCTTCACCCAAAACTTCTCGAAGCGAAAACGCCTCCGCGGCCCCATGTGATCGTCCAATGCTAAGTGGAGGGGGCAATGGTCTGAAATTGCCGTGGATAAAGCCTGTAGGAGGCAACCGGGCTGGTCAAGCTCCCAATCAATGGAGACAAAAGCACGGTCGATCTTAGTCATCGTGGGATTCTCGCGCTCGTTAATCCACGTGTAATTGCGCCCGTGAAGGAAGAGCTCCTTGAGAGCATTGTCATCAACGAAGCTTTTGAACCGTCTCATCATTCGCCTATCGATCAAAGAGTTGTTTTTATCTTGCGCGTGGAGTATTAGGTTAAAATATCCAATAAGTAACCATGGCCCGGGGCACAACGATCTACGCTCCGCCAAGTCATGCAGAAACTCGATTTTCTGCTCATCTTCCTGAGGGCCATAGACCACAGTCAGCCACCAAGGTGGGCCCCCACAGGTGACACGTAACTGGAAATGGAGTGGGTATCATTGACATGGTTAGACAGTAGGACCATGGTGGAATCCCACGCAATGAAAATCCCACCCCTAGTATCAGACGCCGGTAGATAGGTGTAGCCATCGAAACTTGGCCCCATACATTGCATAATAGTGAACTGGTCCACCCTCTCCAATTTGGTCTCCAGGATACAACAAATCGCCACATGCAACGAACCTACAAATTCACGTAAAGATTTCCTCCTAGCTGGCCCATTCAGGCCACGCACATTCCAACAGACTAACTCCATCCCTGCGTACGACATGTTAACGGATGTCTCCATGTCGACGAGCCCCTCAACAACTACACCACGATCGGTGCAGCCAACTCCGTGTCAGCTCACACAGATTTGAAAATACCATAGATTTTTTAAGCGATTCGTGATTTTCTGTACAATTGGGCGCATGTATTTAACGGTACTGGGGTCATACCCAGCGGCGGAGCTAGAGAACCTGGGCGGGCCAAACTGAAGGAAAGCCTCACAGTTTTACTCTCATAACCCATTTTGTTCTCATATCTTGCTGAATTTTCACTGAGCTGGGTGGGTCATAGCACATTATTGCTTGGCCGTAGATCCGCAGTGGTCGTACGATGCATGGAAGACTCCCATAAAGTCTGGTGCACAGCTTAACCCCCACTGCAATTTACATCCATAAAAAGGCTCTCTTCCTTCGCGTCGAGGGTCGCCATCTCGCCTCTGGGGCTCACTACTACGTCGCGTGTGTACATTTTGTTTTTTGAAAAGAAAGGGGTTTCTGTTGGGGAACCTAGTAATTTCAAAATTTTCCTACGCACACGCAAGATCATGGTGATGCATAGCAACGAGAGGGGAGAGTGTTGTCTACGTACCCTCATAGACCGAAGCGGAAGCGTTGACACAACATAGAGGAAGTAGTCGACGTCCTCCCGGTCCGACCGATCCAAGCACCGCATTCGCACCTCCGAAGTTCTTGACACGCCAGACAGCTCGATGACGCACCCGATCTCCGATCCAGCAGAGGCGCTGGGAGGAGTTCCACAAGACGACGGCGTGGTGACGATCTTGATGTTCACTGCCGCAGGCTTCGCCTAAGCACCGCTACAATATGACCGAGGTGTAATATCGTGGACGGGGCACCGCACACGGCTAAGGAATGATCTCAATGATCAACTTGTGTGTCTAGGGTGCCCCCTACCCCGTGATATAAAGGAGGGAGGGAGGAGGAGGCCGCCCAAGGGGAGGCGCGCTTAGGGGGCAAACCTACTCCAAGTAGGTTTGGCCCCCCCTTTCCTATTCGGAGTAGGAGAAGGAAGGAAAAGGGGGGAGGAGAGAAGGAAAGGGGGCCCGGCCCCATTCGGATTGGGCTTGGGGGGGCGCGCCCCCTCCCTTGCTCCTTCTCCTCCTTCCACTAAGGCCCAATAAGGCCCATATACTTACCGGGGGTCCAGTAACCTCCCTGAGTCTCAGATATTTCAATCTCACTCGAACCTTTCCGTGTCCAAATATATCCGTCCAATATATCAATCTTTATGTCTCGACCATTTCGAGACTCCTCGTCATGTCCGTGATCATATCCGGACTCAACAACCTTCGTACATCAAAATACATAAACTCATAATGAAACCGCCATCGAAACCTTAAGCGTGCGGACCCTACGGTTCGAGAACAATATAGACATGACCGAGACACGCCTCCGTCAATAACCAATAGCGGACCTGGATGTCCATATTGGTTCCTACATATTCTACGAAGATCTTTATCGGTCAAACCGCACAACGACATACGTTGTTCCTTTGTCATCGGTATGTTACTTGCCCGAGATTCGATCGTCGGTATCCAATACCTAGTTCAATCTCGCTATCGCAAGTCTCTTTACTCGCTTCGTAATACATCATCTCGCAACTAACTCATTAGTTGAAATGCTTGCAAGGCTTAAGTGATGTGTATTACCGAGAGGGCCCAGAGATACCTCTCCGACATTCGGAGGACAAATCCTAATCTCAAATACGCCAACTCAACAAGTACCTTCGAGACACCTATAGAGCACCTTTATAATCACCCGATTACGCTGTGACGCTTTGGTAGCACACAAAGTGTTCCTCCGTAAACGGAGTTGCATAATCTCATAGTCATAGGAACATGTATAAGTCATGAAGGAATCAATAGCAACATACTAAACGATCGTGTGCTAAGCTAACGGAATGGGTCATGTCAATCGATCATTCAACTAATGATGTGACCTTGTTAATCAAATAACAACTCCTTGTTCATGGTCGGAAACATAACCATCTTTGATTAACAAGCTAGCCAAGTAGAGGCATACTAGTGACACTGCTTGTCTATATATTCACACATGTATTATGTTTCCGGTTAATACAATTCTAGCATGAATAATAAACATTTATCATGACATGAGGAAATAAATAATAACTTTATTATTGCCTCTAGGGCATATTCCTTCAGTCTCCCACTTGCACTAGAGTCAATAATCTAGATTACGCAGTAATGATTCTAACACCCATGGAGTCTTGTTGTTGATCATGTTTTGCTCGTGGAAGAGGCTTAGTCAACGGGTCTGCAACATTCAGATCCGTATGTATCTTGCAAATCTCTATGTCTCCCACCTGGACTAGATCCCGGATGGAATTGAAGCGTCTCTTGATGTGCTTGGTTCTCTTGTGAAATCTGGATTCCTTTGCTAAGGCAATCGCTCCAGTATTGTCACAAAATATTTTCATTGGACCCGATGCACTAGGTATGACACCTAGATCGGATATGAACTCCTTCATCCGCACTCCTTCATTGGCTGCTTCCGGCAGCTATGTATTCCGCTTCACACGTAGATCCCGCCACGACGCTTTGCTTTGAACTGCACCAACCGACAGCTCCACCGCTTAATGTAAACACGATCCGGTTTGCGATTTAGAATCGTCCGGATCGTGTCAAAGCTTGCATCAACGTAACCATTTACGATGAGCTCTTTGTCACCTCCATATACGAGAAACATATCCTTAGTCCTTTTCGTATTTCAGATGTTCTTGACCGCTGTCCAATGATCCACTCTGGATTACTTTGGTACCTCCTGCTAGACTTATAGCAAGGCACACATCAGTCTGTACACAAGATTGCATACATGATAGAGCCTATGGCTGAAGCATAGGGAACACTTTTCATTTTCTCTATCTTTTGCGTTGGTCGGGCTTTGAGTCTTACTCAACTTCACACCTTGCAATACAGGCAAGAACCCTTTCTTTGCTTGGTCCATTTTGAACTTCTTCAAAACTTTGTCAAGGTATGTGCTTTGTGAAAGTCCAATTAAGCGTCTTGATCTATCTCTATAGATCTTAATGCCTAATATGTAAGCAGCTTCACCGAGGTCTTTCATTGAAAAACTTTTATTCAAGTATCCCTTTATGCTATCCAGAAATTCTATATCATTTCCAATCAATAATATGTCATCCACACATAATATTAGAAATGCTACAGAGCTCCCACTCACTTTCTTGTAAATACAGCTTCTCCAAAAGTCTCAGATAAACCCAAATGCTTTGATCACACTATCAAAACGCTTATTCCAACTCCGAGAGGCTTGCACCAGTCCATAAATGGACGCTGGAGCTTGCACACTTTGTTAGCTCCTTTGGATCGATAAAACCTTCGGTTGCATCATATACAACTCTTCTTCCGTAAATCCATTCAGAATGCAGTTTTTACATCCATTTGCCAAATTTCATAATCATAAAATGCGCAATTGCTAACATGATTCGGACAGACTTAAGCATCGCTACGGGTGAGAAGGTCTCATCGTAGTCAACCCCTTGAACTTGTCGAAAACCTTTTGCAACAAGTCGAGCTTTGTAGACAATAACATTACCGTCGCGGTCTTCTTCTTGAAGATCCATTTATTCTCAATTGCTTGCCGACCATCGGCAAGTCAACCAAAGTCCATACTTTGTTCTCATACATGGATCCCATCTCGATTTCATGGCTTCAAGCCATTTTATGAATCTGGGCTCACCATCGCTTCTTCATAGTTCGTGAGGTTCATCATGATCTAGTAGCATGACTTCCGAATAGGATTACCGTACCACTGTGCGGATCTTACTCGCTCGACCTACGAGGTTCTCAGATAACTTGATCTCAAGTTCTATGATCATCATCATCAACTTCCTCACTAGTTGGTTTTGACGTCACGTAAACCGGTTCTGTGATGTATTATTTTCCAACAAGGAGTAGGTACAGTTACCTCATCAAGTTCTACTTTCCTCCCACTCACTTCTTTCGAGAGAAACTCCTTCTCTAGAAAGGATCCATTCTTAGCAACGAATGTCCTACCTTCGGATCTGTGATAGAAGGTGTACCCAACTGTCTCCTTTGGGTATCCTATGAAGACACATTTCTCCGATTTGGGTTTGAGCTTATCAGGTTGAAGATTTTTCACATAAGCATCGCAGCCCCAAACTTTAAGAAATGACAACTTTGGTTTCTTGCCAAACCATAGTTCATAAGGTGTCGTCTCAACGGATTTCGATGGTGCCCTACTTAACGTGAATGTGGCCGTCTCTAAAGCATAACTCCAAAACGATAGCGGTAAATCTGTAAGAGACATCATAGACCGCACCATATCAAGTAAAGTACGATTACGACGTTCGGACACACCATTACGCTGTGGTGTTCCGGGTGGCGTGAGTAGTGAAACTATTCCACATTGTTTTAAGTGTAGACCAAACTCGTAACTCAAATATTCTCCTCCACGATCAGATCGTAGAAACTTTATTTTCTTGTTACGATGATTTTCAACTTCACTCTGAAATTCTTTGAACTTTTCAAATGTTTCAGACTTATGCTTCATTAAGTAGATATACCCATATCTGCTTAAATCATCTGTGAAGGTGAGAAAATAACGATATCCGCCACGAGCCTCAACATTCATCGGACCACATACATCTATATGTATGATTTCCAACAAATCTGTTGCTCTCTCCATAGTACCGGAGAACGGCGTTTTTGTCATCTTGCCCATGAGGCACGGTTCGCAAGTACCAAGTGATTCATAATCAAGTGGTTCCAAAAGTCCATCAGTATGGAGTTTCTTCATGCGCTTTATACTGATATGACCCAAACGGCAAGTACACAAATAAGTTGCACTATCATTATCAACTCTGCATCTTTTGGTTTCAACACTATGAATATGTGTATCACTACTATCGAGATTCATCAAAATAGACCACTCTTCAAGGGTGCATGACCATAAAAGATATTACTCATATAAATAGAACAACCATTATTCTCTCGATTTAAATGAATAACCGCCTCGCATCAAACAAGATCCAGATATAATGTTCATGCTCAATGCTGGCACCAAATAACAATTATTTAGGTCTAATACTAATCCGAAGGTAGATGTATAGGTAGCGTGCGACCGCGATCACATCGACTTTGGAACCGCTCCCCACGCCGCATCGTCACCTTGTCCTTTGCCGTTGTTCGCAATCAGTAGTCCCTGCTTTGAGTTGCAAATATTAGCAATGTAACCAAGATCAAATACCCAGTGCTCTCATGAGCTCTAGTAAGGTACACATCAATAACATGTATATCACATATACCTTTGTTCACCTTGCCATCCTTCTTATCCGCCAAATACTTGGGGCAGTTCCGCTTCGAGGACTACCGCTTGCAGAGAAGCACTCGATTTCAGGCTTAGGTCCAGACTTGGGTTTCTTCTCTTGAGCAGCAACTTGTTTGATGTTCTTCTTGAAGTTCCCTTCTTCTTCCCTTTGCCCTTTTCTTGAAACTAGTGGTCTTGTTAACCATCAACACTTGATGCTCCTTCTGATTTCTACCTCCGCAGCCTTTAGCATTGCGAAGAGCTCGGAATCATCTTATCCATCCCTTGCATATTATAGTTCATCATGAAGCTCTTGTAGCTTGGTGGAACTGATTGGAGAATTCATCAATGACGCTATCATCCGGAGAGTAACTCCCGGTTGAATCAAGTGATTACAATACCCGCACATCTTGAGTATGTGCTCACGACGTAACTATTCTCCTCCATCTTGAAGCTATAGAACTTATTGGAGACTTCATATCTCTCAATCCGCATTCTTCTCGAATATTAACTTCAACTCCTGAACATCTCATATGCTCCATGATGTTCAAAACGCCGTTGAAGTCCCGGTTCTAAGCCGTAAAGCATGGCACATTGAACTATCGAGTAGTCATCGCTTTTGCTCGCCAGACGTTCTTAACGCCGCCGGTTAGTATCAGCAGCAGTTCGCACCCAGCGGTGCTTCCAGATTTAATTTTTCTGTGCAGAATGAGGATAATCCTCGTTACGGACCCAGATCCGCGTAGTTGCTACCATCATCTTTCAACTTAGCTTTCTCAGGAACGCATTAAAATTCAACGGAACAACAAAGACGGGCCATCTATCTACAAACAACATAGACAAGCAAGATACTATCAGTACTAAGTTCATGATAAATTTTAGTTCAATTAATCATATTACTTAAGAACTCCCACTTAGACGTACATCTCTCTAGTCATCTAAGTGATCACGTGATCCAAATCAACTAAACCATAACCGATCATCACGTGAGATGGAGTAGTTTTCAATGGTGAACATCTTATGTTGATCATATCTACTATATGATTCACGCCGACCTTTCGGTCTCCGTGTTCCGAGGCCATATCTGCATATGCTAGGCTCGTCAAGTTTAACTCGAGTATTCTGCGTGTGCAAAACTGGCTTGCACCCGTTGTAGATGGACGAGAGCTTATCACACCCGATCATCACGTGGTGTCCGGGCACGATTTAACTTTGGCAACGGTGCATACTCGGGAGAACACTTCTTGATAATTTTAGTGAGAGATCATCTTAAAATGCTACCGCCAATCAAAGCAAGATAAGATGCATAAAGGATAAACATCACATGCAATCAATATAAGTGATATGATATGGCCATCATCATCTTGTGCTTGTGATTCCATCTCTGAAGCACCATCATGATCACCATCGCCACCGGCGCGACACCTTGATCTCCATCGTAGCATCGTTGTCGCCACGCCATCTATTGCTTCTACGACTATCGCTACCGCTTAGTGATAAAGTAAAGCAATTACAGTATGCTTGCATTTCATACAATAAAGCGACAACCATATGGCTCCTGCCAGTTGCCGATAACTTCGGTTACAAAACATGATCATCTCATACAATAGAATATAGCATCATGTCTTGGCCATATCACATCACAACATGCCCTGCAAAAACAAGTTAGACGTCCTCTACTTTGTTGTTGCAAATTTTACGTGGCTGCTACGGGCTTAAGCAAGAACCAATCTCACCTACGCATCAAAACAACAACGATAGTTTGTCAAGTTGATGTTGTTTTAACCTTCGCAAGGACCGGGCGTAGCCACACTCGGTTCAACTAAAGTTGGAGAAACCGACACCGCTAGTCACCGTGTGCAAAGCACGGTGGTAAACCAGTCTCGCGTAAGCATACGCGTAATGTCGTTCTGGGCCGCTTCATCCAACAATACCGCCGAACCAAAGTATGACATGCTGGTAAGCAGTATGACTTATATCGCCCACAACTCACTTGTGTTCTACTCGTGCATATAACATCAAACCATAAAAACCTAGGCTCGGATGCCACTGTTGGGGAAGGTAGTAATTTCAAAATTTTCCTACGCACACGCAAGATCATGGTGATGCATAGCAACGAGAGGGGAGAGTGTTGTCTACGTACCCTTGTAGACCGAAGCGGAAGCGTTGACGCAACGTAGAGGAAGTAGTCGTACGTCCTCCCGGTCCGACCGATCCAAGCACCGTGACTCCGGCACCTCCGAGTTCTTGACACGCGTACAGCTCGATGACGCACCCCGATCTCCGATCCAGCAGAGGCGCGGGGAGGAGTTCCGTCAGCAGGACGGCGTGGTGACGATCTTGATGTTCACCTGTCGCAGGGCTTCGCCTAAGCACCGCTACAATATGACCGAGGTGTAATATCATGGAGGGGGGCACCGCACACGGCTAAGGAACGATCTCAATGATCAACTTGTGTGTCTAGGGTGCCCCCTACCCCCGTATATAAAGGAGGGAGGGAGGAGGAGGCCGGCCCAAGGTGGAGGCGCGCCCTAGGGGGGCAAACCTACTCCAAGTAGGTTTGGCCCCCTTTCCTATTCGGAGTAGGAGAAGGAAGGAAGAGGGGAGGAGAGAAGGAAGGGGGGCCGGCCCCTCCCACCCGGATTGGGCTTGGGGCGCGCGCCTCCCTTGCTCCTTCTCCTCCCTTTCACTAAGGCCCAATAAGGCCCATATACTTACCGGGGTTCCGTAACCTCCGAGCTCCTAGATATTTCAATCTCACCCGAAGCTTTCCGTGTCCAAATATATCCGTCCAATATATCAATCTTTATGTCTCGACCATTTCGAGACTCCTCGTCATGTCCGTGATCATATCCGGACTCAACAACCTTCGTACATCAAAATACATAAACTCATAATGAAACCATCATCGAAACCTTAAGCGCATGGACCCTACGGTTCGAGAACAATATAGACATGACCGAGACACGCCTCCGGTCAATAACCAATAGCGGACCTGGATGTCCATATTGGTTCCTACATATTCTACGAAGATCTTTATCGGTCAAACCGCACAACAACATACGTTGTTCCTTTGTCATCGGTATGTTACTTGCCCGAGATTCGATCGCCGGTATCCAATACCTAGTTCAATCTCGCTACCGCAAGTCTCTTTACTCGCTCCGTAATACATCATCTCGCAACTAACTCATTAGTTGAAATGCTTGCAAGGCTTAAGTGATGTGTATTACCGAGAGGGCCAGAGATACCTCTCCGACATTCGGAGTGACAAATCCTAATCTCAAATACGCCAACTCAACAAGTACCTTCGAGACACCAGAGAGCACCTTTATAATCACCCGATTACGCTTGTGATGTTTGGTAGCACACAAAGTGTTCCTCCGTAAACGGAGTTGCATAATCTCATAGTCATAGGAACATGTATAAGTCATGAAGGAAACAATAGCAACATACTAAACGATCGTGTGCTAAGCTAACGGAATGGGTCATGTCAATCGATCATTCAACTAATGATGTGACGTTGTTAATCAAATAACAACTCCTTGTTCATGGTCGGAAACATAACCATCTTTGATTAACAAGCTAGTCAAGTAGAGGCATACTAGTGACACTGCTTGTCTATATATTCACACATGTATTATGTTTCCGGTTAATACAATTCTAGCATGAATAATAAACATTTATCATGACATGAGGAAATAAATAATAACTTTATTATTGCCTCTAGGGCATATTTCCTTCAGTTTCCTCCTGCGCCAATTTTTATTAAAAAGCAACGGCGAAACCGACACACACCAGGACAATGTACAGCGCTCGGCAACAGCCAAATTTGCTGTCACAGCATGATTTTTCAGACTACCCCTATTACAAGACATTTTAGATGAGCCCAATCAAAGCCTGATGCCAAAATAAAGCAGAATAAGTTCAGATAGTTTAGGCTAATTCAAGATACATCCCAGGCTATCCTAAGCAATACCCCTCTTCGCCGATCCAAGAGTCTTAAACACCGGAGAAGTAGCGCACCCTGGGCATCTGAGCATAAGATATTCCATTGTCTCATCAGTCCCCCCACCAGGTCCATGATGCAGCGAATGCTTCGCCATTTTCGCCCCTGAAAAACAAATTCATTGCACAAAAGCCATAAGCCCCACAAGGTAGCAGATGTGGCAAGGTTAACAGCCTCATGTTTCTTTTTCTGTTTCCATAAAGAAGACAAGGACAGAAATGAAGTAGGGGCTAAGATACCCATCTCTTCAGAAATTATGTTCCAAATTTGGATAGCTACCACACATTCAAAAAACAGGTGTTTGATTGATTCATTTCCCCCACATAACACACAGGTAGGATCCTCCACATGCCTTCTCTTGGCTAGATTATCTCTAGTCAAGCATTTATTGTAATATGCTAGCCAGAGAAAGATATGAATATTGGGTGGAACTTTGATTTTCCAGATGGCATCTTTAATATCAGAAGATATCCCCCCAAAGTTAATCATCTTGTAAAAAGATTTCATTGTATAGATCCCGGTAGGTTCAAGAACCCATCTAGGGATGTCTAGGTCAGTACCAGGAATAAAGTTGCTAACTACCTCATACAATTCATACGATTTATTCATGGTAACATCATCTACACATCTCCTGAATGTCAGATGCAGAGTATTGCCATCCCACACCTGGGCAGGGGTGGCGTCCTGTTGCTGACAAATGTCAAAATCTCCCAGAATCTTGTTTTTAGGGAACATCCTCCAGTCCAAGTATCATGCCAGAAGGCAATGTTCTCACCATTCTCAGGAACCCAACTAATAAAGGTCCTAGCTCCATCAAGTGCTCAGGTTAGGCTTTTCCAAAAAGGAGAGCCCAGCCCAGGTTTCCCGCAATAGATATTGGGTTTGTCAGTAGCATATTTGAAGCTAATAATTTTCTTCCAGTCACTGTTTCTTCCATCATAAAATCTCCTCCCCCATGAGGCCAGGAGGGTCATATTATATTCTCTAAGGTTAGGAACCCCCAACCCCCCAAATTCTTTTTTCTGAGCAATCAAGTCCCAGTTGGCAAGATGATAATTATGGTTATCCCACATATTCCCCCGAAAGAAGTGAGACATTTGTGAAGTAATGGCATCAATGGCCCATTTAGGAAATTTCATAACAGACATCAAGTAAGCAGGAATGCTGGCAATGCATGTAGTTAAAAGAATCAATTCCCCCCTATAGGATAGATGTTTACCCAACCAGCCAGCAATATTTTTAATAATCCTATCTATAATATGTTGAATGTCTTCCCTCCTCAATTTCTTATAATGAAGAGGCACCCCAAGATATTTGAAGGGGAAATCCCCAAACTGGCAGCAAAAAACCTGAGCAAATTCATTGGATATATCCAAGGGGCTATTGATAGTGTGTAGATCACTTTTATTAAAGTTATTTTCATACCAGAAAAGTTCTCAAAACATGTCAAAATCCATTTCAAATTCCTGGCATAAACCAGTGTGTTTTGCAAGAATAAGATGGTGTTATCAGCATATTGCAAGCTGATGACACCCCCAGGGATCACCTTAGGCAGTAGACCAGCAATTAAACCATATCTAGCAGCTTTAAACAAAATTTTGGAAAACACATCAGCAACCAAGTTTAAAAGTAAAGGAGAATGAGGATCACCCTGTTTTAAACTCTTTCCAGCCACAAAATGTGGCCCATTAGTGTCATTGATTCTGACCTGAAAGGTCCCTTGATATAGGGTACTAAAAACCCAATTAACCCATTTGTTACCAAAGCCCCTAGATGTTGGGGAACGTAGCAATAATTCAAAATTTTCTACGCATCACCAAGATCTATCTATGGAGATTCTAGCAACAAGAGAGAGAGAGAGAGGATGTGCATCTTCGTACCTTTGAAGATCGCTAAGCGGAAGCGTCACTAGAACGCGGATGAGGGAGTCGTACTCGCGGCGATTCAAATCGTGGAAGATCCGATCTTACACCGAACAGACGGTGCATCCGCGTTCAACACACGTACAACCCGGGGACGTCTCCTCCTTCTTGATCCAGCAAGGGGAGAGGAGAAGTTGAGGGAGAGCACCGGCAGCACGACGGCGTGGTGGAGGAGCTTGCAGTTCTCTAGCACGGCTTCGCCAAGCACTACGGAGGAGGAGGTGGTGTTGGAGAGGGGAGGGCTGCGCCAGGGGAAGGGTGCGACAGCCCTCCCACCTCCCCTGTATTTATAGGGGCAAGGGAGAGGGGGGGCGGCCCCCTCCAGATGGATCTAGAGGGGGGCGGCGGCCAAGGGGGGAGGCTTGCCCCCCAAGCCAAGGAGGGCGCTCCCTTTAGGGTTTCCCCCCCCCCCAAACCCTAGGCGCATGGGCCCTAGGGGGTGGAGCCCAGCCCACTTAGGGGATGGTTCCCCTCCGTATTCATCCCATGGGGCCCTTCGGGGCAGGTGGACCCTCCCCGTGGACCCCCGGAACCCTTTCGGTGGTCCCGGTACAATACCGATATACCCCCGAACACTTCCGATGACCAAATAAGGACTTCCCATATATAAATCTTTGTCTCCGGACCATTCCGGAACTCCTCGTGATGTCCGGGATCTCATCCGGGACTCCAAACAACATTCGATAACTGCATACTAATTCCCATAACAACTCTAGCGTCACCGAACCTTAAGTGTGTAGACCCTACGAGTTCGGGAATCATGCAGACATGACCGAGACAGCTCTCCGGCCAATAACCAACAGCAAGAACTGGATACCCATGTTGGCTCCCGCATGTTCCACGATGATCTCATCGGATGAACCACGATGTCGGGGATTCAATCAATCCCGTATACAATTCCCTTTGTCAATCGGTATGTTACTTGCCCAAGATTCGGTCATCGGTATCCAAATACCTCGTTCAATCTCGTTACCGGCAAGTCACTTTACTCGTTCCATAATGCATGATCCCATGACTAACTGCTTAGTCACATTGAGCTCATTATGATGATGCATTACCAAGTGGGCCCAGAGATACCTCTCCGTCATACGGAGTGACAAATCCCAATCTCGATTCGTGCCAACCCAACAGACACTTTCGGAGATACGTGTAGTGTACCTTTATAGCCACCCAGTTATGTTGTGACGTTTGGTACACAAAAAGCATTCCTACGGTATCCGGGAGTTGCACAATCTCATGGTCTAAGGAAATGATACTTGACAATAGAAAAGCTTTTAGCAAACGAACTACACGATGTTGTGCTATGCTTAGGATTGTGTCTTGTCCATCACATCATTCTCCTAATGATGTGATACCGTTATCAATGACATCTAATGTCCATGGTTAGGAAACCACAACCATCTATTGATCAATGAGCTAGTTAGCTAGAGGCTCACTAGGGACATGTTGTGGTCTATGTATTCACACATGTATTACGGTTTCCGGTCAATACAATTATAGCATGAACAATAGACAATTATCACGAACAAGGAAATATAATAATAACCATTTTATTATTGCCTCTAGGGCATATTTCCAACACTAGAAAGGAGCATCTCCTTAATAAAGTCCCAATTGACCCTATCATATGCCTTCTCATAGCCCAACTTAAGGACTAGACCACTATTCCCAGACATGTGAACCTCATGGATCACTTCATGAGCCATCACAACACTTTCCAAAATGAACCTCCCTTTGATGAAGGCAGTCAGGTTGGAGGAAATTAGCTTGTCACATAAAGGAGAGACTCTTAGTCATGGCCTTAGAAAAGATCTTGACAGCACAATTACTAAGGCTAATAGGCCTGAAATTCTTCATCTCCCTAGCCAAAGGAGTTTTTGGGATAAGGGTAATAAGAGCAAAGTTAAGTCTGTATATATCCAGAGTACTAGCTTCAAAGTCCCTGACCATCCACATGAAGTCTTTTTTGATGATATCCCAAAAACATTGGTAGAACAGAAAGGATAAACCATCAGGGCCAGAGGCCCCACTGGCATAAGAGCTCATGACAGCTTGCTTAATTTCATCCTCAAAAAAGGGTTTTTCTAGGTTATTTCTGTCAGGTTCAGATACCATCTCACCATCTTCCCAAAAACCAGGCTCAAGATGTATATCAGGTTTAGGCTCAAAGGCAAAAAGATTCTTATAAAAGTCAGTGGCCACTTTCAGCATGTCAGCAATAGATGTCATTACCCCATTAGGGCCCTCTAGCTCTGCAAGATGATTTTTCCTGTGTCTATGATTAGCCAAGGCTTGAAAATAGGCATTGTTCCTATCACCTTCCAGGATTTTTCTATCTCTAGATCTTTGCCGCAAAGCAATGACACCCGCACACACATCCTTCCCGTGGGCACACACACATCCTCCATGTGCTGGCAGCCGGCCTGCACCTCGTTGGAGCCTTCACCATCAGGCCCTAATCTCCCCTCTCTTGGCACCTCGCTAGAAATACAGTAATTGACGCTTGCATGAAGTAATTCATGCCTACAAATTAAGTGTAATTTATCTTGGAATTTGGAATCCCGACACTGAACCTGCATTTTCACCAAGAGTGAATAAAGAAACTATAATATATATTCCAAAATGCAACCCATTTTATATACTACCACATGTAGAGAGGAAGAAGAGAAGAAGAAAAAACAAATCCTAGTTATGCACTCGTCAGCTCCGTGCGCCGCCCAAGATTAATATCCCTAACCCAGTGCTACCTCCGTTTTCACTACAACATCGATTGATCTAAGGACACCTTTGCTCGAGCACTGGAGGAGGAAGGAGGAGGGGAGAAAGAGATGAGCATAAAAGATGAGGGGAGGGGGCATATTGATAGGTGTAGGGGTCTCCCAATCTTTCGAGATGATATTATTTCACATGATCAAGGAGTGCATTGTGTGTGCAAGATTACCCGCTGACTTCATGCCCTAAGTTATTCTCTAATCCAATTCTTGCATTGCTCATTATTTCCCTTTAAAACTAATGATATAGATCTTAATGCGTGATTTATATCATTTCACATGGTCAGCTCCGCTCCTACTGCTAAAAAAGAATTTATCCTGATTAGAACTTTAATGATGATATTAGGTTGCATATCATGGAAAAATGTAGTACTTGGAGAATTTTGTTGGATGACTGAGGATCATCATCTTGTAGCATGGTTCTGGTTTCCTTTTTCAGCTCAGTTGGCCCTAATACCTACAATTAAGTGCATTCCTTGTCACGAGGTAATTAGTTCCTTTCTTGAGCATTTCTCAATCGAAACTTTAATTTCCAAGAATTGAACTTGATGAAGGGGATTATATGGGTAGATGAGTCCTAGCTTGCAACTTAAGAAAAGATCCTTTGCCTCCCATAGCCGCCGCCGCCGGTTCGCCCAGTCTCTGATGGCCTTAGGGCCATGGTTGTGTGGTGGATCCCGGCCCTTGCCGGCGGAGGGCTCTGATTTTATATATCCCTTCGATTTTGGTTTAGGTTTGTGTCATGTTCAGGAAGACGAGACAACGATGGCTCCTTGAAGATGGAATAAGGTTCTACCCGCCTAGCCCCTGTCCCGGTGGTGTGTCTAGCATCATTGGTGGGCATGTGAAGATGTGTCTCTGGCAGATCTGTCCTTGGCGGATTTTCTCGGATCTAGTCGTAGTTCTTCATCTACGTTGGTGTGTATTTAGGTTGGAACCTTCCGATCTACGCTATTCTTCATCGACGACGGTTGTTATTCTGCTGCGTTGGTCCTACGGGGCCTTAGCACGATGACTTCCTGACTGTCTACTACAACAAGTGTTAGACTGTATAAACGTAGTCTTGTACATGCATTGTATTGTACCTCTTGGTACGTCTATATAATGAGATAGCCACACCCCGTTTTAGGGTGTTGAGCAGTTCCCAAAACATACGTTTTACATGGTATCAGTTTAGGGTTACGATGTCTTCCGCTGCCTCCGCCGCCGCCGCCGCCGCGCCGATCGCTTCCTCCTCCGTTCCCGACGCCTCGGCGCCGCCCATCGCCGCCCTCTGTTGTCGCGCCCTCATCGCTGCTCTCGCTTCTCAGCCTCAGCTGCGGTCTCGCATGGTGGAACACCCAGCCGCCCGCGGGGTCCCCGATCGGATCGGGCGCCGCCCACGGCGACCTCCCTCCGCCGCCATCCTCTGGTGGCCCGTCGCCCTCGACCTCTACGGGTGCCCCACCAGCGCCGCCGCCCTTCCAGGGCCAGCCGCCGGCGTACGGCACCGCCCCTGCACCAACCTATGGCGCTGCCGCTGCGTCGCCATATGCCGCCCGCACCAGATTAGTCCGCCCACGGCCCTCGTGGTATGGCGCCTGCTCCGGTGCCCGCCACACCGCCGCCGCTGGCCGATGACTTTACGGCGATCGCCGCAGCAACCCTACGGGGTGCCGACGATCTCAACCCTACACGGCGCCGCCGCTTCCTTTACGGGCGCGCCGCCGCCACCAGGGGGACCCGACGCTGGTGCCCACGCTATGGCGCTACCGCCATCGCGCCCCCTCACGAGATGGATCCGGCTATGGGTCCCTACGTGCCTCCGCCATAGGATCGCGCCTCACAGCCATCGCCGTTTTACTTCTCGCACCTGCTGCCAGTGAAGCTCGGGACGGACAACTACCTGTCGTGGCGTGCGCAGGTCATGCCTCTCCTCCGCAGTCGTTACTTGGAGGGTTATGTTGATGGGTCCATCCCGTGCCCACCTCCCCACCATCCAAAGATATCACACGGGTGGCGCAGATCGTGCTATTCTCTCACCATCCATCCTCGCTCACGCCGAGTGTTTCGTCGATGGTCATCTTCGCCGCTACGTCCAGGGAGGCGTGGGTGGCCCTCCACACTAGTTTCGCCTCCCAGTCTCAGGCGCGTGCGCACTCTATACGCACCGAGCTAGGCGAGACCAAACTTGGCGATCTCAGCATCACGGAGTACTTCAACAAGATGACGAGCCTCGCAGACACTCTGGCCTCTGTTGGTCAGCCACTTCTGGATGCGGACTTCACCACCTTTGTGCTCAACGGGCTCGATGACGATTATGATAATCTCATTGAGAACGTCCATGGACGAGATGATACACTTCCACGTCGTGAGCTCTATGTGCGCCTCCTTGGGCGTGAGCAGCGCATTAAGGCGCGCCGTGTCTCCCCCAGCTTCGTCTCCGCCAATGCCGCCACATGGCAAACCTCGGCCGCCCCATCGGTGGAAAACCACCGCTTCCCGTCACAGCCTCGCGGGGCAATGCGCCGACTATCACAGAGGGAGTCGCCCGATTGCTTGTTGCTCCATTCTATGCGCCTCGGGCTTGTCGACTTTGTGGCATAGACCGTCACCTCGCCTCTCGCTGCCACCGACGCTACAAGCAAGATTTCCTTGGCCTTGGCAACAATGGCAAAGGGAATGATAAGCAGGCTGCAGCTGCGGTGACCGGACACGACCATGGGCGGACCCAGTCGTACTCTCTTGATCCTGCGTGGTACATGGATACAGAGCGATTTAATCACCTCACCAAATGAGATGGGCAAGCTCTCCATTCAGGAACCATATCGTGGTCATGATCAGGTGCACACCGCCAATGGAGCAGGTATGCGCATCTCCCATGTTGGTCAGGCATCACTTCTTGCACACAATTTTCGCGAACCGCATCTTTCTAACGCCCTTCGAGTTCCTCTCGCTACACGTAGTTTGTTGTCTATTCCTCAACTTACTCGTGATAATAATGTCTTTGCTGAGTTTCACGCTTTTTTTTTTATCAAGGATCGGGACACGAGGGCCGTTACGCTTAGTGGTCGTCTTCGCCATGGCTTATATGCACTTGACGCACCGTCAAGATCTTCTACGCCGCCTTCTCCTCGTGTGTTCAAGGTGTTCGTGTGTCACCCACGCGATTTGGCATGCACGCCTTTGGACACCCTGCTGCTCCTATAGTTAGTCATGTGCTGCATCGCCATGAACTACCGCCAGTGTCCAATAAAAGTGCTGAAACTATTTGTGATGCCTGTCAGCAGGGCAAGAGTCACCAATTACCTTTTTCAGAGTCTAGTCGTGTTGTGAAACATCCTCTTGAGCTTGTGTTTTCTGATGTGTGGGGTCATGCCCAAACATCTGTTAGTGGTCACAATTACTATGTCAGTTTCATTGATGCTTACAGTCGGTTTACTTGGCTATATCTTATCAAGCGTAAATCTGATGTGTTTAATGTTTTTATTCAATTCCAAGCACATGTTGAGCGTCTCCTCAAGCACAAGATCATTCATGTGCAATCCGATTGGGGGGGTGAATATCACAACCTCAACTCGTTTTTTAATAAGCTTGGGATTTCGCATTGTGTGTCTTGTCCTCATACACATCAGCAAAACGGCACCGCTGAACGTAAGCATCGTCATCTTGTAGAGACTGGCCTCACTTTACTAGCTCATGCCTCCGTTCCTTTTCGGTTCTGGAGTGATGCTTTCTCCACCGCCTGTTTCTTGATAAATAGGCTTCCCTCACGACTACTGAAAATGAAAACCCCTCTTGAACTCTTGCTCGGTGATATTCCAGACTACAAGTTTCTCAAAGTGTTTGATGCGCATGTTGGCCACACTTGCGCCTTACAACAAGCGCAAATTAGAGTTTCGGTCTAAGAAGTGTGTTTTCCTTGGGTACAGCTTCTTCACAAAGGGTACAAGTGTCTTCATGTTCCCACCAATCGTGTCTACATCTCTCGTGACGTCGTGTTTGACGAGAATGTGTTCCCGTTTCGTGCTCTTCCGAACCACTCTACCACTAGTTTACCACCTGTGCACTCCGCTACACCTTCACCTGACCAATTTGTGGATGTTGCAAATGCTCCTGTGTTTCTTCCTAACCATGCTGCAGGTCTTGGACGCGGTGCTCGCCTTGAACTACTGGATGATGAGATTCCCGATGACACTCATAATGGCCACGGTGATCCTGTGCATGGCCCATGCATGGCGGGTCCTACCCGCCAGCCCGATGCTTCAACTGCAGCCTCGCGGGCGTCGGCGGTGCCCGCGGCTACACCCGCCTTGGCCGCCCACTGGCCGGTCGCCTGCCTCCACGCCGGTCGCCAGCCCTGCCGCTTAGCTTGCCAGCTGCGCTACTGGTCGCCCGCCTCTGCACCCGGTCCGCCCGTCGGTCGGGTCACCCGTCCGAGCCCGCTCGCTGCCTAACGCCTAGCTCGCTGGCCCAGCGCCCTCGTCGGCCCCAATAACACGGCAGCAGCGCCGCCAGCCCCTCGGCGAGATCGTCAGGGCTGAGTCGGCCGACGCCTCCCTCTGTCTCGGCCGTGACGCCTCCGTCGCCGCGCCAGCCCGTGGTGCCAAGCACCGCCATTGTAGTTCATCATCGACCGCACACACGCAGCCGGTCCGGTATTTTTTGTCCTAAGGAACGCAAAGATGGGATAGATGGCGTGGCTTGCTGCATGTGTGGCTCTATGTCGCAAGGATCCTACGGCAGAGCCGCGTCATTTTCAGGCTGCATTGGGTATTCCTCACTAGCGTGCTGCGATGGAGCAGGAATTTCAGGCCTTACTGAAAAATGGTACTTGGCAACTTGTTCCTCCGGTCTCTGGCGTCAACATCATTGACTCCAAGTGGGTGTTTAAGGTCAAGCGTCATGCAGATGGTTCTATTGAGCGCTACAAGGCACGGCTGGTTGCCAAGGGTTTCAAGCAGAGGTATGGTCTTGATTATGAAGACACTTTCAGTCCAGTTATCAAGCCTACTACTATTTGTATACTGCTGTCTCTTGCCGTTACTCGTGGTTGGTCGCTTCGTCAGCTTGATGTGCAGAATGCTTTCCTCCATGGAATTCTGGAGGAAGAGGTTTATATGCGTCAACCACCCGGTTTTGTTGATCCCACGCGGCCGCATCATCTCTCGCTGTCTCGCCAAGGCGCTGTATGGACTTAAACAGCACCTCGTGCATGGCATGCTCGTCTTGGTTCTCGCACTCGGGCTCTTGGGTTTATTCCTCAACTGCCGACACGCCATCGCTTTCTCCTTCAAATACCGAGGTGACGATGTATCTTTTGGTATATGTTGATGATATCATTCTTGTCGGTTCTTCCAATGTTGCTGCGGATCGCCTTTGTGTCTCGCATTGGGTGAGGAATTTGTCATCAAAGATTTGGGTGCTTTGCATTATTTTCTTGGATTGGAGGTGTCACGGTCCTCTCTTGGTTTGACTTTGAGTCGAAAAAAGTACTCGCTGGATTTGCTGGGCGTCTTTGGGATGCTCAAATGCAAGCATGCTATCACTCCGATGTCCGCCATCGATCGTTGTCCGCCCTTGATGGAGATCTTCTTTCCATCGATGACGCCATCGAGTATCGCAGCCTTGTTGGTGGTCTGCAATATCTCACTATCACCGCACTGATGTCTCTTATGCGATCAACCGTGTGTGCCAAGATTCTGCATGCACCTCGTACCACCCATCTCTCGGCGTTAAGCGCATCTGCGTTATGTTTCCTCTCTTGCCAGATGGTGTGCTCCTTCACCGCACCGCCTTCGACCTTCGGCGTTCTCGATGCGGATTGGGCTGGCAGTCCCGATGATCGGCGATCCACGGGATATGCAGGTTCTTGGTCCTAACTCGATCGCTCGAATGCACGCAAGCAAGCCACCGTGTCTCGTAGCGATGCACCGCTGAGTATAAAGTCATTCTTGATGCTACCGCGAGATCATATGGGTACAGCTTTTGTTACGGAGCTGAGAGCTTCTCCGGCTCATCCTCCAGCTTTTGTGGTGTGACAACATCGGCGCTACATACCTTTCATCTAATCCGTGTTTCATGCTAGGACAAAACACATCGAGGTCGACTATCACTTTGTTCGGGAACGTGTTGCACAGAGACTACTTTGTATCAAGTTCATCTCCTCCAAAGATCAACTTGTCGACATCTTCACGAAGCCTCTTCCACAACCACAGCTTTGTAGGTTGTAGGCGCAATCTTAACTTACTTTGTACTTCGAGCTACTGCTTAAGATTGAGGGAGGGTGTTAGACTGTATATACGTAGTCTTGTACATGCCTTGTATTGTACCTCTTGGTACGTCTATATAATGAGATAGCCACACCCCGTTTTAGGGTGTCGAGCAGTTCCCAAAACATACGTTTTACAATAAGTTTTGCTCGACTCCGGCGAGGAAGGGACGATGACGGCGGCACATCTTCGGCTCGCTTCAGTGCTTGTAGTCGTCGCTAGATGGTCTGCGAATCTGGATGTAATTTTTATCATTTCTGATGTTCGTTGTCCTTCTATGATTGAAAATGAATAGAACGGAAGTTTTTCAACAAAAAGAAGAACTTGATGAAGGGAAAGCACCTAATATATTGTCAATACTTTCCTGAGGACAAATGGAAATTGATGGTTTATCATTTTATATTTTCATGATTTATCAATCCACTTAAATACTTGATTCATTCTAAAATATGTATGGATTTGTTTCACTTCTAACATTTTTCTTTTGATTCGTATTAGTCAATATGTAACTTGGAATATCTTCACGATTTTCAGCATGCTATTAGTCAAGACGTGCATTGCCTGTGCATGCTTACTAGTTAATAAAATGAACCCATGTCCTTACAAACTCACCCATGCAGAAAAATAAAATTACAATCCAGTCTTTGAGGGAGCCTAAGTCTTCTTCCTCCTGCATCCATCGAGGACGCGTCGTGGGCATAGCTCGATGCTGCCTCTCGGACTCCGCCTCAGGGGAGCAAACTTTTTTTACTCGGGAACTTGTAGACTAGGAGAAGAAAATGCCGAGAAGAGCTCATAGAAACTCTAAGGACCACGAGTTTCGACCAAATTTAGACGGATCTGTGGAAAACCTAAACCGACCTGATCACGAAAGACCTTTCGCATAAAGAACGTGTAACACAACACAAATGACTCTAAGACTCGGTATGCTGTACATTTTCTCGAACTGCAGAAAATCATAAGAAGCCAGCAACATTTTGGGCTTGTTCTTTATCTCTTCCAGACTTGCACGGTTGATGGTTTTTGCTTCTTATAGAAAAGGTTGACTTACTATACGTGTGCACAATTGACTGTACACGGATGTAACCGAACAAAGGGAATACTGCGTTTTACAAATGAAGTGCAATCTAAGGGTGCATGATTAACACGAATATCACATAAAGTTTTTTTTTGAGAGAAATTCTTCATTCAAATTACGAATCAGTACAAAGTAGTTGACTCTTACAAGCACACTGAAACGCAAACACAAAGGACCATGAACACCTAGAGTACCCTAAGACAACCATAACACAAGAAGATCTCCGGAGCCCTGTGTCATCGTCCCTGAATCTTGAGAGAAGACCCCTGCAGCAGAAGGATCTGCAACCAGTCACAAACAGGTCATCATCTTCGACCACGGTACAATTGCCGCGACGCTACTTCCTCCTTTCTTGACACCAGTGCTGAGAGGGCATGGACATCAACCCAACACACCTGCAACATCCGTCGCCATCTTTGGCTTTGAGTACCGCGAAAAGTGTCCCTTCTGAAAGGAAGAGAACTCGAGTCATCCGACCGTCCAAGATCATGCCGGGCCATCCGCCCGACAAAGCAGGATCTCCCACCAGCATCAGCGCAAAGGAAGGAGAAGAACAGCAGCAGCAAATCATACCAATAAGGAAGAAGAAAGGTCTTCGTCTCCCTGCATCCATCGCCCATCGCCGACGGATCCCCAACCACCATAGCCCGCGACCTCGACGAGATCCGGGGATCCCCAACACCGCTGGCTCCTAGACGAAGGCAAAAGCCTCGTCTGACCGCGAACGGAGCCCGAAGAAACTTATTCCGACGCGACACCGCCGCAACGGCCTCGACAGCGTCTCCCTCAACCCTAACCCTACCACACACCCACCTAGTGAACAGACCCGGGGTCCCCGCTCCCTCCCGCCGCCGGAGTGGCCGACGGAGAGAGAGGGAACCGACGGCGTCACCGGCGGCACGCAAGGGATCCCGGTCGCCTCCTCCGATCGCGTGATGCGATCCTACTTTTTCGGCTTACCCTCGCAATATCACATAAAGTTGAGCTGCACACAAGGTACCACTACTAAGATTGACGTGACAAGAAGCATTTTCTTTCAAAAACAGCAGAGAAGACAACATCAAGTTTTCTGCAGTCATCAGCCATGCAACTCAGATCAATAACATCACACATCCATGAAGAAAAAAGGTGTCAATGGCGATTTTGAGCCATGTGCTTGTATGTCAAATGCAGTGTAATCTTCCCCCACACGAATTATGGCATCACATGGGAAGATAGCGGTGTGTTTCTTTTGGTTCACCGGCCGCAGAACATAGTTCAAAACCAACACTATAGGATTCTACTGTGTGAAAAAGACAAGGGCCGCAAACACGCATGCTATGTTCATTCCAACTAAACCAGAGCGAGCGAATATAGATCCAAGGGGAAGCAATGTTTGCCTGCCATGTGATATGCCAATGAGTGATTCCATGTAATTTCACCTGTAGTGGGACTTGAAACAATCGGATGACTCGCATCGGCCTTAGTTCTGGTGACTGACACGCATCTGATCAGGCCTTATGCCACTCTCTTCTAGCAAAAACTTATCCAACCCAAGTAGCGGCAGCTCATTTCCCTCCGAGCATATGATTTCAACAATCTCAAGCTGTTCACATGTAAATGATCTATCCTCCAGCTCGCCAATGATTGCAGATACAACCTCGTTGTGATATCGTGGCTGGCAATTAAAAGAGAACGGTTTCATCTTTACTGTGCATGCACAAACTTTCATTGAAGGATAAATGCAATGGAGAAGACGGTATATACCTCGTTTAGTTTAAGAGTTAGCTTCTTCAGATTAGGTGAGTTCTGAAGGAAGACTATCATGGCATATAAGTCCGCATGCATGCACCACCTATCAAGAGTCAGGTTTGTAAGATTGTTGAATGTTGGGCACCATCCGTGATTATTTTTCACCTCCAGCTGCAAATGATTCAAATGTTAAGACACAACATAAACCCAAGCCGTATTCTTCAATTTCTTTTTTCTGCTTCAACCAAACTTGCCAAAAATATAAGGAGGGAGTTAACATAATATGATTACGTTTCTGATTGGTTGCCGTTGAAAATCTTAGAACTATAGCTTTGGAGCAAATTGGATATGAAAGAAAAAAATCACAGCACAAACAGAGATCATCTTAAAAAAAAACCATATTAGACAATGATATACATATTTTTGTTCATCGATAGAGCCATGGAGCACATGTGATTAAAAAATCATGGTTGCTTCACATGATAATCTGTTGCATTGGTCCAATTTGTTTGTAGGAGTTAGCAATAATGGTTTCAGCAATTGCTGAGGCCCTTCACATTAGTATATGCCGAAGCTACATTATAACTCAGTTATTGTACTAGTTTTATATCATGAGAAAACTAAGATACTCTGGTCAACAATTTGATGAATCAACAAATGAGCATACGAAATGGAATGAGTGGAGACCAGACAGCACTGGTCATCCTATCAAGAGGTTTGATTTACACTTATGCTATGTAATGAATCATCTAGTATAACTTGGAAGGGCTAAGCAGAAGAAGAAAAAAACATGCTTAGGTTGCAGATTTTGGTATGGATAAATATCTCAAGATCAATGTAATCTACAAAAAACCAAGAAGCATACCTGTCTATCCCCATAATAGAAATCCAAACTTCTAACACCAGAGAGGCCCCCAAGAAACTGCCTGATACCATCAGCATCACAAGTTGTGATATCTCCTTCTGAAAGCAATACTGACGCAGTCTCTAGTGATGACATGTTCTTTAGTATAGGTAGCCTGGCCCCGGAAGGACACTCTTGGACGGACAGAGAAATGAGGCTTGGAGCAGAAATAGAGACTTGGGCATCGTGCTCAAATGAGAATGGGAACACGATAGCATCAGAGAGGATCAAAACCTTGAGTGTGTCAGAGAAAATGTCAAGGTCCTCAATGTCGCAGGTCGATAGGAAGAGATATTCCAATGCTGGGTAGCCTTTCCGGAGGCGGTAAAAGAAACCTCGGATCAGTTGAGCATTGGTAATGTGCAGTCTTTTCAAGTACGTTAAAGTAAATACCGAGGGAAGAAGCTGCAGAGGTTCGCTTTGATTGACAATCCTGACAGTCTGAGCCTTGTACTGTAACGCATGGCGGATCCATAGGTTGGCTTCATCAGAGTTAGCACTGAGCCTGCCGACCCCGACCACCAAGCTGTACTCCAGATGGAACTCCTTCAGGTCTACGTGTTCACGGAGAATCAGCAAATGGCTCACAAACTTCTTGAACATCTCCTCACGCTCCAAGTCGTTTGCAGCAGCCCTGTCCTCAAATTCCTCGAAAGACACGTCGATGCAGGTCACCGACCGCCAGAGGTATCGCCAGCGCCGTGCCAGCACGCATGTCTGCACAGCTTTGCGTGAGCGCAGGTGGGAGAGAACATGGATGAGGAGCTCGTCCGGGAGGGCGCTGATCCTGTCTTCCATGCTCCCGTCGCCCGACGCCTCCGCCATGGGGTCAGAGCTCGGAGGTGTTCCGTCGAACAGGTGGTGTGCAGGGGGCTGCAGCAACGAAAATGAAGAAATACAAGCCGTGAATCCGCAGCGCGGGACAAGATTTGTTAGAATAAATCCGAGGCATACCGTCGATCATCCGAGGACCAAGCAATCACACGATCACGACACCGAGATTTGTTAACGAGGTTCACCGATATGGCTACATCCCCGGGGCTTGACTATGGGCGCTCCTCCCCATGACACCGTCACAATACCGCACACCGGCCACCCGGGCGCCGGCACACGCCGTCGGCTCCCCCTACGTGCCTGTGCTATTATGTTGGCATAGGTTACATCGTGTGTCTACCCTCGCTATATAAGAGAGGCCTAGGATATTAGTGTCCTACTAGGACACGAGTCCATATCCTATCTAAACACAATACAACTACAAGTCCAACTGTAACCTACCTTGTACACTATATTCGACACAACTCCAACAAACTCCACCTTGGCGAATATACTCCACCACCCTGGATTCGTCAATGCGTCAAACTTCCATGTATATTGGACTTGAGCTTGTCCCATGAGCACCGCTGCTACTCCAAAGACTCCATATGACTCCACCTGCAACTTGTAGTCCCTTCTTTTCTTGACCACACTCAACACTTGAGCAAAATTAAGTTCCTTCACACTCTAGTTTGTGCTCCCAACTTCCAGAGTAACAGTCCAACGCCATCACACACTGATCACTGACCTGCGTGAAAGTGAACAACTCACATATTGGGTATCACACATAAGAGTTACCTGAACTCAACATCACTGCTCCTTTCTTGACCGCCTGTCTAAAACTTGAAGGAATTTCACCGTTGCTTGTTGTCATCCCGAGTCAAATTCGCAGTTGTCTCACCACATGTATGACCACCAGAGCCCTGGCCCGTCTCCATGCCCTGTGCGTACCGCACGCCTCGCCGCTATTACTGCGTCGAGTCTCTGCTGTTCCGGTCGAGTCTCAAGGGTTGCAAAACCACACCACTCAACCCTCACTGCAGAGTACCACCGATCATCACCGTCGATGACGAGTTTCACGCTTCCATCAGACCACTGGGCTCCAGTCCGCATTGCATGTCACTCGTTTTTTTCCCGCCGCTGAATAGGCTTCGAGTCCCTGGATCCTTACACCGTAGCCCCTCAATCCAGCTCTACCTTCAACATGACTCCATGGTAGATGATCAGTCCACCCTGCGCCCCGTCGACTTCAAGCTCTCATGTGCATCATCTTGAATCAACCCCGCGCCATAGTCTTGTCGAAGCCACACAAGCCCTCGGGGCCTGCGCCACGTGTTTCCACGCCCAGAAGTCGGTCACCATCAGCATCACGATCCTATGTCGTCCTCGCTGATCCCACCACCGTCTTCTGTACCAACCGATTGACGTCGATCCGTCAGACTGTCCAGTCCGACCCAGCCGAACATATTCGACTACAATCATGTTCCACCCTGCATCGTGTCCACCAGCACATACCATGCATTACTCGACGCCTTGTTAAACATGATCCTCTTGACGCGCTTGTCCGTACGCCTCCGTAGCCTGTCCACGTGTTCCAAGCCTTCTCAACAAATCGACTCCAAAAAACTTCCATGCAACCTGCATAAGTTTTATTGTCTTTATTTGTTGTTGTAGCTTCTCCGTGCACCTTAGCAAGAAAAAAGACCAAATTTGATCCAGCCAAATTGCTCTTGTACACACGCGTGACCCTGGCCACTCCTTTTTCTTCTCAAACAAATCCTCACGGTGCCATTGATATCTCATCCACCATCATGATCGATCAGCTCACAGCCTCTTTTCCTTTTTTTTTTTATTAGGCACGTGTCTAGCCTGGGACTCCAGCGTGCGTGGCTTGCCCTTGTGTCGCTTCCGAGCTGTGCCCTAGTGCCCTGCAGACCTACTTGCACCCGCACGAGAGCACTTTGTGCGCCTCGCGCTGTTGGGCCGTGTCGGCACACGTCTCCTGCCCAATCGCCGTCAAGCCACATGCCCTACGTCACGCTGCTTCCGCCTGGATCGATCCGCCGAGAACTCTGTCTGCTTCCGTGCTTTGATTTCACCGAAAAAGTACTACTCCGAACTGCACCTCGATTGATTTTCCGTCGACTACTCGTAGCAACCCTGGGATCACCTCGCTTTCTCGACTCTATCCAATCTACTGCTGAACTCTCCCGAGCGATCAATTTTTCGACACCATCCTCTAGATCAACAATCCACAGCCTCTGAACAACCTAGCTCATGATACCACTTGTTAGAATAAATCCGAGGCATACCGTCGATCATCCGAGGACCAAGCAATCACACGAGCACGACACCGAGATTTGTTAACGAGATTCACCGATATGGCTACATCCCCGGGGCTTGACTATGGGCGCTCCTCCCCATGACACCGTCACAATACCGCACACCGCCACCCGGCGCCGCACACGCCGCCGGCTCCTCAAGCGTGCTGTATTATGTTGGCATAGGTTACATCGCGCTGTCTACCCTCGCTATATAAGAGAGGCCTAGGATATTAGTGTCCTACTAAGACACGAGTCCATATCCTATCTAAACACAATACAACTACAAGTCCAACTGTAACCTACCTCGTACACTATATTCGACACAACTCCAACAAGATTTGGGACGGCAGGAAGAAGAGGAACGCGGAGAAACAAATCCAGAAAAGAAATTTCGAGAGAATCAACAAGGAGAGGCGAGAGGAATCAAGAGCATACCTGCGGTGGTGCGCGAGGGCGCTCAACTCCGTCCACCGCACAGCCGGGTGGAGGCAAATGCACAGCCACAGCCTTGGTGAGTAAGGATCCAGTCTTTATTTCGAAAGAGAGTAACCACCGGTCTAAAATTTGACCACTATACCGAGTAAAGTGAAAAGAATACCGTAGAGTTTCTGTTTTTCTAGAGAAGTTATTTTCTTTCAAAAGGGCCCAAGGCGGTATGATAAAAAACATAAGTCCTTACAAACTCATCCATACAAAAGTGTAAAGCTGCATTTCAATTCTTGAGGAGTCTAAGTCTTTTTTTTTCTCATGCATTCATTGGCTTCGCGCCGTGAGCATAGCTCGATGCCATCTCTGGCCTCTGCCCCGGCGAAGCAAACTCTTTTGAAGCCACGAGCTTGTAAAAGCAGCGGTCAGAAAGTCGTTGATGTAGACCAACGACCACTATCCATGAATCAAATCACCGCCCCGAAAAAGAAAACGCTGAGAAGGGCATGTAGAAACTCCAAAAATCATTAAATTCGGATGAATCTAGACATATCCACCGAAAACCTAAGTAGGTCGGACCCCGAAAGACCCACCGAAGACACAACTTCACACATCCTGTGTTGGCGATATGAGATTTTCTAAGTGATTTGGTGATTTCTGAGCAATCGACGCATGCATTTCCTCTAAGATCTGGTGTACAACTTAACTCCAATCGGCAACGCTCCACCATCTATGATGCAGCGTGCCATGGCTTCACTGCTTATGGTGAAATGTGCAATGGCTCCACTGATGTATCCATCAATAAAAAGCTCTCTTCCTTTCCCCATCGAGGGTCCCCACCTCGCCTCTAGACCTCACCACTGTTTCACGCGTGTGTCTCCCAAATCCCAGCGGCACCCACACACATCCTCCTTGACCTCGCAGTCGGCCCACACCTCACCAGAGCCTTCATCATCAGGCCCCTCCTGGTGGCTCAACAGACATGCAGTAATTGACGGTTGCATGAGGTAATTCATGCCTAGAATTTGAGTGTAATTTATCCTGAAATTTGGAATCCCGACACTGAGCATGCATTTTCACCAAGAGTGAACAAAGAAATTGTAGTTTATATTCCAAGACGTATCCGATTTTATATACTACTGAATGTATAAAAATAAAGAAAAGAGAAAAAAAGAAAGAAATCCTAGCTATGTGCTCCTTAGCTCCTTTGTAAAGAATAAAGCAGGGGGAGAGGCGGTCTGACTATGTCGAGGCCGCGTTCCTCAGATGTGGTGGTGCGACAACCGTGGTCTGTGGTGGTGGTTGCTCTGAGCAGCTTGGGGGCGGGGTGGCTAGGTCGTGCGACATTTCTGCACGAGGGAGAGATGTGGCGGTCGCGGGGGGGGCTCGGTAGGTGGTGTTCGTGGACTAAAAAGTGTGTGACAGAGCAGATGAAAGTCTCGAGTGTGATGATCTTGTGTTGTGTGGGTGTCAAGCTTCAAATTTTGTGTAGACTCCTATGTAGTGCATGCATCTTCAATGTTGCAGAAGCATGCCATGTATACTCCTTCCATGGTAGTCACGACTTCTTTACTTCAGTAGTGGTGGGACTCGACTAGTTTGGAGCGGGTCACCGTTGGTCCGTATGCGCTTGGTTGGCGCGCCGTCAACGAGAGTGGGTGTGGTCCTGCCGTGTCGGGTTTTGCGTGTGCTTTGACCTTGTGCTGAGAGTGGGTGTGACCCTGTGGAGTCTTTGGTCGAGTGGCATTGTGCTTGGTTATGTCGGTTTTCGGCCATTTTTTTGTACTTAACTGAACAACAATCGTGTTCTTTATCCTATATACTTAAGAAATTCATCCCCACTATCTTATTTACTTTGACATGCAACCTATCCACATCATAAGATAGGTTCACCATGTAAAAATGCTTTCCCGCCACTAACTCTTCATGCGCATGATCACATGAACTCTTCATGCACATGCAGTCTACCACAAATAACCATCAACTATTTTTTTCATGCACTGTCAAGCAACCACGTCATCCTAGGTTTCTTTTGCTATCTATATATATCTTAACGACATTTGTTCCACTCAGACATTAACACGAGTGCTCGTCCAACCATTTGATTAGACTTCATGCGTTATTAATGCGATTATCTCATTTTGAAAGCCCAAACGACTGTATTTTCTCATTATCATTCTCCTGTGCTTCCTATACACGTCTCTTTCGCTCCCCACAGCCCACAGAATTGCGCTAAACAGAATTCCAAGCAACCTTTTACCCCAATTTGATTCCATTGCGTACATAGAGGTAGCTCATCAAGTTTTTTCTTTTTTAAGAATCCACTGTTCCCATGCAACCTTTTAATCTCATCTTGGTTCAATTGCATACACTCAAGTAGCTAATCTGGCTTTTTTATGATATAACTAAGCTTCACCTAACCTCATATCGCCTCGCTGATACATTGTCAAAAGGCGATTAACAGAACAAAAATCACACTCATTTTCAACTTTTTCATCAAATTTTCTTTTGATGCTTACTCTGAACAATATTTCTTTCAAACAATTTTTTTTCAACAACTTATATTATGTTTCATATACTTTCTCATGTTTTTAAACATCAAATTATTTGTTGATGGTTTCCATAACAACGCACAAGGTATCATCTAATAGTTAATAGAAATGTCAAAGCTTTTACCTCATGTTTAAAAAAATTGCATTATGTCATCTTCGGTGCAAAATCGTCATTGATTAGGTGCACCACTTGTATTGTTTGGATTATTATCTTTTGTTCTTTATAACAACTAGCGTGCAGAGAGTTGACAAAGTGTCTATTACTAAACTCGTACTGCCGGTAAACTCTCCTCCTCATGCATGCCACTCTGAAGCTAATCTAGTACGGAGTACAAGTCAACGCTAAATTGCTGACAGCTGCGAGTAAAATTCTCCCACTCGCAACACTAGAAAACTGAAAATGCACCAGATCGCCACCGTACCTTCTATCCATATCTACTGCATGATAAGGCCCTCGCTGTGATCGGCGTCGGCTCTCATTCCTCTGCCTACGACTACGAAGTAGGAAGCGGCGAAAGTCTTCCAAGCAGAAGCAGCTAGCTAGCCTAGCTCCATGGCTTCGTTCGGGCCGACGGGCTTGCCAAACTCAGAGCACCTGCGGCACACCAACAAAGGGACGATGATCTTCAGCTACACCTGCGTCGGCCTCACGGGCGCCGCGCTCTTCTCCGTCGCCTTCTTCTTCTGCTATCAGCTCCGCAACCGGGCGCCGGTGGCGGCTGCGGGGGCGGAGACCGGCCGCCGCCGTACCGTGGACCTTGCCAAGCTGCCGGAGTTCGCGTACACCCACTCCGCCAGGCACAGCGGCAAGGAGGGCGGCGCGGAAGGCGCGCAGTGCTCCGTGTGCCTCGGCACGGTGCAGGCCGGCGAGATGGTGCGGCTGCTGCCCTTGTGCAAGCACCTGTACCACGTGGAGTGCATCGACATGTGGCTGGCGTCCCATGACACTTGCCCGCTTTGCCGCGCCGAGGTTGAGCCCCAGCCCCCGGAGGACGACGGCCACCCGGAGGTGACGACGGAGCTGCCGGTCTAGGGCGCCGGCCGGTCGCCGAAGTTGGCTACCGCAAGGTGCATGCTAATTTAGTTTGTAGCTTGTCGCCTGTGTGTTAGTTCTGATCGATACAGCATGTAGTTGTAACTTGTAAATTCTTCCGTATACAAAGGAAAAATTGTTCTGGGTACAAAGGATACTGCAAAGATCACCGCTCCTCTTGTGTATTACAATCACTGTTTTAAATAGCCCGCTATAGCTCCGCCCGCTATAGCTCCGCTATGCGTTTACAAAAGGTCTTGCGCTAAGAGACTTTGGTCCAAACAAATGAACAAACATTTTAAATAGCGCGCTATAGCTTCGCTATAGCACGCTATAGCATTTGGAAGAGGTCCGCCGCTAAGATGCTTAGCGCGCTATTTAAAACTATGATTACAATTAACGTTCTCCCTTTAAGAGCATAGAAGTAAACAGGTTAAACTTCAGAACACTAAAAGTTTCTAAATTCATCTGCCAGAAGTCGTTTTCAGCAGCTGTGCAATTAGCTGCACCTGCATCATCTAATTCAATTTGACACAGCTGATCGATCTTTGAATTCTTGAAGTCATTAACCAGCCGTATTGCACTTTTGCACTGGCTATAAATTCCCAAAAATGCACTATCACTATTTCAAGTTCATGCATAAAATATATTCTATGAGAATAAATAAAATAACTGTTTCGAAATAATCACTTCCTATGTTCGAAATGAATGATACTCTACAAAGCGAAGCAGGCAAATCCTTTCTCGCAAATATGCTCTCTGGAGTTTCGTTGTAATCTCTCTTTTCTCGAGCAGGCAAATCATTGTTTCCTCCTTTCTGGAGTTCCGTTGTAATCTCTCTTTTTACCACCTGATCACCTGATCAATTGTTTTTCATATGCTCTGTGCTAAATCAATGAAGCCGGTGAACCCAGATATTTCAAAAAAAAGCGAGCAGGCAAATTCTCTAACATGACTATATTACCCATAAATTGGGTCTAGAATTTAAGAATTCGAACTGGATTTCATAAATATTCATTTGAGTTCACAAGAATTGGAATCATAATTTTCAAACCCGTCCAGTGAGTTAGAATATGACTAAACAAATTCTTTTTTTAGTGGCAACAATCAAATAAAATGATGGGCCCATGTACACTTTTGGGACCAACATGTATATATGGAGTAGCCAAAATGTACAAAGTTGCTCCTCTATGCACCAAGTCATCTCCAACAACAACAACAACAACAATAACAACAAAGCCTTTAGTCCCAAACAAATTGAGGTAGGCTAGAGATGAAATCCATAAGATCTCGCAACCAACTCATGACTCTGGCACATGGATAGCAAGCTTCCACACACCCCTGTCCATAGCTAGCTCTTTGGTGAGCACCAAGTCATCTCCAAAATTTAAATATTATTTTGAGAAAATTTATAGTGTGAATGTGAGATAAAAATTGAAAGACCAATGTTTTGTGAAGTACTCTACCTCTCTACAACTATGTGGGGGGCCTGCTTACACAAATTGTATAGCGAAAATAATATCAAGGTTGCTCCTCAACATGTAGACCATGCAATGCAATTTCATAAGAATTGTGGAAATTCTATATTGTGAACAATGTAAATTTTTTTTGAAGTTTTAGGAAAGCCCACACAGGTTGTACTTGTACAGGTCAGCCTTTTGATAAGCGCAAAGTAGCTTCTCCATATGTGGAAAATATTGCTCAAATTTTAGTTGATTTCGAGTAACTTTTTATGTGTAAACATGAAAATTAATTTCTGAACATCAAACTTCCATACAATGGATAACCTCCATTTCATGTGAAATCCAAACATTAAATCATATTAGAATTGGATCCCCCCACCCCCACCCCCGGGCAAAATAATAGTTGGATACGAAATCCAACTGAATGAATTGAATTCAATTCTTGGGAGGCAAATGATTTTTAGGATTGGTTATATTGAAATAATACAGTTTGGTTCTCATAAAAATGTCTCATAATCATATAATATTGCACTTGTGTATTTTAAACTACGGATTTGCCTACACAATAAAGGGAAATTAGGAAAATATGCTGCTGGGGGTACAACTCTGCAGGAAATCGTATAGTGGTGCACATTCGTTTCCTCTCTCTTGCCCTCCCTCTCTATATATCCAAGAGATGGAAGGGCGGAGTTTTGTGGTTTTTTTTTCATCTTTTCATCAAAGAGTTGAACAATGAAGATAGACGGCTCACCCTCTTTCTCTTTGCGTGTGCATAGCTAGATGCAATGCATGTCTACTACTTGTCAACCAGTTCACTCCCTCCCACCCCGTATGCACCAAAATTTATTCATCCTGCTGGGGTTTTCCCCCATGAAGCCATATTGGCCGCACCTTTCAAGTACGCCGCTCAATCAAATTAATTTACCTACCTTTTGTAGCACTACGTCAACTCCACCTTAATTAACTTACCTTTTGCAATAACAGGGGATTACACTGCTCAATTCCATGTCATATTTCACCTTCCTGTACGCTGCTCAATCACATTAACTTACTTACCATGCATGATCCATACTACCAAATTTATTGAGATAAAAACTATTTGACCCAGTGGCAACACACGGGCACATATAGTGTAAGAAAAAATTGCAAGAGAATCTATGATTTGCAAGAAAAAATTGAAATAGAGGCCTAATAAGATTCTTCTTTCTTTTTGCGAGAAAAGAGGCCTAGGATTCACAAGTTTGTAAGATGAGTAGTTGTCATGCTTCTGTCCTGTGTAGTCAGCAGAGGACTGTACGTGGCTACCCTTTGTAACTAAATATAAGATGTTTTAGCAATTTGAACCGCAGAAACATCTTATATTTAGTTATAGAGGGAGTAACATTTAAGCAATAGCCATTGGATGGCGGCACGGTGATGGACGGTGGATGAAGGGGTGGTGCAGTGCCCCGGTGATTATACCGGACAAACAAGCAAAAATGAGCGGCGGCTGCCATCCATTTCTTTCGCTCATATATAACCCTTGCCAATCTAGACAACAACAAAAAAATCGAAAATATTGGGATATGCTGCTACAAAGGGGTATATAAAAGTCGCTAAAAGTTAAATTGACGGACAGAAAAGAGACGTTGAATGCTTCCACTCTTGTGTTAAAAAGAAGAGCACGTCATACGGCGGCCTCTTCAACATGTAAATATAACACAAAGATTACTTTAAAAAAAGGAACATAAGTTATGTTTGCATGTCCCCGCCTCCAAGCAATCTTCGGTTGACAAACAAAGGAACGTATCACCTGACCTATACGACCTTGGGCCAGTTGCTAAAGTCAACTAGCACCGTACGTACCAGCCGTGATGGATGTTAAACCACACATAAACAAACCTCTCTCCATTATGTAAACTTGGTTGAAAATTCAAAACTTTCTTCCATGCCCACAGATTCATCGTTATCCACAGTGCCGGTCCGTTGAATTCCACACTGCCCTCTTGTACAGTAGTATAAACCTGAAGCAATAATGAGTCGTATAATACTAGGCAAGCTAATTCTGACTTGTGAAAGATTCACAGCACCACGTACCATGCCGCGTCTGCGTGCACGCATGCCGGCTGGCAGGGCCGCTCGAGATCGATGCACTTGTGAGGAAGATTATAATAGAAGATGTTTTCTTGCAACGTAACAGAAGCAGCTGTTGCACATGAACCATCAGATCTCGAGTGGATGCTCTAGATTGGGCATTTCAGAGCTGGTTGAGGGATCTGTTTTGTATATAAGTATTACTCAGGGTGGTTTTCGTGAAATGGACATAGCTCTCTGCCAGCTGCTGCACGGTCAATCAGGAGCATTGGTCCAAGATCCGACGGTTCATGTTTATTTCATGTTTTATCTTTGCCAGAAGAGTTGCTCCTATTGCTTAAAAAAAATTGCAGTCATCCCTCATCCTTTCGGGTTTGCCCATTTGGTTAGCGATACCGCAACTTAAGAAATTTAACTTTTCATCCTGTTTTATAAATAAAACAAAGGGGCGCTAGGCGTCAGCCGGCTGATCCCGAGCGCGGATCCGCCGGTCTAACAGACGTTTGATTAGTCCCTCTGATTTATACTCCCTCCGTTTCTTTTTACTCCGCGTATAAGTTTTGGTCAAAGTCAAACTACACAAAGTTTGACCAAATTTATATTAAAAAATATGAACATCTACAATACTTAAACTATATAATATGAAAATACATTTCATGGTGCATCTGAAAATGTTGATTCCATATCATGAATGTTGATATGTTTTTAATACAAAATTAGTCAAACTATGCAAAGCTTGACTTTGACCAAACCTTATATGCAGACTAAAAAGAAACGGAGGGAGTACCACATCCCTCTGATCTATTTGTACCACGTCCGTCTGATCTATTTCATTTTTTAATTAGTCCATTTATTAAAGTAGGGACTCACCCACCCTCTGCATTTCTGTATTACTCTGTACCACGAATGCCCGCAGCCCACCATGACCAGTAGCATTGCTCACGTACACCTCCCTCAAATGAAAAAGAGCAATGCCTACACTTTCTACTGTAGTGTCGTCGCCGCTGGAGTATCTCTCCCATCACCTTTGGAGTATCTCTCCCATGCCACTGCTTACTCAACTCGTGTTGCAACATGAAAACTGCACATACATCATTTAATTGACTTTTCCACAAAAAACATTTATTTATTTTTTTGCGAAAAAAACATTTTTAGTTTGATCTTTTGCAACAAGTAAAACCATGGTAGGCTACATCAAAAGAATTGCTAAACTAAAAAAAGAATCACTAAAATGGAAATAATTTTTTGATCGGACATAGCAACAAAAAGATCAAAACATATTTGGCTAGCGGCCAGAAGTTTTGTAATGTTGCACGACTAGCTTTGCAAAAAATGGTCCGGCTTTCGCGTAGAGGAAAAAATTGGCGGTCGGCTTGCAACAGAGACAGCTAATCTTGCCACATCTCACGCCCGGCCTTGCAACACGATAGTACAACCTTGCTGCAGGAAAAATATAGTTACAGCAGGAATCCGAACATCATGAGTCCAGCTGTGGTGGCTCAGGTTGTTGCGTGCATGACCAATTTCACAGGATTGTGCGGCCGACGACCTTGCAGCGTGACGGAAAGGCTTTGCCGTCGAGAAAAAAGGCAATGGAAAGACTCGCATGATCACGGTCCGGTTTGCAGTGTGCCTAGCTTTTGCAGCACGGTGGTATGACTTCGCAACAGAAAAAATAATAGCAGTCAGACTCGCGACGTCACAGGTCCGGAGCATCACTTGATTTTTGCAACACGACAATACGACTTCGCAGCAAAAAAACATATATTAGTTGTTGAACTTGCAACATCCTCCGATATTTTGACTATGGCAGTATGACATAGCAACACCACGGATTTGGCTTTGCAACAACTTCGGTTAATCTTGAAGCCGGTTAGCCTTTGTTAGCATCACACATATGACTTACGGTATTGCCAACCATCCTTGCATCATACATATGACCCATTTTGCACTTGAGATTTTGCAACATGACTCATGTTGCGCTTGTGGTTTGTAACATGAATCATGTTGTGCTTGCAATGCAATGTGCCTTAGTTGTGACCTAGCATTTGCAACATGACACATGTTGCGCTTGAGGGTTTTCAACGTAACTCATGTTGTGTTCGAGTTTTGCAACACGAACCATGCTATGCTTGCAATGCAATGATGACCCACAAGTGTAGGGGATCTATCGTAGTCCTTTCGATAAGTAAGAGTGTCGAACCCAACGAGGAGCAGAAGGAAATGATAAGTGGTTTTCGGTAAGGTTCTCTCTACAAGCACTGGAATTGTAGGTGACAGATAGTTTTGTGATAAGATAAATAGTAACGAGCAACAAGTAAATAAAGTAAATAAAGTGCAGCAAGGTGGCCCAATCCTTTATGTAGCAAAGGATAAGCCTGGACAATTTCTAATAATGAGAAAGGAGCTCCCGAGGACACATGGGAATTATCGTTTTCATCACGTTCATATGATTCACGTTCGGTACTTTGATAATTTGATATGTGGGTGGACCGGTGCTTGGGTACTGCCCTTACTTGGACAAGCATCCCACTTATGATTAACCCCTATTGCAAGCGTCCGCAACTACAAAAGAAGTATTAAGGTAAACCTAACCACAACATTAAACATATGGATCCAAATCAGCCCCTAACGAAGCAACGCATAAACTAGGGTTTAAGCTTCTGTCACTCTAGCAACCCATCATCTACTTATTACTTTCCTATGCCTTCCTCTAGGCTCAAATAATGGTGAAGTGTCATGTAGTCGACTTTCACATAACACCACTAGAGGAAAAGATAACATACATCTCATCAAAATATCGAACGAATACCAAATTCACATGACTACTAATAGCAAGACTTCACCCATGTCCTCAGGAACAAACGTAACTACTCACAAAGCATATTCATGTTCATAATCAGAGGAGTAATAATATGCATAAAGGATCTGAACATATGATCTTCCACCAAGTAAACCAATTAGCATCAACTACAAGGAGTAATCAACACTACTAGCAACCCACAGGTACCAATTTGTGGTTTTGATACAAGATTGGATACAAGAGATGAACTAGGGTTTTGAGAGGAGATGGTGCTGGTGAAGATGTTGATGGGGATTGACCCCCTCCCGATGAGAGGATCGTTGGTGATGATTTCTCCCTCCCGGAGGGAAGTGTCCCCGGCAGAACAGCTCCGCTGGAGTCCTAGATTGGTTCCGCCAAGGTTCCGCCTCGTGGCGGCGGAGTTTCGTCCCGTAAGCTTGCCCACGATTTTTTCCAGGGTAAAAGCTCTCATATAGCAGAATATGGACACCGGGGCCCAGGAGACAGGGGCGCACCAAGAGGGGGGCGCGCCCCACCTCCCCGACAGGTGTGGGCCCCGATGTATTTCTTTCGCCTAATAATTTTATTAATTCCAAAAACATGTTTCGTGGAGTTTCAGGATTTTTGGAGCAAGTCAGAATAGGTTTCTAATGTTTGCTCCTTTCCAAATGAATTCCATACCAAAGATTCCCCCTCTTCATGGTAAACCTTGTAAAATAAGAGAGAATAGCCATAAGTATTGAGATGTAATGTGTAATAACAGCCCATAATGCAACAAATATTGATATAAAAGCATGATGCAAAATGGACGTATCAACTCCCCCAAGCTTAGACCTCGCTTGTCCTCAAGCGGAAGCTGAAATCGAAAAATTTGTCCACATGTTTAGAGATAGAAGTGTCGATAAAAATAAAATACGGACATGATGGCATCATGATCATTCTTATAACAGCAACATATATAGATTTTATCATATGATTTCTTATGTTCAAGTAACAATCAATTCACAATGTCAAGTATGGTTCAAAAACTTCATTGGGAACTAACAAATTATAATCTCAGTCATTGAAGCAATTGCAATTTATCATAACATCATAAAGAGTCAACTATAGAGCTTTTCAGCAAGTTCACATACTCAACTATCTTGTAGTCTTCTACAATTGCTAACACTCACGCAATACTTGTGGTTATGGAGTTTCAGCCGGACACTGAGAAAGATAGGGGCTTATTGTGTTGCCTCCCAACGTATTCACCTTTAGGTGATGTCAACAATAATAGCCCATGCTAACTTACATCCAATTGGATATATATATCATGATCTTTCAAACACGAGGAGCTTGCCAAAGGATAAAATGAAAAAGGGAAATGTGTGGATCATCTTGACTCAGGCATAAAGTAAAAAACATAAAGTAAAAGATAGGCCCTTCGCAGAGGGAAGCAGAGTTTGTCATGTGCGTTTAGGGTTGATGCACAAAATCTTAATGCAAAAGAACGTCACTTTATATTGCCCTTGTATGTGGACCTTTATTATGCAGTCCGTCGCTTTTATTACTTCCACAACAAGATCGTACAAAGCTTATTTTCTTTGCACTAATAAGTCATACATATTTAGATAGCAATTTTTATTGCTTGCAACATGACAACTTACTTGAAGGATCTTACTCAATCCATAGGTAGGTATGGTGGACTCTCATGGCAAAACTGAGTTTAAGGATATTTGGAAGCACAAGTAGTATCTCTACTTGGTGCAAGGAATTTTGGCTAGCATGAGGGGGAAAGGCAAGCTCAACATGTTTGGAAGGTCAATGACAATATACTTTAACTGAGATGTGCAAAAACATAAACCATTACGTTGTCTTCCTTGTCCAATGTCAACTCTTTTAGCATGTCATACTTAATGAGTGCTCCCAATTATAAAAGGTGTCCAAAATAATATATTTGTATGTGAACCCCACTTTCCTTATCACTTCCTATTAATTGCAACGATGACCAAAACTACGTTCATCAACTCTCAACAACTTTTATGCCTCATACTTTCTATATGTGGAGTCATCACTATCCATAAGATCAATATGAACTCTTTTATTCTTTCTACTTTCTCAAGATCATAGCAACATAGCAAAGCCCTTGACTCAACACTAATCTTTATTATAGATAGCTCACGGACTCGATTACAAAAAGATATCGCAGAGCAAAACTCAAAACTACTTGAAATCAAAACTTCAATCTACTAGATCAAGATACTACTAAAAGGATCGAACTAAATAAAACGATAAAGATAGGAGTGTGATGGTGATACGATACCGAGGCACCTCCCCCTAGCTTGGCGGTTGCCAAGGGGAGTGCCCATACCCATGTGATTATGTCGTCGGAGGTGGTGAAGTAGGAGTTGTTGATGATGTAGGCTTGTCGTCCGTCTTCCAAGGCATAGGCTCTCCATCATAGAAGGATGATTGAGTCTCCGGGATCCTTAAATCTGCAGCCAAACTCATCCTCTTGAATCTATATTCATACTCACAGCCCGGTTTTGCGTGTCATAGATCCGGGCTTGGAGGTGCTCGATTTTCTCTTGAAGCTTGAAGATGGTCTCCCCAATGACTTTGGCATCCAGCTTGTGGTTGTTGGTGAACTCCGTGATCATCATTTGCTTGGCGTTGATTCCACGCTCCACCATCCCTTGGAACTTGAAAACTTGCTGCTCCACGGCTTCGAGCTTTGTCTCCACGCTTCCCGTATGCCTTGGTCCCTTCACATCGCGGATGTGCAGCACCCCCTCACGCATCTCAATGGTTTGAGGGTGTTGCAGCACCTCCGCGAGATAGGGGTTGATAACCCTCTCGAAAAACTTGTCCTTGGGAGCGCTTGGAGACGACATGATGCTCTAGATCTGAAACAGAAAAAACTTGTAACGAAAACAGAGGATATTTGCGTGATACGGTGGTCAAAACCTTCGGGAGTATATATAATGAATTTTTACTGACCAAAATACGTAACGTGCAAGAAAACGGAGTCCGGGAGGCACACGAGGTGCCCACGAGACAGGGGGCGCCCCGATGGGGCGCCCCACTCGTGGGGCCTCGTGTCCCTTTTGGACTACTTCTTTCTTCCGAAAAATTTTAAATATTCCAAAACTGATAAAAATTGCCATTGGAGTTGTTTTGGAGTTGGTTTACTTACCGTACCACATACTTGTTCCTTTTCAGAGTCTGGAACGTTCTGGAAAGTGTCCCTTATGTATTCCTCCGGGGTTACGGTTTCAATAATATTAGTTTCAACATTGATATTACCTGAAATATAATGTTTAATTCTTTGACCTTTTACCACCCTTGGACTTGTGCCTTCGAAGTTGTTGATTTTTATGGCACCAGAACGATAGACCTCCTCGATAACGTAGGGTCCTTCCCATTTAGAGAGAAGTTTTACTGCAAAAAATCTTAAACAAGAGTTGAATGATAACACATAATCTCCTACGTTAAACTCACGCTTTTGTATCCTTTTGTCATGCCAGCGTTTGACTTTTTCTTTGAATAGCTTGGCATTCTCATAGGCTTGGGTTCTCCATTCATCAAGTGAGCTAATATCAAACAACCTCTTCTCACCGGCAAGTTTGAAGTCATAGTTGAGCTCTTTATTAGCCCAATATGCTTTATGTTCAAGTTCAAGAGGTAAATGACACACTTTTCCATAAACCATCTTATATGGAGACATACCCATAGGGTTTTTGTATGCAATTCTATAGGCCCATAATGCATCATCAAGTTTTTTGGACCAATTCTTTCTAGATCTATTCACAGTCTTTTGCAAAATTAGTTTGAGCTCTCTATTGCTCAACTCTACTTGACCACTAGACTGTGGATGATAAGGAGATGCGATTCTATGATTAACATCATACTTAGCAAGCATCTTACAGAAAGCACCATGAATAAAATGTGAACCACCATCAGTCATAAGATATCTAGGGACTCCAAACCTCGGAAAAATAACTTCTTTAAGCATTTTAATAGAAGTGTTATGATCAACACTACTAGTTGGAATAGCTTCTACCCACTTAGTAACGTAATCAACAACAACTAAAATATGTGTATAACCATTAGAGGCAGGAAAAGGTCCCTGTCGGTGTCAAAACCGGCGGATCTCGGGTAGGGGGTCCCGAACTGTGCGTCTAGGCGGATGGTAACAGGAGACAAGGGACACGATGTTTTTACCCAGGTTCGGGCCCTCTCGATGGAGGTAAAACCCTACTCCTTCTTGATTGATATTGATGATATGGGTAGTACAAGAGTAGATCTACCACGAGATTAGAGAGGCTAAACCCTAGAAGCTAGCCTATGGTATGATTGTTGTTCATCCTACGGACTAAAACCCTCCGTTTTATATAGGCACCGAAGAGGGTTAGGGTTACACAGAGTCGGTTACAATGGTAGGAGATCTACACATCCGTATCGCCAAGCTTGCCTTCCACGCCAAGGAAAGTCCCATCTGGACACGGGACGAAGTCTTCAATCTTGTATCTTCATAGTCCAGAGTCCGCCGAAGATGATAGTTCGCTATCCGGACACCCCTAGTCCGGACTCCTCAAGAGCCTCGAACCAGGCTTCAATGACGACGAGTCCGGCACGCATATTGTCTTCGGCATTGCAAGGCGGGTTCCTCCTCCGAATACTTCATAGAAGATTTTGAACACAAGGATAGTGTCCGGTTCTACAAATTCAATCTGCTGACGTATTCCGTGGCATGACATCACACCACGGCCAAACCTTTATTCTAATCGTTTTTACTATCCCACCTCAGCGCATTTAGCGAGGCGGTTTCCTTGGCACGTCTTGTCAAAGCAGAGATCGTGTCCCCTTATTCCGGGATTCTCATCAATATGGGCATGGGTAACCCAACCGCGCCATTGATTACGGCGCTTGGGAGGTAAGCGAGTTTTACCAGGCTGGTGGGGACGCATAGTTTCGTCCGTCCATATTAGGGGATAAGGATCACCTTTTTACCTACGCCTTCTTCCTCCTTTGCCTATCCATTTCCGTGCACTCGAGCTCCAGCGCCCAAGTTCGCACATCTTGCCTCAACCTTCCCCAGCCATGTCCGGAGCGGGAGGCAAGTGGATGGCCTCCTCCATCACGGAGGGGCACATCAAGAGGCTGCGGAAGGCCGGATACTTGTCCAACGACATCACGCATCGGCTCCCGACAAGGGGCAGCTCATTCCCACCCCCGGGCCCCATGAGAGGGTGGTGTTCCTCACCCACTTCCTCCGCGGACTAGGTTTTCCACTTCACCCATTTGTTCGGGGGCTCATGTTCTACTATGGCCTGGATTTCCATGATCTGGCCCCGAATTTCATCCTCAACATCTCCGCGTTCATCGCCGTGTGCGAGGCCTTCCTCTGCATCCAGCCCCACGTCGGCTTATGGCTGAAGACCTTCAATGTCAAGCCGAAGGTAGTGGGCGGCCGCCAAGCGGAAAGCGGAGGTGCCATGGTGGGCAAGATGCCCAACGTCCTATGGCTCGAGGGCTCCTTCGTGGAGACCATAAAGGGTTGGCAATCGGGGTGGTTCTACATCACCGAGCCGCATGACCCTAAATGGGTAGCGGCCCCTGAATTTCGATCTGGCTTCCCTACACGGCTCACCTCTTGGAAAGATAAGGGCCTATCATGGGGTGATTCGGAAGAGCTGACCGGACTCCAATCCTGCGTCAAAACCTTGGTGAACAAAAAGCTCAAGCTCGTTAACGTAGTCCAGGTCATGCTCATCCGCCGGATCCTCCTGTGCCAACAACGGGCCTTTAATTTGTGGGAGTTTGATCCGGCACAGCACCAAACCTTGAGTAGGCTCTTCGATACTACGTACAAAGATGCCTGGAAGGTGTTGTTCAAGGGCGCTGAGGCTCCCGCATCCGCTACCGAAGATCGCGGATTTAGCTCGCAGCGTCAAGCCGGCGAGGTAAGCTATTTTACCCTTTACAGGACACTTGTTTTTCATAGTTTGACTCTATGCGGGATCTAAAACTCCCTTTACCTTTGACAGGCCTGGCAAAAGAGGTCCGGGCAGGTTAACTGTCCGGCTCCCTTGCTCGAAGATCCAGCGGACGCCCAATTAACGGGGCTGCTGTCGTGGTTCTAAGTCTGACAGTAGAAATAGGGGTAGGTAAGGGGAGGCGATGTCCTAGCTATGGAGTAGTTGTGAAGACAAGTGATATACGAGTTCAGGCCCTTCTCGGAGGAAGTAACAGCCCTACGTCTCGGAGCCCTGAGGCGGTCGAGTGGATTATGGATATGAGTATTACAAGAATGCCAACCCTCTACCTGTGGAGGAGGGTGGCTTATATAGAGTGCGCTAGGACCCCAGCCAGCCCACGTATTGGAGAGGTTAAAGTACATTAAGTCTCAGGCGCATCGTAACGCCTCATAAAGTGTCTTAACTATCATTAAGTCTATTCAATAGCAAGCCGTCTGTGCTGGAGTGCCTTCGACCTTCGGTGGTCGAGTGAGTCTTCATGGTCGAGTGAGTCTTCCATGGTCGAGTCCTTCCATCGGTCGAGTGGGTTCCTCTTTGGTCGACCGAAGATGATCTCTTCGAGGGTGCCCTTGGGTAGGACGCTTAGGTCGGGCCTATGACCCTACCCTAGGTACATGAATCCATCATTAGCCCCGAATGGATTGAGGCTTGAGGAAAGAGGAGTTGACGTTGTTTCCGATTGTCTTTTGCGATCGGCTACGTGTTGTCTTGGATCAAGATCTTCCCCGCCGATAACAAGCAACTTTTCTTCAAACCGACTTGATCCATTCTTGTTCTTTGGTCGAGTGACCTTCTTTTACTTTGCTATTCCCGAGCGACGGATCGCAGAAATCTCGCGCTTGATGACCGACCGTCTCTCGCGATCTCGCGGATATGAAATTTGGGGAAGCGCTTGAACGAACGGATGCGGCGTTCGGATGGGACATAACAAAGAACGCCGATTTCAGCGCGCTTTTTCCGCCACGTATCGTGCAGCGCAACTGTTCGGGATATGATTGGATTGTTCGGTCCACTGTCATCCACTCGGAAGGATGCTATAAATGCAACTCGCGGGGCTTCGACAAGACTTTGTTCTTCTTCCTCCGCTCTCTTCGCCTCCGCCCTCCGCAACTGCTGCTGCTCCCGCTACCTCCTCTCCTGCGCATTCCGCCGGCCACCATGGGCAAAGAGAAGACGGCGGTGTTGGAGCGTGCGAAGAAGGCGTCGGCGGCGGAGAAGGCGAAGGGGAGATCTACCGGCCGTGGCGGTTCCTCGTCGAGATCCAACTTGCCGAAGGGTTGGGTCCAGGGAGATTGGATCCAATCGACCATCAGGGAGAAGGATCTCCTCGACATGGCCAACGACGGGCTGATCCCCACGGTGTCAGCGAGGCTTCCCGCCGAGAGTGGCAGCCTCAGCCGTAAGAGGGTGAGTGCGTGCTTCGCTACCCATGTCGACCGAGGTTTTTCACCGCCGCGAGCGCCTTCTTTCGGGTTTTCTGAATTTCTTGAGCCCAGCTCCACCATTTTACTCCAAACTCCATTGCATATCTTGCTGCGCTCGTGTCTATGTGCGAAAACTTCCGGGCTGTCAACCGCACTGGGTTTGTTCAAGTACATCTTCACATGTCGCCTCGGACTATGAAGAAGGCAAGCCTGGCGACGAGAAACCCAAGTAGTTCGGGATGTGTGGTGGCTTAGGAGTCCAATTGAGGAGTAAAAGCACCTTCCCAGCTATGTCTTTTCCCGAGTCGGTTAGGGCTGGCAATGACCTGGTTTTATTGCGGAATGAGACGACGCCGGGTAGTCGATCGGTCTTCCTGCATTCACCATGAGTCGAGTGAATGCAGACCCTCCTCCTCAAGGTAGTTCCAGAGGAGAGAACGAGGTGAAGATGTTGATGGACCGCGTGGTGCAGCTGGTTCGGGATGGCGTGATCGCATGGACCTCCTGGAGGTTTTTCTTCGAGGCGAATCCAGCCTCTTCATTCCGAGCCATTTGCATGTGGCTGTATCAAGGCATCAAGACGAGACTCGCGTCCACCCGGAGGCGGTCGACGACGCCAGTAGTGGAAAGATGGATGGCTGCGATCATCGGGAACAAGGACAACCTCGCGGATCCCGGAGGATTTCCCACTTGACCACAACAGCGCTCGTAAAAGGTACATTTGCTCTGTTTCCCATTGTATCTCCGTCGAATGTGTTTCGTGATTTGGTCGATCAATTTGCCTTGATATTTTCAGGCCCTTCTTCGAGCTATACTCAATGCCCAATGGCGCCAGACCGATCGAGGAGGGCGGCGATGGGGGCGTAGAGCCAAGAAGAGGGGATTCAGACGCTGCAGAAGATGATGATGACGACGATGATGATGACGAGGATGATGACGACGAGGACGAAGAGGAGGAGGAGGTGCCGCCGCGCTCGGAGAGGCGGTCAAAACTTGTGCACGACCCTTCGACTGAACGCGGCAAAGGAGTGGCGACTGCCTCGCAGTCGACCAAACGCCCTCGGACCGCTTCTCTGGTGCCGACTGAGAAGGCGCCGAAGCAGTCGAAAGTGGCTCCGTCGAGGACGACCAAGCCTCTGCCAAAAATGAAGGTAGCCATCCCCACCATTTCAGCGGCTGCGACTTCCGAAACGTCAGGCAAGGCTGAGGACCATGAGATGGAGGACGCGCGACTTCAAATCCTGTCATCGCAACTTTAAATCTTGTTCTTGGTCGATCGAGGCATAATTTCGACTTTGACTTTTTCCTTAAGCTCCAACCAATGACATTATCACCCTTCCCGACGACGATGATGAGGATGAGGAACCATTGAGGGCTAGGCGGAGCAGGAAGGCATCTACTGGCCATGCAGCCCAAGGTGTGGTGGCGCCTGAGACCATTGCGACGGAAGGGGAGGTCGGCACTCGACACACCGTGTCATTCGCGGTGCCGTTGACGAGTGCTCGACCCACTTCGTCGAGTGCTGGGCAGCCATCGATCTTCGCCACGCACCACGTCCCGGAGGACCAGGCTAGTGCTGCCAAGGAGGCTATCCGTCAAGCAGAGATCATGATGGAGCAGTGAAGATCGCTCGATGCGAGCCAAGCAGCTTCGACGCCAGCTCCGCCCTTCGAGCAATGTTCAGTCACCGACCACCGCTGCTCTGTTAGGATATATTATCAAAACTTTTCTTTCGCAATTATAGCGCACACCCGGTGGGTGTGTTGATAAAACTCCGTGTTAGCGGGCACGCTGAGTGCACCCGCCGGTGTAGTCCCCATATAAGGTCGATCACCGGCGATGGTCTTAGGCTTACTAAGTAGATATTGATCATTACTCGAATGGAACGAATGGTTTTCGAGATCGGTGGGGCACGCTGAGTGCACCCACCGGGTGTAGTCCCCGAGATCGTGGTCGATCACCGCGCTTGATTACACTGAAGAAGTTTCGCCGATCGTCGACTCGCTTTTTTTTTGTCGGTCGATCGGTCGACTCGTTTGAATAAGACCAAGGGGGGCATCGCTGAGTGCACCCACGGTGTAGTCCTCGAGATTACGGTCGAATGCTTGCATTCGATCGTAATCTTAGAAACGCATCATTTTTCTTTATTCACTCGAAGTAGATTATCTCGATATTTTTGCAATTGACTCTTCAGAGAAATCCTGCGATCTTGCGGCGCTTATATCGAATCGGAGCGAAGCATATTCAGCTCGAGTTGGACTTGAAGCTAGTGCGTGAGAATCGACGAAGGCAAAGGAGGAGACCAAAGGTATGTTTGGTGAGATTTGACGACTCGTTTCTCCCCTCATTTGCTTCAAATCTGACTTTATTGTAATTTGCGTGCAAGGTGAAGGAGGCCCAGAGGAAGAAGGAGCTTGAGCTGTCGAGAAGATCAAGCTTGCGATGAAAAGTCTGGCCTCACCGCTAAGCTCGAACAAGACAACACCAATCAAGGCTGCTCGCCATTGCCACCAAGGATGTTGAACGATCAAGGTCGACAAGACCACTGACCGAGAAGATCAACCAGATGGCTGGGAAGAAGAACGAGCCGAAGGCTTCTTGGGTGGTCTTGCTAAAAAATGTTCCTTAAGCTTGAAGGTAATCTTCTTCACTCGACCAGTTCTCCCAACTGTTATGTTCCCATTCGATTGCTTTTCTTAATTCGATTTTATCTTTGCGAGTTCTCGCGCAACTTCGAAGAAGAAACCAGCCACCGAGACGAACCTTGACCCCGCTAACTCTCCGTGAATGATGAAACTGCCATGAACATCTTCCGACCGAGTCCCGTGTTGCCGCTGCCGTGGATTATCTCGCAAGATCAAGGTTGCTACATCCCGCATCGACTCGACGCCTCGCCTAGGGACACACTCCAAAATGACCTCGAGTCGTTGGTGACTCGATCAACGCTGTCCCCGACCGAGTGCAAGAGTGGAAGAAGTCTTCACTCGATCTGGGCGCAGATGTCGCCTCAATATGCACGAGTCCATTGCAAGGATGCCCGAGAGGATAAGTGGCGGCTCTCCGAGTGGCCAACACCAAAAAGCACGACTTCGTGGCCTTCATGGAGACTTTCATTGCTGCTGCTACGCGGATTGCGACGGGATTGATCTTGACGAGTTCGTGGTTCCATCCAGCCCTCCACGGGAGGGGTAAAAACTTTCCTTGACCTTAAATTTGCCTCGGTATGTCGAGTGGAGTCAGAATCGATAAACCTTAACAGCTTAGCGCTGAGCACTTCCTGGTTCTCTTAGGTATCGACCTAAGTTTGGATTGATGTTTTGGATTTGATTTCTTTTGGCTTGAATTGTCCTTTTGCGTGTTAACAAAGAAGATGCCCACTGCAATGACTTATTCCTTAGGCGAGCACTGGCTGCAGCTAAGCCTCCGAGTGGGAGGTTTGCTCTTCACTCGGTAGGATTTCTTTTATCTTAGGCGAGCACTGGCTGCAGCTAAGCCCCGAGTGAGAGGTTTGCTCTTCACTCGGTAGGATTTCTTTTACCTTAGGCGCAGCACTGGGCTGCAGCTAAGCCCCAGTGAGAGGTTTGCTCTTCACTCGGTGGGATTTCTTTTACCTTAGGCGAGCACCGAGCTGCAGCTAAGCCTCCGAGTGAGAGGTTTGCTCTTCACTCGGTGGGATTTCTTTTTACCTTAGGCGAGCAGAGCTGCAGCTAAGCCTCCGAGTGAGAGGTTTGCTCTTCACTCGGTAGGATTTCTTTTACCTTAGGCGAGCAATGGGCTGCAGCTAAGCCCCGAGTGAGAGGTTTGCTCTTCACTCGGTAGGATTTCCGCTGTATTTGTGACGGCTCGGAGGAGAGGGTCGCAATCGACCAGACTCGGAGGAGAGGGTCGCACGACCTGCCCTCGCCTTCCTCGCGAACGCACGTCGACTTATGGTGTAGCTCGAGGAGAGGGTCGCAATCGACCTGCGCCTGCCTTCCTTATTGGTACACGTTATACTTAGGCGAGTCCTTGATCTGCAGCTAAGCCTCCGAGTGGGAGTCTGGCTTACCACTCGGTAGGGTTTTTAATAACTTAGGCGAGCACTGGGCTGCAGCTAAGCCCCCGAGTGGAAGTCTGGCTTACCACTCGGTAGGATTTTTAATAACTTAGGCGAAATGGATTCGCAGCTAAGCCTCCGAGTGGAAGTCTGGCTTACCACTCGGTAGGATTTTTAATAACTTAGGCGAAACGGATTCGCAGCTAAGCCTCCGAGTGGAAGTCTGGCTTACCACTCGGTAGGATTTTTAATAACTTAGGCGAAACGGATTCGCAGCTAAGCCTCCGAGTGGAAGTCTGGCTTACCACTCGGTAGGATTTGTACAAACTCAGGCGAAACAGATTCGCGACTAAGCCACCCACTGGGGGAAAATTTTACTGAACCAAGAAATAAAAAGTGACAAAAATTATGAAGGAATTATGACATTTGTTATTTCAAAGCCCATGAACTACTGTATATTTTATTACAACTCTTCCGAGTGAGAAAATTTTATGTAAACGGGCGGAGCAGATCCGCTGCTCCAAGCTCGGGGTTCTTCGATATTGTGTTCGACGCTAGAGACGATATGCCCCATTGTGGAGAACCTTTGTGACGATGAAGGGTCCTTCCTGTGAGGGAGCAAGCTTATGTTGCTTCTGCGATCCACTCGGAGGACCAGATCTCCTTCCCGAAGGCTCGACCTCTCACATTCCTCGGCGTCTGAAGCGACGCAAGTCTTGCCGGTAAATGGTCGAGCGGATCGAGCCATTTCCTTTCCTCTTCTAGGAGGTCGACCGCTTCTCGACGCTTTGCTCAGCTTCGCTTCATTGTAAAGTTCGATTCGGGAGCATTGTGAAGGAGATCACTGAAGGACTGCTTCGCTCCATAGACCAGAAAAAGGAGTTCTCCCAATGACCGATTAGGCGTGGTTCGTAAGCCCCAAAGCATCAAGGGAGTTCACAACCCAAGCACCAGCCGCATGCTTGAGATCTCGCATCACCGGGGCTTGCACCCTTGAGGATTAATCCGCTGGCTCGCTCGCCTGTCCATTCGATTTGTGGATGGGCAATCAAGCGTAGTCGACTGTGTGCCTTTGGGCGCTGCAGAAATCCTTGAATTCTTGCGAGTCAAAATTCACCCATTGTCCGTGATAATACTATGCGGGACCCCATATCGAACGCCAACCTCTCGACAAAGGAAACAGCAAGACCAAAGATCAAGTTTCTTGATTGGTTTAGCTTCAATCCACTTGGTGAACTTGTCGATCGCCACCAAGACATGCGTGAAACCGCCCGACCTGTTCGCAAGGGACCGATCATGTCCAACCCCATACCGCGAAGGGCCGACGAGTGGAATGGTCTTCAAGGTCGACGCAGCTTGTGTGACATATTGAGTAGAACCGCATCCTTCGCACTTGTCCACTATTTCTTTCGCCATCTCATTTGCTCTTGGCCAAGAAATCCGGCTCGGTATGCTTTGGCCACAATGGTCCGAGAGGACGATGGTGACCACAGTCCCCGAGTGGATATCATTGAGTATGACTCGACCTTCTTCCGGCGTTATGCATTTTTGTCCGACTCGTCGGCTTTCTCTCATAACCGCCCATTGATAACGGTAAAAGCTTTGGATCGACGGACGATCCGCCGAGCCTCTTCCTCATCCTCCGGGAGTTCTTTTCTCGAAATATATGGATGTATGGAATTGTCCAATCGGGAGTGACCACTAAAACTTCCATGACCAAGTCAACCATCGCCGAACCTCAACCTCGGTCGGGTCCGTGGCACTCTTGGGTTGTGGAGCTTCCTCTGTGAAGGATCCTCTTTAATGACGGAGGCGATATGTTCCAAAAACACACCACTGGAATGGCTTCTCTTTTGGATCCTATCTTAGCCAGATCATCTGCTGCTTGATTTTTCACCGGGGGATGTGATGGAGTTCTAACCCTCTAACTTCTTTTCCAGCTTCCTCACCGCATTGCAAGATCCAATCATAGCTGGGCTTCTCACGCCCCACTCTTTCATCACTTGATCGACCACTAAATCTGAGTCGCCATAGACCATCAAGCGACGGACGCCGAGTGAGATGGCCATGCGCAATCCATATAAGAGGGCCTCAGATCTGCCTCATTGTTGGAGGAATCAAAGTGAATCGGAGCACATACCTAAGCTTATCTCCTCCGGGGAAACTAGAACAACCCCAAAGACTGTAACCATTCAAAGATCTTGGAGCCGTCAAGAACATGGTCCAATGCTCCGAGTGAACTTCATCGGTTGTTTGTTGTTCAATCCACTCGCAAGGAAATCCGCTATAGCACGGGACTTAATGGCTTTCTTTGCCTCGAATTTGATATCAAGGGAAGAAGTTCAATCGCCCATTTTGCCACTCGACCGTTGCATCTCTGTTGTGCGGGATCTCGATAAAGGAGCGTCGGCGACGATCGTGATAGAATGATCGAGAAATAGTGAGCAACCTTCTTTGTGGTCATGTATATACCATACACAAGCTTCGATAATGAGGATATCTCTGCTGGATGGAGTCAAGACTTCAGCGGAGTAATACACCGGCGCTGAACCTGAAGGCCTTTCCTTCCTCTTCCCGCCGACCGTAAGCACGTAACTAACAACTTGTCCAAAGGGCTGCGATGTAAAGCAACAGAGGCTCTTTGCTGATTGGAGCAGCAAGCACCGGCTGGGTGGAGAGCGAGCTTTTAGCTCGCAAACGCTGCATCGCTTCGAGTCCACTCGAACTTGTCGCTTTCTTCATCAATCGGTAAAGAGGCAACGCTTTTCACCGAGCCGAGATGAATCGACTTAATGCGCCAAGCATCCAAAGAAGCTTCGGGACGCCGTGCACTCGCACAGTATGCTTCATTCGGAGAATAGTGCCGATCTTCTCGGATTAGCGCCGATTCCTCGCTCGAAACGAAAACCGAGTAACTTGCCACCGTGAACTCGAATGTGCACTTTGACGGATTGAGCTTGATATCGCACCTTCCGAGGTTGGCAAATGTTTCGCGAGGTCGCAAGCAGGCGGAACCTTTTCGTGACTTAACGACGATATCATCCATATACGCTTCCACATTCCGACCGACGGAGGAGAAGACACTTCAATCATTCGCATAAATGTGGCTCCGCATTCTTGAGGCCGAATGGCATGGTGATATAGCGTAGCACCGAATGGAGTGATGAAAGCTGTTTTATTTCATCCGATGATACCCGGAATACGATCTAGAAAAGACAATCTCTCACACCTGCGGTCGAAGTCAACAATTTGATCTATGCGGGGAGAGGAATGATCCTTCGGCAGGCCCGATTGATGTGCTTAAAATCAATGCACATGCGGAGTGAGTTGTCCTTCTTGGGAACCATGACAACATTAGCGAGCCACTGGAGTGGTATATTTCTAATAAATCCTGCCGTCAACAATGAGCCACTTCTTCACCAATAGCTTTTCTCTTACGACGGCGGACCACCAAGATGTTCTTTGACTGGTTTCGCCGACTTGTCGACTGAGGCGATGCTCAGCCGCCTCGAACACCCGGCATGTCACCGGCTTCCATGCGAAATGTCCCAGCTTCTCACGGAGGAACCGGATGAGCGCTTCTTCCTATTTCGAGTCGAGTGTTGTGGAGATGTGGGTCGGGCTGCATTGGGATCACGGATGAATATGGATCGCCGTCTCACCGCACGATCGAATGCGAACTCGTTGTTGGCTTCTTGGATCGTAACAAGTCACTCGGATCCGCGGTTTGCATGTATTCGCTCGAATTCGACCGCTGTCACTTGGGAGTCGGCAATCTTTGAGCCCTTCGAAAGCACTCTTCCGCTTTCTTCCGATCGCGGTGATGTTGATCACTCCCTTTGGTCCTGGCATCTTCGCTTGAGGTACACATAGCATGGTCGAGCCATGAATCGTGCATAGGCGGGCCTCCCCAAAATAGCGTGGTATGCGCCTCGAAAATCCACAACCTCAAAGGTCAACTTTTCTTTGCGAAAGTGCTTGGAATCACCAAAACCACGCCCAAGGCTATTTGGCCGAGTGAGTTGGCCTTCTTCCCGGTATGACTCGTGGAAACTCATATTGTCGGGCGCTTAAACGGGACATCGGAATGCCCATCCTTTCAATGTGTCCGCATATAACAAATTCAGCCCACTACCACCATCCATCAGCACTTTTGTCACGAGTGCCTTCGACAATGGATCGACCACTAACGCTTGCCGCCCAGAGTGGCAATGTGAGTCGGGTGATCAGATTGGTCGAATGTGATGGGTGTCCGGGACCACTTCACATAACTTGGCTTTACTGGGCAACCATATTCACCTCCCGTTGATGACTTTCATCGACTTTTGCTTTCCACATCCGCCAAGATCATCGAGTGGAGTTGACATGCGGTATTCCTCCTCACTTTGTCCTCTTTGTCTCCGGCCTTGTCTGGCTCCTTCTCCTTGTCCTTAGACTGTTTTCCCTGAAACTGTTGGATCAGGAGTCGACACTGGCGAGTGGTGTGCTTCGGGTAAATAATGTTGCCCTCTTCATCCTTCTTCGTGTGAATATGGCATGGCATATCCATCACATCATTTCCTTCTTTATCTTTCACTTTCTTCGGATTCCAGGATCCTTTGGGCTTCCCCTTGAACTTTCCCTGAGTCACGGCCAGGGCCTCTCCAGGAGCTGCCGGCTCGGCTTTTGCTCTTCGCTCCGACCGAATTACCCTTCTCCGACTGACTTGGCTTGTATTTACCGCTTCGGAGTCGGTCTTCTTCCTCGCCATTGGCGTATTTGCTAGCAATCTCCATCATTCGACTCAGGGTCATGTCCCCGGTTCGACCAAACTTCAGACTCAATTCTCTGTTTTTGACGCCATCCTTGAAGGCGCAAACCCACCGATGGTCGACACATTTTCCACAAGATGGTGCAAGGTAATCCACCTCTGAATGTACTCTCGAGAGTTTCATTGGTCTTCGCACACAAACTTGCAGCTCACAAACCAGCCGGTCGCTTGCAAGTCCCTTCAAAAGTCTGGATTTAACACTCGACAAATCTTCCCAAGTATATATATCGCTGGAGGTAACCGATTCAGCCATGCTCTGCGTAACCTTCCAACATGAGGGGCAAATGCTTCATGGCCACCTCATCATTCCCACCACCAATCTGAACAGCCACTCGGTAATCTTCAAGCCAAGTTTCGTGCTTGGATTCCCCGAAGGAACTTGTCGACTCCGTTGCCAATCTAAAATTGGGGGATCATCGCGCTCGATAGCCTCGCTAAAACACTCGACCGAGACATGCACTCGACCGCTGGTGGGTGCATCCTCTCGGTCCGCCGATGGGCTCTATTCCGTCGACCAAGCCTTGCACGATAATGGATCGCGTCAAAGCTCGGTTCCTCGGGGTCGATCGAACTCCTCGCCTGCATCTTGAATCGTCGTTCATCATCCGCCGCCGAGGAGCGCACGACCCTTCCTCGAGAGGAAAGGGCACTCGACGCCTATCATCTCGGTCGAATCGGTATCCGTGCTGCTCTCACCGGTTGTCGCGCTTCTTCTCGCCGCGGAGGCGATCTGGGTCAGGAGCCAATCGAGCAGTGTTCGCAGCGACGGATCGATCGTGAATCTGCTGCACGATCGCGACACAGCTGAGTTACGATCTCCGCAGCTCGGAGTAAATCTCGATCGCTGCAAGCCTCTCAAGCTTCCCGATCGACGGTTGGATAGACTCGCTATACGAGTTGCAGCTACTAAATTCGGACTGGTGTGCGGTATACCGAGTCGGTGGGAAGAGTCGACGCCGACCGCTTCGGGATTCGCTGCGCCAAGACGCTCGTCGAGTGCTCGCTGAAGATTCTCCACGCGAAGCGCGTTTCAGCCACATTAATGGCGTGCTTCCTCTAAGGCACGAGCCTCGTGGGTTTCTCCGCAATGGGAGTATGCAGGGCATCCATGTTCTGCGACGAAGCTCTTCTCTCTGCAGAGTCGAGTGTCTCGGGCTGGTACTCTTCGTGTTTTTGCACGGGTCTCCTCCGGGCGCCCCACCGCCGCGTGGCGGCCGGAGGACTGCGAGGGCCGCCAACCATGAGGATCTCCGCCGCTGGATCATCGCTATCGCACTGGATGCGCTTCACGAGCCGGTCGATGATCGAACAGTCAGAGGGATTCGTCGGGCTCGATGGTCGCGACTTGGGCGGTGGCTGTCTGGCGAGCCACCGCGTTTCACCCATCGCTAGAGCCTCGACCACCAGAACGCTTACGCTGGTGGGAGACCGGGCGCGATCGATAGGGAGTCGACCGACACGGGTCGACGGTTGCCGCAGACAAAACGCCGCGAACACATGCGCGAAGTGTGTCGCCCAGCGACGGGAGCGCCGATGTCAAGTGGAGCCTCCTCGAGCCATGCGGAGTCGTCGGCGACAAAAGTGAGAGCACCGAGACGGATCTCGCGCCTCAACCAAAACTCCAGCAGTCATCGTGATGAAGGTACTGAAGTACCGCAACCTCCACAAATTGCTAAAACACCGCCCCAAGGTGGCGCCAACCGTCGTGGTTCTAAGTCCGACAAGAGAAATAGGGGTAGGTAAGGAGGCGATGTCCTAGCTATGGAGAAGTTGTGAAGACAAGTGATATACGAGTTCAGCCCTTCTCGGAGGAAGTAACAGCCCCACGCCTCGGAGCCCCGAGGCGGTCGAGTGGATTATGGATATGAGTATTAAGAATGCCAACCCTCACCGTGGAGGAGGGTGGCTTATATAGAGTGCGCCAGACCCCAGCCAGCCCACGATTGGAGAGGTTAAAGTACATTAAGTCCAGGGCGCATCGTAACGCCCATCATAAAGTGTCTTAACTATCATTAAGTCTATTCAATAGCAAGCCGTTGTGCATGGAGTGCCTTCGACCTTCCGTGGTCGAGTGAGTCTTCATGGTCGAGTGAGTCTTCCATGGTCGAGTCCTTCCAACAATGAGTGGGTTCCTCTTGGTCGATCGAAGATGATCTCTTCGAGGGTGCCCTTGGGTAGGACGCTTAGGTCAGCCTATGACCCTACCCTAGGTACATGAATCCATCAGCTGCTGGTTCCGGCGCCTTACGTGGTGCCGGAGAAGAAGGCCAAGAAGAAGGCCACGGGGGCTCGAAGGAGTTCCCGACGCCAGGTGTTGTCGGACTCATTGTCCGACGACTCCAAGGCAGACTCCTCCCTCAAAGACGGGGAGGAGGAAAAAGAGGCCTCTCCCCCAGCGGGGGAGAGAAGAAAAGGAAGGCCGCCCCAACGGGGGAGGCCGAAGGGTCCAAGAAGGGAAGGACCTTGCCTCCGGACTACTCCACCAACGCCGACGACGGCGAAGAGGAGTGGCCACGGAGGACTAAGCCCCTGGCGACATCGTAAGTGTCCGGATACCAGAATAACTCATGGTGTTTCGTTTGTCGCATAGAATCTCTTAACGCCGAATATAACCCTGCAGCCCGCCCAAGGACAGGCTCGACACTTCAACGAGCGGCTCCCTGGCGTCATCGGACGTGAATAGCACTTCACTTCCGGCCGTCTCCTCTCCTCGCGCTGCGGATGACGCCGAGGTGGGGTCCCAAAAGGGGCCCAGCTAGGAGGAGGAGCTCCCGGAGGTGCTGCAAGGCAACCTCCCGGACTTTGGGGGCAAGGGGGATCAAACCCCGAAGGGTTCTGAGTCCGGCCCTGGGCCGGACTCCGCACCGGAACCTTTAGTTGTTCCGGAGTCCGGCAGACGGCCCCTTCGTAAGAAGGGCGAGACTACGACATCGGTGACCTCTGTCCAACCGGAGGCACTGGATAATTTGCTGGAGGCGCTTAATGGCGCCTCCATCGACGAGGAGCACCGCACTGCTATGAGTGTGGTGATCCAGAAAGTTCAGCCCGCCAAGTGCGGGCTGACTGAAGCCTGTGCCAGCCTTCTAACAGGCTATGAGGTATGTATTAAGATATGTAAAAATATTACCGCATAGACAGTAGCCCCTGATGCTCAGTTTGGTGTTCGAAAAGAAAAGCCGAATTGAGGATCTAAAAAGATGTACGCAGGAGTCTAACATAAGTATGTCAATATGGGAATGCAGGCTGCGCTGCTGACCTCTGCCGCACTGACTGCGGAGGTCAATGCATTGAAGCAGAGCCTCGAGCGGTCCGAGAACAAGCTCGGCCTTGCCAAGAAGCAGCTCGAGGACATGGAAGGTGAGTAATACCTTATGGAAGTATATAAAAGACGCGATTGCAAAAAAATAACAGGAATAACGTGAAAATTGCAGGGGCCACGAACGAGGTGGCAACCCTGAAGGAAGCGGTGTCTAGGGCCGAAAGCAACGCGGCCGCGGAACGCACCGCGCGAGAGAAGCAGGAGGCGCAGGTGGCGGCGGTGCGGCAAGAGCTCCAGGCTCTCGTGGAAAAACACGAGAGTTTGGAGCGTGACTCGAAGACTTGAGAGTCCGAGCTCGCCTCGGCTCTTGATAGCGCCAAAGCCGCTAAGGCCGAAGCCCAAAAATCCCTCCAGGAAATTGAGGCAATAAAGAAGATAGCAGCGGGTAAGGCATTCTTCATGCAAAGCAAGCACGGGAAAGTGAATTACTTGTTACTTACCCGAATCCGAAGCTCTCCAGGAGCATTCGCAGATCATGCCCCGCAGTGTGTCCGACGCTGTCGCCTTCTACCGGGCCGAGGAGGGGAGCTCGACGAAGAAGGTGTTCTGGTCTCAGTATGCTGAGGCCGGACACCCGGTGCCCTTGAGCGACCAGCTGAAGCAGCTGGTCGAGCTCCATAAGGTGGCCGAACAGGCCATGAAGGGCCTCATAGTTCGGCTGTGGCCTAAGGAAGCCATGCCTGAGAGCTACTTCGGGTTGGTGATGAAGGAAATATGCCCTAGAGGCAATAATAAAGTTATTATTTATTTCCTTATTTCATGATAAATGTTTATCATTCATGCTAGAATTGTATTAACCGGAAACATGATACATGTGTGAATGCATAGACAAAACAACATGTCACTAGTATGCCTCTACTAGACTAGCTTGTTAATCAAAGATGGTTATGTTTCCTAACCATGAACAAAGGAGTTGTTATTTGATTAATGAGGTCACATCATTAGTAGAATGATCTGATTGACATGACCCATTCCCTTAGCTTAGCACACGATCGCTTAGTATGTTGCTACCGCTTTTATCCATGACTTATACATGTTCCTCGTAACTATGAGATTATGCAACTCCTGCTTACGGAGGAACACTTTGGTGCTACCAAACGTCACAACGAATCGGGTGATTATAAAGGAGTACTACAGGTGTCTCCAAAGGCGATGTTGGGTTGGCGATTTCGAGATTAGGTTTTGTCACTCCGATTGCTCGGAGAGGTATCTCTGGCCCTCTCGGTAATGCACATCACTTAAGCCTTGCAAGCACTACAACTAATGAGTTAGTTGTGAGATGATGTATTACGGAACGAGTAAAGAGACTTGCCGTAACGAGATTGAACTAGGTATTGATACCGACGATCGAATCTCTGCAAGTAACATACCGATGACAAAGGGAACAACGATGTTGTTATGCGGTCCGACCGACAAAGATCTTCGAGAATATGTAGGAACCAATATGGGCATCCAGGTCCCGCTGTTGGTTATTGACCGTGAATAGTTCTAGGTCATGTCTACATTGTTCTCGAACCGTAGGGTCCGCACGCTTAAGGTTACGATGATGCTTATTATGAGTTTATGTATTTTGATGTACCAAGGAGTTCGAGTCCCGGATGTGATCACGGACATGACGAGGAGTCTCGGAATGGTCGAGACATAAAGATTGATATATTGGAAGCCTATGTTTGGAGTTCGAATGGTTCCGCGAAAACGGAATTTACCGAGTACCGGAGGTTACTGAACCCCGGAGGTAAATGGGCCTCGATGGGCCTTAGTGGAAAGGAGAAGGGCAGCCCTAGGAGGGCGCAAGGCCCCTTCCCTAGTCCTACTAGGACTAGGAGAAGGGCCGCCCCTCTCTCTCTTTTCCCTCCGGAATCCTAGTCCAACTAGGATTGGGGGAATCCTACTCCCGAGGGAGTAGGACTCCTGGCGCCGCCTCCTCTGGCCGCCCCCTCCCCTGGCTCCTTTATATACGGGGCAGGGGGCACCTTGAACACACAAGTTGATCTTTAGATCGCTCTTAGCCGTGCGGTGCCCCCTCCACCATATTCCACCTCGGTTATACCGTCAAGCTTAGGTGAAGCCCTCGCCGGTGAAACATCAAGATCGCCACCACGCCGTCAGGTCGACGGAACTCTCCTCGACACTCGGCTGGATCGAGTACGAGGGACGCCATCGAGCTGTACGTGTGTCAAGAACTCGGGGCGCCGGAGTAACGGCGCCGGATCGGTCGGATCGCGAGGAGAACGTCGACTACTTCCTCTACGCCAGATCGCTCGCTTCGCTTGGTCTACAAGGGTATGTAGACAACACTCTCCCTCTCTTGCTATACATCACCATGATCTTGCGTGTGCGAGGAAAATTTTTGAAATTACTACGCTCCCCAACAAAGGGTATCCGAGCCTAGGTTTTTTCTATGGTTTGATGTTTTGCACGAGTAGAACACAAGTGAGTTGTGGGCGATACAAGTCATACTACCTACCAGCATGTCATACTTTGGTTCAGCGGTATTGTGAGATGAAGCGCCTGACCGACATTACGCCAGACGCTTACGCGAGACTGGTTTCACCGCCACGAGCACTCGCTGCTTAAAGGTGACCGTGGGTGTCTGCCTCTCACTTTAGTTGAACTGAAAAGGCTACGCCCGTCCTTGAGAAGGTTAAACGGAGTCTATTTGACGAAGTATCGCTGTGGTTTTGATGCGAGGTGAGACCGGTTCTTGCTTAAGCCCGTAGCAGCCACGTAAAATTTGCAACAACAAAGTAGAGGACGCCTAACTTGTTTTTGCAGGCATGTTGTGATGTGATATGGTCAAGACGTGATGCTATATTTTATTGTATGAGATGATCATGTTTTGTAACCGGTTATCGGCAATCGGCAGGAGCCATATGGTTGTCGCTTATTGTATGCAATGCATCGCTTCGTAATGCTTTACTTTATCACTAAGCGGTAGCGATAGTCGAGAAGCATAAGATTGGCGAGACGACAACGATGCTACGATGGAGATCAAGGTGTCGCGCCGGTGACGATGGTGATCATGGTGGTGCTGCGGAGATGAAGATCACGAAGCACAAGATGATGATGACCATATCATATCACTTATATTGATTTGCATGTGATGTTTATCCTTTATGCATCTTATCTTGCTTTGATCGACGGTAGCATTATAAGATGATCTCTCACTAAATTATCAAGAAGTGTTCTCCCGAGTATGCACTGCTGCCAAAGTTCGTCGTGCCTGCACACCACGTGATGATCGGTGTGATAAGCTCTACGTCCATCTACAACGGGTGCAAGCCAGTTTTGCACACGCAGAATACTCGGGTTATACTTGACGAGCCTAGCATATGCGATATGGCCTCGAACACGGAGACCGAAAGGTCGAGCGTGAATCATATAGTAGATATGATCAACATAAGATGTTCACCATTGAAAACTACTCCATTTCACGTGATGATCGGTTATGGTTTAGTTGATTTGGATCACGTGATCACTTAGATGACTAGAGAGATGTCTTTCTAAGTGGGAGTTCTTAAGTAATATGATTAATTGAACTTAAATTTATCATGAACTTAGTCCCGTAGTATTTTGCAAATTATGTTGTAGATCAATAGCTCGCGTTGTTGCTTTCATATGTTTGTTTTGATATGTTCCTAGAGAAAATTATGTTGAAAAATGTTAGTAGCAATGATGCGGATTCGATCCGTGATCGGAGGTTTATCCTCATTGCTGCACGTAAGAATTATGTCCTTAATGCACCGCTAGGTGACGACCTATTGCAGAGCGCGATGCGCACGTTATGAACGCTTGGCTAGCTCAATATGATGACTACTTGATAGTTTTGTGCACCATGCTTTATGGCTTAGAATCGACTTCAAAGATGTTTTGAACATCATGGACCATATGAGATGTTCCAGAAATGAAGTTAATATTTCAAGCAAATACCCGAGTTGAGAGATATGAAGTCTCCAACAAGTTCTATAGCTAAAAGATGGAGGAGAATCGCTCAACTAGTGAGCAAGTGCTCGATTGTCCGGGTACTACAATCGCTGAATCAAGTGGGAGTTAATCTTCCGATAAGATAGTGATTGATGTAATTCTTCTAGTCACCATCACCAAGTTAGTAGAACTTCGTGATGAACTATAGTATGCAAGGGATGATGAAAATGATTCCCAGTTTTTCATGATGATGAAATTGATGAAGGTAGAAATCAAGAAAGAACATCAAGTGTTGATGGTTAACAAGACCACTAGTTTCAAGAAAAGGGCAAAGGAATAGAAAGGAACTTCAAGAAGAACGGCAAGCAAGTTGTCGCTCAAGTGAAGAAGCCCAAGTCCGACCTAAGCCCGAGACTAAGTGCTTCTACCGCAAAGGAACTGGTTATCGAAGCGAAACTACCCCAAGTATTTGGCGGATAAGAAGGATGGCAAAGTAAACAAAGGTATATTTGATATACATGTTATGAATGTGTACTTTACTAGTGTTTATAGCAACCCCTCGGTATTTGGTACTGGTTCGCCATAAGAGTAGTAACTCAAACGGAGTTGCGTATAAATGTAAACTAGTTAAGAGTGAAGTGACGATGTGTGTTGAAAGTAGTTTCAAGATTGATATAATCATCATCGCACACCCCTATACTTTCGGATTAGTGTTGAACCTAAATAAATGTTATTTGGTGTTTGCGCTGAGCATGAATATGATTTGATCATGTTTATTGCAATACGTTATTCATTTAAGTAAGAGAATAAACTGTTATTCTGCTTACATGAATAAAACCTTATATGGTTACACACCCAATGAAAATGGTTCATGGGATCTCGATCGTAATGATACACATATTCATAATATTGAAACCAAAAGATGCAAAGTTAATAATGATAGTGCAACTTATTTGTGGCAATCGCCGCTTAGGTCATATTGGTGTAAAGCGATAAAGAAACTCCATGCTGATGGGATTTTGGAATCACTTGATTATGAATCACTTGATGCTTATGTAACCATGCCTTTTGGGCAAGATGACTAAAACTCCGCTCTCCGAACAATGGAACAAGCTACCGACTTATTGGAAATAATACATACCGATGTATGCGATCCAATGAGTGTTGATGCTCGTGGCAAGTATCGTTATTTTCGACCTTCACAAGATGATTTGAGCAGATATGGGTATATCTACTTGATGAAACATAAGTCTGAAATAGTTGAAATGTTCAAAGAATTTCAGAGTGAAGTGGAAAATCATCGTGACAAGAAAATAAAGTTTCTACGATCCGATCGTGGAGATGAATATTTGAGTTACGAGTTTGGTCTTCAATTAAAACAATGTGGAATAGTTTCACAAATTCATGCCACCGAACACCACATCATAATGGTGTGTCCGAACGTCATAACCGTACTTTATTGGATATAGTACAATCTATGATGTTTCTTACCGATTTACCAATATCGCTTTGGGATCATGCATTAGAGACAGCTGCATTCACGTTAAATAGGGCACCATCTAAACTGCTGAGACGACACTATATGAACTGTGGTTTAGCAAGAAACCAAAGTTGTCGCTTTCTTAAAGTTTGGGGCTGCGATGCTTATGTGAAAAGTTTCATCCCGATAAGCTCAAACCCAAATCGGAGAAGTGCGCCTTCATAGAATACCCAAAGGAAACTGTTGGGTACACCTTCTATCACAGATCCTAAAGCAAGATTTTCGTTGTTGAAAATGGATCCTTTCTAGAGAAGGAGTTTCTCTCGAAAGAAGTGAGTGGGAGGAAAGTAGAACTTGATGAGGTAATTGTACCTTCTCCCTTATTGAAAGTAGTTCATCACGTAAATTTGTTCCGTGACTACTACACCAATTAGTGAGGAAGCTAATGATGATGATCATGTAACTTCGATCAAGTTACTACCGAATCTCGTAGGTAAACCAGAGTGAGATCCGCACTGAGTGGTACGGTAATCCTGTTCTGGAAGTCATGTAACTAGACCATGATGAACCTACGAACTATGAGGAAGCGATGATGAGCCCAGATTCCGCGAAATGGCTTGAGGCCATGAAATCTGAGATGAGATCCATGTATGAGAACAAAGTGTGGACTTTGGTGGAGTTGCCCGATGATCGGCAAGCCATAGAAAATAAATGGATCTTCAAGAGGAAGACGGACGCTGATAGTAGTGTTACTATCTACAAAGCTAGACTTGTCGAAAAAGGTTTTTGACAAAGTTCAAGATGTTGACTACAATGAAATTTTCTCAACTGTAGCGATGCTTAAGTCTGTCCGAAACATGTTAGCAATTGCCACAATTTATGAAATTTGGCAAATGGATGTAAAAAAAACTGCATTCCTAAATGGGTTTCTGGAGGAAGAGTTGTATATGATGCAACCAGAAGTTTTTTTCGATCCAAAGGAGCTAACAAAGTGTGCAAGCTCCAATGATCCATCTATGGACTGGTGCAAGCATCTCGAGTTGGAATATACGCTTTGATGAGTTGATCAAAGCATATAGTTTTATATGCACTTATGGTGAAGCCTCAGATTTACTAGAAAGTGAGTGGGAGCACTACAACATTTCGATAAGTATATGTGAATGACATATTGTAGATCGGAAATAATGTAGAATTATTCTCAAAGCATAAAGGAGTGTTTGAAAGAAGTTTTTCAAATAAAGACCTCGGTGAAGCTGCTCACATATTGAGCATCAAGATCTATTGAGATAGATCAAGATGTTTGATAAGTTTTTTCAATGAGTACATACCTTGACAAGATTTTGAAGTAGTTCAAAATGGAACAGTCAAAGAAAGAGTTCTTGCCTGTGTTACAAGGTGTGAAATTGAGTAAGACTCAAAACCCGACCACGGCAGAAGATAGAAAGAGAATGAAAGTCATTCCCTATGCCTTGGCCATAGGTTCTATAAAGTATGTCATGCTGTGTACCAGATCTATTGTATACCCTGACCGAAGTTTGGCAAGGAGTACAATAGTGATCTAGGAGTAGATCATCGACAGCGGTCAAAATTATCCTTAGTGGAATAAGGATATGTTTCTCGATTATGGAAGTGACAAAAGGTTCGCCGTAAAAGGTTACGCCGATGCAAGTTTTGACACCGATCCGATGACTCTAAGTCTCGATCTAGATACATATTGAAAGTGGGAGCAATTAGCTAGAGTAGCTTCATGCAGAGCATTGTAGACATAGAAAATTGCAAAATACATAACGGATCTGAATGTGAAAGACCCGCTGACTAAAACTCTCTCACAAGCAAAACATGATCACACCTTAGTACTCTTTGGGTGTTAATCACATAGCGATGTGAACTAGATTATTGAATCTAGTAAACCCTTTGGGTGTTGGTCACATGACGATGTGAACTATGGGTGTTAATCACATGATGATGTGAACTATCGATGTTAATCACATGGTGATGTGATCTAGATTATTGACTCTAGTGCAAGTGGGAGATCAAGGAAATATGCCCTAGAGGCAATAATAAAGTTATTATTTATTTCCTTATTTCATGATAAATGTTTATCATTCATGCTAGAATTGTATTAACCGGAAACATGATACATGTGTGAATGCATAGACAAAACAACATGTCACTAGTATGCCTCTACTAGACTAGCTTGTTAATCAAAGATGGTTATGTTTCCTAACCATGAACAAAGGAGTTGTTATTTGATTAATGAGGTCACATCATTAGTAGAATGATCTGATTGACATGACCCATTCCCTTAGCTTAGCACACGATCGCTTAGTATGTTGCTACCGCTTTTATCCATGACTTATACATGTTCCTCGTAACTATGAGATTATGCAACTCCTGCTTACGGAGGAACACTTTGGTGCTACCAAACGTCACAACGAATCGGGTGATTATAAAGGAGTACTACAGTGTCTCCAAAGGCGATGTTGGGTTGGCGATTTCGAGATTAGGTTTTGTCACTCGATTGTCTGGAGAGGTATCTCTGGGCCCTCTCGGTAATGCACATCACTTAAGCCTTGCAAGCACTACAACTAATGAGTTAGTTGTGAGATGATGTATTACGGAACGAGTAAAGAGACTTGCCGGTAACGAGATTGAACTAGGTATTGATACCGACGATCGAATCTCGCAAGTAACATACCGATGACAAAGGGAACAACGATGTTGTTATGCGGTCCGACCGACAAAGATCTTCGAGAATATGTAGGAACCAATATGGGCATCCAGGTCCCGCTGTTGGTTATTGACCGTGAATAGTTCTAGGTCATGTCTACATTGTTCTCGAACCGTAGGGTCCACACGCTTAAGGTTACGGCGATGCTTATTATGAGTTTATGTATTTTGATGTACCAAGGAGTTCGAGTCCCGGATGTGATCACGGACATGACGAGGAGTCTCGGAATGGTCGAGACATAAAGATTGATATATTGAAGCCTATGTTTGGAGTTCGAATGGTTCCGGCGAAAACGGAATTTATCGAGTACCGGAGGTTACCGAACCCCGGGAGGTAAATGGGCCTCGATGGGCCTTAGTGGAAAGGAGAAGGGCAGCCCTAGGAGGGCGCGACTCCCCCTTCCCTAGTCCTACTAGGACTAGGAGAAGGGGCCGCCCCTCTCTCTCTTTCCTCCGGAATCCTAGTCCAACTAGGATTGGGGGAATCCTACTCCCGAGGGAGTAGGACTCCTGGCGCGCCTCCTCTGGCCGCCCCCCCCCCTGCTCCTTTATATACGGGGCAGGGGGCACCTTGGAACACACAAGTTGATCTTTAGATCGCTCTTAGCCGTGCGTGCCCCTCCACCATATTCCACCTCGGTTATACCGTCGCTGCTTAGGTGAAGCCCTGCGCCGGTGAAACATCAAGATCGCCACCACGCCGTCAGGTCGACGGAACTCTCCTCGACACTCGGCTGGATCGGAGTACGAGGGACGCCATCGAGCTGTACGTGTGTCAAGAACTCGGGGCGCCGGAGTAACGGCGCCGGATCGGTCGGATCGCGAGGAGAACGACGACTACTTCCTCTACGCCAGATCGCTTCGCTTGGTCTACAAGGGTATGTAGACAACACTCTCCCCTCTCGTTGCTATACATCACCATGATCTTGCGTGTGTGTAGGAAAATTTTTGAAATTACTACGTTCCCCAACAGGTGAGGCGGCTGGTGGACGCCTGTCCATGGATTGAAGTCGCTGCAAGCCTTAAAATCGCATCGAAGGTGCCCAGAGGCCTTGCCCGTGCTAAAGTGCACTGGGGCAAGATGGACACTAAGAAGCTTGTGACGGGCGCTCCACCGCCGGGAGGGAGTATCGCAAGCCCGAGATGTATTATCAGGGCGTCCTGAAGGGTGCCCGCCTTACAGCGGGTGAATGCTCCAAAGATGTAATTTTTGAGTAAACTCGCATTTGTTATCCTGTACGCTTGAAAACTTGTTCATATGCGCTAAGCAACGCTTGTGAATTTAAAATATTACCTTCTGTGCGGCCGTTTATTAAATTTGAGAGATGGCGAGTCGTCAGCTTTTGCCCCCATGCCACGAGTGCTGGGGTGTTCGGGATAAACTTGGGCGCTCTTTTTCTTATTCTTGGGTCCTTCGAGGGAGGCGCTCAACGCAACGAACAAGGCAAGCGGACTATAATGCTTGAACACTCTCACTTAGCCATATAATTCTATAATTTTAAATTTCGGTGAAGCCCCTAGTATTCGGAAGACCAAGTTCGGGGCGCTATCCATGCCTGGGCCGGACAAAGCCGACTCCTCGCTCTAAGCGGCATAAGTCTTTAGGGACTCAAAAAACCTCTCGAACAGCGACCGGCTCTCGCCCTATCATGACGGTCAGTTTTAGCTTTCTCCACTGAGGTGCTTAACCTAGCTCAACCGGGGCACAATCGCAGTGGTTCTCCCAATGCTACCTTTGCCGATATAACGGAACGTAAGGTACCAAAACATGGGAGCCGGGCAGACCCAACTATTGAGCCAAGACATGATTCGGAGCCGATGCATATAATGCTATAAGTTCGGGGTGCCGCACTTGTGAAAGTGTTTGGACTTATCACACCATTTTTGTGGTACTTAAGCCCCTGGTGTATTTGGCCGTACCAAAACGTACGGGTGCAACATGTCATAAGTGAACATGTATAGATAAAATAAAAAAAGGAATGCAATAATAGGCAAAAGCTATGCATTATTTATTCAAAAAAGCTACGTTAATAGCAGAACGATACAAATAGTGCGATAAGAAAGGGACGAGACTATTTGACATGTCTCCCTCCAGGAGCGAGCCGCGTGATGATATGTAAAACAAGTATACTGCTCGTTAGAGAGATCACCTGGACACTCGACGTAGCTTTCTGCTTCCCTGGCTGTTGCATCGTGTGTTCGGCGATTCTACTGCCGAACAGGGCTTCTTGAGAAAAGAATCCTGAAAGTAAGAGAAAAAAGAAGAATGACACAATTGGGAGCCCCTGGTGCGGTTGAGCCGCATGATGGGCCTGCCGTGGTCGTGCCCCTCCCCCTATGCCCATGGTATTTCCAGAGCATAATTATGTACGCGTAATACTGGTTTTGCAATTTCGCGAGGGCTGGGGTTGGGGCCGCATTGCTACGCGTGCTCGGAACGTACCAGGCGGTCTTGTTGTTGGTTACTCTGGGCGCACTTGACGGTGTCCAGACATTTAATAGCCGGACTCGAGAATTGCCTTAAGAGGCTGCTTTGTACTTCTGCAGCGAGGGCCGCCGTATGCTCCTCCGTTCGGAGAGAGCGTTCGGTGTTTCCATTGACCGTAATGACTCCTCGAGGGCCTGGCATCTTGAGCTTGAGGTATGCATAGTGCGGCACCGCATTGAACTTTGCAAATGCGGTTCGTCCGAGCAGTGCATGATAGCCGCTGTGGAACGGGACTATGTCAAAGATTAATTCTCGGCTTCGAAGTTATCCGGTGATCCAAGACCACTTCAAGTGTAATCGAGCTCGCATAGCTTGGCCTCTACACTGTATGACGCCTTTGAAGGTCGTCTTTGTGGGTTTAATCATTGAGGGGTCTATGCCCATCTTGCGCACTGTATCCTGATAAAGCATGTTCAAGCTGCTGCTGCCGTCCATCAGGACTCTAGTGAGGTGAAATTCGTCAACGATTGGGTCTAGAACAATTGCGGTGAATGCGCCATGGCAGATGCTAGTGGGGTGGTCCCTTCGATCAAAAGCGGCATAAGTCTTCAATTTTACCTTTGCGTTTTGAATTTCTTCGTCGTCCACATCCCAACCTTCCTGACCAAAGTTCGGCCAAGGCTCTCCTGATAAAGAGAGAGACTTTAGTGAATTCAGGATGTCGCCAAAGGGCGAGTGCTGAAAGATGTCCGTAGCAGTGAGCTCCATGATCGGTGCCCAACCGGATTCGATTGGCAGGGGCGCGGAAGGTTCGGAGTCCGGAGAGGAGTCCGGCACCTTGGAGTCACGAGCTTCGCAAAGGACAAGGTTGGTGTTTGGCTCAATCGCCGTAGAGATAGCAGCCCCCAAGGCAGTGTCTAGCCACCTGTCCTCGATCGGCGCAGTCGGCTCCGAGCTAAGGGTCGGAGCGGACGCTGGTGCGGCCTCCAGGGCATTGTCCGGCGGCAGAGCTAGATCATGCCCTTCGTGACAGTGCGGCACACTTGGCTGTGGCTCGAACCCGTCGAAGATCAAGTCTCCGCGGACGTCAGCCGTGTAGTTCAAACTTCCAAATCTAACCTGATGGCCAGGGGCGTAGCTTTCGATTTGCTCCAGATGGCCAAGCAAATTGGCCCATAGTGCAAAGCCGCCGAATACGAAGATCTGTCCGGGAAGAAAAGTCTCACCCTGGACCGCATCGTTGTTGATGATCGGAGGAGCCATCGGGCCTAAAGATGATGACACAGAGGAACTCTCAATGAAAGCACCAATGTCGGTGTCAAAACCGACGGATCTCGGGTAGGGGGTCCCGAACTGTGCGTCTAGGCGGATGGTAACAGGAGACAAGGGACACGATGTCTTTACCCAGGTTCAGGCCCTCTCGATGGAGGTAAAACCCTACTCCTGCTTGATTGATATTGATGATATGGGTAGTACAAGAGTAGATCTACCACGAGATCGGAGAGGCTAAACCCTAGAAGCTAGCCTATGGTATGATTGTTGTTCGTCCTACGGACTAAAACCCTCCGGTTTATATAGGCACCGAAGAGGGTTAGGGTTACACAGAGTCGGTTACAATGGTAGGAGATCTACACATCCGCATCGCCAAGCTTGCCTTCCACGCCAAGGAAAGTCCCATCCGGACACGGGACGAAGTCTTCAATCTTGTATCTTCATAGTCCAGGAGTCCGGCCGAAGATGATAGTTCGGCTATCCGGACACCCCCTAGTCCGGGACTCGCTCAGTCCCATATAATCAAAGCCCCAAACATCAAATGGTTCAATAACAAGAGAATAATTCATCGTCATTTTTTGACGTCTACTGATGTTACCTATTCTTTGACATTCATCACAAGATAAGACAAACTTACGAGCATCTTTGAAGAGAGTAGGCCAATAAAAACTAGATTGTAGTACCTTGTGTGCAGTTCTATCTCCAGCGTGGTGTCCTCCATAGGATTCAGAGTGACACTTGCGTAGGATATGTTCCTGTTCATGCTCAGGCACACAACGTCTAATAACACCATCCACTCCTTCTTTATAAAGGTGTGGGTCATCCCAGAAGTAATGTCTTAAATCATAAAAGAACCTTTTCTTTTGCTGGTATGTGAAACTAGGAGGTATAAATTTAGCAACAATGTAATTAGCATAATCAGCATACCAAGGAGCAGCACGAGAAGCATTAATGACCGCTAATTGTTCATCAGGAAAGCTATCATCAATAGGCAGTGGGTCATCAAGAACATTCTCTAACCTAGACAAGTTGTCTGCAACGGGGTTCTCAGCTCCCTTTCTATCAATAATATGCAAGTCAAATTCTTGGAGCATCTTTCTTTTCCATAAGATATTTAATAGCAGCATGATCAGTGTGAATAGTAACTTTGGAATCAACAATATAAGGTCTAAACTTATCACATGCAAACACAACTGCTAAGAACTCTTTTTCAAGAGTAGCATAATTTCTCCGGCAGATCAAGAGTCTTACTAGCATACTAGATAACATTCAATTTCTTATCGACTCTTTGCCCTAGAACAGCACCTACAAAGATAATCACTAGCATCGCATATAATTTCAAAAGGTAAACTCAATCGGTGGTGAACAATAGGTGCAAAGATCAAAGCTTTCTTAAGTATTTCAAATGCTTCTACACAATCATCATCAAAGACAAAAGGAATATCTTTTTGCAATAAATTAGTCAGAGGCCTAGAGATTCTAGAAAAGTCCTTAATGAACCTCCTATAGAAACCGGCATGACCAAGGAAACTTCTTATACCTTTTATGTCCTTGGGACATGGCATCTTTTCAATAGCATAACTTTGGCTTTATCAACTTCAATACCTCTCTAGGAGATCTTGTGCCCCAAGACAATGCCTTCATTAACCATAAAGTGACACTTTTCCCAATTCAGGATGAGATTAGTGTCTTCGCATCTCTACAAAACACGATCAAGGTTGCTCAAACAATCATCAAAAGAGGATCCGTAAACGGAGAAATCATCAATGAATACCTCAAAAATCTTTTCAAAAAAATCAGAGAATATAGCCATCATGCATCTTTGAAAGGTAGCATGTGACGCCCGGGTAATTAAGCTACAGTAACCTCTACTAGTGATGCCACATCACCTCGATTACTGTTGCTAAGTTTGCGTAAGTTCGAAAACCGATTCAAATTCAAAATTCAAAATAGAGGCAAACATAAAAGTTTTCAAATATTAAAACAAAAATGTTCAAAGTGTTGCAGACAGTCCTCGAATAATTATCATAGTGGACCAACATTTTTATAAGGTGTTTAATTGCCCCAATGTAATAAACCAATGTCTATCAGAATAATTTAAATACCTTTTTAAAACTATATAAATTACAAAATTTGATGCCAAACTTAATGTGACAGTAGCTTGACTTATAATTCAATTTTAGGTGCAAGTTTCTTATTTTATGAAACTAATTTTGCTATAGAAAAATAAAACAAACCTGAAACAAAATAAAAAGAAAAGCAAAGTAAGACTGTAAATAAAAAAAGAGGAAAAGGGAACCGCCCCCCCTCCCCCGGTGCGCTGGGCCTCAGCCAGTAGCCCTCAGTGGGCTGGTTGGACCGGCCCACCCCCACCTCACCTACTAACCCCATGGGGACACCGAAACCCTAGCCCACTACCCCACTCCTCCCCCCGATCTCTCCCCCTCTCGCTCCCTCGCCTCCTCCCCACGATCCAATCTGGATCGGGGCCGACTACGTCGCCCCTCGCCGCGCTGACCCCACCGCCACCTTGCCAACACCGCACGGCGCTACCTCGTCGTCGCCGGCGCCCGCCTCCTGAACCTCCGCCGTCGCAACTGGCTCCCACGACGTCGCCCGGAACCGCGTCGCCCTCCACCTCGACCGCCTCCTCGCGGGACCTCGCATCCTCATCTTCTTCCTCGCCGGCCGCCAGCAAACCTCGGCGCCCCTCTTCCCATCAACACTGGTGAGGCCCCGGACCTCTCCCCGTCTCTGCCTCACGCCTTGCTCACCACACGCTAGACCGGCAACGCGCCCGCCCGCAGTGAGCACGCGCTTACCGTGCCCAGTGCGCCCTCTGCGCCGTGCTCCCCGCGAACGTGTCGTCCTCACCATGCGCCCCTCTCATGCTGGCTTCGAGGCCGCGTGCGCTGCGCACTGACGTCCACGCCCCGCCTCGTCCCTACCTCCCGCAGCCGCTCTGCACTGCCGCTGCAGCCTCTGCTGCTGCCGGAGGCCGCCGACGTTGTCTCCGCGTCGGCGGCCGGCCTCGATCAGGCCGGCCCGGCCTCGCCTTGACGCCCGCTCCGGCAGACGCGCCCACGCACCACGCGGCCCCACCGCTGCGCTCTGGCCAAGGCCGCCAGCTGCACAAGGCTTTGCCACCAAGCCTCCCCGCCGTCTTGCTCCGGCACCCGCCATGGCAGCCCCACAGTAACTCAAGCGTCGCCCAAACAGGCTAGCGCCCGAAGGCCGAAGCGCCCACTGCTCGGGTTATGCCCAGAATCCAAGACACCAAAAGGCCCTTGGAGCCTATGACAAGTGGGCCCCCTGCCCAGAACATTTTAGTTAAAACTAAATAATAATAATAATAATAAAATAAATAATAATTAATTAAATTAATTAATTAGTTAAAGAATTAATTAACTTAATTAATCCTGATTAGATTAGCCAAATTAATTAATTAACCTGACTAATCTGTTATTTAAACTAATTAAATTGATTAAGTAGTTAACAGAGTATGACAGCGGGACCCACCGGTCAGGTTGACCAAGTCAACTTTGTTGACTGCTGATGTCAGCATGACATCATGTTGATATCATTAAATCATTTTCGAATTATTTAAATAAATAATTAAATTCCAGAAATTAATAAAATCTTTAGAAAATCATATCTTTTAATCCGTAACTCGGATTAAATTATTTTCAACTTGAAAGTTGCTTAGAACGACGAGACGATTCCGGATACGCAACCCGTTCATCCGCCACGTGTCCCTAGCATAGTGAACCTACAAAATTTCACCTCCGGTTCATCTCTTCGAAAACACGAAACACCGGGGATACTTTCCCGGATGTTTCCCCCCTTCACCGGTATCACCTCATACCGCGTTAGAACACGTCTAGCTCTGCTAGTTGTCCTGTTATGCACTTGCTTGCTATGTATTTACTGTTTCTCCCCCCTCTTCTCTCCGTAGACTACGAGACCGACGCTGCTGCTTCTTGCCTACCGACTACGGTGTTGACGACCCTCTCTCTTGCCAGAGCAACCAGGCAAGCCCCCTTGATCACGGATATTGCCTATTCTCCTCTATACTGCTTGCATTAGAGTAGTGTAGCATGTTACCGCTTTCCGCTGATCCTATTCTCGATGCATAGCCCGACATTGTTGTTACATCTGCTGATACCTTACCGCAATCCTAAATGCTTAGTATAGGATGCTAGTTTATCATCATTGGCCCTACATTCTTGTCAGTCTGCCTTGCTATACTATTGGGCCGTGATCACTCGGGAGGTGATCACGGGTATATACTATACATACATACATACTATACAGATGGTGACTAAAGTCGGGTCAGCTCGAGGAGTACCCGCAAGTGATTCTGATGAGGGGGAAAGGACAGGTGGCTCCATCCCGGTAGAGGTGGGCCTGGGTTCCCGACGGCCCCGATCACACTTTGTGGCGGAGCGGCAGGTAGGTTGAGACCACCTAGGAGACAGTGGGCTGGCCTGTTCGGCGCTCGTGGATACTTAACACGCTTAACGAGATCTTGGTATTTGATCTGAGTCTGGCCATTTGGTCTATACGCACTAACCATCTACGCGGGAGTAGTTATGGGTATCCCGATGTCGTGGTATCAGCCGAAGCCTTCTTGACGCCAGCGATGGAGCGGCGCGCGCCGGGTTGGACTGCGTTAACACAACTTCCTTTGTAATGGAGGTTGCTAGGTCTGCTCACCGTCACAGACGCAACGCGTGCGGTGTGCAATGGGCGATGGGCCCGCACTGCTGCAAGCATAGGATTTAGACCGACGTGTTGACCTCTCTGTTGTGCCTAGGTGGGGTTGCGGCGTGTTGATCTTCCGAGGCCGGGCATGACCCAGAAAGTGTGTCCGCCAAATGGGATCGAGCGTGTTGGGTTATGTGGTGCACCCTGCAGGAAGTTTATCTATTCAATAGCCGTGTCCCTCGGTAAAGGACGACCCGAGTTGTACCTTGACCTTATGACAACTAGAACCGGATACTTAATAAAACACACCCTTTCAAGTGCGAGACAACCCGGTGATCGCTCTCTAACAGTATGATGAGGAGAGGATTGCGGGTAGGATTATGCTATGCGATGCTACTTGGAGATGCTACTTGGCGATGCTACTTGGAGGACTTCACCTACTCTCTTCTACATGTTGCAAGACGGAGGTGCGAGCGTAGTCTTCGACATGATTAGCTATCCCCTCTTATTACGGCATTCTCGCAGTTTAGTCCATTGATATGGCCCTTTACACATATACCCATGCATATGTAGTGTAGCTCCTTGCTTGCGAGTACTTTGGATGAGTACTCACGGTTGCTTTCTCCCCCCTTTTCCCCCTTTTCTTTCTTTCTGGTTGTCGCAACCAGATCTGGAGTCCAGGAGCCAGACGCCACCGCCGACTACGTCTCCTACTACGTTGGAGGTGCCTACTACTACGTGCAGCCCGCTGATGACGACCAGGAGTAGTTAGGAGGATCCCAGGCAGGAGGCCTGCGCCTCTTTCGATCTGTATCCCAGTTTGTGCTAGCCTTCTTAAGGCAAACTTGTTTAACTTATGTCTGTACTCAGATATTGTTGCTTCCGCTGACTCGTCTATGATCGAGCACTTGTATTCGAGCCCTCGAGGCCCATGGCTTGTATTATGATGCTTGTATGACTTATTTTATTTGTAGAGTTGTGTTGTGATATCTTCCCGTGAGTCCCTGATCTTGATCGTACACATTTGCGTGCATGATTAGTGTACGATTGAATCGGGGGCGTCACAAGTTGGTATCAGAGCCGACTGCCTGTAGGAATCTCCCTTCCACACTCTTTGGCCGAAGTCGAGTCTAGACATTGCAAAAACTTTTACAAACTTGGCTGTGTGCCTTACGGGCCCACGTCGCCATTGGGTGGTACTAGGATCTTTTACTCCTCGACCTATACTCTGGGACTCTGATCTCTCTTCTATTCGGGTTAAATGAATTTTACTAAATCTAACATTAGGATCTCGTTATTACTTTCACCCGGAAAGCCCCTTATTACTGATGATCGTCTGCTGCACCAGAAGACCCTGAAGATATTCTCCGCTGTTAACCCGAGAACTTGTGTTCATCGCGTTCGCAATTCCCCTTCCACCGCAAACCCTTATGGATAACTACTTACAGTTGTTATTCTTACATTCATCCCCAGTTGGTCTTGTTATTACAAGATACCCTGAAAAACTCGTCGTTGTTTCGATAATCCTTTGAGCTTACTGCCTTGTTGTTCTTTGTCACCTGAATACCCCTACGGTTAATTCTCGCACGTATCGAGTATCCGCTCATCCCCCAGTTGATCATGTGTTACACAAAAGTCTTCGAAATACCATTCGATATCCCGAAAATCCTCAGCAACCTATTGCTCTGGAATTTCTTGTTTGCTTTCATTATGATTAATCCCATAAGTATAGTAATCTTATTGGCATCCTTTGTCACTATCATTTTTGTGTCCATTGATTCTATATGTGAGCGAATGCACGCAATCATCAGTTGATCCTTATAAATTATCTTCCGGCTCAGACGTCTTTCGAACATGAGCTGGTTCTCGGCCAATCAGATTGCCATCGATTTTACCCCTAAGTCTAGTCGACTTATCCATCCTTTATCAGAGCATTTGCTCCTGATCCCTTGATTTGAAAATCATAATTCCTTGCTATTTAGATGTTGAATTATTCAGATGTTCTATAAATCGATGCATTTGCATTCTTTCTTCCTCTGATTGGGTACCGATGCTCACAACAGCTCCACTATGGACCGCCGGATCATTTGTTGAAATATCATCCGACAGTGTCCTTCGTATACAAAAACCTCAAGAAGTTCTTTCCCTGATACATAATACCTTAGGTAAACTGTATCCTCTGTTGTTGTCAACCATGCTCTACTATCGAGCTTGTGTTAATTACTATCGAAGTTGTGGTATATGTTTCCATGATGCCCTGATGGGTTGAACCTATGCCTTCCTTAATATGTGTGAACTTGAAAGTTCCCACGAGCCATACTCTTCTGGTATTTTGCGAGATAAAATTTCAACAATACAACTTCATCGAACGAGAAGTGGATGAAAGGTTATGCATTGGAGAAGTGGAGTCGACCTTGAACTTTATGTTCATGCCCATGGACACGATGTACATCTTCTCATCGAAGCTTCTTTTAAAATTAATTATTCCCTTGATATAAGTTCATCTTATATCTGGGGTCTGCCCTTTTTTTTACAATCGTGGTTCCAACCATGTTCTCCTTTAAATACCAGCTTCGATGCAAGTGTAAGCACTTGTCTTATGTGGATCAATACCCCGGTCCAACCTCTACTTTGATCCGTCTTCGAGTATCACCCCCCTGGTATCTCGAGATTATCTTGGAACTGCATAACTTCTTATGAGTTCTTCATCAAGTACTACATTCTCACTGATTACAGTTTTCATGGGCTCTGAGTTATTAAACACTCAAAGACACCGATAACTGAACCGAGTCTGCACTACGGTTCAACAACTCTTGATAATCTTCTTTAAGTAAGAGTTTGTACCCGGTCACACCATTCCTAGCTTGTTTGGCTATATCGTTGTCGTGATGATTCTAACTGTGCTACCTGGTCCTTATTCTCGGAGCACCAATTTGCGACGATAGCTAAGCTTACGTCGATTTTCCTCGTCATACCCTTTCACCTTAAACAACAAGCTTGAGTCCGAGTTTGTATCGTAACTGTGGTTCCAATAACCTTCTGCTTCATCATTCCTTTGACTTGATGTCATCGCTGATTGATTACATCTTGAAATCTCTCGACAGATGTGTCGTGATCATCATCAACCTTTTGAGGTCTTCCAAAATACCTATCGGATTCTTGATGAGAAATAGCATCCTTTGCCCTCGATGATCTGGGTTATCATCGACAACATTATTAGATTCCTCCAACACAAAAATTGTTCCTGTTTTGTGTTGTTCCTTGAGTTCCTTTCTATCCTACTTATGTTATGATTCTACCATGAGTATTACCATCTTTGATGTCAAGAATGTTGTGAGGATTGCTCCACCTCTTCTGAATTCTTGCTATAATGATACTTCTCACCATCACCATTCTTTCTTGGTCCTCGTGTTGATTCCAACCGGGGTACCCACAAGTGAATGATGTTGTTTGGATTCTGCCCTTCTAGCAACCCTCTTAATGGTCGACCGTTCTTTCTTAGTCTATTAATTATTGAATCACCATTCTGACATTGGTCGTGCAACCCAACCCATATTTCGGGCGCACCTTTCAACCAATGTTTAGTTGTGTATGTCTTCCTCGAGCTTACTTCCTTATATCCTTTGATATGACAAATGTTATCTCCTTATCCACATAATTGTGGAGATCCATCTTTTGGATACCTCGATGAGTTATCGCTGAGTCCATCAGTCACCCCCTCATCCTCTTCTTGATTTAATGATGAACTCTTGTTTCGGAACTCGCTTCCATAGTTCATTGCCCGAGAATCTTCGATGTCATCTCGTCAATTTGTGTTGCACCTTTCTTCTCAGGCATCATGAGTCTGAGTTATCCTGCCACCTATCCGAACTGAATCTCGGTCAGATATGATGAGTGGAACGTACTTTTAAGAGTTATAACATTGGTCCTCTTATGACTCGGTAAGGTGATGTCATGCCTAGCACACCTGGCCGGAGGACCTAGTGTTATCGTTTCCTTTTTTTAACAAGGTTAACCATTCTTTCATGAGGAAATTGAATGACTTGTTTAATAAGTTCATCCTGTTGGATCCCTTGTGTATCCAAAATCCGACCTTTGCTTGAAACCCATGCCAATGCTATCTCGAAGCACGTCTATGGTACTCCGTTCTTCAACAAGAACATTTGAAGCCCAATGCTAATTGTTTCTTTCTCAACTATCCAAACACCGTTGTATGGATAATATCATGAGATTTTCTCCCCTTACCTAAAGGGTTTTCTACATTATATCCTGTCATGGATATCATGCTCTGCTTGTCCTTGGGAAGGATATACCCCTGAAATACGTGTTTAAACACATTTTCCTTCCCATTGTTCTGTTTAATCCAATAATCAGATTTAACTTTCCATTGGTTTGTATAACCATTCTTGTAATCTACTTAACCAAGAAGTGATAATTCCCTGCTTAGGTAGGCACCTTGTTGTACCACTCTGTCTATAAGACCCTGTTACTATTGTTGATGACATTCTGGTAGCCACCGATGGACGAGAACCTTGCCTATTGGTTCGCCTCGTTCAACGAGCAGGAAAATGGTTCTCTTCGTCCCTCGCCCTTGGTACCAACGCTGTTGCCGACATAACTGACATGGTACTCTCTGACATGCCTTGCTATCATGACTGGGCAAGATGTCACTGTTCCTATAAAAAAACCACCTGGTGGGCCCATAACCCACAGTTCCACAGGATCGAAACCTGACTCTCCAGTACACCCCCTGTTCCCAAAGTTATTCCTCGCACGTGGCCTCGTATGTAATTCACGGGCCACCGTCCCAAGTGATCTATTCTGGTAACAGACGCAATACTCAATCTTGTTGCTCTGGACCCCTTTCGCATGTTGTTTCAGACATCGAACGATTGCCTACCTACTTGAAACTTCCCATGATTCCTCCTTACTTTACTCTCGATATCTTCTTAAGTTTCAATTCGAGAGTTACTTTCCGCTACCTTCCCCGATGTTATCGACCAGATAGCCAACCTTGCAGAGGTCTGTTCTTCTGGAATACCCACCCTTTATTCTTTCGTAAGTACGATGGCGATCCTGAAGAAAGGATGCCGGCTTTAGCATGATGACTGAAGCATAGGAATGAAGACATCAATGTTATGGATCGACCTCTTCAAGAAGAGCAACAAAGATCAAGAAGAATCATTAGGATTTCGTAACCTATTCTTCCCCCTTACTCCCCTCTTAAATCTCGGGACGAGATTTCTTGTAGTGGAGGAGAATTGTGACGCCCGGGTAATTAAGCTACAGTAACCTCTACTAGTGATGCCACATCACCTCGATTACTGTTGCTAAGTTCGCGTAAGTTCGAAAACCGATTCAAATTCAAAATTCAAAATAGAGGCAAACATAAAAGTTTTCAAATATTAAAACAAAAATGTTCAAAGTGTTGCAAACAGTCCTCGAATAATTATCATAGTGGACCAACATTTTTATAAGGTGTTTAATTGCCCCAATGTAATAAACCAATGTCTATCAGAATAATTTAAATACCTTTTTAAAACTATATAAATTACAAACTATTTTAATTTGATGCCAAACTTAATGTGACAGTAGCTTGACTTATAATTCAATTTTAGGTGCAAGTTTCTTATTTTGTGAAACTAATTTTGCTTTAGAAAAATAAAACAAACCTGAAACTAAATAAAAAGAAAAGCAAAGTAAGACTCTAAATAAAAAAAGAGGAAAAGGAACCCCCTGCAAGGCTGGGCCTCACCAGGCTAGCCCTCCAGTCGGCCTGGTTGGACCGGCCCACCCCCACCTCACCTACTAACCCCATGGGGACACCGAAACCCTAGCCCACTACCCCACTCCTCCTCCCGATCTCTCCCCCTCTCGCTCCCTCGCCTCCTCCCCACGATCCAATCTGATCGGGCCGATCATGTCGCCTCGCCCTTGTTGACCCGCCGCCACCTTGCCAACACCGCACGGCGCTACCTCGTCGTCGCCGCCGCCCGCCTCCTGAACCTCCGCCGTCGCAACCGGCTCCCACGACATCGCCCACCACCTCGACCGCCTCCTCGCGGGACCTCGCATCCTCATCTTCTTCCTCGCCGGCCGCCAGCAAACCTCGGCGCCCCTCTTCCCATCAACGCTGGTGAGGCCCCGGACCTCTCCCCTTCTCTGCCTCACGCCTCGCTCACCACACGCTAGACCGGCAACGCGCCCGCCCGCAATGAGCACGCGCTTACCGTGCCCAGTGCACCCTCTGCGCCGCGCTCCCCGCGAACGTGTCGCCCTCCCGTCGCGCCCTCTCTCGCTGCTTGAGGCGCGCCGCACACCGACGCCCATGCCCGCCTCGTCCCTTACCTCCCGCAGCCGCTCAGACTGCTGCCACTGCAGCCTCTGCTGCCGCCGGAGGCCGCCGACGTTGTCCCAAGACGCGTCGGCCGCCCCGCCGACGCCCGCCGACACACCGCTCCGCCCACGCGCCCGCGCACCACTGCCCCTCCGCTCGCGCTTTGCCTTGCTGCTGCGCACTGCCGCCCAGCCGTGCCAGCCCCTCGCCGTGCTGCTCTGCACCCGCCATGGCCGGGCGCCTGTAACTCAGGCGTGCGCCCAAGCGGGCTAGCGCCAGAAGGCCAAGCGCCCACTGCTCGGGTTATGCCCAGAACTCAAGACACTCAAAAGGCCCTTGGGGCCTATGACAAGTGGACCCCCTGCCCAGAACATTTTAGTTAAAACTAAATAAATAATAATAATAAAATAAATAATAATTAATTTAATTAATTAATTAGTTAAAGAATTAATTAACTTAATTAATCCTGATTAGATTAGCCAAATTAATTAATTAACCTGACTAATCTGTTATTTAAACTAATTAAATTGATTAAGTAGTTAACAGAGTATGACAGCGGGACCCACCGGTCAGGTTGACCAAGTCAACTTTGTTGACTGCTGATGTCAGCATGACATCATGCTGATATCATTAAATCATTTTTGAATTATTTAAATAAATAATTAAATTCCAGAAATTAATAAAATCTTTAGAAAATCATATCTTTTAATCCGTAACTCGGATTAAATTATTTTCAACTTGAAAGTTGCTTAGAACGACGAGACGATTCCGGATACGCAACCCGTTCATCCGCCACGCGTCCCTAGCATAGTGAACCTGCAACATTTCACCTCCGGTTCATCTGTCCGAAAACACGGAACACCGGGGATACTTTCCGGATGTTTCCTTCACCCAGATCACCTCATACCGCGTTAGAACACGCCTAGCTCGCTTGTTGTCTGTTATGCACTTGCTTGCTATGTATTTACTGTTTCTCCCCCTCTTCTCTCCGGTAGACTACGAGACCGACGCCTGCTGCCTGCCCGCTCGACTACGGTGTTGACGACCCTCTCTCTTGCCGTAGCAACCATGCAAGCCCCCTTGATCACCAGATATTGCCATATTCTCCTCTATACTGCTTGCATTAGAGTAGTGTAGCATGTTACTGCTTTCCATTGATCCTATTCTGATGCATAGCCTGACATTGTTGCTACATCTGTTGATACCTTACCTGCAATCCTAAATGCTTAGTATAGGATGCTAGTTTATCATCATTGGCCCTACATTCTTGTCGACCGCCTTGCTATACTATTGGGCCGTGATCACTCAGAGGTGATCACGGTATATACTATACATACATACATACTATACAGATGGTGACTAAAGTCGGGTCACCGAGGAGTACCCGCAAGTGATTCTCGATGAGGGGCTGAAAGGACGGTGGCTCCATCCCGAGAGGTGGGCCTGGGTTCCCGACGGCCCCGACTTTTACTTTGTGGCGGAGCGACAGGCAGGTTGAGACCACCTAGGAGACAGGTGGGCTCGCCTGCTCGGGCGTTCATGGATACTTAACACGCTTAACGAGATCTTGGTATTTGATCCGAGTCCGCCATTTGGTTTATACGCACTAACCATCTACGCGGGAGTAGTTATGGGTATCCCGGCGTCGTGGTATCAGCCGAAGCCTTCTTGACGTCAGCGACGAGCGCGCGCTACCGGGTTGGACTGCGTTAACGCAACTTCCTTTGTAATGGAGGTTGCTAGGTCTGCTCACCGGCCGCGTACGCAACGTGCAGGTGTGCAATGGGCGATGGGCCCAGACCCCTGCGCGCATAGGATTTAGACCGACGTGTTGACCTCTCTGTTGTGCCTAGGTGGGGCTGCGACGTGTTGATCTTCCGAGGCCGGGCATGACCCAGGAAAGTGTGTCCGGCCAAATGGGATCGAGCGTGTTGGGTTATGTGGTGCACCCCTGCAGGGAAGTTTATCTATTCGAATAGCCGTGTCCCTCGGTAAAAGGACGACCCGGAGTTGTACCTTGACCTTATGACAACTAGAACCGGATACTTAATAAAACACACCCTTTCAAGTGCCAGAGACAACCCGGTGATCGCTCTCTAACAGGGCGACGAGGAGAGGATTGCCGGGTAGGATTATGCTATGCGATGCTACTTGGAGATGCTACTTGGCGATGCTACTTGGAGGACTTCAGTCTACTCTCTTCTACATGCTGCAAGACGGAGGCTGCCAGAAGCGTAGTCTTCGACATGATTAGCTATCCCCCTCTTATTCTGGCATTCTGCAGTTTAGTCCACCGATATGGCCCTTTACACATATACCCATGCATATGTAGTGTAGCTCCTTGCTTGCGAGTACTTTGGATGAGTACTCACGGTTGCTTTCTCCCCCCTTTTCCCCCTTTTCTTTCTTTCTGGTTGTCGCAACCAGATGCTGGAGTCCAGGAGCCAGACGCCACTGCCGACTACGTCTCCTACTACGCTGGAGGTGCCTACTACTACGTGCAGCCCGACGGCGACGACGTGAGTAGTTAGGAGGATCCCAAGCAGAGGCCTGCGCCTCTTCGATCTGTATCCCGTTTGTGCTAGCCTTCTTAAGGCAAACTTGTTTAACTTATGTCCGTACTCAGATATTGTTGCTTCCACTGACTTCCTATGATTGAGCACTTGTATTCGAGCCCTCGAGGCCCTCGGCTTGTATTATGATGCTTGTATGACTTATTTTATTTGTAGAGTTGTGTTGTGATATCTTCCCGTGAGTCCCTGATCTTGATCGTACACATTTGCGTGCATGATTAGTGTACGATTGAATCGGGGGCGTCACATAGCAGGTGCATTACATAAACCAAAAGGCATACGTCTATAAGCAAAAGTACCAAAAGGGCAAGTAAAAGTATTTTTAGATTGATCCTTCGCTGACACAGGTATCTGAGAGAAACCAGAATAACCATCTAGAAAGCAGAAATGTGTGTGTTTGGATAGTCTTTCTAGCATTTGATCAATAAAAGGTAAAGGGTAATGATCTTTCTTAGTAGCCTTATTTAACTTACGGAAATCAATTACCATCCTATAACCTGTAATAATTCTTTGCGGGATCAATTCATCTTTATCATTAGGAACAACGGTAATACCTCCCTTTTTCGGAACACAATGGACAGAGCTTACCCATTCACTATCAGCAATGGGATAAATTATACCTGCCTCAAGGAGCTTTAGTATCTCCTTTCTTACCACTTCCTTCATCTTCGGATTTAGTCGTCGTTGAGGATCTCTAACTTGTTTGGCATCGTCCTCCAATTTAATTTTGTGTTGGCATAACATGGGACTAATGCCCTTAAGATCATCCAGAGTATATCCAATAGCAGCTCGGTGCTTCTTCAGAGTTTTTAATAATCTTTCTTCTTCTTGCTCTGAAAGGTTAGCACTAATAATAACAGGATATATTTTCTTTTCATCAAGATAAGCATACTTAAGATTATCAGGTAATGGTTTGAGTTCAAACACGGGATCACCCTTGGGTGGAGGAGGATCCCCAAGAATTTCAATGGGAAGGTTATGTTTCAGCATAGGTTCCTGTTTAAGGAACACTTCATCTATTTCCCTTCTTTCTTTCATAAACATATCATTTTCATGGTCTAGGAAATATTGTTCTAACGGATCAGCAGGAGGCACGGCAATGGAAGCAAGACCAATAATCTCATCTTTACTAGGTGATTCCCTATCACGAGGTTGTCTATGAAACTTAGCAAAATTAAACTCGTGAGACATACCATGTATGCCAACGGTGACATTATCTTTTTCACAATCAATCTTAGCACTAGTTTTATTCAAGAAGGGTCTACCAAAAATAATGGGACAAAAATCATCTTGTCGGGAACCAAGAACAAGAAAATCAGCAGGGTATTTAACCTTCCCACACAAAACTTCAACATCTCTAACAATCCCAACTGGTTTAATGGTATCCCTATTGGCAAGCTTAATAGTAACATCAATGTCTTCTAATTCAATGGGTGCAATGTCATGCATAATTTCTTGATATAAGGTATAAGGTATTGCACTAGCACTAGCACCCATATCACATAAGCCATGATAACAATGATCTCCTATTTTAACAGAAATAACAGGCATGCCTACGACAGGTCTATGTATCTTAGTATCTGGTCTAGCAATATTAGCAAATTCATTACAGAAATAAATAACATGCTCATCTAAATCATCATCCAAGAGATCTTTAACCATAGCAATACTAGGTTCAACATTAATTTGCTCAGGAGGTGTATAAGTCCTAGTATTAATCTTACGAACAACAGTCGAAGTTTTAGCATGATCCTTTATCCTAACAGGAAAAGGAGGTTTCTCAACATTAGTAGGAACAATCGGATCACTATAGGTGATAGTCTTTTCCTCAACTGTAATAGGTGCAACTACTTTCACTTCAACAGGAGGATTATATTTAAACCACTTTTCTTTAGGGAGATCAACGTGAGTAGCAAAAGATTCACAGAAAGAAGCTACTATCTCAGAGTCAATTCCATATTTAGTGCTAAATCCACGAAAAGCATTGGTATCCATAAAAGATTTAACACAAATGAACTTAGGTGTCATACCTGACTCCTTACCATCGTCGGAACCCCAATCTTCAGAGTTGCATTTAATTATTTCCAATAAGTCCCATTTGAAATCAATAGTCTTCAGCATATAAGAACCAGCACAGGAAATATCGAGCAGGTTGCGATTATCAAGAGAAAGCCGAGCATAAATTTTTTGAATAATCATTTCCTGGGAGAGCTCATGATTGGGGCATGAATATAACATTGAATTAAGCCTCCCCCAAGTTTGAGCGATGCTTTCTCCTTCGCTAGGCCAGAAATTATATATGTAATTACGATCACGATGAACGAGATGCATAGGATAGAACTTCTGGTGAAATTCCAACTTCTATCGCTTATAATTCCAAGATCTCGTATCATCACATAGCCTATACCATGTCAATGCATCTCCCTTCAAAGATAATGGGAAGATCTTCCTTTTGACAACATCATCGGGAATACCTGCAAGCTTAAATAATCCATAGACTTCATCCACAAAGATAAGGTGTAAATCAGGATGCAATGTTCCATCTCCTGCAAATGGATTAGCTAGCTGTTTCTCTATCATACCCGAAGGAATCTCAAAGTAAATATTTTTCATAAAGTTCAGTAGGTTGAGGAGCAAATCTTTGCTCTCTTGGTCGGGGTGAAGATACCCCGAACAAGCCCCTCAAAGGATTAGTTTCCATAGTGACAAGTAACAGAAAATTTCAGCACACTATATAAATGTTTCCTTACCAAGTTCCACTCACCAAAGCGCTACACTCCCGGCAACGACACCGAGAAAGAGTCTTGATGACCCACAAGTGTAGGGGATCTATCGTAGTCCTTTCGATAAGTAAGAGTGTCGAACCCAACGAGGAGCAGAAGGAAATGATAAGTGGTTTTCAGTAAGGTTTTCTCTGCAAGCACTGAAATTGTAGGTGACAGATAGTTTTGTGATAAGATAAATAGTAACAAGAAACAAGTAAATAAAATAAATAAAGTGCAGCAAGGTGGCCCAATCCTTTATGTAGCAAAGGATAAGCCTGGACAATTTCTAATAATGAGAAAGGAGCTCCCGAGGACACATAGGAATTATCGTCAAGCTAGTTTTCATCACGTTCATATGATTCGCGTTCGGTACTTTGATAATTTGATATGTGGGTGGATTGGTGCTTGGGTACTGCCCTTACTTGGACAAGCATCCCACTTATGATTAACCCCTATTGCAAGCGTCCGCAACTACAAAAGAAGTATTAAGGTAAACCTAACCACAGCATTAAACATATGGATCCAAATTAGCCCCTAACGAAGCAACGCATAAACTAGGGTTTAAGCTTCTGTCACTCTAGCAACCCATCATCTACTTATTACTTCCCTATGCCTTCGTCTGGGCCCAAATAATGGTGAAGTGTCATGTAGTCGATGTTCACATAAAACCACTAGAGGAAAATCAACATACATTTCATCAAAATATCGAACGAATACCAAATTCACATGACTACTAATAGCATGTTGTGTTCGGGGGTTTGCAGCATGACCCATGTTGTGCTCGAGATGCAAAGTGCCTTAGTGGCGACCCCCATTTTCAATATGAATCATGTTGTGCTTGAAGGTTTGCAACAGGACCCATGTTGCGCTCCAGGTTTGCAACACGGTTCATGTTGCACTCGCATTGCAAATAGTACTCATTGGTTTGTCCCTTGACCTGGTCGTTTGCAACACAACTCGTGTTACACTCGGTTGTCTTGCAACGTGAACCACCTTGCAAAACGCATGTGTGTGATGGGCGGTGTTGTGCGCCACGCGATGAAAGGTTGATTGGATGGTCACGGAGGCGGTTGAAACGCGTCCAGTCATCAACAGGTTGAATGCAAGTGTTTCTTTTTTCTTAAAACTAAATTATATATGATTGTATCCAGGGCGATGTCGCTAAGCTTGAGATGCTGTCATAACAAAATAAGAAGCTCTGGTGGCTCATCTTTTCCACGATGGTCTGACCTTGCTTTAGAAAAACACAATGGCGCTAGCGATCGTTAGCACATCTACGTATACAAGGGAGCATGCTAGCAAATGCTTTACAGCGTTGAAGTCAAAATGCAAACTTTGTTCTAGACAGTCTGCTCGACTAGTAGTAGGTCCAAGGCACATGCACCAGCCTAGTCTTCATGTGAGTCGAACGCCTCATGATCCAACGGACCAGCAGCTCCTGATCTGACGGCCGCACGTGCGACGGATGTGACGAGAAGATCAGTCGGTTGATTAGAAGCTTTTTCCATAAAACAATCACCTTCATACACTAAGTTTAAATAGAGGAAACTAAATATAGATCTGTTGGGGCAACAATACAAACATGCTCTAATAAAAAGATGAAAAAGGCCACCAAGTGGCCAACGGACCAGTTGCTAGGTGCGGTGATTTTTTTGGACCAGAATGGACTCTTGAAGCTTCCGGAGGAGGAGGCCAGAAGAGCAACGAGAGAGCCACGAGCTCACAAGGCGTACCCTAGGGGGTAGGCGCGCTGAAAGAGCATGGTGCCCCCATGTTTGGTTTTGGTAATTGATGACAATTGATATGGACTAATGGTTCCCTTGATTTATATTTAAAGGGTTTGTCCAATTGTTGGTTTCAAGGAGATTATGTGATGACCAAGGTGCTATTCAAGGAATTATCTAAAGATTGGTCAGAGAGAAGACATGATACAAGGTTGATCAAGACTAAGTCAAAGAGTGAATCAAGTTGATCAACACACAAAGCATACAAGATGTACTGAGAAGGATTAAGTGATCCCATGGTATGGTAAGCATTGTCCATTATGATTTGTGTACTAAGTACTAACCCATGGTCTATGTGAGAGGTCTATGTGGGGTTAGGTATGTTTTCATTGGCTTGCGTCAATAGGAAGATCTCATACATCCCATGGAGGATAACATCAGGTGGTGATCGTCACCAAGATTATGGTATGCAAGTTGAAGTGGAGCATCATGAAGAGATCATGCTTGAAGCTTGCCGTCCATGATGGCGACAATGACCTGTGAAGATGTGCCGAAGAGTGGCTCACCCATAGTGGAGTATGGGGGAGCAGTCAGCTAGTCTTCATCGAGCACACACAATCAAGAAAGGAGGTCCAACCTCAGTAAGTCAAGATCGTCATCATCTAGCTCAAGTGGACTATGTGCAAGGCACAAAATTTCCCTTGATAGGTTTTCTATTCTGCTAGTCTCATGGTGGTAGTCGGAAGACCGTGTTATAGGATCGATTATCATATTATCAAGGGGGGCTCTCAAGTGAGTAGCTTGATCGTATCATTCGTAGCAAGCTCAAACCATTGCATCCTTGCATCATTTTGTTGGGGAACGTAGTAATTCAAAACAATTCCTATAATCACGCAAGATCTATCTAGGAGATGCATAGCAATGAGATGGGAGAGTGTGTCCACGTACCCTCGTAGACCGAAAGCGGAAGCGTTTAGTAATGTGGTTGATGTAGTTGAACGATCCAACCGATCCAAGTACCGAATGTACGACACCTCCGTGTTCAGCAGACGTTCAACACGATGATGTCCCTCGTGCTCTTGATCCAATTGAGGACGAGGGAGAGTTCCGTCAGCACGACGGCGTGGCGACGGTGATGATGAAGTTACCGGCGCAGGGCTTCGCCTAAGCACTACGACGATATGACTGAGGTGTTAAACTGTGAAGGGGGGCACCGCACACGGCTAAGAGATTGTCTGTTGTGCTTTGGGGTGCCCCCTGATCCCGTATATAAAGGAGGAGGGGAGGAGGCTGGCCACAAGGGGCGCGCCAAGGGACGGGGAGTCCTACTAGGACTCCACTCCTAGTAGGATTCGCCCCTCCCCCCTCTTTTTTCCTTCTTACGGAGGTGGAAAGGGGGAAGGAGAGGGAGTAGGAGAAGGAAAGGTGTAACACCCACGATGCGGCTATATCTCCCACGTGTCGAAGCACAACTTAGAGGCATAACCGCATGGTGTTTTTGTCGCAAGAATGGTCATCTTCACACAAGCCCATGTAATGAACAAGAATGGGATAAAGAGTTGGCTTACAATCGCCACTTCACACAATGAACATATAATTCATACATCATTCAGAGTACACACATTGTCCGACTACGGACGAAGATAAAAGAAAAGAAGATAACCCAACTGCTAGATCCCCGATCGTCCCAACTGGGCTCCACTATTGATCAACATGAAACGAAACATAGCAACAACCAAGATCTTCGTTGAGCTCCCATCTGAGCTCGGTTACATCACCTGCACTGGTATCATCGGCACCTGCAACTGTTGTGATAGTATTTGGTGAGTCACGAGGACTCAGCAATCTCAAAACCCACGAGATCAAAACTATTTAAGCTTATGGGTAGGAAGTGGTAATGAGGTGGAGTTGCAACAAGCACTAAGCAAATATGGTGGCTAACATACGCAAATAAGAGCAAGAAGAGAAGCAAACGGAATGGTCAAGAAGCTAGAAGTGATCAAGAAGTGATCCTGAAACTACTTACGCACAATCATAACACAAAAACCGTGTTCACTTCCCGGACTCCGCCGAAAAGAGACCATCACGGCTACACACGCGGTTGATGCATTTTAATTTGAATCTGGTGTCAAGTTCTCTACAACTGGATATTAACAAATTCCCATCTGCCACATAACCGCGGGCATGGCTCTTGAAAGTTTATACCCTGCAGGGGTGTCCCAGGAAGACCCGATCAGTCTCGGAATCCCGGTTACAAGACCTTTCAACAATGGTAAAACAAGACCAGCAAGACCACCCGACTGTGCCGACAAATCCCGATAGGAGCTGCACATATCTCGTTCTCAGGGCACACCGGATAAGCTAAGCGTACAAGTACCAACATAACCCAAGTTGCCAAGGGACGGTCCCGCACGGTGCTCTAGTTTGGATCAACACTCAGAGGAGCACTGGCCCCGGGGGGGGGGGGGGTTAAAATAAAGATGACCCTTGAGTCTGCAGAACCCAAGGGAAAAAAGGCTTAGGTGGCAAATGTTAAAAACCAAGGTTGGGCCCTACTGGAGGAGTTTTATTCAAAGCAAACAGTCAAGGGGGTCCCATAAATCACCCAACCGCGTAAGGAACGCAAAATCAAGGACATAACACCGGTATGACGGAAACTAGGGCGGCAAGAGTGGAACAAAACCAGGCATAAGGCCGAGCCCTCCACCCTTTACCAAGTATATAGATGCATTAATTAAAATAAGATATATTGTGATATCCCAACATAACCCTATCCATCATGGAGTAATCTGTGACTTCACCTGCAACTAACAACGCTATAAGAGGGGCTATGCAAAGCGGTAACATAGACAAGCAATGGTTTGCTAGGAAGGGTGAAAAGGTTAGAGGCTGACATGGCAACTTGGGAGGCATGGTAAACAAGTGATAGGTAGCGCAGCATAGCGATAGAACGAAGCAACTAACAAGCAAAGACAGAAGTGATATCGAGGGTAATGGTCATCTTTCCTGAAATCCCGCAAGGAAGAAGAACGAGTCCATGAAGTAGTCGAACCAACGTAGTTGAACGAATCCTCACAACTCCGGAACGAAACCGAAGCTACCAAGAGAAGAAAATCAGAAAGAAGCAAACAACATGGTAAACAACCATCACATAAGCATGGCATGATGCACAATCAAGTATGATGCATGTCCAGTTTAATGAGGCATGGCATGGCAAAGTGCACAAACAATACTACAAGTTAATTGGAGTTCAATATGCAACGAGTTGCATATCGACGAAACACCACATCCATTTATTTAGTTCACTCTCGTTATGTACCCAACAATAATAAATGTTATCAAACATGGCAAGGGGTGAAGCATAAGTAATCTACATATCTAGGCAAGTTTAAATGAGGCCGGAAATAACAAACAACAATTCTGGTAAATCCGCATATGTCATTTAGCAATTTAAAGCAAACAACAATTTTAAACATTTTAAATGTTGTTATCATGATGCGGATGACATATTCAAGTTTTATGTAGTTTTTATGAAAATGTTGACATGAGCATGTTATGAAGCATTTGGTCACCATGACGGACGAAAGGGGTGCCACGGCAACAGCAACGGAAATGGTGCCACGGCGACATTCCGATGATCCGACAACTCGTCAAGATGTCGGTGCAAAAGAAAGTGTGGATGTGCATAACATGCGAAAGATGGTGGGCTGATCCCGGCAACCGGGTTCCCACGTGTCGACGGGAAGGCAACGAGGAATGTGCAAGGAACAACTTGGACACGATGCAAACATGGGCATCTCATACAACACTCATGCATTTGGTCCACGGGTGATCGTCTCGGGGTTATACCTTCGAAGTGTGCGTTTTCGGGCGAAACGAGTTCGGTGCAATGTAGAGGAAGTAGACGTTCTCGCAGCGGTCGTAGTGGAAGTAGTTGTTGGCGACGGTAGTGGAAGTAGTGGTACACGGACGTCGTGGAAGTAGTCGTTCATGTTTCGAAGAGGAACTTGACGAATTCGAATCCCTTCGGGGTTGTCGTGGTACTTGCGGTCTCGGTGACGGTCGTAGGAAGAAGTGTTACACGTGTCGAAGATGAACTTGAAGAATCCGAGGTCGACGGTAGTGGTACACACGTCGTCGGATCCACGACGATGGTAGTCGTACACGTTACGTAGATGTTCGGGTTGTTGGTAGAGGTACTTGGTGAAATCCACAGGTGTCAGTAGTTGTACATGCCGAATCCTCACTCGGTGACTGTTGGACTTGGCGTCAACAGCAACACGGGCGCGAAGCAGGGACTTAGCGCGATGCAAGGGGCCGGTTCCGAGCGGGACTTGCAGCGACAGCGGCGGGAACTTGGCACGGCGGTCTCGGGCGGCACTCTAGGAGGCAGCAAGGCGCGGGGACGGCAGGGGCGAGGGCGCACAAGAACCTGCCAGAACCAAGGCTAGGGCGGCGGCTTGGGGAGGCGGACGAGCTCCAGGACGGGCACGGCTGGAGGTTGCCGGCAGCAGGACTGGGCGGCTTGCACGAGCGCACAAGGCTACGGGCGCTCTGGTCTGTTGCTCGCTGATGAGCACACGAGGCAGCGACGACGGGTGGAGAAGCGAGCTGCAGGCGCTCACGGACGGCGCGGGGCAGCGACCTACTGCTGGTTGCCGGCGCGGGAAAGACAAGGGACGGCGGAGCGCCATGGCTGAGGGACCAGGGGAGGGGGCGAAGCAAAGGAGGAGGCTTGCGCACTGGAGGGAGTAGCAAGGCAGCGCCATGGAGGGGCACGGCTGGCCAGGAGGGTCCGAGCAGAAGGGAGCTCCTCTCGTTGGCTCGATGCGTGCATGTGTGTGTGGCGGCACGAGGTGGGGAACGAGGAGGATGGGGATCAAGAGGAAGGAGATGGGGATCGGGCTCCTGGCGGTGCTGCAGGGATCGAGCAGGGGAACGAGAGGGGGATTCGATCGGGCTAGGGTTAACAGTGCGCCGGCTGGGCTGCGGGTGGGCCTTGGAGGCTGGGCCTAAGAGGTTAGACGGGCTGGTTGCAGCTTCGGAGCAAAAAGGCCAACCTTCTCGCTCTATCCCAACTACAGAAAAATAGGTAGAAGGAAAATAGAAGGAAAGAAATAGCTAGGGGTTTTTGGAAAATGCTGAAACTTCTCCTACCGGGTCTAAGAATTATACTTAGCCCAAGAAAGGAAGTTTCACGTGATATGAAAGAGTTGAATTCAAACTCATTTGAATTTAATTCAAAAGGGTTTGAACTAGGACGAGGTTATAGGAGTGTCCAAAAATGTTGAGATTTTTGGTGGAGCTCCGGAAAGTGACAAAAGAACTTATAGCAAGGTTGGAGGCCAGGAATTGAGGTAACAAAGGCATTGGGATTATTTTGCAAGTGTGTAAAAGGTAATTCCACATCAATGGAATATTTTATAGTAGCTCCCTAAATATTGGGAGGATATGTTATAAAGAGAAATCACCATCTGAATTCCCTCAATTTAAATAGATTAATGATCTATGCAATTTATTTAGCTGAGTTTTAAAAAGGGTTGCATAAAGACATGATGCAATGCAAATGATGCTAACATGAAATGCAACAACCAAAACAAATCACACGACGAAACTCGGAATAGCTGGAAGTCTTTTGGAGCATTGGTCTCGGGGCGTTACAACACTCCACCACTAAAAGTGGATCTCGTCCCGAGATCTAGGATGGCACCGGAGAGAAGCAGAAAAGAAAGAGGTAAGACAAAGTTGCTTCTTTGACTAACGAGTGAAACCAATGAACCTCAAGAGGTTGAAAAGTTGAAAAAAAGAACACAACGGATTTTAACACAATTGAGAGCACTGCGATAGAAATTAGAAGCAAGGAGCACAATTTTACCCTTGGAGGATGCAAAGCTATGAATGACGAGTACAATGGACAAGAAGGAATTGAAACCCCTCTTGTTGAAACGAGATAAACAAGGAATGAGAACGAAAGAATGCAGGCAGCACTCCGGTAGAAAAGAGAAGCAAAGCTTGACAAAACGGGAAGAACTTGGAAAGAGGACATGACACTCCGGTTAAATGGCTAAGCACGAAAAGAACACGATCCTCACAAATAGAGATGATGAGTGAAAAGAGCAACATCACAATGCCTCCGGAAGAAAGAATAGAAGATAGATCATTGGAATAACAGAATGGAGAAGAAAATTCCAACCTGCCACAAATGAGCTTGGAAAGCACCCTTCCAAGAAGGTTATAATGGAGTTGTTGGAAAACCAACAACGAAACGAATAAGCTTGTAGTGGGCTTACGGAATACTTCTCAAAATTGAGGTGAAATTCTGCCAGTACAAAAACAAATAATATAATTGATAACACCGACGAGATGAAAAATTTCTTCCACCAAGATGATAGAGAGATAACTTGGATCATTGATAAACACCACAATAGCAACATTCCTTAGGGAAGGCTTTAGGTGAAATATGACACAAGATAACTCCAACGAAGAGATTAATGGATTTAGAATACCTCATTCTTGACAACATGTGAATCGTGAAACATGAATGGAAATTGTCAAGAATGATACAACACCACCTCAAAAGATAAGGTAGAAAGAATTGCACTTTGGGATGCACGATGAAGAATGCTTGAACTCTTCAAAACAAGACATGTGTTGAACACCATGTTTAATTTTGAGTATAGCTCGACGGATTATAACTTCGAGAGAAATGTTGAAGAACAATTGATGAATGAAAAGAATCCTTGACGACCCACCATGTAGAGCCTCCATGAAGAACTCTGGTAATAAAAGGATGATAGAAAGAAAGAGAAGTTGAAAACACAAGGTGAAGCCATGCGATGATTTAGATGGAGCTTCACGACGAGATAATGCGGAAAACATGGAACTCCAGAAGAAAGATGAACAACAAGAAGCCAAGAATTTATTCCTCCTGAACAAACTCCGAAGGAAAGGATTAATCACTTGGATGAAACAATAATAAGAATTACGTCATGCGTATTCTTCACCAATTTAAATTGATGACAAGCAACGGATTTGGCATACTACTTATTCTCATTGAAAGGATTAAGAGAGATATAGTGTAAACTTGAGAAGGTCTTCAACGAACCACCGGTAGGATTGAAACGACGAATAAATTAATATGAGAACATAGGAAGAGGAATCTTGAACAAACCACCGTAAGAATTGAAAATGAACAAAGGAAAGGATAACGAAACACCGGGAAGAATTAGAAAATGAACGAAGGTACTTGAGAGATTTTAGATACAAGAGAACGAAGAGATCACAAGCAGATTAGTGAATACTTGAATTAGGGCTGGAAAAAAAGCTTGAAGCTCGCGAGCTAAACGAGTAGCTCGTGACTCGGCTCGAATCGACTCGAACTCGAAGAATAACGAGTCGAGCCAAGCTTTAATTTAAGATCGTTTATAGACCAAGTTAAACGAGCCAATCTTACGAGTACTCGTGTAACTCGTTAGGCTCGGTAGTCGGTACAAAAGATCAACCACTCCAATACAAAAAAGATAAGCCACTTAGCACCCTACGTTCTAGGCGCGCAACACAAGGCCCAGCCGCCTAGGAGACTCATGCGTTACAAGGAAATTACAATTGTTTAGTGATATATATGTTTAATATATACATAATCATTTTTATCATTTTGAGGGTTTTATGTTCATATTTTTAACGAGCTTAACAAGTTAAACGAGCTAGCTCGCGAGTTATACGAGTCGAGCCAATCTTGGGTTTAAGCTCGTTATAGTAACGAGTCGAGTCGAGCTATCTCGCTAACGAAACGAGCTCTAGCGAGTCGAGCCGAGCTGGCTCGACTCGGCTCGAATTCCAGCCCTAACTTGAATGATCCACCAGTAAGATTTGGAGAACGAGAGCTAAAGACTGGAATGAATAATTCTGAGATGATGGGCTCCGGAGAATCAAACTGAAAAGACTCATGAATTGCTCCAGATGGGTATGAAAGGAATTCTCACAATCGAAAACAATTATGAGAGGAAGGCATAAAGCTAGAACCACGAATCTGGAAGAACGGGTAAGGATTTAAGAGGAACTCTTCTTCGGTCTTCAAAACCCGAGAATGACGACGAGAAACACCACCATGAATTGTTGAGATACTCCGGGAGAATGAAAAACAAAGAGCTTGAGCCAACAAGGAAAAATAATTTGAAATCGATCTTGGAAAACATCTAACTGATGAAATTCATTCTTACTCAAACTTCGAAAAGAATTTGGGAATGGCTCCGGGAAAATTAGAAGAGTCAGGTAAGATCCTGGGAAAAGACCTGTGGGTTAGGGCCCACTCGAAAGAACCATCGTTGAAGGATTGCTTGAAATAGAGATTGCACCGGTAGAATTAAATAGCTTGAATGAGAGGAAAACCTTGAAGTAACTTGAACGGATTAAGAATGGAAACATGATTCTTCTGAGATATCTTCAACACTCTGGAACAAATGAATAGCAAGCGGGGAATGATTAAGAGATACACCAGCATAGGAAAACACTTGAAACGAGGAAGGGAATATGATCAAACCAAAACTTGACTTGAATCCACCGGAGAAGAAAAGAGAACGGAGAATGATAAACTTGAAACTGTTGTGCATCTTCATGGGAAATCATCGGATAAGAACATTGAAAGAAATGAATGAAGAGACTTCACATCCATAAGATGGATACTTGATTAGGAAACCATAGTCCTTGAAGAAAAAAGGGTGGGAGGGCGGAAAAAACAAAGGCAACTTCGGACAGATGGAATGGATACCCTTAAGAAAACTTAGAATTAATCTCGTGAATGTTGAAATGATCGGATCCACTTGAAGAGAAGCACGCCGGTTGGAAAAGAATTAACATGACAACCTCAATGATCAAGAAGGATTAGTATTCACATAGAAATATTAGAACACCGTTTAGGAAAGGTATGGAATCAACACTTGACTTCGAACCAACTCAAATACCACAAATAAAACAAAACAAAGGATTTGGCTTGCAGAATAAGCCGGAAACAAACATATGATAGAGATTTTGTCCGAAGTTTTCGTGGTGGGGCCCACACGGCTCGATCAGACAAAGACCATCATGTACAAGGCAAAGGCACATGACATACGAAGTGTCCCGAATCGGCATAGCCAAGGATTCTTTAAGACACAACAAGACCACTGTAAAAACGACCGTGGATAGGCGGACCACTAGATGTCGAACCCCAATCTCATATCATGCATCTATTGGAAAGAAAAAAAACTAGAGCTACTTGAATTCCCACCTATAAAACTCCCGAAACTTTCTGGTTATGCAATCTGGTGTTGGGGATATAGGGGAAGCAATATATCTCACCCAAACTAACAATCCCTACATCCAGCTGTATCCATCCGTCAACACATAACCAAGAAAACTCCAAAAATCATGTACCTCAACCTTCGAAAAGCATCCGTTATACGAGTTATGGCAATACTCCCGAACTCCCTAGTACTGGGTGGCGTTGAGGTTATCTTACCACTAGCTGCATAAAAGAGATTTTCGATGTCGGCGAAACTCAGGTATTCCAAAACTGCAACGTAAAATTATGACGACAACACCTCGGAGCTCAACTCCCTGGGACACTGCCACAACCCCTAAATGTCAGGAGGCACCAAGAACAATGTTCTCGTCATAAGAATATCGGAACAATCCCAAGATACCCGCGTGAACCTAAATTTTTTTAGTGAAATTTGAGGAGAATAAAGTCAAAACATCTACGTAAGGAGACCTCACCAGAGCGATGAAGGGACTGAGGAGTAAAAAGAATCCTACTCTCCGATATATATAATCCTAAGACTCAAAACATTTTTGTTCTAGACTCAACAACACGAGCGATTCGATCAAGCAGGGGGCTCCTAAGTCGAGGATGGCTCTGATTACCATCTTGTAACACCCACGATGCGGCTATATCTCCCACGTGTCGAAGCACGACTTAGAGGCATAACCGCATTGTGGTTTTGTCGCAAGAAGGGTCATCTTCACACAAGCCCACGTAATGAACAAGAATGGGATAAAGAGTTGGCTGACAATCGCCACTTCGCACAATGAGCATATAATTCATACATCATTCAGAGTACACACATAGTCCGACTACAGACGAAGCCAAAAGAAAAGAAGATAACCCAACTGCTAGATCCCCGATCGTCCCAACTGGGCTCCACTACTGATCAACATGAAATGAAACATAGCAACGACCAAGATCTTCGTTGAGCTCCCATCTGAGCTTGGTTACATCACCTGCACTGGCATCGGCACCTGCAACTGTTGTGATAGTATCTGGTGAGTCACGAGGACTCAACAATCTCAAAACCCGCGAGATCAAGACTATTTAAGCTTATGGGTAGGAAGTGGTAATGAGGTGGAGTTGCAGCAAGCACTAAGCAAATATGGTGGCTAACATACACAAATAAGAGCGAGAAGAGAAGCAAACGGAACGGTCAAGAAGCTAGAAGTGATCAAGAAGTGATCCTGAAACTACTTACGCACAATCATAACACAAAGACCATGTTCACTTCCCGGACTCCGCCGAAAAGAGACCATCACGGCTACACACGCGGTTGATGCATTTTAATTTGAATCTGGTGTCAAGTTCTCTACAATCCAGTGTGCCGGCTCCGAGCGGGACTTGCAACGATAGCGGCGGGAACTTGGCACGGCAGTCTAGCCCGGCACTCTAGGAGGCATCAAGGAGCGGGGACGGCAGGGGCGAGGGCGCACGAGGGAATATGCCAGAACCAAGGCTAGGGAGGCGGCATGGGGAGGCGGATGAGCTCAAGGACGGGCGCGGCTGGAGGTTGCCGGCAGCAGGACTGGGCGGCTTGCACGAGCACACAAGGCTACGGGCGCTCTGGTCTGCTGCTTGCTGATGAGCACACGAGGCGGCGACGACGGGTGGAGACGCAAGCTGCAGGCGCTCACAAACGGCACGGGGTGGCGACCTACTGCTGGTTGCCGGCGCGGGCGAGACAAGGGACGGCGGAGCGCCATGGCTGAGGGAGCAGAGGAGGAGCCTTTGGCGCTGGAGGGAGCAGCAAGGCAGCGCCTTGGAGGGGCACGGCTGGCCAGGAGGGTGCGAGCAGAAGGGAGCTCCTCTCCTTGGCTCGATGCATGCATGTGTGTGTGGCGGCGCGAGGTGGGGAACGAGGAGGATGGGGATCAAGAGGAGGGAGATGGGGATCGGGCTCCTGGCGGCGCTGCAGGGATCGAGCATGGGAACGAGAGGGGGATTCGACCAGGCTAGGGTTAACAGTGCGCCGGCTAGGCGGCGGGTGAGCCTTGGAGGCTGGGCCTAAGAGGTTAGACGGGCTGGTTGCAGCTTCGGAGCAAAAAGTCCAACCTTCTCGCTCTATCCCAACTACAGAAAAATAGGTAGAAGGAAAATAGAAGGAAAGAAATAGCTAGGGGTTTTTGGAAAATGCTGAAACTTCTTCTACCGGGTCTAAGAATTATACTTAGCCCAAGAAAGGAAGTTTCACGTGATATGAAAGAGTTGAATTCAAACTCATTTGAATTTAATTCAAAAGGGTTTGAACTAGGACGAGGTTATAGGAGTGTCCAAAAATGTTGAGATTTTTGGTGGAGCTCCGGAAAGTGACAAAAGAACTTATAGCAAGGTTGGAGGCCAGGAATTGAGGTAACAAAGGCATTGGGATTATTTTGCAAGTGTGTAAAAGGTAATTCCACATCAATGGAATATTTTATAGTAGCTCCCTAAATATTGGGAGGATATGTTATAAAGAGAAATCACCATCTGAATTCCCTCAATTTAAATAGATTAATGATCTATGCAATTTATTTAGCTGAGTTTTAAAAAGGGTTGCATAAAGACATGATGCAATGCAAATGATGCTAACATGAAATGCAACAACCAAAACAAATCACACGACATTTAAACTCGAATAGCTGGAAGTCTTTTGGAGCATTGGTCTCGGGGCGTTACAACACTCCACCACTAAAAGTGGATCTCGTCCCGAGATCTAGGATGGCACCGGAGAGAAGCAGAAAAGAAAGAGGTAAGACAAAGTTGCTTCTTTGACTAACGAGTGAAACCAATGAACCTCGAGAGGTTGAAAAGTTGAAAGAAAGAACACAACAGAGTTTAACACAATTGAGAGCACTGCGGTAGAAATTAGAAGCAAGGAGCACAATTTTACCCTTGGAGGATGCAAAGCTATGAATGACGAGTACAATGGACAAGAAGGAATTGAAACCCCTCTAGTTGAAACGAGATAAACAAGGAATGAGAACGAAAGAATGCAGGCAGCACTCCGGTAGAAAAGAGAAGCAAAGCTTGACAAAACGGGAAGAACTTGGAAAGAGGACATGACACTCCGGTTAAATGGCTAAGCACGAAAAGAACACGATCCTCACAAATAGAGATGATGAGTGAAAAGAGCAACATCACAATGCCTCCGGAAGAAAGAATAGAAGATAGATCATTGGAATAACAGAATGGAGAAGAAAATTCCAACTTCTGCCACAAATGAGCTTGGAAAGCACCCTTCCAAGAAGGTTATAATGGAGTTGTTGGAAAACCAACAACGAAACGAATAAGCTTGTAGTGGGCTTACGGAATACTTCTCAAAATTGAGGTGAAATTCTGCCAGTACAAAAACAAATAATATAATTGATAACACCGACGAGATGAAAAATTTCTTCCACCAAGATGATAGAGAGATAACTTGGATCATTGATAAACACCACAATAGCAACATTCCTTAGGGAAGGCTTTAGGTGAAATATGACACAAGATAACTCCAATGAAGAGATTAATGGATTTAGAATACCTCATTCTTGACAACATGTGAATCGTGAAACATGAATGGAAATTGTCAAGAATGATATAACACCACCTCAAAAGATAAGGTAGAAAGAATTGCACTTTGGGATGCACGATGAAGAATGCTTGAACTCTTCAAAACAAGACATGTGTTGAACACCATGTTTAATTTTGAGTATAGCTCGACGGATTATAACTTCGAGAGAAATGTTGAAGACCAATTGATGAATGAAAAGAATCATTGACGACCCACCATGTAGAGCCTCCATGAAGAACTCCGGTAATAAAAGGATGATAGAAACAAAAGAGAAGTTGAAAACACAAGGTGAAGCCTTGCGATGATATAGATGGAGCTTCACGACGAGATAATGCGGAAAACTTGGAACTCCGGAAGAAAGATGAACAACAAGAAGCCAAGAATTTATTCCTCCTGAACAAACTCCGAAGGAAAGGATTAATCACTTGGATGAAACAATAATAAGAATTACGTCATGCGTATTCTTCACCAATTTAAATTGATGACAAGCAACGGATTTGGCATACTACTTATTCTCATTGAAAGGATTAAGAGAGATATAGTGTAAACTTGAGAAGGTCTTCAACGAACCACCGGTAGGATTGAAACGATTTAATAAATTAATATGAGAACATAGGAAGAGGAATCTTGAACAAACCACCGTAAGAATTGAAAATGAACAAAGGAAAGGATAATGAAACACCGGGAAGAATTAGAAAATGAACGAAGGTACTTGAGAGATTTTAGATACAAGAGAACGAAGAGATCACAAGCAGATTAGTGAATACTTGAATTAGGGCTGGAAAAAAAGCTCAAGCTCATGAGCTAAGCGAGTAGCTCGTGACTCGGCTCGAATCGACTCGAACTCGAAGAATAACGAGTCGAGCCAAGCTTTAATTTAAGATCGTTTATAGACCAAGTTAAACGAGCCAATCTTACGAGTACTCATGTAACTCGTTAGGCTCGGTAGTCGGTACAAAAGATCAACCACTCCAATACAAAAAAGATAAGCCACTCAGCACCCTACGTTCTAGGCGCACAACACAAGGCCCAGCCGCCTAGGAGACTCATGCGTTACAAGGAAATTACAATTGTTTAGTGATATATATGTTTAATATATACATAATCATTTTTATCATTTTGAGGGTTTTATGTTCATATTTTTTAACGAGCTTAACAAGTTAAACGAGCTAGCTCGCGAGTTATACGAGTCGAGCCAATCTTGGGTTTAAGCTTGTTATAGTAACGAGTCGAGTTGAGCTAGCTCGCTAACGAAACGAGCTCTAGCGAGTCGAGCCGAGCTGGCTCGACTCGGCTCGAATTCCAGCCCTAACTTGAATGATCCACCGGTAAGATTTGGAGAACGAGAGCTAAAGACTGGAATGAATAATTCTGAGATGATGGGCTCCGGAGAATCAAACTGAAAAGACTCCTGAATTGCTCCAGATTGGTATGAAAGGAATTCTCACAATCGAAAACAATTATGAGAGGAAGGCATAAAGCTAGAACCACGAATCTGGAAGAACGGGTAAGGATTTAAGAGGAACTCTTCTTCGGTCTTCAAAATCCAAGAATGACGACGAGAAACACCACCATGAATTGTTGAGATACTCCGGGAGAATGAAAAACAAAGAGGTTGAGCCAACAAGGAAAAATAATTTGAAATCGATCTTGGAAAACATCTAACTGATGAAATTCATTCTTACTCAAACTTCGAAAAGAATTTGGGAATGGCTCCGGGAAAATTAGAAGAGTCAGGTAAGATCCTGGGAAAAGACCTGTGGGTTAGGGCCCACTCGAAAGAACCATCGTTGAAGGATTGCTTGAAATAGAGATTGCACCGGTAGAATTAAATAGCTTGAATGAGAGAAAAACCTTGAAGTAACTTGAGCGGATTAAGAATGGAAACATGATTCTTCTGAGATATCTTCAACACTCTGGAACAAATGAATAGCAAGCGGGGAATGATTAAGAGATACACCAGCATAGGAAAACACTTGAAACGAGGAAGGGAATATGATCAAACCGAAAACTTGACTTGAATCCACCGGAGAAGAAAAGAGAACGGAGAATGATAAACTTGAAACTGTTGTGCATCTTCATGGGAAATCATCGGATAAGAACATTGAAAGAAATGAATGAAGAGACTTCACATCCATAAGATGGATACTTGATTAGGAAACCATAGTCCTTGAAGAAAAAAGGGTGGGAGGGCGGAAAAAACAAAGGCAACTTGGGACAGATGGAATGGATACCCTTAAGAAAACTTAGAATTAATCTCGTGAATGTTGAAATGATCGGATCCATTTGAAGAGAAGCACGCCGGTTGGAAAAGAATTAACATGACAACCTTAATGATCAAGAAGGATTAGTATTCACATAGAAATATTAGAACACCGTTTAGGAAAGGTATGGAATCAACACTTGACTTCGAACCAACTCAAATACCACAAATAAAACAAAACAAAGGATTTGGCTTGCAGAATAAGCCGGAAACAAACATATGATAGAGATTTCGTCCGAAGTTTTCGTGGTGGGGCCCACACGGGCTCGATCGTACAGCACCATCATGTACAAGGCAGTGCACATGACATACGAAGTGTCCCCGAATCGGCATAGCCAAGGATTCTTTAAGACACAACAAGACAACTGTAAAAACGACCGTGGATAGGCGGACCACTAGATGTCGAACCCCAATCTCATATCATGCATCTATTGGAAAGAAAAAAAACTAGAGCTACTTGAATTCCCACCTATAAAACTCCCGAAACTTTCTGGTTATGCAATCTGGTGTTGGGGATACAGGGGAAGCAATATATCTCACCCAAACTAACAATCCCTACATCCAGCTGTATCCATCTGTCAACACATAACCAAGAAAACTCCAAAAATCATGTACCTCAACCTTCGAAAAGCATCCGTTATACGAGTTATGGCAATACTCCCGAACTCCCTAGTACTGGGTGGCGTTGAGGTTATCTTACCACTAGTTGCATAAAAGAGATTTTCGATGTCGGCGAAACTCAGGTATTCCAAAACTGCAACGATAAAATTATGACGACAACACCTCGGAGCTCAACTCCCCGGGACACTGCCACAACCCCTAAATGTCAGGAGGCACCAAGAACAATGTTCTCGTCATAAGAATATCGGAACGATCCCAAGATACCCGCGTGAATCTAAATTTTTTTAGTGAAATTTGAGGAGAATAAAGTCAAAACATCTACGTAAGGAGACCTCACCAGAGCGATGAAGGGACTGAGGAGTAAAAAGAATCCTACTCTCCGATATATATAATCCTAAGACTCAAAACATTTTTATTCTAGACTCAACAACACCAGCGATTCGATCAAGCAGGGGGCTCCTAAGTCGAGGATGGCTCTGATTACCATCTTGTAACACCCACGATGCGGCTATATCTCCCACGTGTCGAAGCACGACTTAGAGGCATAACCGCGTGGTGGTTTTGTCGCAAGAAGGGTCATCTTCACACAAGCCCACGTAATGAACAAGAATGGGATAAAGAGTTGGCTGACAATCGCCACTTCGCACAATGAGCATATAATTCATACATCATTCAGAGTACACACATAGTCCGACTACAGACGAAGCCAAAAGAAAAGAAGATAACCCAACTGCTAGATCCCCGATCGTCCCAACTGGGCTCCACTACTGATCAACATGAAACGAAACATAGCAACGACCAAGATCTTCGTTGAGCTCCCATCTGAGCTCGGTTACATCACCTGCACTGGCATCGGCACCTGCAACTGTTGTGATAGTATCTGGTGAGTCACGAGGACTCAACAATCTCAAAACCCGCGAGATCAAGACTATTTAAGCTTATGGGTAGGAAGTGGTAATGAGGTGGAGTTGCAGCAAGCACTAAGCAAATATGGTGGCTAACATACACAAATAAGAGCGAGAAGAGAAGCAAACGGAACGGTCAAGAAGCAAGAAGTGATCAAGAAGTGATCCTGGAACTACTTACGCACAATCATAACACAAAGACCATGTTCACTTCCCGGACTCCGCCGAAAAGAGACCATCACGGCTACACACGCGGTTGATGCATTTTAATTCGAATCTGGTGTCAAGTTCTCTACAACCCAGTGTGCCGGCTCCGAGCGGGACTTGCAACGACAGCGGCGGGAACTTGGCACGACAGTCTAACCCGGCACTCTAGGAGGCATCAAGGCGCGGGGACGGCAGGGGGGAGGGCGCACGAGGGAACATGCCAGAACCAAGGCTAGGGAGGCGGCTTGGGGAGGCGGACGAGCTCAAGGACGGGCGCGGCTGGAGGTTGCCGGCAGCAGGACTGGGTGGCTTGCACGAGCACACAAGGCTACGGGCGCTCTGGTTTGCTGCTCGCTGATGAGCACACGAGGCGGCGACGACGGGTGGAAACGCAAGCTGCAGGCGCTCACCAACGGTGCGGGGTGGCGACCTACTGCTGGTTGCCGGCGCGGGCGAGACAAGGGACGGCGGAGCGCCATGGCTGAGGGAGCAGAGGAGGAGCCTTTGGTGCTGGAGGGAGCAGCAAGGCAGCGCCTTGGAGGGGCACGGCTGGCCAGGAGGGTGCGAGCAGAAGGGAGCTCCTCTCCTTGGCTCGATGCATGCATGTGTGTGTGGCGGCGCGAGGTGGGGAACGAGGAGGATGGGGATCAAGAGGAGGGAGATGGGGATCGGACTCCTGTCGGCGCTGCAGGGATCGAGCAGGGGAACGAGAGGGGGATTCGACCAGGCTAGGGTTAACAGTGCGCCGGCTAGGCTGCGGGTGGGCCTTGGAGGCTGGGCCTAAGAGTTTAGGCTTGCTGGTTGCAGCTTCGGAGCAAAAAGGCCAACCTTCTCGCTATATCCCAACTACAGAAAAATAGGTAGAAGGAAAATAGAAGGAAAGAAATAGCTAGGGGTTTTTGGAAAATGCTGAAACTTCTCCTACCGGGTGTAAGAATTATACTTAGCCCAAGAAAGGAAGTTTCACACGATATGAAAGAGTTGAATTCAAACTCATTTGAATTTAATTCAAAAGGGTTTGAACTAGGACGGGGTTACAGGAGTGTCCAAAAATGTTGAGGTTTTTGGTGGAGCTCCGGAAAGTGACAAAAGAACTTATAGAAGGTTGGAGGCCAGGAATTGAGGTAACAAAGGCATTGGGATTATTTTGCAAGTGTGTAAAAGGTAATTCCACATCGATAGAATATTTTATAGTAGCTCCCTAAATGTTGGGAGGATATGTTATAAAGAGAAATCACCATGTGAATTCCCTCGATTTAAATAGATCAATGATCTATGAAATTTATTTAGCTGAGTTTTCAAAAGGGTTGCATGAAGACATGATGCAATGCAAATGATGCTAAGATGAAATGCAACAACCAAAACAAATCACACGACGAAACTCGGAATAGCTGGAAGTCTTCTGGAGGATCGATCTCGGGGCGTTACAAAAGGGGAGTGGCGCCCCCTTTTCCTAGTCCAATTCAGCCTCCTCCCTTGTAGGGGGCGCACCAGCCCCTTGTGGGCTGGTTAGCCTCCCTCCCATGGCCCATATGGCCCATATCTTCCACTCGGGGGTTTCGGCAACCCCTCCGGTACTCCGGTTTGTACCCGATACACTTCGGAACCCTTCCAGTGTCTGAATACCACCTTACAATATATCAATCTTTACCTCTCGACCATTTTGAGACTCCTCGTCATGTCCGTGATCTCATCCGAGACTCCGAACAACCATCACTCACCAAAACGCATAACTCATATAATACCAATCGTCATCGAACGTTAAGCGTGCGGACCCTATGGGTTCGAGAACTATGTAGACATGATTGAGACACATCTTCGATCATTAACCAATAGGGGAACCTGGATGCTCATATTGGCTCCTACATATTGTATGAAGATCTTTATCGGTCAAACCGCACAACAACATACGTTGTTCCCTTTGTCATCGGTATGTTACTTGCCCGAGATTCGATCGTCAGTATCATCATACCTAGTTCAATCTTGTTACCGGCAAGTCTCTTTACTCGTTCCATAATGCTTCATCCCGGAACTAACTCATTAGTCACATTGCTTGCAAGGCTTATAGTGATGAGCATTACCGAGAGGGCCCAGAGATACCTCTCCGATACACGGAGCAACAAATCCTAATCTTGATATATGCCAACCCAACAAACACCTTCATAGACACCTGTAGAGCATCTTTATAATCACGCAGTTACGTTATGACGTTTGATAGCACACAAGGTGTTCCTCCGGTGTTCGGGAGTTGCATAATCTCACAGTCAGAGGAACATGTATAAGTCATGAAGAAAGCAGTAGCAATAAAACTGTAACAATCATAATGCTAAGCTAACGGATGGGTCCATCACATCATTCTATAATGATGTCATCCTGTTCATCAAATGACAACACATGTCTATGGTGAGGAAACATAACCATCTTTGATTAATGAGCTAGTCAAGTAGAGGCATACTAGGGACACTTTGTTTTGTCTATGTATTCACACATGTACTAAGTTTCCAGTTAATACAATTCTAGCATGAAAAATAAATATTTATCATGATATAAGGACATATAAATAACAACTTTATTATTTCCTCTAGGGCATATTTCGTTCAGTCTCACACTTGCACTAGAGTCAATAATCTAGATTACAAAGTAATGATTCTAACACCCATGGAGTCTTGGTGGTGATCATGTTTCGCTTGTGGAAGAGGCTTAGTCAACGGGTCTGCAACATTCGGATCCGTATTTATCTTGCAAATTTCGTTGTCTCCCTCCGCGACTTGATGGCGGATGTAATTGAAGTGTCTGTTGATGTGTTTGGTTCTCTTCTGAAATCTGGATTCCTTTGCCAAAGCAATTGCTCCAGTATTGTCACAAAAGATTTTCATTGGATATAAATACGTATCCAGTTTGTGACTTAGAGTCATCCGGATCAGTGTCAAAACTTGCATCGATGTAACCATTTACGACAAGCTCTTTATCACCTCCATAAATGAGAAACATATCCTTAGTCCTTTTCAGGTATTTCAGGATGTTCTTGACCACTATCCAGTGCTCCACTCCTGTATTACTTTGCTACCTCCCTGCTATACTTATAGCAAGGCACACATTAGGTCTAGTACACAATATTGCATACATGATAGAACCTATGGCTGAAGCATTTGGAATGACTTTCATTTTATCTCTATCTTCTGCAGTGGTCGGGCATTGAGTCTGACTCAACTTCACACCTTTAACACATGCAAGAACCCTTTCTTTGACTGATCCATTTTGAACTTCTTCAAAACTTTATCAAGGTATGTGCGAAAGTCCAATTAAGCATCTTGATCTATCTCTATAGATCTTGATGCCCAATATGTAAGCAGCATCACCGAGGTCTTTCATTGAAAATTCTTATTCAAGTATCCTTTTATGCTATCCAGAAATTCTGTACTATTTCCAATCAACAACATGTCATCCACATATAATATTAGAAATGCTATAGAGCTCCCACTCACTTTCTTGTAAATACAGGCTTCTCCAAAAGTCTGTATAAATCGTATGCTTTGATCACATTATCAAAGCATATATTCCAACTCTGAGAGGCTTGCACCAGTCTATAAATGGATCGCTGGAGCTTGCACACTTTGTTAGCACCTTTTGGATCGACAAAGCCTTCTGGTTGCATCATATACAACTCTTCTTTAAGAATTCCATTAAGGAATGCAGTTTTGACATCCATTTGCCAAATTTCATAATCATAAAATGCGGCAATTGCTAACATGATTCGGACAGACTTAAGCATCGCTACAGGTGAGAAGGTCTCATCGTAGTCAACTCCTTGAACTTGTCGGAAACCTTCGCAACAAGTCAAGCTTTGTAGATAGTAACATTACCGTCAGCGTCAGTCTTCTTCTTGAAGATCCATTTATTTTCTATGGCTTGCCGGTCATCGGGAAAGTCCACAAAGTCCACACCTTGTTCTCATACATGGATCCCATCCAGATTTCATGGCCTCAAGCCATTTCATGAATCTAGGCTCATCATCGCTTCCTCATAGTTCGTAGGTTCATCATGGTCTTGTAACATGACTTCTAGAATAGGATTACCATACCACTCTGGTGCGGACCGTACTCTGGATGACCTACAAGGTTCGGTAGTAACTTTATCTGAAGTTTCATGATCATCATCATTAGCTTCTTCACTATATCGTGTAGGAATCACTGGAACTGATTTCGTGATGAACTACTTACCAATTTGGGAGAAGGTACAATTACCTCATCAAGTTCTAATTTCCTCCCACTCACTTCTTTCGAGTGAAACTCATTCTCTAGAAAGGATTGATTCTTAGCAACAAAAATCTTGCCTTCAGATCTGGTGTACCCAACAGTTTCCTTTGGGTATCCTATGAAGACGCACTTCTCCGATTTGGGTTCGAGCTTATCAGGTTGAAGCTTTTTCACATAAGCATCGCAGCCCCAAACTTTAAGAAACGACAACTTGGGTTTCTTGCCAAACCACAATTCATATGGTGTTGTCTCAACGGATTTCAATGGTGCCCTATTTAACCTGAATGCGGCTGTCTCTAAAGGATAACCCCAAAATGATAGCAGTAAATCAATAAGATATATCATAGATCGCACCATATTCAATAAAGTACGGTTACGACGTTCGGACATACCATTACGCTATGGTGTTCCAGGTGGCGTGAGTTGCGAAACTATTCCACATTGTTTCAAATAAAGACCAAAATCATAGCTCAAATATTCACCTCCACGATCAGATCGTAGAAACTTTATTTTCTTGTTATGATGATTTTCCACTTCATTATGAAATTCTTTGAACTTTTCAAATGTTTCACGCTTATGTTTCATTAAGTAGATATACCCATATGTGCTCAAATCATCTGTGAAGGTAGAAAATAACGATACCCGCCATGAGCCTCAACACTCATTGGTCCGCATACATCGGTATTTATTATTTCCAATAAGTCAGTAGCTCGTTCCATTGTTCCAGAGAACGGAGTTTTAGTCATCTTGCCAATCAGGCATGGTTTGCAAGCACCAAGTGATCCATAATCAAGTGATTCAAAAAGCCCATCGGCATGGAGTTTCTTCATGCGCTTTACACCAATATGACCTAAATGGTAGTGCCACAAATAAGTTGCACTATCATTATCAACTTTGCATCTTTTGGCTTCAATATTATGAACATGTGTATCACCACGGTCGAGATTCAACAAAAATAGACCACTCAACAAGGGTGCATGGCCATAACTCATATAAATAGAACAAGCATTATTCTCTGATTTAAATGAATAACCGTCTCGCATCAAACAAGATCTAGATATAATGTTCATGCTCAACGCTGGCACCAAATAACAATTATTCCGGTCTAAAACTAATCCCGAAGGTAGATGTAGAGGTAGCGTGCCGACGGCGATCACATCGACCTTGGAACCATTTCCGACGCGCATCGTCACCTCGTCCTTAACCAATCTTCGTTTAATCCGTAGCCCCTGTATCGAGTTGCAAATATGAGCAACAGAACCAGTATCAAATACCCAGGCGCTACTACGAGCATTAGTAAGGTACACATCAATAACATGTATATCAAATATACCTTTCACTTTGCCATCCTTATTATCCCCCAAATACTGGGGGCAGTTCCACTTCCAGTGATCAGTCCCTTTGTAGTAGAAGCACTTAGTTTTAGGCTTAGGTCCAGACTTGGGCTTCTTCCCGGGAGTTGCACCTTGCTTGCTATTCTTATTGAAGTTCCCCTTCTTCCCTTTGCCCTTTCTCTTGAAACTAGTGGTTTTGTTAACCATCAACACTTGATGCTCCTTCTTGATTTCTACCTCCGCGGCCTTTAGCATTGCGAAGAGCTCGGGAATCATTTTTGTCATCTCTTACAGTTCATCACAAAGCCTTTATAGCTTGGTGGCAGTGATTGAAGAACTGTCAATGACACCATCATCAGGAAGATTAACTCCTAGTTGAGTCAAGTGGTTATGGTACCCAGACATTCTGAGTATGTGTTCACTGACAGAACTATTCTCCTCCATTTGGCAGCTATAGAACTTGTTGGAGACTTCATATCTCTCAACTCGGGCATTTGCTTGAAATATTAACTTCAACTCTTGAAACATCTCATATGCTCCATGACGTTCAAACGTCTTTGAAGTCCCGATTCTATGCCGTAAAGCATGGCACACTGAACTATCGAGTAGTCATCAGCTTTGCTCTGCCAGACGTTGATAACGTCCGCAGTTGCTCCTGCAGCAGGCCTTGCACCTAGCGGTGCTTCTAGGATGTAATTCTTCTGTGAAGCAATGAGGATAATCCTCAAGTTACGGACCCAGTCTGTGTAATTGCTACCATCATCTTTCAACTTAGCTTTCTCTAGGAATGCATTAAAATTCAAGGGAATGATAGCACGGGCCATTGAATTACAACAACATAGACATGCAAAAAACTATCAGGACTAAGTTCATGATAAATTAAAGTTCAATTAATCATATTACTTAAGAACTCCCACTTAGATAGAAATCACTCTAGTCATCTAAATGATCACGTGATCCAAATCAACTAAACCATGTCTGATCATCACGTGAGATGGAGTAGTTTTCACTGGTGAACATCACTATGTTGATCATATCTACTATATGATTCACGTTTGACCTTTCGGTCTCAGTGTTCTGAAGCCATATCTGCATATGCTAGGCTCGTCAAGTTTAACCTGAGTATTCTGCATGTGCAAAACTGGCTTGCACCTGTTGTATGTGAACATAGAGCTTATCACACCCGATCATCACGTGGTGTCTCGGCACGATGAACTGTAGCAACGGTGCATACTCAGGGAGGAACACTTATACCTTGAAATTTAGTGAGGGATCATCTTATAATGCTACCACCATACTAAGCAAAATAAGATGCATAAAATATAAACATCACGTGCAATCAAAATATGTGACATGATATGGCCATCATTATCTTGTGCCTTTTGATCTCCATCATCGAAGCATTGTCATGATCTCCATCGTTACCGGCTTGACACCTTGATCTCCATCGTAGCATCATTGTTGTATCGCCAACTATTGCTTCTATGACTATTGCTACCGCTTAGTGATAAAGTAAAGCAATTACATGGCGATTGCATTTCATACAATAAAGCGACAACCATATGGCTCCTGCCAATTGCCGATAACTCTGTTACAAAACATAATCATCTCATACAACAATTTATATCACATCATGTGTTAACCATATCACATCACAACAAGCCCTGCAAAAACAAGTTAGACGTCCTCTACTTTGTTGTTGCAAGTTTTATGTGGCTGCTACGGGCTTCTAGCAAGAACCGTTCTTACCTACGCATCAAAACCACAACGATTTTTTGTCAAGTGTGTTCTTTTAACCTTAAACAAGGACCGGCCGTAGTCAAACTCGATTCAACTAAAGTTGGAGAAACAGACACCCGCCAGCCACCTGTGTGCGAAACACGTCGGTAGAACCAGTCTCATGAATGCGCTCATGTAATGTCGGTCTGGGCCGCTTCATCCAACAATACCACCGAATCAAAGTAAGACGTTGGTGGTAAGCAGTATGACTATTATCACCCACAAGTCTTTGTGTTCTACTCGTGCATATATCATCTACGCATAGACCTGGCTCGGATGCCACTGTTGGGGAACGTAGTAATTCAAAAAAATTCCTACGATCACGCAAGATCTATCTAGGAGATGCATAGCAACAAGACGGGAGAGTGTGTCCATGTACCCTCGTAGACCAAAAGCGGAAGCGTTTAGTAACACGGTTGATGTAGTCGAACGTCTCCACGATCCAAACGATCTAAGTACGGAACGTATGGCACCTCCGCGTTCAGCACACGTTCAGCACGATGACGTCCCTCGTGCTCTTGATCCAGTTGAGGACGAGAGAGACTTCTGTCAGCACAACGGCGTGGCGACGGTGATCATGAAGTTACTAGCGCAGGGCTTCGCCTAAGCACTGCGACGATATGACCGAGGTGTTAAACTGTGGAGGGGGGCACCGCACACGGCTAAGATATTGTCTGTTGTGCTTTGGGGTGACCCCTTCCCCCGTATATAAAGGAGGAGGGGAGGAGGCCGGCCACAAGGGGCGCGCCAAGGGAGGGGGGAGTCCTACTAGGACTCCACTCCTAGTAGGATTGGGCCCCCCTCTTTTTTTCCTTCTTATGGAGGTGGAAAGGGGGAAGGAGAGGGAGTAGGAGAAGGAAAGGGGGTGGCGCCCCCTTTCCCTAGTCCAATTCGGCCTCCTCCCTTGTCGGGGCGCACCACCCCTTGTGGGCTGGTTAGCCTCCCTCCCATGGCCCATATGGCCCATATCTTCCACCGGGGGGTTCCGATAACCCCTCCGGTACTCCGGTTTGTACCCGATACACTCCGGAACCCTTCCTGTGTCCGAATACCACCTTCCAATATATCAATCTTTACCTTTTGACCATTTTGAGACTCCTCATGTCCATGATCTCATCCGAGACTCCGAAAAACCTTCGTCACTGATGTCTACCACACAACCTTCTTCTTGTAGACGTTGTTGGGCCCCCAAGTGCAGAGGTTTGTAGGACAATAGCAAATTTCCCTCAAGTGGATGACCTAAGGTTATCAATCCATGGGAGGCATAGGATGAAGATGGTCTCTCTCAAACAACCCTGCAACCAAATAACAAAGAGTCTCTTGTGTCCCCAACACACCCAATACAATGGTAAATTGTATAGGTGCACTAGTTCGGCGAAGAGATGGTGATACAAGTGCAATATGGATGGTAGATATGGGTAATTGTAATATGAAATTATAAAAATAGCAAGGTAGCAAGCGATAAATGTGAGCGTAAACGGTATTGCAATGGTAGGAAACAAGGCCTAGGGTTCATACTTTCACAAGTGCAAGTTCTCTCAACAATAATAACATAACTGGATCATATAACTATCCCTCAACATGCAACAAAGAGTCACTCCAAAACCACTAATAGCGGAGAACAAACAAAGAGATTATGGTAGGGTAGGAAACCACCTCGAAGTTATCCTTTCTGTTCTATCTATTCAAGAGTCCGTAGTAAAATAACACGAAGCTATTCTTTCCATTCGATCTATCATAGAGTTCGTACTAGAATAACACCTTAAGACACAAATCAACCAAAACCCTAATGTCACCTAGATACTCCATTGTCACCTCAAGTATCCATGGGCATGATTATACGATATGCATCACACAATCTCAGATTCATCTATTCGACCAACACAAAGTACTTCAAAGAGTGCCCCGAAGTTTCTACTGGAGAGTCAAGACGGAAACGTGTGCCAACCCTTATGCATAGATTCCCAAGGTCACGGAACCCGCAAGTTGATCACCAAAACATACATCAAGTAGATCACGTGAATATCCCATTGTCACCATAGATAAGCACGACAAGACATACATCAAGTGTTCTCAAATCCTTAAAGACTCAATCCGATAAGATAACTTCAAAGGGAAAACTCAATCCATTACAAGAGAGTAGAGGGGAGAAACATCATAAGATCTGGCTATAATAGCAAAGCTCGCGATACATCAAGATCGTATCACCTCAAGAACACGAGAGAGAGAGAGAGAGAGAGAGAGAGAGAGAGATCAAACACATAGCTACTGGTACATACCCTCAGCCCCGAGGGTGAACTACTCCCTCCTCGTTATGGAGAGCACCGGGATGATGAAGATGGCCACCGGTGAGGGATTCCCCCTCCGGCAGGGTGCCAGAACGGGCTCCCGAGAGGTTTTTGGTGGCTACAGAGGCTTGCGGCGGCGGAACTCCTGATCTATTGTGTTTTCCGATGTTTTTAGGGTATATGGACATATATAGGCGAAAGATGTCGATCAGGGGAGCCACGAGGGGCCCACGAGGGTGGGGGCGCGCCCAGGGGGTAGGGCGCACCTCCCTGCCTTGTGGTTTCCTCATTGCTTCCCTTACGTGCACTCCAAGTCTCCTGGATTGCTTCCATTCCAAAAATAACTCTCCCGAAGGTTTCATTCTGTTTGGACTCCGTTTGATATTCCTTTTCTTCAAAACACTGAAATAGGCAAGAAAACAACAATTTGGGCTGGGCCTCCGGTTAATACGTTAGTCACAAAAATAGTATAAAAGTGTATAACAAAGCCCATAAACATCCAAAACAGATAATATAATAGCATGAATGCTTCATAAATTATAGATATGTTGGAGACGTATCAGCATCCCCAAGCTTAATTCCAGCTTGTCCTTGAGTAGGTAAATGATAAAAGAAATAATTTATGAAGTGTGAATGCTAGCAGGTGCATAAGTTTGATCAATGATAATTTCAATCACCTTTTCTAGCATCATTATATGTCATAACAGTAGCTCATCTCATAAAACTTCTCATGATCAAGCGATAAGCTATTCAAATGTTAAAGCATAGACCATAAACTTTCTTGAAAACTAGCAAACTACGTTCTCAGTCATCAAACAATTGCAATTCATCTTATTTTCAGGAAGGCTCTATGTAAGAGCTTTGATTTAGCAAATCCCACATACTCAACTATCATATAGTCTTCCATGATTGCTACCACTCAAAGCATATTTTTAGAACAAATAGCATCGATCGAACACAGAGAAAGATAGGGGCTTAATGTTTCGCCTCCCAACTTACTTATCATACAGATAATTGTCGACAATAATAATTCATGATCAAATATATTTGAATGGCCATATATGCTTAGATCTTTCCCCATCACATAATGCTTGCCAACTAAAGAGTAGGTTGGAATGAGAAGGAATACTACTGACTCTTGCATAAAAGTAAAAGATAGGCCCTTCACAGAGGGAAGTAGGGATTTGCAGAGGTGCCAGAGCTCGATTTTGAAATAGAGATAAATAATTTTGAGAGGTATGCTTTCATTGTCAACATAAAAACCAAGAGTTCCCAATATCTCCCATACTACATACATTATAGGCGGTTCCCAAACAGAATGGTAAAGTTTTTACTCCCCCTCCACCAACAATCATCAATCCATGGCTTGCCCGAAACAGCGGGTGCCTCCAACTAATATCAATCCTGGGGGAGTTTTGTTTGCAATTATTTTGATTTGATTTTGATCTTTTGATCATGGGACTGGGCATCCCAGTTACTAGCCATTTTTCTCGTGAATGATGGGCGGAGTCCACTCATCGTGAGAATAACCCACCTAGCATGGAAGATACTGACAGCCCCTAGTCGCTACATGAGCGATTCTGGCATACAAAACATATTATTTTTGAAGGTTTAGAGTTTGGCACATGCAAATTTACTTAGAACGGTAGGTAAATACCGCATATAGGTAGGTATGGTGGACACTCATGGAAGAAACTTGGTTTAAGGGATTTGGATGCACAAGCAGTATTCCCGCTTAGTACAGATATTTTGGCTAGCAAAGGATTCTAAATAGCAAGCACCACATGTTGGAGGATCTATAACAATATAACTTCTATACAAATATACCCAAGCATAACTCATTACGTTGTCTTCCTTGTCCAATTTCAACTAATTTTCTCAGGTTTGAAAATAATTAATGGGGCTCACAATCATAGAAGATGTCTAAGATAGTATATTTATATGTGAAATCTCTCTTCCTTCAATATTCTTTCATGAATTGTTCAAATGACCAATAAATTTACCACCTCTACTTCTTACAAGTGAAGTTATTATTCCCCAAGGGATAAGCATATGAAACATGTATAATTTTAGATTTATGATATTCAAATCATTCAACCATTTACTCATAGGATATAAGTGAAGCACACGAGTAAATGACAAACTACTCCAAAAAGATATAAGTGAAGATCAATGAGTAATTAAATAATTATGTAGCTCATGTGAAGACTCTCTCTCATTTAAGAATTTCAGATCTTGGTATTTTATTCAAACAGCAAGCAAAATAAAATAAAATGGCATTGCAAGTATAGCACAACTCATGTGAAGAAGCAAAAACTTAGGTTCAACCGATACATGAAGCTCGGAGCAGATTCAACTTCAACCTACTTTTCACTCATACCTTAATCCATTCGGGGGCTACTGATGAGGATACAGACCTGGGGTAGGGTCATAGGCCTGACCTATACGTCCTACCCAAGGTCACTACCCAAGAAGGCAAGAAGGTAAAGAGACTCCATGAGACCCCCGGTCAAAGGTATCGAGTGCAATCCACTCGACATCATGTCACTCGGGAGTTTCCCAACCTGCTGTCACTCAACCAACAAGAGAATCACTCGATCTTCCAAAGACCAGGAGTCGCTCAGCGTGCAATGGACACGCATTCACTCCGTAGTCTTTAAGGTCATTAATAGCACTTAAGGCTGGTGTTACCAGTAACGCCACCACTTTATGTACATTAACTCCCTTGTAATGGAGGGCGGGAGAGGTCCTGGCGAACTCTATATAAGCCACCCTCCTCCTCTGGCACAAGGGTTCGCACCCACTGTATATCACACGCATAATCCAATCAACCGCCTCCGAGCACCGAGACGTAGGGCTGTTACTTCCACCATGAAGGACCTGAACTCGTAAATCTTGTGTGTACACCTTCACCATAGCTGAGATCTTGCCTCTCCATACCTACCCCCCTTTCTACTGTCAGTCTTAGAACCACGACAGTTGGTGCCCACCTTGGGGCAGGTGTCTTAGCGACTTATTAGTGAAGTTGCAAGTTTTTCCGATCATCATCATGGTTTCCGGCGGCGAGTTGGCTGAGGGCCGTGAGATCCGTCTCGGCGCGCTCGTTTTCGTCGCCGATGACTCGGCGTGGCTTCAGGAAGCTCCGCTCGACGTTGAGGCGCTCCCCGTCCGAGGGGTGACACACTTTCGCGCGTGCGTTCGTGGCGTCCTTCTTCGGCAGCCGTCGACCCAGTATCAGCCGGCTCCGATGGTATCTTCCCTCCCCGCTGTTCGCCGCCGCAAGCGATCCGGTTGATCGCGGCTCCAGCGGTGGGTGAAGCACGTGGTGGATCGACGATCGGTCACCCATCAAGTCGCAGCAATCGAGCCCGATGAAACCCTCCACGGCCTGTTCGATCTGTCGACTGGCTCCGCGGAGACCGCATCCGAATGCGATAGCAGCAACCCTGCAGCAGAAGTCTTGATGGTCGACGGACCCCACAGTCCGCCTGGTTTTCGCCGTGAGGACGGCGAAGACAGAGACGGCGATCCGTCGCGTGTCCACAAGGAATACTGACCCGAACCCCTCTCTTTGCAGCAGAGAGAAGAACTTCGTCGCCGCAACATGGATGCACTCCACACGCCCATTGTTGGAGAAACCCCTGAGGCTCGGGCCTTGGAGGAGGTGCGCCTAGCCAATTTGGCTAAGAGCACTCGACTGGATAACCTTCAGCACACTGTCGACGAGCGCGCTCAGGAGCGGATCCATGAGTCCAATCGATGACAGCTTTTTTCGCCTCCACCTAAGGTATACCGTACTCCGATTTAGAACCTTGCAGCTGCGGCCCGAATAGCAGAGTCGATTCACCCTTCCCAGTCGGAGGCTGGCAGAGGGCTGATGCAGATCCGGGCCTTGCTCCGGGCAGCGGGGGAGCAGAACACTGCAGTGTCTCAGTCACGGAATAGGATTCACAGCAGATCCGTAGTAGCGGATACGGTCCAGTCGGCCCATAGCCCGAGATCACCCCCGCGGCGTGAAGGCCGTGGACAGTATAATCGTCAGTTCGACCGCGACAATCGTCATCGAGTGCCTACGACTCCTCCGAGGAGTGCGTCGTACGGGCCTCGGCGGAACGATGACAGACGTCATCAGAGTGGCGAGCGCAGGGCTCTGGTCGACCCAAGAGAGCCAGGCTTCAATGCGAGATCCATTCTCGTTCAAGGCTTGGTCGACCGAAACAGAGCGCATAGAGAAGATTTTGGCAGAGATCGTCCGAGTGGCAGCAGGTTGCATGTTTCGGGCCCAGAGTGTTTCAGCAGAGCCATCAGGGCAGCAATAATTCCTCCCAACTTCAGGTTGGCAACCGGAGTTAGTAAGTTCACTGGAGAATCCAAACCCGAAACCTGGCTTGAGGATTACCGAGTGGCTGTGTAGATTGGAGGCGGAAACGATGAGATAGCGATGAAGCATCTCCCCCTTATGTTGGAAGGGTCGGCCCGAGCGTGGTTGACTCAGTTGGCTCCAGGAAGTATACACAGTTGGGAGGAGTTAGCTTGAGTGTTCATAACATCTTTTGAGGGCACGTGCAAGCGACCAGAAGGGTTGCCCGAGTTGCAGCATTGTGTGCAGAAGCCGAATGAGACTTTGAGGGAATTCATTCAGAGGTGGACCACTTTGCATCACACTGTTGAGAATGTATCAAAGCATCAGGCAGTGTGCACTTTCAAGGAAGGCGTCAAGTACCCAGAGTTAGTTCTGAAATTTGGTCAGACTGGAGATATGACTCTGACCCGGATGATGGAAATAGCCACCCGGTACGCTAACGGAGAACAAGAGGATCGACTCCGTAGCGGGAAGAGTAAACTAGTCGGCCAAGAGGCCGGTGGGGGTGGCTCCAATCGGAAACAGAAGCACAAAGCCAAGCTAGCGGCACCCGGCGACATTGCAGCAGTGGCTCAAGGAAAGTTTAAGGGAAAACCTAAGGGGCCCTGGCCCCGTAAGAAGGTAAAGGATCAAGCAGGAAATGATGTGCTGGATTTGTCGTGTCACATCCACACGAATAAAGATGAAGAAGGTACTCTGATTTACCCAAAGCATACCACTCGACAATGTCGACTCCTGATCCAACAGTTCCGAGAGAAACAACCCCATGAGAAGGAGAAAGAGTCGGACAGAGATGAGGACGAAGAAGAAGATGATGGTTATCCCAAAGTCAATTCCACTCTCATGATTTTTGCTGATGTTGAGAGCAAGAGTCGGTTGAAGGTTATCAACAGAGAGGTGAATATGGTTGCTCCAGCGACGACGACCACGTACTTGAAATGGTCCCAGACCGCCATCACATTCAACCAGTCAGACCATCCTGCTCGTGTAGCCACCCCCGGGAGGCAAGCACTGGTGGTCGACCTAGTGGTCAGTGGCACTCGACTGACTAAAGTGCTAATGAATGGTGGTAGCAGTCTGAATATCCTGTATGCTGAAACCTTGAAGGGGATGGGCATCCCAATGTCCAAGCTTAGTGAGAGCAATATGAGCTTCCATGGTGTTATCCCCGGAAATAAAGCCGAATCACTCGGCCAGATCACTGTCGACGTGGTTTTCGGTGATTCTAAGCATTACCGTAAAGAAAAGTTGACATTTGAAGTTGTGGATTTCCAGAGTGCTTATCATGCCATTCTAGGGAGGCCTGCATACGCACGTTTCATGGATCGGCCGTGTTATGTGTACCTCAAGCTGAAGATGCCTGGCCCGAAAGGTGTGATCACAGTCACTGGCAATTGGCAGAAGGCAGAGGAATGTTTCCAGAAAGGTTCCAAAATCGCCGATGCACAGATGGCAGCGGTTGAATTCCAAGAGTATCAGAAGAGTGCAGATCCGAGTGATTTGCTCCGAGCCAAGAAGCTTGCTACAGACTCTGCATTTCAGTCGACCGGTGAAATGAAGCCGATTCATATTCACCCGACTGATCCCAATGCTGCACCGACTCATATATCAACAACACTCGATAGCAAATAGGAAGAAGCGCTCATCCAGTTCCTCCGTGAGAACTGGTACATCTTCGCATGGAAACCATCTGACATTCCAGGTGTACCCAGGGAACTGGCTGAGCATCGTTTGTGTGTCGACCCCAAGGTAAAACCCATCAAAGAGCATCTTCGGCGGTCCGCCGTGCAGGAGAGGAAAGTGATTGGCGAAGAAGTGGCTCGGCTGCTAGCAGCAGAGTTCATCCGATAGATCTACCACTCCGAGTGGCTTGCCAATGTCGTCATGGTCCCCAAGAAGGACGATTCACTTCGTATGTGCATTGATTTCAAGCATATCAATCGGGCCTGCCCGAAAGATCACTTCCCTCTCCCCCATATCGATCAAATTGTTGACTCGACTGCGGGGTGTGAGCGCTTGTCTTTTCTAGATGCATATTTCGGGTATCATCAGATCCTTCTACATGGCCCCGATGAAATAAAAACAGCCTTCATCACCCCATTCGGCTGCTTTTCCTATGTCACCATGCCATTCGGTCTTAAAAATGCCGGAGACACATTCATGAGAAAGATCTAGAAGTGCCTGCTCACCCAAATCAGTCGGAATGTGGAGGCGTACATGGATGACATCATGGTCAAGTCTCGCAAAGGTTCCGACCTATTGACTGACCTCGCAGAAACATTTGCCAGCCTAAGAAGGTACGATATCAAGCTTAATCCATCAAAGTGCACATTTGGAGTTCCAGGAGGAAAGTTGCTCGGTTTTCTCGTTTCCGAACGAGGGATCGACGCCAATCCAGAAAAAGTTGATACCATTCTCCGAATGAAACGCCCCGTGCGAGTGCATGACGTTCAGAAGCTGACTTGTTGTTTGGCCGCGTTGAGTCGATTCATTTCTCATCTCGGTGAAAAGGCCTTGCCTCTTTACCGACTGATGAAGAAATCTGATAAGTTCGAGTGGACTGAGGAAGATGATGCAGCGTTTGCAGACCTCAAAGCCCTGCTTTCCACCCAGCCGGTGCTCGCTGCGCCAATCAGCAAAGAGCCTTTACTGCTTTACATTGCAGCCATTGGACATGTTGTCAGTACAGTACTCACGGTCGAGCGAGAAGAAGAAGGAAAAGCTTACAAGGTTCAACGCCCAGTTTATTATCTCTTTGAAGTTTTGACTCCATCCAAGCAACAATATCCACATTATCGGAAGCTTGTCTATGGAATATACATGACCATGAAGAAGGTTGCGCATTATTTATCTGATCACTCCATTACTGTCGTCAGCGACGCGCCACTATCTGAAATTCTGAATAACAGAGATGCAACTGGTCGAGTGAAAAAATGGGCGATTGAACTCCTTCCATTGGATATCAAGTTTGAGGCAAAGAAGGCTATCAAGTCCCAAGCAATTGCAGATGTCCTTGCCGAGAGGACTGAGCAGCAATTGCCGACTCAAGTTCACTCGGAGCATTGGACTATGTTCTTTGATGGCTCCAAGATGCTGAATGGTTCAGGCGGTGGAGTAGTATTGGTATCCCCCCGTGGAGACAAGCTTAGTTATGTTCTCCAGATTCATTTTGATTCCTCCAATAATGAAGCCGAATATGAAGCACTTTTATACGGGTTGTGTATGGCCATTTCACTTGGCGTCCGTCGCCTTATGTTTTACGGCGACTCAGATTTGGTGGTAAATCAAGTGATGAAGGAATGGATGTCAGGAGTCCAGCCATGACTGGTTACTGCAATGCAGTGAGAAAGCTGGAGAAGAAGTTTGAAGGTTTGGAGCTTCACCATATACCCCGACTGAAAAATCAAGCTGCAGATGAGTTGGCAAAGATAGGTTCAAAGAGAGAGGCCATTCCCCGAAATGTGTTTTTGGAACATATTCATTCACCTTCAGTTCAGGAAGATCCTTTCACCGAAGAATCACCACAGCCCAAGAGTGCCACGGATCCGACTGAAGTCAAAATCCCAGCCGTGGTCGACTTAGTCATGGAGGTTTTGGTCATCACTCCCGACTGGACAGTGCCGTACATTGCATACATTCTTAGGAAAGAACTTCCATAGGATGAAGAAGAGGCTCGACAGATCGTCCAATGGTCTAAAGCCTTTACTGTGATAAAAGGTCAGTTGTTCAGAGAAAGTGTAACTGGAGTTTGCCAGAAGTGCATCATGCCAAAAGAAGGCCGAATGATCCTCAATGATATTCACTCGGGGACCTGTGGTCACCATGCATCCTCTCGGACCATCGTGGCCAAAGCATACCGAGCCAGATTTTACTGGCCACGTGCCAATGAGATGGCAAAAGAAATAGTGGACAAGTGTGAAGGCTGTCAGTTTTACTCCAACATGTCCCATAAACCTGCATCAGCTCTGAAGACTATCCCACTCGTCTAGCCTTTTGCTGTTTGGGGATTGGACATGATTAGACCCCTGAGGACTGGCAGGAGCGGATTTACCCACGTGCGAGTAGCAGTCGACAAGTTTACCAAGTGGATTGAAGCTAAGCCTGATACGTCTCCAACGTATCTACTTTTCCAAACACTTTTTCCCTTGTTTTGGACTCTAACTTGCATGATTTGAATGAAACTAACCCGGACTGACATTGTTTTCAGCAGAACTGCCATGATGTTGTTTTATGTGTAGAAAAGAAAAGTTCTTGGAATGTCTTGAAAATCCACGGAGACACTTTTTGGAATTAATAAGAATTTCTGGGCGAAAGAAATACGCCAGGGGGCCTAGGGCCTGTCCACGAGACAGCCCCCCGTAGGGCGCGCCCCCTATCTCGTGGGCCCCCTGGACCTCCACCGACCTCAACTCCAACTCCATATATTCACGTTCGGGGAGAAAAAATTAGGGAGAAAGATTCGTCACGTTTTACGTCACGGAGCCGCCGCCAAGCCCTTGGGAGGACTAATCTGGAGTCCGTTCGGGGCTCCAGAGAGGGGGATTCATCGCCGTCGTCATCATCAACCATCCTCCATCACCAATTTCATGATGCTCACCACCGTGCGTGAGTAATTCCATCATAGGCTTGCTGGACGGTGATGGGTTGGATGAGATTTATCATGTAATCAAGTTAGTTTTGTTAAGGTTTGATCCCTAGTATCCACTATGTTCTGAGATTGATGTTGCTATGACTTTGCTATGCTTAATGCTTGTCACTAGGGCCCGAGTGCCATGATTTCAGATCTGAACCTATTATGTTTTCATGAATATATGTGTGTTCTTGATCCTATCTTGCAAGTCCATTGTCACCTATTATGTGTTATGATCCGACAACCCCGAAGTGACAATAGTCGGGATACTTCTCGGTGATGACCGTAGTTTGCCGAGTTCATGTATTCACTATGTGCTAATGCTTTGTTCTGGTTCTCTATTAAAAGGAGGCCTTAATATCCCTTAGTTTCCGCTAGGACCCTGCTGCGACGGGAGGGTAGGACAAAAGATGTCATGCAAGTTCTTTTCCATAAGCACGTATGACTATTTACAGAATACATGCCTACATTACATTGATGAATTGGAGCTAGTTCTGTGTCACCCTAGGTTATAGCTATTACATGAGGAATCACATCCGGCATAATTATCCATCACTGATCCATTGCCTACGAGCTTTTCACATATTGTTCTTCGCTTATTTACTTTTCCGTTGCTACTGTTACAACTACTACAAAAACCCCAAAACTATTATCTTTACGTTTGCCACCGTTACCTTTATTATCATACTACTTTGCTACTAAATACTTTGCCGCAGATACTAAGTTATCCAGGTGTGGTTGAATTGACAACTCAACTGCTAATACTCAAGAATATTATTTGGCTCCCCTTGTGTCAAAAATTTGGGTTGAATACTTTACCCTCGAAAGCTGTTGCGATCCCCTACACTTGTGGGTTATCAAGACTAATTTCTGGCGCCGTTGCCGGGGAGTATAGCTCTATTCTCTGAGTCACTTGGGATTTATATCTGTTGATCACTATGAAGAATTTGAAAGACGACAGAACTACAATTTTGCCCTCAACTACGAGGTGAGGTAAGGAACTGCCATCTAGCTCTGCACTAGATTCTCCTTCCGTTATTAGTAAGCTTGCGACACCTAAACCTACTACTGCTATGAATTTTGATATGTCTCATGTTATTGATGATGCCACTTCTGCTATGCATGATGAAACTACTTCTGTGCGTGATACTACTTTGCCATTAGGTGATTTCTTGATGTACAACTTGCTAGAGTTAGAGGGAATGAAATTACTGAAGATCCTATTACTGATGATAGTGATGATGAAGGTTCTCCCAATGATTATGTATTGCCTGTTGTTCCTAAGGGTTATGTTATGAATGAAGAAGCTGCTAGGGAAATATTTTCTTGCAATGATAGATATGATCTTAAAAAATTATTAGCTAAATGGAAGCAGCTGTCTCTTAATGCTAGAATGAAACCCGGTCCTGCTTTTGCTACTTCACCTATCTGTGTTATTGATAAGGATTATGAATTCTCTGTTGATCCTGAGATTATTACTTTAGTTGAATCTGATCCTTTTTATGGCCTTGAATCTGAAATTGTTGTGGCACATCTTACCAAGTTGAATGATATATCCACCCTGTTTACTCATGATGAGAAGTCTCGCTATTATTATATCCTTAAGATATTTCCGTTCTCGTTAAAGGGTGATGCTAAGACTTGGTATAATTCTCTTGCTCCTGGTTGTGTGCGTAGTCCCCAGGATATGATTTATTACTTCTCTGCTAAATATTTCCCTGCTCATAAGAAACAAGCTGCCTTGCGGGAAATATATAATTTTGTGCAAATGAAAGAAGAGAGTCTCCCACAAGCTTGGGGAGGCTTCTCCGGTTACTTAATGCTTTGCCTGATCATCCTCTCAAGAAAAATGAAATACTTGATATCTTTTATAATGGACTAACAGATGCTTCCAAGGACTACTTGGATAGTTGTGTTGGTTGTGTTTTCAGGAAAGAACGATCACGAAGCTGAATTACTATTGAATAATATGTTGACTAATGAAAATAATTGACTCTCCTTGAGCCAATTCTCAAGCAATTCTGAACCAATTGAGCCAACTCTTGAGCCTATTCCTAAACCCACTCAAGAAGAGAGGTGTTTTATTTCTCGATCTGAAGATATGCAGAGGCAAAGAAATCAATGAAAGAAAAAGGTATTAAAGCTGAAGATGTTAAGAATTTACCTCCTATTGAAGAAATACATGGTCTTAATATACCTTTGTTGATGAACCACATTGTCTTGATAACCCGACACGTAGTAAAGGTAAATTCTCTCTATAGATATGATAAAGTTGAAATCCCCTCTACTAAATTTCATAACCCATGCTTAGATGAATTTGATGACTTTATGGCTAGACAAGAAAGTTTTAATGCTTATGTTGGTAGAGAGTTAAAGAATAATGCTTTCGAGATAGGACGCGTGTGCGATAATATGGCTAGAGTTAAAGATGAACTCAAACTCGTTAGCAAATATGCTTCTATGGTTGCTACTCAAGCTGAGCAAGTACTTAAAGCTCAAAATGATTTGCTTGATAAATTAAATAATGACTTTTCTGTTAGAGTGGCTACTAGAACTGGTAGAATGACTCAGGAACCTTTGTATCCTGAAGGCCACCCTAGGAGAATTGAGCAAGATTCTCAGAGAAATAATTTAGAGGCACCTAGTTCTTCTAAAAAGAAGAAAAAGAAAAATGATTGGACTTTGCATGCTTCTAGTGAACCTACTGTAGACACACCTGGGAATCCTAATGATATTTCTATCTCTGATGCTGAAACTCAATCAGGTGATGAACATGAACCTAGTGATAATGTTAATGATAATGTTCATGTTGATGCTCAACCTAGCAAAAACAATGAAGTAGAGATTGAACCTGCTGTTGATCTTGATAACCCACAATCAAAGAATCAACGTTATGATAAGAGAGATTTTGTTGCAAGGAAGCACGGTAGAGAAAGAGAACCATGGGTTCAGAAACCCATGCCCTTTCCTCCTAAACCATCCAAGACAAAGGATGATGAGGATTTTGAGCGCTTTGCTGAAATGATTAGACCTATCTTCTTACATATGCGCTTAACTTATATGCTCAGAGTAAATCCTTATGCTAAGTATATGAAGGATATCATTACAAATAAAATAAAGATACCGGAAGCTAAAATTTCCACCATGCTTGCTAATTAAACTTTTAAGGGTGGAATACCAAAGAAACTTGGAGATCCGGGTGTACCAACTATACCATGCTCTATTAAAAGAAATTATGTTGGAACTGCTTTATGTGATCTCGGAGCCGGTGTTAGTGTTATGCCTCTCTCTTTATATCGTAGACTTGAATTGAATAATTTGACACCTACTGAAGTATCTTTGCAAATGGCCGATAAATCAACTGCTATACCTGTCGGTATTTGTGAGGATGTGCCTGTTGTGGTTGCAAATGTCACTATCTTAACGGACTTTGTTATTCTTGATATTCCCGTGGACGATAGTATGTCTATCATCCTTGGTAGACCTTTTCTTAACACTGCGGGGGCTGTTATTGATTGCAACAAAGGCAATGTCACTTTTCATGTTAATGGTAATGAGCACATGGTACACTTTCCGAGGAAACAATCTCAAGTTCATAGCATCAATTCTATTGGAAAAGCTCCAACTATTATTATTGGAGGTTTTGAATTTGCTCTCCCTATAGTCAAGAAAAAGTATGATATTCTTATTGTTGGGGATTTTCATATCCCTGTTGAGATAACTTAGTGTTATTCGAAATTTCTCCGGTTCCGTGTTATTCGGAATGAGTTTGTTAACAAGACTTGATCAACCTTGTTAGTGGATTCATTTTGATGATCACGAGATGGATGAAACTAGAAGGCACAACCTTCTGTACCCTCTTTTTACTTTTTGGTATTTAGAATAGATAAAGCAAAAATAGTATTATCTGTCTGTTTTCTGAATTATCCGTGCATTAAAAAAATAGTCTGAAAATAAAAGTGCTCCAAATGCCCTGCAAATTTAGTATGATTTTTTATGGAATATTTGAGGGTTTTAGGCACTGAAATCACTGCAGGAGGGGCAAGCACTAGGCCACGAGAGTGGAGACCCCCCCCTATAGGGCGCGCCCCCTGTCTCGTGGGCCCCTGCTGGCCTCCCTCCACTTATGCCAGCACCCACACACTTCATCTTCTACCCAAAAAAATCCCCATCCAGCTCAAGCACGAGTTCTAGCTCGTTTTGCTGCGATTTTCGATCTCCTTGCTCAAAGCTCCATTCACAAAACTGCTTTGGGAGATTGTTGCTTGGTATGTGACTCCTCCATTGGTCCAATTAGTTTTTGTTCTAGTGCTTTATTCATTGCAAATTTTTGCTGCATAGGTGACCATGTCTTGAGCTTGCATGTTAAATTTATGAGGTCCCAAGCAATTCCAATGTATGATATAGGCTCTAGGCACTTGTAGGAGTAGTTGCTATCAATCTTGTTTAGTTTTATGCACTTTTATTTTGAAGTTACTAAAATTTTAGAATTTTTCAGAAAATGTTAAGGAGGTTTTTGAAGGGCTCTTCTAGCCAAAGCTCTCATAAAAAACAAGCCAAAGAGAAGGAAAAAGCCAAGTATAATCTTCCTCGCTTAGTGGAAGTACGGTCATGTGAATGGCCATGTGAGGATTTCTTGAAAGAAGCTAGAATTCATGGAGATTTTTATTCTTTGATCAAGACTGCAGGCCTCACCGGTTTCATCGATGACCGAATCGATCAGTATCTCTTACTCACCAATACTTTGGTGCAAAACTTTTATTATTATCCTAAGAAGTCACCGCCTGTAGTATCATTTCATTTATATGATGAATTCAAAGAAATGTCTTTACGTAATTTTTGGGCGATATGTAGGATACCTCATGAGGGAGAATTAGAGGAACCCCATCGTGAAGATGTGGATGGCTTTGTTAAAACTATCGTTGTAGAGGAGCCGAAGGAGGGTTCTGAGGCAAAAGTCTCTAGCATGCACTTTCCTGTTTTATGCTACTTTGCCATATTTGCTAGTAGATGCTTGATTGGTCGTGGAAATAGTGGAAACTTGAGCGTTCCTGATATTATCATTCTTTAACATGCCTTGCTTGGAGACAATACTTTTAGTATGGGCGCCGTCGTTGCTAAACGGCTAGCCCTGAATCGTACAAAAGGCCCCATATTTGGAGGTATATATGCTGCACGTCTTGCTAGACATTTTCAGATACCCATTAGGCACCATGCGAAAGAGGAGACAAAATTGCCTCCTCACATTTTAGATTACAAGAGCATGGTAGCACACAAGTTTATTGTTGACAACGAAGAGAAGATGCTCTTGTATAAACTTAGACTTAATAAGAAACACGTTGAGATTATTATTTTGCCTGCGCCTATGCTGTTTGATTTGCTTGCAGAAAATTTTCTTATCACGACGGAAGTAGTGAACAATCATCAAGCTCAAGCTTTTACTCCAGAATCCGAACCTGAGCCAGAACCTGAACTGGACCCTTATCGTGCTTCATCTGTCCAGTGGGATCCGGAGATGACCAGCCAGTGGTATCCTGATTACACCTCACAGTACACCGTGGAGAGTAGCAGCGGTCCTTGGTATTAAACCAACTTAGGCCAAAAGCCTAAGCTTGGGGGAGTACGTATTTCTCACCGACTTTACATTCATGTTCACACACTAGTTGTCGGTGCTCATACTCTTTCATTGTATTATCCATGGTATGTAAATTTTCTTTTTTTGCTTTCTTCTTGTGTGTTTGATAACCTTTAAGAAAAAACCAAAAACAAATTAGTTAGTTTAATTTCCATGCTTGTGGTAGAAATTAAAATGAAAACCCAAAATGATTTCTTGTTCTTCTTCTTACTTGTTGGGAGCTTTCCCGTGTAAATATTTTTATCTTCTTTTCTTTCCTTTGGGGGTCGAGAAGACTATATTGAAAATGCTTAGTGGCTCTCATATGCATGATTGTTTATTTAACTTAGAGCCCACATTATCTTGTCTTCTCTCTTGAATTGAATGCTTGCAGATTCTAGCTTAATCCAATGCACGTGCACTCTTCTTATTATACACATCGTTCGGTCGTGCAAGTGAAAGGCAATAATGACGATTTATGATGGACTTATTGAGATGAGAAAGACTGGTATGAACTCGACCTCTCTTGTTTTTGTAAATATGATGAGTTCATCGTTTCTGATTCAGCTGTTATGAGGTAAACATATTTGCAATGACATTTAGAGATTATAGTTGCTTATGCCATGCTTGATTAGCTATGAGTTATAATGGTTTGCCTTGCGTGCCAACATGCTATTTGAATGATTATGATGTGGTATGATGGGATGGTATCCTCCTTTGAATGAATTGAGTGACTCGACTTGGCACATGTTCACACATGTAGTTGAATCAAATCAACATAGCCTTCACGATATTTATGTTCATGGTGGATTATATCCTACTCATGCTTGTACTCGGTGTAAATTAATTTTAATGCATGTTTACAACTGTTGTCGCTCTCTCAGTTGGTCGCTTCCCAGTCTTTTGCTAGCCTTCACCTGTACTAAGCGGGAATACTGCATGTGCATCCAAACTCCATAAACCCCAAAGTTGTTCCATATGAGTCCACTATACATTCCTATATGCGGTATTTACCTGTCGTTCCAAGTAAATTTGTATGTGCCAAACTCCAAACCTTCAAATGAAATTCTGTTTTGTATGCTTGAGCAGCTCATGTTTCAACTAGGGCTGCCTATATCTTCCATGCTAGGTGGGTTATTCTCAAGAGGAGTAGACTCCTCTCCTCATTCTCGAGAAAGGGCCGGTAACCGGGATGCCCAGTCCCATGATCCAAAAAGATCAAAGTAAATCAAAATAATTAAACAAAACTCCCCCAGGGCTGTTGTTAGTTGGAGGCACTCGTTGTTTCGAGCAAGCCATGGATTGATGCTTGTTGGTGGTTGGGGGAGTATAAACCTTTACCATTCTGTTTGGGAACTACCTATAATGCATGTAGTATGGAAGATACAGCCATCTCATAGTTGTTGCGTTGACAGTGAAAGTATGCCACTCAAAATGTTATTCAATCTCTACTTTAAAATCGAGCTCTGGCACCTCTACAAATCCCTGCTTCCCTCTGCGAAGGGCCTATCTATTTACTTTTATGTTGAGTCATCACCCTTCTTATTAAAAGCACTCGCTGGAGAGCACACTGTCATTTGCATTCATTATTATTGGTTTATATTGGATATGACTTGACTGGATCTCTTTTACCATGAATTACTATGTTTAGTCAGTCCTTGATCTTTAAAGGTGCTCTGCATTTATGTTTTGAGGTCTCAGAAAGGGCTAGCGAGATACCATTTTGTTATATCATGTTATAATTATTTTGAGAAAGTGTTGTCATCTGAGTTTTATTATTATGGCTCGCTAGTTGATTATGCTATTGATATGAGTAATTGTGAGACCTAAGTGTTATTGTGAGTATGGTTAGTTCATAATATTTGTTGAAACTTGAATGCTGGCTTTTCATGTTTACAACAACAAGAGCAAACAGAGTTTGTAAAAGTTTTTCCTTATCACTTTCAGTTTATCAACTGAATTGCTTGAGGACAAGCAAAGGTTTAAGCTTTGGGGAGTTGATACGTTTCCAACGTATCTACTTTTCCAAACACGTTTGCCCTTGTTTTGGACTCCAACTTGCATGATTTGAATGAAACTAACCCAGACTAACGTTGTTTTCAGCAGAACTGCCATGATGTTGTTTTATATGTAGAAAAGAAAAGTTCTTAGACTGTCTTGAAAATCCACGGAGGCACTTTTTGGAATTAATAAGAATTTCTGGGCGAAAGAAATACACCATGGGGCCCAGGGCCTATCCACGAGACAAGGCCCCCCCCTTGTAGGGCGCGCCCCCTATCTCGTGGGCCCCCTGGACCTCCACCAACCTCAACTCCAACTCCATATATTCACGTTCGGGGAGAAAAAATCAGGGAGAAAGTTACATCGCGTTTTACGACACGGAGCCGCCGCCAAGCCCTAATCTCTCTCGGGAGGGCTGATCTGGAGTCCGTTCGGGGCTCAGGAGAGGGGGATTCGTCGCCGTCGTCATCATCAACCATCCTCCATCACCAATTTCATGATGCTCACCGCCGTGTGTGAGTAATTCCATCATAGGCTTGCTGGATGGTGATGGGTTGGATGAGATATATCATGTAATCAAGTTAGTTTGTTAGGGTTTGATCCCTAGCATCCACTATGTTCTGAGATTGATGTAGCTATGACTTTGCTATGCTTAATGCTTGTCACTAGGGCCCGAGTGCCATGATTTCATATCTGAACCTATTATGTTTTCATGAATATATGTGTGTTCTTGATCCTATCTTGCAAGTCTATAGTCACCTATTATGTGTTATGATCCGACAACCCCGAAGTGACAATAATCGGGATACTTCTCGGTGATGACCGTAGTTTGAGGAGTTCTTGTACTCACTATGTGCTAATGCTTTGTTCTGGTTCTCTATTAAAAGGAGGCCTTAATATCCCTTAGTTTCGCTAGGACCCCGCTGCCACGGGAGGGTAGGACAAAAGATGCCATGACAAAAGATGTCATGCAAGTTCTTTTCCATAAGCACGTATGACTATTTTGTAACACCCCGGATCCGATGCGCCAGGTGTCCGCCAGTTATTCGCCGTCGTTGCCATGTCATGTGCTTGCGTGTTGCACTTTGCCATGTCATCATTTGCATTTTATCATGTCATCATGTGCATTTCATTTTGCATACATGTTCGTCTCATGCATCCGAGCATTTTCCCCGTTGTCCGTTTTGCAATCCGGCGCTCTTATGTCCTCCGGCGTCTCCCTCTTCTCCCTTCTATTGTGTGGGTATTAAATTTTCTCGGAATGGCCCGAGGTTTGCCAAGCGGCCTATAGCACCGGTAGACCGCCTGTCAAGTTTCGTGCCATTTGGAGTCCGTTTGATACTCCAACGGTTAACCGGGTAACCGTAAAGCCCTCTTTTGTTGCAGCCCAACACCCTTTCCAAAGTGGCCCAAAACCCACCAAACTCCCCTCCATGCTCTCGGTCGTTCGATCACGATCGCGTGGCCGAAAACCGCTCCTCATTTGGACTCTCCTAGCTCCCTCTACCTATAAATATGTGCTCCTCCCAGATTTTTCGCGCAGTCCAAACCCTAGCCTCTTCCTCGCGCCGCACGACACGTCCGGTCCAAGCCCGACATGTCCGCAAGATCACCCCGCCAATGGGGTGCCGCCACGTCTCCTCCTCCGCCGCCTCGGCCTATCCCGATCGCCACTGTCCTCACTGTCCCACACGCCAGCGTAGCCGCCCGAGCCATGCCGCGGGCATGATGAGCGCCACTGTCGCCGCCGCCGCGCCCGCGCCCGCCGGCGTCGCCGCCGCCGCCCGGTGTGCTCCCCGCCGCCGCCCGCGTCGCCAGCTCCGCCGCCCGCCTTAGCCTTCCGCCCGCCCGCCTCCTCCTCTCCCTCCATGGAGGGCCGCCGCTTCAGCCGGATCTCCGCCGCCCGACGCGATCAAGGCGGTGGTCAGAGCCCACCGCCCCCAGCCCCCTGCAGGCGGCGCCGCCGCGCCTCCGCCCGGCGCCCGCCGCCGCCCGGCGCCCGCCTATCCTCCGAACCATCTCGGCGCCGCCCGGCCTCGCCGTCTGGATCCGGCGAGGGGCACCAGATCCGCGCCGACCTCCCGGCCACTTCCCCGTCCACTCCGGCCATCTCTCCTCCAACTTCGGCGAGATCCACCGCCGCATCGAAATCCGTGCAGAACCGAGGTTGACCCCGAAAATCACCAAGTCCTTTTTCTGTATATATTTTGAGGCATTTTCATCGCATCACATCTCCGCATCCGTAGCTCCGTTTTGCGCGTATAATATGTCAAATTGTTCGCCTCGACGAGTACATCATTTCGTTCCATTGCATCATTTTCATTTGAGTTCATCTTGATGCCCGAAATGCTGTTGGAAGAGGGCTTCAGATCGTTAGTTCCAGAATCTTATCAGCTCGAGCTCTTTTGTCATTTTTGCCATGATTTATGTGTGCATCCTATGAGTATGAGCTCTACATGAATGTTGGACTATGCCATGCCATCTTTCCAGGGGTGTTGACCATGTATTTTTGTGATGCTTGTAGTGAGTGCATTGAGCTTGTAAAGTAGGGTAGTTGCTGTTGCTGTTTTCCTGGCAGATTCTGATATATTTTGTTGCTATGTTAACATGCTTCTACTAATCATTTTATGCATAATCCGGAGATGCTCTATAAACATGTTTTGATATACATGTCATGATCTATCCATTCATAACCTTGGTTGCAATTATAGCCTGCTGGAACATGTTCATTTCTTGCTCCAAAGTTGCTTGAAAATGTTTCCTGACAGATTGTTTGCATGAGATTCAATTTTCACGAGGTCGTTGTAGTTGATCCGTGTATGCTATGACCTTGCTCTTGGCATGCTTAGCTTCATAAACATGCCTTCTTACTGTTGGTTGCCTTTCCATGCCATGTATTGCTCTGTAGTGAGTGTTTCGAGCTCACGAACATGCCTACTTATTGTTGTTTCTGCCATGTATGAATCTGTAATATAACTTGCCATGTTCACATGGGTGCCATCATATTTTCCGTGCCTTTTTGGCTTATGGTCAGTAAGGGACTATTGATATATGCTTTGAGTAGAATCATACCATGCCTTTTTTTGCCATGATAAGTTCCTGTAACATGTTGTTTGATAGCTCTAAACATTGCAACCTGATGTTATTTCTACTAAAGTCTGAAACTGTTATTACTTGCAATATCTCCCCATGTCTTTTGAGCATGTTCTAGTTGTTTCTGGAGATAGATCAGTGTTCATGTTTTGTTATGCTTTACGTGTACTTCATGCCCATGCCTTTTGTTATCATGTTGGAGTGCTGTAGCATGTTGTTTTGATGCTTGTAAGATGCCTAGTTGCTGTTTTGGACAGATTGTTGCTATGACTTGTATAGAGTGTATGTGTTGCACCGTTGCTCCGTTTTGAGTGTGATCTATATGAAACTTGCTTGATTTTGCATGTAGTTTCATATTATCATGTTGCATCCTTGTTTTGGTGTGTTTGCTTGATGTTTGGGTGCATTTTGCATCAATGCCATGTTTAACTTGATTTGCTCATATCTTCTAGCCCGTAGCTCCGAATCTAATGAACTTTATATGTAACTTGACTAGAATTTCATGTAGATTCTCTTGGTGCATCTTAACTTGCTGTTTAACAACTTCAACTTAATGTTTATTCAGTTCTGGACCAATTTCGAAATATGCATATGAGGACTTACCGGAATTGTTATATGTTGTTCCCGGCCTCATTTAAACTTGCCTTGATGTGTTGTTCTCGTTTGCATCATCTCTTGCCATGAGTAGCTTCATGTAGCTTGGTCATGCATCATGCTTGTTGTGCATCATGCCTTGTTCATGTGTGGTGTGTTTACCATGTTGTGTGCTTCTTCTTGTTAGTTCCTGCTTCGTTGCGATCGTGAGGATTCGCTCATCTACGTGTGGTTCGTCTTCGTGGTTTCATCTTCTTCATGGACTCGTTCTTCTTCCTTGCGGGATTTCGTGCAAGATGACCGCTACCCTGGATCTCACTACTATCATTGCTATGCTAGTTGCCTCGTTCTTTCGCTATGCTTTGTGCTACCTATTACTGCTTGTCCAGCCATCCCATATTGCCATGAACCCCTAACCTTTGACACCTTTCCTATGCAAACCGTTGTTTGGCTATGTTACCGCTTTTGCTCAGCCCTCTTATAGCGCTGCTAGCTGCGGTGAAGTTGAAGATTGCTCCATGGCGGACAGGATTTTGGTTGGGATATCACAATATCTCTTATATTATTAATGCATCTATATACTTGGTAAAGGGTGGAAGGCTCGGCCTTATGCCCGGTGTTTTGTTCCACTCTTGCCGCCCTAGTTTCCGCCATACCGTGTTATGTTCCCGGATTTTGCGCCCCTTACGCGGTCGGGTGATTTATGGGACCCCCCTGACAGTTCGCTTTGAATAAAACTTGTCCAGCAAGGCCCAACATTGCCTTTTACCATTTGCCTCACCACCACCTACTTTTCCCTTGGGAGTAGCTCTCTCGAGGGTCATCTTTTTATAGCCCCCCCCCCGGGCCAGTGCTTCTCTAAGCGTTGGTCCAAACTAGAGCACCGTGCGGGACCATCCCTTGGCAACTTGGGTTACGTCGGTACCTGTACGCTTCGCTTATCCGGTGTTGCCCTGAGAACGAGATATGTGCAGCTCCTATCGGGATTGTCGGCGCATCGGGCGGCTTTGCTGGTCTTGTTTTACCATTGTCGAAATGTCTTGATGTACCGGGATACCGAGTCTGATCGGAGTGTCTCGGGTGAAGGTCTATTCCTTCGATGATCGCGAGAGCTTGTCATGGGCTAAGTTGGGACACCCCTGCAGGGTATAAACTTTCGAGAGCCGTGCCCGCGGTTATGTGGCTGATGGGAATTTGTTAATGTCTGGTTGTAGACAACTTGACACCAGTTCTGAATTAAAACACATCAACCGAGTGTGTAGCCGTGATGGTCTCTTCTCGGCGGAGTCCGGAAGTGAACACGGTTTCGTGTTATGTTTGACGAAGTAGGTGTTCGGATCACCTCTTGATCATTGCTAGTTGACGACCGCTCCGCTTGTTCTCTTCTCGCTCTTATTTGCGTTGGTTAGCCACCATATTTGCTTAGTCGCTGCTGCAACCTCACCACTTTACCCCTTCCTTTCCCATTAAGCTTTGCTAGTCTTGATACCCATGGTAATGGGATTGCTGAGTCCTCGTGGCTCACCGGATACTTCCAAAACCAGTTTGCGGTGCCTATGTTAATGCGGATGCGCAACCAAGCTCAAGGAGGAGCTCAATGAAGATCTTGCCCTTTGTGTTGTTTCGCTCTAGTTGATCAAGAGTGGAGCCCGGTTGGGGTCGATCGGGACCTTTGTCGCATTTGGGGTTCTTCTTTTATTTTGGTTCCGTAGTCGGACCTTGATTGTATTTGGATGATGTAATGCTTTATTCATGTAATTGTGTGAAGTGGCGATTGTAAGCCAACTATGTATCTCTTTCCTTATGTATTACATGGGATGTGTGAAGATTACCTCACTTGCGACATTGCTTTCAATGCGGTTATGCCTCTAAGTCGTGCTTCGACACGGGAGATATAGCCGCATCGAGGGCGCTCAAGTTGGTATCGAGCCGACCGTGGTTACACGGATGGTTGCGACAGGTCTTGCGGTCATGTTGTTCATGACGCTTGTGACCCGTCGTGGCACACGGCATGGCACACGATCGGACTGGATGCATGACGGTTGTGCCAAGAGGGAACGTTCTGTGGCCCGACGAGGACGCCGGTTCCTCCGAGTGTGGGTGTATGTGATATCCTGGCTTATTAGGGATGATAGACTACTCATATCAATAAGGAATTCCTTCTTTTCCGGAGCCCATTCGACGTAACTCCAAAGTTAAGCATGCTCAGCTTGGAGTAGTTTCAGATGGGTGACCGACCGAAGTTGCTCCGGTGCGCATTTAGTGAGGACAAAGTGCGCAGAAAAGACTAGTATTGATCTGTGGGGCCAGTCTAGATCCCGCCAGGAGTAACGACCACCGGCGGGTGTGTCCGGGGCGTTACAAGTTGGTATCAGAGAGTTAGGAATTCTTCCCTGACCTTAGGAGCCCCATTGCTTGATCGTTTTTAGCAGCCGAGTTGTGTCTAGAAAAATCTTTTGAGTCATTTAGGATTATATATCGGAGAGTTAGGAATTCTTTTTACTCCCCAGTCCCTTCGACCTTCTGGTGAGGTATCCTGACGTAGAGTTTTGACTTTCCTCTTCTCAAATTTCACTAATTTTTTTTTTAGGATCACGCGGGTATCTTGGAATCGTTCCGATGGTTTTATGATGACAACATTGTCTTGGTGCCTCCTGACATTTAGGGGTTGTGGCGGTGTCCCGGGAGTTGAGCTCCGAGGTGTTGTCGCCATAATTTTATCGTTGCAGTTCTGAATACCGAGTTTAGTACGCCGACATCGAAAATCTCTTTTATGCGCTTGTTGGTGAGATAACCCCGCTAACCCAAAGATCGAGGTGAGTACGGAGTATTGCCATGACTCGTATAACGGATGCTTTTCAAGGTTGAGGTAGACGATTTCAAAGGTTTCTTGGTTATGTGTTGACGGATGCATACAGCTGGATGTAGGGATTGTTAGTTTGGGTGAGATATATTGCTCCCCTGTATCCCCAACACCAGATTGCATAACCAGAAAGTTTCGGGAGTTTTATAGGTGGGAATTCAAGTAGCTCCTAGAATATCTTTCCGATAGATGCATGATATGGGATTGGGTAAATCTCTATCATATGTTTGTTTCCGGCTTATTCTGCAAGCCAAATCCTTTGCTTTGTTTTATTTGTGGTATTCGAGTTGCTTCAATGTCAAATGTTGAATCCATACCTTTCCTAAACGGTGTTCTCATATTGCTATGTGAATACTAATCCTTTTGATCATTGATTTTGTCATGTCAACTCCTTTCCAACCGGTGTGCTTCTCTTCAAGTGGATCCCATCATTTTTCCCATCCGCAAGATCAACTCTTAAGTTTTTCCCAACGGTGTTTGTTTCATGCGTCTCCAAGTTGCCTTTGTTTTCCCGCCCTCCCACCCTTTTTCTTTAAGGACTAAGATTTCTTTATCAAGTATCCATTTATTCATGTGAAGTCCCTTCATTCTTTTCAATCAATGTTCTGATCCGGTGATTTCCCATGAAGATGCTCAAAAGTTTCAAGTTCATCATCCTTCATTGTTGTTTCTTCTCCGGTGGATCCATTCAAGCTTTCGATATTCATCATATTCCTTTTTTCTCATTTCAATGTCTTCTCTTACCGGTGCACCTCTTAATCATTCTACTTCTCGCTATTTGTTATTCCGGAGTGCTCAAGATATCTCGAAGATTCGTGTTTCCACTCTGCATTCGTTCAAGCTCTTTTGAGATTGGTATCTCATTCAAGCCATTTGATTCAACCGGTGCAATTTCTCTTTGAAATCATTTCCAATGGTGTTTCTTTTGAGTGGGCCCTAACCCACAGGTCTTTTCCCAGAATCTTACCTGACTCTTCTATTTTCCCAGAGCTATTCTAAATTTCTTCTCCAAGTTTGACGTAAGAATGAATTATCATCAGCCATATGCTTTTCTCCAAGATCTTTCAAATTCTTTTCATTGTTGGCTCAACCTCTTCGCTTTTCATTCTTCCTGTGTGCCTCAATAATTCTTGGTGGTGTTTCTCGTTGTCATTCTCATCATTTGAAGACCGAAGAAGGATTTCTCTTAAATCTTGTCCGTTCTCTTGAAGAATTCATGGTTCTAGCTTGATGCCATCCTCTCATAATTGTTTTCGATTGTGAGAATTCTTTTCACCCACCCGGAGCATTTCATGAGTTGTTCCCATTTCTTTCCTCCGAAGGCCATCATGTCATAATTCTTCATTCTCAGCGTGTAGCTATCATTCTCTAAATCTTGCCGGTGCATCGTTCAAATATCCTCTAATCAGTTCATGTTCTCTTCGTTCTCATGTATCTAAATCCTTTCAAGTATCTTCATCCGTTTTCCAATTCTTCCCGGTGAATCATGCCTTCGCTACATCCATTCTCAGTTCTTACGGTGGTTCGTTCAAGATTTCACCTCTTTCGTTATCATTTAATTCATTTGTTGATTCCAATCCTACCGGTGGTTCGTTGAAGACCTTCTCAAGTTTTGAGATATCTCTTTTAATCCTTTCTACGAGAATAATTAGTATGCCAAATCCGTTGATTGTCATCAATTTAATTGGTGAAGGATAAGCATAACATAATTCTTATTCTTGTTCATCCAAGTGATTAATTCTTTTCTTCCGGAGATTGTTCATGATGACTAAATTATTCATTACAAGTGATTCATCTTTCTTTCCGGAGTTGGTCATCATATCACATTCTCGGTTTCATTTGTTTCATCTTCTCTTTTTCCCGGAGTTCCAAGCTCTAATTATCACGGAGATCCATCTAATCATTACAAGGTTTCACCTTGTGTTTTCAACTTCTCTTTCCTTCTATCACCCTTTTGTTTACCGGAGTTCTTCATGGAGGCTCTACATGGTGGTTAATCAAGGATTCTTTTCATTCTTCAATTGTTCTTCAAGATTTCTCTCGAAGTTATGATCCGCCAAGCTATACTCAAAATTAAACAGGGTGCCCAACACTTGTTTTGTTTTGAGAAGCTCAAGTATTCTCCGTCTTGCATTCCTTAAGACCATAACAAGCTTATTCTTTTCGTTGTTGGTTTTCCAACAACTCCGTTCTAACCTTCTTGGAAGGGTGCTTTCCAAGCTCATTTGTGGCAGAAGTTGTCATTTTCTTCTCCGTCCCTTTATTCCAATGATCTATCTTCTATTCTTTCTTCCGGAGGCATTGTGATGTTGCTCTCTTCACTCATCATCTCAAGTTGTGAGGATCATGTTCTTTTCATGCTTATCCATTCAACCTGAGTGTTGTATTATCTCTTCAATATCTTTTCATCTCATCAAGTTTTCTTCTCTTTTCTACCGGAGTGCTGTCCAAATTCTGTCATTCTTGTTCCTTGGCTATCTCATTATAACGAGGTGGTCATATTCTTTTTGTTCGTGAAGCTCTTATTTCCATGTCTTGCAACCTTCAAGTTCTCGTAATACTCCTTGTTCCTCTTTTCCTACCGGATTGTTTGCAATCTCGTTCATCTCCGTTGTACTCTTTCTTTTAAATTGCTCAACCTCTCAAGGTTCGTGGTTTCACTCGTTCGTCAAAGAAGCAACTTAGTTTTACCTCTTGTCTTCCTCTTCCGTTTTCCCTTCGGTGTCATCCTAGATCTCGGGACGAGATCCTCTCATAGTGGTGGAGTGTTGTAACACCCCGGATCCGATGCCCAGGTGTCCGCCAGTTATTCGTCGTCGTTGCCATATCATGTGCTTGCGTGTTGCACTTTGCCATGTCATCATTTGCATTTTATCATGTCATCATGTGCATTTCATTTTGCATACATGTTCGTCTCATGCATCCGAGCATTTTCCCGTTGTCCGCTTTTGCAATCCGGCGCTCTTATGTCCTCCTGTCTCCTCTTCTCCCTTCTATTGTGTGGGTATTAAATTTTCTCGAATGGCCCGAGGTTTGCCAAGCGGCCTTGGTATAGCACCGGTAGACCGCCTGTCAAGTTTCGTGCCATTTGGAGTCCGTTTGATACTCCAACGGTTAACCGGGTAACCGTAAAGCCCTCTTTTGATGCAGCCCAACACCCTTTCCAAAGTGGCCCAAAACCCACCAAACTCCCCTCCATGCTCTCGGTCGTTCGATCACGATCGCGTGGCTGAAAACCGCTCCTCATTTGGAATCTCCTAGCTCCCTCTACCTATAAATATGTGCTCCTCCCGGATTTTTCAGCAATCAAACCCTAGCCTCTTCCTCACACACGCGGACACGTCCGGTCCGCCCGGACATGTCCGCGTCACCCCGCCAATGGGGTGCCGCCACGCCTCCTCCTCCGCCGCCTCGAGACTATCCCAGATCGCCACTGTCCTCACTGTCCCACACGCGCACGCCCGCCCAGTTCACATGGGCTCACATGAGCCCAGCACCCCTGTCGCCGCCGCCCGGCCATCGCCCGCCGCCCGCCCGCCGCATGCGCGCCGCCGCCGCCAGTGTGCTCCCCGCCGCCCGCCAGCGTCGCCAGCTCCGCTGCCGGCCTTCACGCCCGCCACCCCGGCCCGCCGCCTCCTCCTCCGGCCATGGAGGCCGCCGCCGCTCAGCCGGATCTCCGCCCAGACGCCCGACAAGCGCGGTGGCCGAGCCCCGCGCCGCCCGCAGCCCTGCAGGCCAGCGTCGCGCCAAGCGCCTCCATGCGCCCGCCCCGCCCGCCCGGCGCCCATCTCGCCTCGAACCATCTCCACGCCGCCCGGCCTCACGCCGTCTGGGATCCGCGAGGCGGCCAGATCCGGCGCCCTCGACCTCCCGGCCACTTCCCGTCCACTCCGCCATCTCTCCTCCAACTCCGGCGAGATCCACCGCGCGATCGAACTCCGTGCGAACCGAGGTTGACCCGAAAATCCACTAAGTCCTTTTTCTGCATATATTTTGAGGCATTTTCATCGCATCACATCTCCGCATCCGTAGCTCTGTTTTGCGCGTATAATATGTCAAATTGTTCGGCTCGACGAGTACATCATTTCGTTCCATTGCATCATTTTCATTTGAGTTCATCTTGATGCCCGAAATGCTGTTGGAAGAGGGCTTCAGATCGTTAGTTCCAGAATCTTATCAGCTCGAGCTCTTTTGTCATTTTTGCCATGATTTATGTGTGCATCCTATGAGTATGAGCTCTACATGAATGTTGGACTATGCCATGCCATATTTCCAGGGGTGTTGACCATGTATTTTTGTGATGCTTGTAGTGAGTGCATTGAGCTTGTAAAGTAGGGTAGTTGCTGTTGCTGTTTTCCTGGCAGATTCTGATATATTTTGTTGCTATGTTAACATGCTTCTACTAATCATTCTATGCATAATCTGGAGATGCTCTATAAACATGTTTTGATATACATGTCATGCTCTATCCATTTATGCCCTTGGTTGCAATTATAGCCTGCTGGAACATGTTCGTTTCTTGCTCCAAAGTTGCTTGAAAATGTTTCCTGACAGATTGTTTGCATGAGATTCAATTTTCACGAGGTCGTTGTAGTTGATCCGTGTATGCTATGACCTTGCTCTTGCCATGCTTAGCTTCATAAACATGCCTTCTTACTATTGGTTGCCTTGCCATGCCATGTATTGCTCTGTAGTGAGTGTTTCGAGCTCACGAACATGCCTACTTATTGTTGTTTCTGCCATGTATGAATCTGTAATATAACTTGCCATGTTCACATGGCTGCCATCATATTTTCCGTGCCTTTTTGGCTTATGGTCAGTAAGGGACTATTGATATATGCTTTGAGTAGAATCATGCCATGCCTTTGTTTGCCATGATAAGTTCCTGTAACATGTTGTTTGATAGCTCTAAACATTGCAACCTGATGTTATTTCTACTAAAGTCTGAAACTGTTATTACTTGCAATATCTCCATGTCTTTTGAGCATGTTCTAGTTGTTTCTGGAGATAGATCAGTGTTCATGTTTTGTTATGCTTTACGTGTGCTTCATGCCCATGCCTTTTGTTATCATGTTGGAGTGCTGTAGCATGTTGTTTTGATGCTTGTAAGATGCCTAGTTGCTGTTTTGGACAGATTGTTGCTATGACTTGTATAGAGTGTATGTGTTGCACCGTTGCTCCGTTTTGAGTGTGATCTATATGAACTTGCTTGATTTTGCATGTAGTTTCATATTATCATGTTGCATCCTTGTTTTGGTGTGTTTGCTTGATGTTTGGGTGCATTTTGCATCAATGCCATGTTTAACTTGATTTGCTCATATCTTCTAGCCGTAGCTCGAATCTAATGAACTTTATATGTAACTTGACTAGAATTTCATGTAGATTCTCTTGGTGCATCTTAACTTGCTGTTTAACAACTTCAACTTAATGTTTATTCAGTTCTGGACCAATTTCGAAATATGCATATGAGGACTTACCGGAATTGTTATATGTTGTTCCCGGCCTCATTTAAACTTGCCTTGATGTGTTGTTCTCGTTTGCATCATCTCTTGCCATGAGTAGCTTCATGTAGCTTGGTCATGCATCATGCTTGTTGTGCATCATGCCTTGTTCATGTGTGGTGTGTTTACCATGTTGTGTGCTTCTTCTTGTTAGTTCCTGTTTCGTTGCGATCGTGAGGATTCGTTCATCTACGTGTGGTTCGTCTTCGTGGTTTCATCTTCTTCATGGACTCGTTCTTCTTCCTTGCGGGATTTCAGGCAAGATGACCGCTACCCTGGATCTCACTACTATCATTGCTATGCTAGTTGCCTCGTTCTTTCGCTATGCTGTGCTACCTATTACCTGTTTGTCCAGCCATCCCATATTGCCATGAACCCCTAACCTTTGACACCTTTCCTATGCAAACCGTTGTTTGGCTATGTTACCGCTTTTGCTCAGCCCCTCTTATAGCGTTGCTAGCTGCAGGTGAAGTTGAAGATTGCTCCATGGCGGACAGGATTTTGGTTGGGATATCACAATATCTCTTATATTATTAATGCATCTATATACTTGGTAAAGGGTGGAAGGCTCGGCCTTATGCCCGTGTTTTGTTCCACTCTTGCCACCCTAGTTTCCGCCATACCGTGTTATGTTCCCGGATTTTGCGTCCCTTACGCGGTCGGGTGATTTATGGGACCCCCGACGGTTCGCTTTGAATAAAACTTGTCCAAAGAAGGCCCAACATTGCCTTTTACCATTTGCCTCACCACCACCTACTTTTCCCTTGGGAGTCGCTCTCTCGAGGGTCATCTTTTATAGCCCCCGGGCGATTGCTTGTCTAAGCGTTGGTCCAAACTAGAGCACCGTCGGGACCATCCCTTGGCAACTTGGGTTACGCGGTAGTACCAGACGCTTCGCTTATCCGTGTTGCCGAGAACGAGATATGTGCAGCTCCTATCGGGATTGTCGGCGCATCGGGCGGCTTTGCTGGTCTTGTTTTACCATTGTCGAAATGTCTTGATGTACCGGATACCGAGTCCGATCGGAGTGTCTCGGTGAAGGTCTATTCTTCGATGATCGCGAGAGCTTGTCATGGGCTAAGTTGGGACACCCTGCAGGTATAAACTTTCGAGAGCCGTGCCCGCGGTTATGTGGCAGATGGGAATTTGTTAATGTCCGGTTGTAGACAACTTGACACCAGATCCGAATTAAAACACATCAACCGAGTGTGTAGCCGTGATGGTCTCTTCTCGCGGAGTCCGGAAGTGAACACGGTTTCGTGTTATGTTTGACGTAAGTAGGTGTTCAGGATCACCTCTTGATCATTGCTAGTTGACGACCGTTCCGCTTGTTCTCTTCTCACTCATATTTGCGTTGGTTAGCCACCATATTTGCTTAGTCGCTGCTGCAACCTCACCACTTTACCCCTTCCTTTCCCATTAAGCTTTGCTAGTCTTGATACCCATGGTAATGGGATTGCTGAGTCCTCGTGGCTCACCAGATACTTCCAAAACCAGTTTGCGGTGCCTATGTTACCGAAAGCAGATGCAACCAAGCTCAAGGAGGAGCTCAATGAAGATCTTGCCCTTTGTGTTGTTTCGTTCTAGTTGATCAAGAGTGGAGCCCAGCTTGGGGTCGATCGGGACCTTTGTCGATTTGGGGTTCTTCTTTTATTTTGGTTCCGTAGTCGGACCTTGATTGTATTTGGATGATGTAATGCTTTATTCATGTAATTGTGTGAAGTGGCGATTGTAAGCCAACTATGTATCTCTTTCCCTTATGTATTACATGGGATGTGTGAAGATTACCTCACTTGCGACATTGCTTTCAATGCGGTTATGCCTCTAAGTCGTGCTTCGACACGTGGGAGATATAGCCGCATCGAGGGCGTTTCATATTTACAGAATACATGCCTACATTACATTGATGAATTGGAGCTAGTTCTGTGCCACCCTATGTTATAGCTATTACATGAGGAATCGCATCCGGCATAATTATCCATCACTGATCCATTGCCTACGAGCTTTTCACATATTGTTCTTCGCTTATTTACTTTTCCGTTGCTACTGTTACAACTACTACAAAAACCCAAAAACTATTATCTTTACTTTTGCCACCGTTACCTTTATTATCATATTACTTTGCTACTAAATACTTTGCTGCAGATACTAAGTTATCCAGGTGTGGTTGAATTGACAACTCAACTGCTAATACTCAAGAATATTCTTTGGCTCCCCTTGTGTCGAATCAATAAATTTGGGTTGAATACTTTACCCTTGAAAGCTGTTGCGATCCCCTACACTTGTGGGTTATCAAAGCCCATTGAAAACATTGAAGCAAGTACTGTCGTGAGTTTCATTAGAGAATTGATATTCAGATATGGTGTGCCACACAGCATCATCACGGACAACGGATCGAACTTCGACTCCGATGAATTCAGAGCTTTTTGTGGCTCAGGTACGAGGGTCGATTACGCTTCGGTCGCCCATCCTCAGTCGAATGGGCAAGCTGAGCGAGCAAATGGATTGATTCTCAAGGGACTGAAGCCCCGGTTGATGCGTGACCTCAAGCATGCGGCAGGAGCTTGGGTTGATGAGCTCCCATCAGTGCTTTGGGGCCTAAGGACAACTCCCAATTGGTCGACCGGACGGACTCCATTCTTCTTAGTCTACGGAGCCGAAGCCGTACTTCTGAGTGATTTGCTCCACAATGCTCCCCGAATCGAACTCTTCTCGGAAGAGGAAGCAGAACAAGCTTGACAAGATGCAGTCGACCTCCTGGAAGAAGAAAGAGAGATGACCTTGATCCGATTGACCATTTATCAACAAGACCTGCATCGATTCCATGCCAGGAACGTAAGGGGTCGGACATTTCAAGAAGGAGACTTGGTTCTTCGAGTGGATCAGCAGAAGCCACGCAAGCTCGCCCCTGCTTGGGAGGGCCCTTTCGTCGTCACCAAGGTGCTCCACAACGGAGCATACCGTCTCTTCAATGTCGAGCACAACAAATATGAACCGCGCACTTGGAATGCGGATCTGCTCCACCCTTTTTACTCTTAAGTATTTAGACTGATGAGATGTAATAAGAAATACCTCTTAGTTTGGCTATCAAAAGACATAATTTTACTTTCTTTCGAATGATTGTTGTTTATTTCTTTTGTACGTATGACCTTAGCTGCGAATCTGTTTCGCCTAAGGTGAAGTGATAAAAATCCTACCGAGTGGTGAGTCTACCTCTCACTCGGGGGCTTAGCTGCAGCCCAGTGCTCGCCTAAGTGATAAAAATCCTACCGAGTGGTGAGTCTGCCTCCCACTCGGGGGCTTAGCTGCAGCCCAGTGCTCGCCTAAGTGATAAAAATCCTACCGAGTGGTGAGTCTGCCTCCCACTCGGGGGCTTAGCTGCAGTCCAGTACTTGCCTAAGTGACAAAAATCCTACCGAGTGGTGAGTCTGCCTCCCACTCGGGGGCTTAGCTGCAGTCCAGTGCTCGCCTAAGTGATAAAAATCCTACCGAGTGGTGAGTCTATCTCTCACTCGGAGGCTTAGTTGTAGCCCAGTGCTCGCCTAAGTTTGAAAAATCCTCACGAGTGGTGAGCAACCCTTCCACTCAGGGGCTTAGCTGCAGCCCAGCGCTCGCCTAAGTTTGAAAAATCCTACTGAGTGGTGAGCAATCCTCCCACTCGGGGGCTTAGCTGCAGCCTAGCGCTCGCCTAAGTTTGAAAAATCCTACCGAGTGGCGAGCAATCCTCGCACTCGGGGGCTTAGCTGCAGCCTAGTGCTCTCCTAAGTTTGAAAAATCCTACCGAGTGGTGAGAAATCCTCCCACTCGGGGGGCTTAGCTGTAGCCCAGTGCTCGCCTAGGTTTGAAAAATCCTACCGAGTGGTGAGCAATCCTCCCACTCGGGGGCTTAGCTGCAGCCCAGTGCTCGCCTAAGTTTGAAAAATCCTACCGAGTGAAGAGCAATCCTCCCACTCGGAGGCTTAGCTGCAGCCCAATGCTCGCCTTAGTTTGAAAATCCTACCGAGTGGTGAGCAATCCTCCCACTCGGGGGCTTAGCTGCACCCCAGTGCTCGCCTAAGTTTGAAAAATCCTACCGAGTGGTGAGCAATCCTCCCACTCGGGGGGCTTAGCTGCAGCTCAGTGCTCGCCTAAGTTTGAAAAATCCTACTGAGTGGCGAGCAATCCTCCCACTCGGGGGCTTAGCTGCAGCCCAGTGCTCGCCTAAGTTTGAAAAATCCTACCGAGTGGTAAGCAATCCTCCCGCTCGAAGGCTTAGCTGCAGTCTAGCACTCACCTAAGTCAATACCATTGCTGAGTACCTTGCTGATGAGATGATCAATGCTACTCTAGGATCGCCCAATCGGTTGACAGGAACGTCAAGACCATTGTTGAGTGCCTTACAGATGAGCTGATCAATGCTACTCTAGGATTGCCCAATCAGTTCACAGGAACATCAAGACAATTGCTGAGTGCCTTGCTGATGAGCTGATCAATGCTGCTCAAAGATCGTCCAATCGGTTGACAGGAATGTCAAGACCATTGCTGAGTGCCTTGCTGATGAACTGATCAATGCTGCTGAAGGATCGTCCAATCAGTCGACTGGTTATTCTTCTCCAAAAGCTGCATCAAGTAAACATACAACAATCCGAGAGAAAAGAAAATTTCGCTCGAAGACAAATGCAATATATGAGACGATAAATCCAAAGATTCTTAACCGCAGAATAAAGTGCTCGGGCATCAGGCCCGAAGGAGTTTTAACGGTTACAAAATCACTCGGCATTCCGAGGCAAATAATGGTGAAGCATAATGTTTTTTCAATCACTCGGCGGGAGCAGGACTGGCCGGATCGCAGAAGCTGTCGAGGTCGATGTTGTTGGCGATGCGAGTGGATGCCTCGAGGAAGGTGTCCATGAAGTCTTGGAAAGAATGCTTCTTAGTGTTCGCCACTTTGAGAGCTGCCAGCTTGACTTCCTTAGCCTCCTTGCAGTGCACTCGGACCAAAGACAAGGCGACATCGGCGCCACAGCGAGCGGAAGATTTCTTCCACTCTTGCACTCAGCCTGGAATCTGATTAAGTCGAGTCATCAGTGACTCGAGGTCCTGAGACAGCTCCGCCCGAGGCCAAAGTTCAGCGTCCACTTGGGTTATCGTCGCCTTCAGCCGAGCCAGATAAGCAACCGCACCATCTAAGCGTGACTCCAATCGCAGCAGATTCATCGCAACGTCATCTTTCACAGGACAATTGATGGGGTCGAGACCCGTCTTGACCCGCCCAGTTTGAGCTTCAAAGTCTTGACACAGTTCTGTCCCATTACGAAAAATGGTGAGTCGACAGCATGACAACAAAGTTTAATCGGCGACAGATTAATTGCAGTCGAATGATCATACCTTCGAGCTTCAGAACAAGTTTCGCGGCAAGTTGCTCCAGATAGGACTCTAGCTTGTCTGTCTTGGTCCTGAGGCCGCCGACTTCAATGGTCAGATTCTCCTTGTCCTTCTTCAGCTACTCGACTTCTCGATTAGCGTCCGAGATGGCAGTCTTCAGCTTCGCATTGTCCTCCTCCAATTTACCGACCGAAGTCAGCTTCTGGTCCGCAAGCTTCGTCTTCTCGTGTGCTTCCTTCTAAGTAGCTGCCAGATCCAGATCCTTCTGCTCCAAAGCCTCCTTCATCCTCTCTAAAGAAACAACACTCTTTAGACGAGACTTAAGTTGGCGATTTTCACTATGCACATCTGCTTGTGTGAAATCACTCGGTTCAAAGAGACTGAAAGAAAAACCAGTGTGAAGTGTGAAGCTAAAAAGCAGACAAAACGGTCGAATGATTACCTCCCATGATGGTCGTTTCTTCTTGAGCAGTCTTGAGATTCTTCTTCGCGAGTTCAAGGTCAAGTTCAACGCTGATATGCTTCTTCTTTAATTTGGTGAGCCGAGCTCCAAGATCACAAGACCTCTATAGCCAGAAAGATAGACAAGTCAGTCAACAGAAATAAGCAATAGTGAAGGATAAGAATTACTCTAAGACTACTGCCGAATCAAATATCCAACAGTAGTCTCGGGGACTACACCCAGTGGGCGCACTTAGCGTGCCCCCACTAGAACAGATCAATACTCAGCAAGGCCTACTCAGAGTGAGTTCAAAAGAGAGAGAGAGAGAGAGAGAGAGAGAGAGAGAGATCATTAGATCCTCGCCGATCGCCAGCAATGACCGTGGTCTCGGGATTACACCGGTGGGTGCACTCGGCGTGCCCCCACTGATTTGGACAATTTACTGAGACTCAGCTCGAGGCGAGCAGAGTTGAAGATTTCCTAAATTCTAAATGAAGGAACACCCACTGGGCGATCAGATATAAAGCAACACTCAAAAGTTCAGTCGGGATTTTGCCGACCTGAACAATGGTCTGGAGGGCAGTGCTGGCATTGTAAGCTACCTGACTAGCTTCATGCATCACTTTCACCTGCTGCATGACAAGGTTCACCTAACGAAGAGCTTCCCTAGCGGCGCCCGGCGAGTCGTCTGGGGTTTGATACATAGCAAAGAGGGATGGCTCTAGAGTGGTCGAAGTATTCACCAGGTCGGACGAGTGGAGTTGCACCGGTGCAGCAGGTGTCTATGCAGTCAACCCCGGCGGACGATTAGTCGTCAGCGGGTTGGCGAATGTGACGTTGGTCCGATCTGGTCCTTCAGAACGTTCGACTACCGCATCAAGCGCCGGTGTCGACTGAGGGACTTGGACTTCAAGCATCCTCCGGCTTGAGCCTCCACTCTTCTTCCTCCTCTCCTGTACAGGCGCTTCTTCTTCTTTGTCATCAGGGAGCACAACAACCTCTTGCGGAGCTACATAAAGAGAGAAGTATCAAATTTTCAGCCGATTGATCGCCCACTCGGCTAAATGGAACTTGGTCGATCGGACTTACCGACTCGGGAGGTGGCCACTTCGTCTCCTGGCACCTTGTCAATGTCCATGTCAGTGGAAGCAGAGGTGCGACTGGAAAGACACATGAATTGGTCGGTCAGAACAAGAAAATCTCCAGTCGACCTACGAAAACGCAAACGAGATACTCACCCCGAAGCAACGGGGACGTCCATCTTAATTCGCGGCAATGTCTTCCGGGCCTTAGGAGGAGCAACTTTAGGCTGCTTGGCCACCTTCTCCGTCGGCTCCGGAGTCGACGTCCGAGTGCGCTTCTGAGTATTGACACTCGGGCCCACGCTTTTTCCTCCTCGTCTTGCTGCCGTTTGGATCGACGTTCAGAGCACGGTGGCGAGTCGACTTCTTCCTCCTCGCCCGACTCCTCGCTCTCCTCCTCCTCATCTTCTCCCGGAGACTCCCACTCACCACTCCCCTCCGCACTGTCCTCCCCCTCCAGGCCCTGCTCCAAAGCTAGTTCACCGTTGGGCATCGAATGCATCTCGATGAATACCTACAGAACAAATCGGTCGAACGAGAGTCAGTCAACATCAAGTACAGTCGGAACGTGAGCGGGAAGCAATCGGAACAAAAAGTATACCTTGTCGGGCGGGTTTCCGTCGCCGAAGGCGACAACTCTCCTGGATCCTCTCGGGTTGTCCTGGTTGCCTGTGATGCTCCTCAGCCACAAAGCTACGGTTTCAGACTGCACTTCTTCTGGATGGACCCGAGCAGTGTCGTCCAGTCCGGAATACAAACACATCGGGTGATCGCGGGCCTGGAGAGGCTGGATGCGTCGACTGAGGAACACTTCCAACAAGTCCATGTGGTAACGCCATCATTGATGAGCTGGACCACTCTATCCACCAACATCCTCATCTCCATGGTCTCATTGGCGGTTACTTTTAGTGGGGCAGGAGTCTGAACACGGTCAAACAAGAAGGGGGAAGACCAGTCGACTGACCTGGAGCTGCGACATTCTGGCAGTAAAACCAGGTCGACTGCCAGCCTCTAACAGATTCGGGGAGAGTTATGGCGGGAAAGGCACTCCTATGCCTCTTTTGGATACCTAAACCCCCACACATCTGGATGACGTGGGTTTTCGAGTCACTCAACTTCGCCTTTTTGACCGACTGGGAACGAATGGTGAAGATGTGTTTGAAAAGACCCCAGTGCGGTCGACACCCTAAGAAGTTCTCGCACATCGATACAAACGCAGCTAAATATGTGATGGTGTTGGGAGAAAAATGGTGGAGCTGAGCGCCGAAGAAGTTCAAGAATCCTCGGAAGAAAGGATGCAGAGGGAGCGAGAAACCCCGGTCGACATGGGTGGCGAGCAGAACGCACTCACCCGGTCGAGTTGCGGTTCCATCTCCCCCTTCGGCAGCCTCGCTGCTCCCTTGGCGATCGATCCGGACTCCTCCAGTTCGGCTAGATCCTCCTGCCGGACCGAAGACCGGATCCAATCGCCCTGGATCCAGCCCAGCGGCAGCCCCGCACGCAACGACGACCCGTGGTTCTGCTTCTTGCCTTTCGCCGCCCCCGTCGCCTTCTTAGCGCACTCCAGCGCAGCCGTCTTGTCCTTCACCATGGCTGGGGAGCAGCGGCGTCGAGAGCGGAGGTGCTGGGCGCGGTGGAGAAGCAGAGGAGAAATAAGAAGGAACAGGCATGCACAGTGCCAACGCCTCGGACCCATCGCCTTATAAAGAGCCACCTCCGAGTGGCTGACGCGTGGGACCAGGCAATCCTGTCAAATCCCGCAACAGTTGCACGCAGTGTACGTGGCGAAAAAGGCGGTGCGGTAATCGAGGCATCACTACTTATCCGGCCCGCCCGTTTCGGCGCTCTCCACCCCGCGCGCTTCCTCGAAATTTCATATCCCGCGAAATCCGGGATACACATCAGACAATCGCGCACAAGATCCCGCACTCTGACACAACACTCGACACATGAGGTCACCAGTTCAATCGACAGCTTAGTGAATGGATCAAGGCGACTGAGTCGACACCAAAGTATCGACGCGGGTGTTCAGTCTTGCAGCAGACACTCGTGAAGACACGAAGCTCGGAGCAGATTCAACTTCAACCTACTTTTCACTCATACCTTAATCCATTCGGGGGCTACTGATGAGGATACAGACCTGGGGTAGGGTCATAGGCCTGACCTATACGTCCTACCCAAGGTCACTACCCAAGAAGGCAAGAAGGTCAAGAGACTCCACGAAACCCCCGGTCAAAGGTGTCGAGTGCAATCCACTCGACATCATGTCACTCGGGAGTCTCCCAACCTGCTGTCACTCGACCAACAAGAGAATCACTCGACCTTCCGAAGACCAAGAGTCGCTCAGCGTGCAACGGACACGCATTCAGTACGTAGTCTTTAAGGTCATTAATAGCACTTAAGGCTGGCGTTACCAGTAACGCCACCACTTTATGTACATTAACTCCCTTGTAATGGAGGGCGGGAGAGGTCCTGGCGAACTCTATATAAGCCACCCTCCTCCTCTGGCACAAGGGTTCGCACCCCCTGTAATACCACACGCATAATCCAATCGACCGCCTCCGGGCACCGAGACGTATGGCTGTTACTTCCACCGTGAAGGGCCTGAACTCGTAAATCTCGTGTGTACACCTTCACCATAGCTGAGATCTTGCCTCTCCATACCTACCCCCCTTTCTACTGTCAGTCTTAGAACCACGACATATAAGTGAAGCACATGAGTAAATGACAAACTACTCCAAAAAGATATAAGTGAAGATCAATGAGTAGTTAAATAATTATGTAGCTCATGTGAAGACTCTCTCTCATTTAAGAATTTCAGATCTTGGTATTTTATTCAAACAGCAAGCAAAATAAAATAAAATGGCATTGCAAGGATAGCACAACTCATGTGAAGAAGCAAAAACTTAGGTTCAACCGATACTAACAGATAATTGTTGAAGAAGAAAGGTGGGATGCCTACTGGGGCATCCCCAAGCTTAGATGCTTGAGAATTCTTGAAATATTATCTTGGGGTGCCTTAGGCATCCTCAAGCTTGAGACTTTGTGTCTCCTTAATTCCTTTTATATCTCGGTTTCCTAAATCTCGAAAGCTTTATCCACACCAAACTCAATAAGAACTCGTGAGATAAGTTAGTATAAACCAATGCATAAACCTTATCATTTTCTACTGTAAGAAATCACAAAAATTATTATTCAACATTGCATACTAAATGTCTCTGCATATTTAATACTCCTATCCTCAAATAGAATCATTAAACAAGCAAACATATGCAAACAATGCAAACATAACAGCAATCTGCCAAAACAGTATAGTCTGTAAAGAATGCAAGATTCATCATACTTCCCTAACTCCAAAAATTATGATAAAAATACCTCACTGTATAAGATTTATCATAGCTCAATATGCAAAAAGTTTCAACATTATATCATTCTCTGACTTTTCTAGGGAATTTCTGCAACAGCGGTAAACTTTCTGTTTTCAAACAGCAACATGTATACTAGCAAAATAAGCATGGTAAAGGCTATCCTTGACATTTTTATTGAAAATATAGATGCAAAACATTTATTATAAATAACAGCAAACAAATACTAACAAAAGAAAATGACGCTCCAAGCAGAACACATATCATGTGGTAAATAAAAATATAGCTCCAAGTAAAGTTACCGATGAACAAAGACGAAAGAGGGGATGCCTTCCGGGGCATTCCCAAGCTTAGGCTCTTGGTTGTCCTTGAATATTACCTTGGGGTGCCTTGGGCATCCCCAAGCTTAGGCTCTCGCCACTCCTTATTCCATAGTCCATCAAATCTTTACCCAAAACTTGAAAACTTCACAACACAAAACTCAACAGAAAACTCGTAAGCTCCGTTAGTATAAGAAAATAAAACCACCACTTAGGTATTGTTGTGTACTCATTCTAAATTCATATTGGTGTAATATCTACTGTATTCCAACTTCTGTATGATTCATACCCTCCGATACTACTCATAGATTCATCAAAATAAGCAAACAACTCATGGAAAATAGAATCTGTCAAAAACAGAACAGTCTGTAATAATCTGTATCAAACATATACTTCTGGAACTCCAAGAATCCTACCAAATTAGGAAAACTTGAGTGTACCAATCCAAAGCAAAAATAATCAGATCAGAATCACGTTTCTGTGAATTATCAAAACTAATTTACTGGGTGCAAAAGTTTCTGATTTTCAGCAGGATCAATACAACTATCACCGTAAGCTATCCTAAAGGTCTTACTTGGCACTATATTGAAAAAAATCTATAAAACATGATTACTACAGTAGCATAATCATGTGGACACACAAAAATAGTAAGGGTAAATATTGGGTTGTCTCCCAACAAGCGCTTTTCTTTAATGCATTTCTAGCTAGGCATGATGATGACAATGATGCGCACATAAAAGATAAGAATTGAAACATAACGGGAGCATCATGAAGCATATGACTAGCACATTTAAGTCTAATCCACTTCCTATGCATAGGGATTTGTGAGCAAACAACTTATGGGAACAATAATCAACTAGCATAGGAAGGCTAAACAAGCATACCTTCAAGATTTTAAGCAAATAGAGAGGAAACTTGATATTATTGCAATTCCTACAAGCATATGTTCCTCCCTCATAATATTTTTTAGTAGCATCATGAATGAATTCAACAATATAACCAGCACATAAAGCATTATTTTCATGATCTACTTGCATATTTTTTTTACTATTCTCCATATAAGCAAGTTTGTTCTTTATGGCATACATATCATCACAATAATCATCATAAATAGGAGGCATGCTTTCATAATAAATTTGCTCATATAAACTTGGGGGACAAAAAATATCATCTTCATCAAACATAGCTTCCCCAAGCTTGTGGCTTTGCATATCATTAGCATCATGGATATTCAAGGAATTCATACTAACAACATTGCAATTATGCTCATCATACAAAGATCTAGTACCAAACATTTTAATGCATCCTTCTTCTAGCAATTGAGCACAATTTTCCTTTCATCATTCTCACGAAAGATATTAAAAAGATGAAGCGTATGAGGCAAACTCAATTCCATTTTTTGTAGTTTTCTTTTATAGATTAAACTAGTGATAAAACAAGAAACAAAAAGATTCGATTGCAAGATCTAAAGATATACCTTCAAGCACTCACCTCCCCGGCAACAGTGCCAGAAAAGAGCTTGATGTCTACTACACAACCTTCTTCTTGTAGACGTTGTTGGGCCTCCAAGTGCAGAGGTTTGTAGGACAGTAGCAACTTTGCCTCAAGTGGATGACCTAAGGTTTATCAATCCGTGGGAGGCGTAGGATGAAGATGGTCTCTCTCAAACAACCCTGCAACGAAATAACAAAGAGTCTCTTGTGTCCCCAACACACCCAATACAATGGTAAATTGTATAGGTGCACCAGTTCGGCGAAGAGATGGTGATACAAGTGCAATATGGATGGTAGATATGGGTAATTGTAATATGAAATTATAAAAACAGCAAGGTAGCAAGCGATAAAAGTGAGCTTAAGCGATATTGCAATGGTAGGAAATAAGGCCTAGGGTTCATACTTTCACTAGTGCAAGTTCTCTCAACAAATAATAACATAACTGGATCATATAGCTATCCCTCAACATGAAACAAAGAGTCACTCAAAAGCCACTAATAGCGGAGAACAAACGAAGAGATTATGGTAGGGTACGAAACCACCTCAAAGTTATCCTTTCTGTTCTATATATTCAAGAGTCCGTAGTAAAATAACACGAAGCTATTCTTTCCGTTTGATCTATCATAGAGTTCATACTAGAATAACACTTTAAGACACAAATCAACCAAAACCCTAATGTCACCTAGATACTCCATTGTCAGCTCAAGTATCCATGGGCATGATTATATGATATGCATCACACAATCTCAGATTCATCTATTCGACCAACACAAAGTACTTGAAAGAGTGGCCCAAAGTTTCTACCGGAGAGTCAAGACGGAAACGTGTGCCAACCCCTATGCATAGATTCCCAAGGTCATGGAACCCGCAAGTTGACGACCAAAACATACATCAAGTAGATCACATGAATATCCCATTGTCACCACAAATAAGCACGACAAGACACACATCAAGTGTTCTCAAATCCTTAAAGACTCAATCCGATAAGATAACTTCAAAGGGAAAACTCAATCCATTACAAGAGAGTAGAGGGGGAGAAACATCATAAGATCCAGCTATAATAGCAAAGCTCGTGATACATCAAGATCGTATCACCTCAAGAACATGAGAGAGAGAGAGAGATCAAACACATAGCTACTGGTACATACCCTGAGCCCCGAGGGTGAACTACTCCTTCCTCGTCATGGAGAGCACCGGGATGATGAAGATGGCCACCGGTGAGGGATTCCCCCTCTGGCAGGGTGCCGGAACGGGCTCCCGAGAGATTTTTTGTGGCTACAGAGGCTTGGAGCGGCGGAACTCCTGATCTATTGTGTTTTCCGATGTTTTTAGGGTATATGGAGATATATAGGCGAAAGAAGTCGGTCAGGGGAGCCACGAGGGGCCCACGAGGGTGGGGGTGCGCCCAGGGGGGTAGGGTGCACCTCCCTGCCTCGTGGCTTCCTCATTGCTTCCCTTACGTACACTCCAAGTCTCCTGGATTGCTTCCGTTCCAAAAATAACTCTCCCGAAGGTTTCATTTCGCTTGGACTCCATTTTATATTCCTTTTCTTCGAAACACTGAAATAGGAAAGAAAACAACAATTTGGGCTGGGCCTCCGGTTAATAGGTTAGTCACAAAAATAACATAAAAGTGTATAACAAAGCCCATAAACATCCAAAACAGATAATATAATAGCATGAATGCTTCATAAATTATAGATACGTTGGAGACGTATCAGTCACCAAAACACATAACTCATATAATACCAATTGTCATTGAACGTTAAGCGTGCGGACCCTATGGGTTCAAGAACTATGTAGACATGATTGAGACACATCTCCGATCAATAACCAATAGCGGAACCTGGATGCTCATATTGGCTCCTACATATTCTATGAAGATCTTTATCGGTCAAACCGCACAACAACTTACGTTGTTCCCTTTGTCATCGGTATGTTACTTGCCCAAGATTCGATCGTCGGTATCATCATACCTAGTTCAATCTCGTTACCGACAAGTCTCTTTACTTGTTCTGTAATGCTTCATCCCGCAACTAACTCATTAGTCACATTTGCTTGCAAGGCTTATAGTGATGAGCATTACCGAGAGGGCCCAGAGATACCTCTCCGATACACGGAGTGACAAATCCTAATCTTGATCTATGCCAACCCAACAAACACCTTCGGAGACACCTGTAGAGCATCTTTATAATCACCCAGTTATGTTGTGACATTTGATAGCACACAAGGTGTTCCTCCGGTATTCGGGAGTTGCATAATCTCATAGTCAGAGGAACATGTACAAGTCATGAAGAAAGCAGTAGCAACAAAACTGTAATGATCATAATGCTAAGCTAATGGATGGGTCTTGTCCGTCACATCATTCTCTAATGATGTGATCCCGTTCATCAAATGACAACACATGTCTATGGCCAGGAAACATGACCATCTTTGATTAATGAGCTAGTCAAGTAGAGGCATACTAGGGACACTTTGTTTTGTCTATGTATTGACACATGTACTAAGTTTCCGGTTAATACAATTCTAGCATGAATTATAAACATTTATCATGATATAAGGAAATATAAATAACAACTTTATTCGTGCCTCTAGAGCATATTTCCTTTACATTTTTCTTGGTTCTTGTTTGGTGTTTCTCTTTGTGAGTTTTAGAGCTTATGGTCAACTTCATGACAAGCTCGAGTTCATTAAAAATGGAGTTCATATGCATCTTCTATGATGTTTTCGATGTTGGAGTTTATGTCGGTTCTTCACTGGTGGAGGTTTTACACCTCTATATCATAGGCATACTCCCCCTACCACTTCTTACTATAACAGTCGTTGTTGGATAGTACTTGTTGTCTTCTATCCAACAAGCTTGAGTTGTTGAATTCAGAGTCTGTTTGCAGGAGTTATAGCAGTTTTAGTTTTGGAGCTTCCTTCTATTTAGCTTGGCTAGGTTTTCAGTTTTAAGCGGTAATACAGCGGCAGTACTGCTGTAAGTGGTAGTACTACTTCCCCAAGCGGTAGTACCGCTAGCACGGTACTTCCGCTTCCGTCTAACGCAACCACTTCTGCTTACTTTTATGCTTCTATTGCCCAAACTGCTCGATCGGTAGTAGAGCGGTAGTACTGCTCAAGCGGTAATACTGGTCCCCGAAGCGGTAGTACTGCTCAAGTGGTAGTACTGCTCACCCGAGCGGTAGTACCTCTCTGGTAGAACGGCATCTCTTGTTTATCTATCTCATTGGGCTGTTTTGACTGTGCTAAGGGTAGTACCGCTCCCCAAGCGGTAGTACTACTTGAGCACGACTTGTGGACATAACGGTTGGATTCAGGGGTGGCTATTTAAGCGGGCCTTCTTCCCCAATGGTCCTATCCTTCTAGCTCGTGTTCTTCGCCCATTATTGACCTTGTTTGACCTTGCTGTCTCTCAATCCCTACAATGATTCTTGCTAGTTCCTGAGGGAAAAGAGAGAGGAGATCTAGATCCACATTTCCACCAATCACTTTCTCCTCTAAGTGAGGGGAACCCCTTGGATCTATATCTTGGAGTTCTTGGTGTTCTCCTTGTTCTTCCTCTCATACTCCTCCATAGCTTTTCTTATTGTGGTGGGATTTGGGAGTGAGGGACTTCACCACTTTGTGTGTTCTTGCCATTGCATTAGTTGCATCGGTTTGAGTTCTTCATGATGATATGTGGAAGTGAAAGTTCAGGAGCTTATTACTCTTGGGTGTTTTGGCACCCTAGAGCTTGTGACTCTTGGGTGCTTAGGCCCCTAGATGGTTGGTGGTGTCGTGGAGCTCAATCATTGTGGTGGAAAGCTCCGGGACAAGCACCAGGATCTCCAATTAAGTTGTGGAGATTACCCCGAGCAATTTGTACGAGTTACGGTGACCACCTTCAAGGGTGGCCAAAGTGTACGGGTTCGGTGAACGCCCCCAAGGGTTGCCGTTTGTACTTGTTCGGTGACCGCTCTCAAGGGTTCCTTAGGGGAATGATGGCATCTTGCATTATGCGAGGGCACGAGGAGATTACGATGGCCCTAGTGGCATTTTGGGGATGATTGTGCCTCCACACTGCTCCAAACGGAGATTAGCATCCGCAAGGGTGTGAACTTCGGGATACATCGTCATCTCTGCGTGCCTCGGTTATCTCTTACCCAAGCCCTTTACTTATGCACTTTTACTTTGTGATATCCATAGTGTTTCATGTTATATATCTTGCTTAGCATAAGTTGTTGGTGCACATTGGTGGGCCTAGTTATTTTAGGTTTTGTGCTTGACAAATTAAACACTAGTTTTATTCTGCAATTGTTCAAGCCTAAACCATAATTATTTTAAAGCGCCTATTCAACCTCCCTCTAGGTTACATCCACAATCTTTCACGCGCCCCCTAAGCTCGTGGGCCCCATGCAACTCAGTTTGACCTAATTCCAAGCCTATAAGTTCACAAATATTCCCAAACCAACAAAGAGCCACCCGAAACACTTTTTCCACCGCCGCAAGCTTCTGTTCTTCCGCGACCCCATCTGGAGGCCATTTCCGGTACTCTATTAGAGGGGGAAGTGACCATGGAGGGCTTCCACATCATTCTTTCTACCTTCCAATGATGCATGAGTAGTTTACCACAGACCCACGGGTCCATATCTAGTAGCTAGATGGCTTATTCTCTCTCTCTTTGATATTCAATACGATGTTCTCCTCGATCTTCTTGGAGTTCTATCCGATGTAATCTTCTTTTGCTGTGTATGTTTTTTGGGATCCAATAAATTGTGGGTGTGTGATCAGATTACTCTTTAAAACTAACTGAGTCTTCTCTGAAGTTTATTATGGATGATTGTTATAGCTTTATATTTCTTTCTGATCAATCTGTTTGGTTTGGCCAAATAGATTGATTTATCTTCAGTGGGAGAGATGCTTTGTGATGGGTTCAATGTTGCGGTGTCCTCACCTCGTGACAGAAGGGGTAGCGAGAAACGTATTGTATTGTTGCCACTAAGGGGTAAACGATGGGGTTTATTAATTTTGATTAGGTTTACTTTGTATTCATCATGTCAACTTGCTTAAAGCGTTACTCTATTTGTCATGAACTTAATATCATAGATGCATGCTGGATAGCGGTAGATTGGTGGAGTAATAGTAGTAGATGCGGGTAGGAGTCAGTCTACTTGTCACGAACGTGATGCCTATATACATGATCATTGTCATGAATAACGTCATAACTATGTGCTTTTTTATCAATTGCCCAATAGTAATTCGTTTACCCATCGTATGATATGTGTTCGAGAGAGAAGCCTCTAGTGAAAACTATGGCCCCGGGTCTACTTTTATCATATTATTAAAACCAAAAATACTTTGCTGCAATTTTATACTTTTTTTATTTTACTTTACTTTTTTTTTATCTATCTATCACTATCAGAATTAATCATTGCAAATAACGAGTTCAAGGGGATTGACAACCCTCTTGCCCACGTTGGGTGCAAGTATTTGCTTTTTTGTGTGTAGGTGCTGAAGAAGAGAGTTTCCTTGGTTCTCTAATTGGTTCAATAACCTTGGTTCTCACCGAGGGAAATACTTATCACTACTGTACTGCTTCTCCCCTCCTCTTAGGGGGAAATCCCAACGTAGTTTACAAGTAGCAAGGCACCATATGATGTGCTCTCAAGGATTAGATGTGGGAAATGTGTCCAAATAACGTCATGCGGCCAGCAACCTGCATTGTGAGTTTATTATCCAACCAAGGCCCTTACCACCCCACGGGGTTACCTCAATTATTAAATATCTCTCCAAACCAACACATTTGGTGTTTAATGACTTCACCACATTGTAACATCCTAGAGTTCTCCCCTAATTAAAAATTGATTCATTAGTTAAATATTTAACTTGTATGTTTTATGTCACCATTTTGTTAAATGCTGAATAAATAAACCCACTTATTCCGTGCATTGTTCTCGATCTAAACTCAACCCTAGACCATCAACATGACCTCGTTGAGATATTTGGGAGGTACCCAAATTATGTCACGATGTTTGCACAAGCGTAGCTATCACCATAACACAAACCCTCCATTATATTTAATGAATGGTGATATTTTCTAAGTATATTCCAAGCGGTCTTGGATATAGTTGGGATGACTTATGTGGTCGCAGAATTGTCTAGTGAGGCTACGTTTCAAATTTCATCCGAAACAGAGTCCATTTGCTACCCGAACATTGAAATATGCAAGGTGTATTAGCTGGATAAAATAATAAATGTTTGCAAATTAAACTTGTTGTTGGGATGAAGACAACTGGTGCACAACCTACAGTCCACCTCCCTTCCTCTCAAATTTGAGCCTTCGGATCGCCATCCAATGGATGAGAGCATCCCACCTCTCCTATATATAGACCCTCAACCTCCCACTCTTTTATATTCCCCCCTCTCCATTTTGCAACCACCCCTTCTGACCTCTTCATCCCTCCATGAACCAAAACCCTAGCCCCAAACCGATCTAGGCCATCATATCTGAGATCTAGTGGCCTAGATCAGCACAGCCCCCCACCTATTCCTAGACACATCTGTTGGGGAACGTAGTAATTTCAAAAAAAATTCCTACGCACACGCAAGATCATGGTGATGGTATAGCAACGAGAGGGGAGAGTGTTCGTCCACGTACCCTCGTAGACCGTAAGCGGAAGCGTTAGCACAACGCGGTTGATGTAGTCGTCGCCTTCACGATCCGACCGATCCAAGCACCGAACGTCACGGAGCCTCCGAGTTCAGCACACGCTCAGCTCGATGACGATCTCCGCCTTCGATCCAGCCGAGCTCCGAGATGAGTTCCACAAGACGACGGCGTGGTGGCGATGATGATGTTCTACCGGCGCAGGGCTTCACCTAAACTCCGCGACGATATGACCGAGGTGGAATATGGTGGAAGGGGGCACCGCACACGGCTAAGGAACGATCCGTAGATCAACTTGTGTGTCTTGGGGTGCCCCCTGCCCCCGTAAATAAAGGAGGGAGGGGGGAGGCCGGTCGGCCCCTTTGGGCGCGCCAAGGGAGGAGGAATCCTCCTCCTAGTAGGAGTAGGATTCCTCCTTTCCTACTCCTACTAGGAGGGGGAAGGAAGGAGGAGAGGGGGGAAGGAAAGGGGGGCACCACCCCCCCCCCTCCTAGTCCAATTCGGACCAGAGGGAGAGGGGGCGCGTGGCCCACCCTGGCCGCCCCTCTCTCTTCCCACCTAGGCCCATGTGGCCCATTAACTCTCCCGGGGGGTTCCGGTAACCCCCCCGGCACTCCAGTTTTCTCCGAAAACTCCCGGAACCTTTCCGGTGTCCGAATATAGTCGTCCAATATATCAATCTTTATGTATCGACCATTCCGAGACTCCTCGTCATGTCCGTGATCACATCCGGGACTCCGAACAAACTTCGATACATCAAAACTTATAAACTCATAATAAAATTGTCATCGAAACGCTAAGCGTGCGGACCCTACGGGTTCAAGAACTATGTAGACATGACCTAAAACCATTCTCGGTCAATAACCAATAGCGGGACCTGGATGCCCATATTGGTTCCTACATATTCTACGAAGATCTTTATCGGTCAAACCGCATAACAACATACTTTGTTCCCTTTGTCATCGGTATGTTACTTGCCCGAGATTTGATCGTCGGTATCCAATACCTAGTTCAATCTCGTTACCGGCAAGTCTCTTTACTCGTTCCGTGATACGTCATCTCATAACTAACTCATTAGTTACATGCTTGCAAGGCTTAGGTGATGAGTATTACCGAGAGGGCCCAGAGATACCTCTCCGACAATCGGAGTGACAAATCCTAATCTCGAATTATGCCAACCCAACATGTACCTTCGGAAACACCTGTAGTACTCCTTTATAATCACCCAGTTACGTTGTGACATTTGGTAGTTCCCAAAGTGTTCCTCCGGTAAACGGGAGTTGCATAATCTCATAGTTACAGGAACATGTATAAGTCATGAAGAAAGCAATAGCAACATACTAAACGATTAAGTGCTAAGCTAACGGAATGGGTCAAGTCAATCACATCATTCTCCTAATGATGTGATCTCGTTAATCAAATGACAACTCTTTTGTCCATGGCTAGGAAACATAACCATCTCTGATAAACGAGCTACTCAAGTAGAGGCATACTAGTGACACTATGTTTGTCTATGTATTCACACATGTATTATGTTTCCGGTTAATACAATTCTAGCATGAATAATAAACATTTATCATGAAATAAGGAAATAAATAATAACTTTATTATTGCCTCTAGGGCATATTTCCTTCAGTCTCCCACTTGCACTAGAGTCAATAATCTAGTTCACATCGTCATGTGATTTAACACCAATATTCATATCTGCATATGATTAACACCCATAGTTCACATCATCATGTGACCAACACCCAAAGGGTTTACTAGAGTCAATAATCTAGTTCACATCGCTATGTGATTAAGAACCAAAGAGTACTAAGGTGTGATCATGTTTTGCTCGTGAGAGAAGCTTAGTCAACGGGTCTGTCACATTCAGAGCCGTATGTATTTTGCAAATATTTTATGTCCTCAATGCTCTGCACGGAGCTACTCTAGCTAATTGCTCCCACTTTCAATATGTATCCAGGTTGAGACTTAGAGTCATCTGGATTAGTGTAAAAGTTTGCACTGATGTAACTTTTACAACAAACTCTTTTATCACCTCCATAATCAAGAAACATCTCCTTAGTTCTTACTAAGGATATTCTTGACCAATGTCCAAAGATCTACTCCTAGATCACTATTGTACTCCTTGCCAAATTCAGAGCAAGGTATACAATAGGTCCAGTACATAGCATAGCATACTTTATAGAACCTATGATGAGGCATAGGGAATGACTTTTCATTCTCTTTCTATTTTCTGTTGTGGTCGGGATTTGAGTCTTACTCAATTTCATACCTTTGCAACACAGCAAGAACTCTTTCTTTGACTGCTCCATTTTGAACTATTTCAAAATCTTGCCAAGGTATGTACTTATTGAAAATCTTATCAAGCGCCTTGATCTATCTCAATAGATCTTGATGCTCAATATGTAAGTAGCTTTTCTCGAGGTCTTTTCTTTTAAAGAACTCCTTTAAAACACTCCTTTATGCTTTGCGTAAAAATTCTACATCATTTCGATCAACAATATGTCACTCACATATACTAATCGAAAGGTTGTAGTGCTCCCACTCACTTTATTGTAAAAATAGGCTTCATCGTAAGTCCATATAAAACTATATGCTTTGATCAACTTATCAAAGCGTATATTCCAACTCCGAGATGCTTGCACCAGTCCATAGATGGATCATTGGAGCTTGCACATTTTTTAGCACCTTTAGGATTGACAAAACCTTCGGTTGCATCATATACAACTCTTCTTTAATAAATCCATTAAGGAATGCAGTTTTGACATCCATTTGCCGATTTCATAAAATGTGGCAATTGCTAACATGATTCGAGACAGACTTAAGCATTGATACGAGTGAGAAAATCTCATCGTATTCAACACCTTGAACTTGTTGAAAACCTTTCGCAACAAGTCGAGCTTGGTAGATAGTAACACTACTATCGGTGTCCGTCTTCCTCTTGAAGATCCATTCATTTAACATGGCTTGCGATCATCGAGCAAGTCAATCAAAGTCCATACTTTGTTCTCATACATGGATCATATCTCGATTTTATGGCCTCAAGCCATTTCGCGAATCTGGGCTCATCATCGCTTCCTCATAGTTCGTAGGTTCATCATGGTCTAGTAACATGACTTTCAGAACATGATTACTACACCATTCTCGTGCGGATCTTACTCGAAGACCTACGAGGTTCTGTAGTAACTTGATCTGAAGTTTCATGATCATCATCATTAGCTTCCTCACTAATTGGTGTAGCAATCACTGGAACTGATTTCTGTGATGAACTACTTTCCAATTCGGGAGAAGGTACAATTACCTTATCAAGCTCTACTTTCCTCCCACTCACTTCTTTCGAGAGAAACTTCTTCTCTAGAAAGGATCCATCTTAGCAACGAATAACTTGCCTTCGGATCTGTGATAGAAGGTGTACCCAATAGTTACCTTTGGGTATTCTATGAAGACGCACTTCTTCGATTTGGGTTCGAGCTTATCAGGTTGAAACTTTTTCACATAAGCATCGCAGCCCCAAACTTTAAGAAATGACAACTTTTGGTTTCTCGCCAAACCACAGTTCATAAGGCGTCGTCTCTACGGATTTTGATAGTGCCCTATTTAAAGTGAATGCAGCTGTCTCTAATGCATAACCCCAAAATGATAGTGGTAAATCGGTAAGAGACATCATAGATCGCACCATATCAAATAAAGTGCGGTTACGATGTTCGGACACACCATAACGTTGTGGTGTTCCAGGTGGCGTGAGCTGTGAAACTATTTCACATTGTTTTAATTGAAGACCAAACTCGTAACTCAAATATTCATCTCCACGATCAGATCGCAGAAACTTTATTTTCTTGTTATGATGATTTTCCACTTCACTCTGAAATTCTTTGAACCTTTCAACTATTTCAGACTTATGTTTCATCAAGTAGATATACCCATATCTGCTCAAATCATCTGTGAAGGTCAGAAAATAACGATACTTGCCACGAGCCTTCATACTCATTGGTCTGCATACATCAGTATGTATTTTTTTTCAATAAGTCAGTAGCTTGTTCCCATTGTTCCGAGGAACGGAGTTTTAGTCATCTTGCCCAAAAGGCACGGTTCGCAAGCATCAAATGATTCATAACCAAGTGATTCCAAAATCCATCTTTATGGAGTTTCTTCTTGCGCTTTACACCAATATGACCCAAACGGCAGTACCACAAATAAGTTGCACTATCATTATTAACTTTGCATCTTTTGGCCTCAATATTATGAATATGTGTATCACTACGATCGAGATCCAACAAACTATTTTCATTGGGTGTATGACCATTGAAGGTTTTATTCATGTAAACAGAACAACAATTATTCTCTGATTTTAAATGAATAACCGTATTGCAATAAACATGATCAAATCATATTCATGCTCAATGCAAACACCAAATAACACTTACTTAGGTTTAACACTAATCCCGAAAGTATAGGGAGTGTGCGATGATGATCATATCAATCTTGGAACTATTTCCAACACACATCGTCACTTCACCCTTTAACTAGTCTCTGTTTATTCTGCAACTCCCGTTTCGAGTTACTAATCTTAGCAACTGAACTAGTATCAAATACTGAGGGGTTGCTATAAACACTAGTAAAGTACACATCAATAACCTGTATATCAAATATACACTTGTTCACTTTGCCATCCTTCTTACCCACCAAATATTCAGGGCATTTCCGCTTCCAGTGACCATTTCCTTTGCAGTGTAAGCACTCAGTTTCCGGCTTTGGTCTAGCTTTGGTCTTCTTCACGGGAGTGACAACTTGCTTGTCTTTCCACTTGAAGTTCACTTTCTTTCCCTTTGCCCTTCTCTTGAAACTAGTGGTCTTGTCAATCATCAACACTTGATGCTCTTTCTTGATTTCTACCTTCGTCGATTTCAACATCACGAAGAGCTTGGGAATTGTTTACGTCATCCCTTGCATACTATAGTTCATCACGAAGTTCTAGTAACTTAGTGATGGTGACTAGAGAATTCTGTCAATCACTATCTTATCTGTAAGATTAACTCCCACTTGATTCAAGCAATTGAAGTACCCAGACAATCTAAGTACATGCTCACTAGTTGAGCGATTCTCCTCCATCTTTTAGCTATAGAACTTGTTGGAGACTTCATATCTCTCAACTCGGGTATTTTCTTGAAATATTAACTTCATTTCCTGGAACATCTCATATGGTCCATGACGTTTAAAACGTCTTTGAAGTCCCGATTCTAAGCCATAAAGCATGGTGCACAAAACTATCAAGTAGTCATCATATTGAGCTAGCCAAACGTTCATAATGTCTGCATCTGCTCCTGCAATAGGTCTGCATCACCTAGCGGTGCATCAAGGACATAATTCTTCAGGCAGAATGAGGATAAACCTCGGATCACGGATCCAATCCGCATCATTGCTACTAACATCTTTCAACACAGCTTTCTCTAGGAACATATCAAAATAATCATATGAAAGCAACAACGCAAGCTATTGATCTACAACATAATTTGCAAAATACTACCAGACTAAGTTCATGATAAATTAAAGTTCAATTAATCATATTACTTGAACTCCCACTTAAAATGACATCTCTCTAGTCATCTAAGTGATTACGTGATCCAAATCAACTAAACCATGACCGATCATCACGTGAGATGGAGTAGTTTTCAATGGTGAACATCACTATGTTGATCATATCTACTATATGATTCACGCCGACCTTTCGGTCTCCGTGTTCGAGGCCATATCTCGCATATGCTAGGCTCGTCAAGTTTAACCTGAGTATTCCGCGTGTTCAAAACTGGCTTGCACCAGTTGTAGATGGACGTAGAGCTTATCACACCCGATCATCACGTGGTGTCTGGGCACGACGAACTTTGGCAACGGTGCATACTCAGGGAGAACACTTCTTGATAATTAGTGAGAGATCATCTTAAAATGCTACCGTCAATCAAAGCAAGAATAAGATGTATAACAGATAAACATCATATGCAATCAAAATATGTGACATGATATGGCCATGATCATGTTGCGCCTTTGATCTCCATCTCTAAAGTATTGTCATGATCTTTACCGTCACCGGCACGACACCATGATCTTCATCATCTTGATCTATATCAATGTGTCGTCACATGGTCGTCTCGCCAACTATTGCTCTTGCAACTATTGCTATCGCATAGCGATAAAGTAAAGCAATTATTTGGCACTTGCATCTTATGCAACAAAGAGAGTACCATAGGGCTTCTGCCAGTTGCCGATAACTTCAACAAAACATGATCATCTCATACAAAAACTTATATCTCATCACGTCTTGACCATATCACATCACAACATGCCCTGCAAAAACAAGTTAGACGTCCTCTACTTTGTTGTTGCAAATTTTACGTGGCTGCTACGGGCTTAGCAAGAACCGTTCTCACCTACGCATCAAAACCACAATGATAGTTTGTCAAATAGACTCCGTTTTAACCTTCGCAAGGACCGGGCGTAGTCACACTCGGTTCAACTAAAGTTGGAGAAACCGACACCCGCCAGCCACCGTGTGCAAAGCACGTCGGTAGAACCAGTCTCGCGTAAGCGTCGGCGTAATGTCGGTCCGGGCGCTTCATCCAACAATACCGCCGAACCAAAGTATGACATGCTTGGTAGGCGGTATGACTTATATCGTCCACAACTCACTTGTGTTCTACTCATGCATATAACATCAACGCATAAAACCTAGGCTCGATACCATCATTGGGGAACGTAGTAATTTCAAAAAATTCCTACGCACACGCAAGATCATGGTGATGGTATAGCAACGAGAGGGAGAGTGTTCGTCCACGCACCCTCGTGAGACCGTAAGCGAAGCGTTAGCACAACGCGGTTGATGTAGTCGTATGTCTTCACGATCCGACCGATCCAAGCACCGAACGTACGGAGCCTCCGAGTTCAGCACACGTTCAGCTCGATGACGATCTCCGCCCTCCGATCCAGCCGAGCTCCGGAGATGAGTTCCGTCAGCACGACGGCGTGGTGACGATGATGATGTTCTACCGGCGCAGGGCTTCACCTAAACTCCGCGATGATATGACCGAGGTGGAATATGGTGGAAGGGGGCACCGCACACGGCTAAGGAACGATCCGTAGATCAACTTGTGTGTCTATGGGGTGCCCCGCCCCAGATATAAAGGAGGGAGGGGAGGCCCGGCCCCTTTAGGCGCGCAAGGAGGAGGAATCCTCCTAGTAGGAGTAGGATTCCTCCTTTCCTACTCCTACTAGGAGGGGAAGGGGGGGAGAGGGGAAGGAAGCGCCCTCCCTCTAGTCCAATTCGGACCAGAGGAGAGGGCGCGCCCCACCCTAGCCGCCTCTCTCTTCCCACCTAGGCCCATGTGGCCCATTAACTCTCCCGGGGTTCCGGTAACCCCGGCACTCCGTTTTCTCCAAAACTCCGGAACCTTTCCGGTGTCCGAATATAGTCGTCCAATATATCAATCTTTATGTCTCGACCATTCCGAGACTCCTCGTCATGTCCATGATCACATCCGGACTCAACAAACTTCGGTACATCAAAACTTATAAACTCATAATAAATCACATCGAAGCGTTAGCGTGCGGACCCTACGGGTTCGAGAACTATGTAGACATGACCTAAAACCATTCTCGGTCAATAACCAATAGCGGACCTGGATGCCCATATTGGTTCCTACATATTCTACGAAGATCTTTATCGGTCAAACCGCATAACAACATACTTTGTTCCCTTTGTCATCGGTATGTTACTTGCCCGAGATTTGATCGTCGGTATCCAATACCTAGTTCAATCTCGTTACCGGCAAGTCTCTTTACTCGTTCCGTAATACGTCATCTCATAACTAACTCATTAGTTACATGCTTGCAAGGCTTAGGTGATGAGTATTACCAAGAGGGCCCAGAGATACCTCTCCGACAATCGGAGTGACAAATCCTAATCTCGAATTATGCCAACCCAACATGTACCTTCGGAAACACCTGTAGTACTCCTTTATAATCACCCAGTTACGTTGTGATGTTTGGTAGTACCCAAAGTGTTCCTCCGGTAAACGGGAGTTGCATAATCTCATAGTTACAGGAACATGTATAAGTCATGAAGAAAGCAATAGCAACATACTAAACGATCAAGTGCTAAGCTAACGGAATGGGTCAAGTCAATCACATCATTCTCCTAATGATGTGATCTCGTTAATCAGATGACAACTCTTTTGTCCATGGCTAGGAAACATAACCATCTCTGATAAACGAGCTAGTCAAGTAGAGGCATACTAGTGACACTATGTTTGTCTATGTATTCACACATGTATTATGTTTCCAGTTAATACAATTCTAGCATGAATAATAAACATTTATCATGAAATAAGGAAATAAATAATAACTTTATTATTGCCTCTAGGGCATATTTCTTTCAACATCCAACCACCATAGGCGCCCGAGCTCGTGCGTGCCTCTGAGCTCCCCTGCCTCACGAGCTCCCTTAGCTCACCTCGTTCATGTTGCCACCAACCACCAGTCCTCCCTGCCGCCAGATCATAGCACCCAGCCGTCGGCTGGCAACTAGGACCCACTTGTCCCCTGTCCACTCTACTTCCCATGCTTGCTTTCCTCTCTCTAGCCGGCCGCAGTCATTCCCCGCGAGAACCCGGGCCTCCATGGGGCTTTGCCTCCACCTCAACAAGTCGCTCCAGCGACACCGTATCTAGACGAATATGGCACCTCGTGGCCCCGAGCCTTCCTGGCCCACGCCCAACTCCTTTCTTTGCGCCCAAGACCTTGTCGGGATCACGCCGCCGCCTAGCCCAGCTGGGGATCGAGCGGAAGCCGCCGGATGCCCTTGGCACCATTGACGGGGACTTTAACCGGTAAGCCAACTTGCCAATCACATCTCTATGTGACTCTTGTTCCTCTTTCGATGAGCGTGTTCAGAGCTTAGGTACTGTAATGCCCAAACATCAAGACAACCAAGTGATCTTTCTATAAGGTCCGACCTTCACCCGCCTTACACCGCACTGATCATTCGTACTCATGTCTACATGTCGTATCCCGAAAAGCTATGTGTTGTAAATAGTGCTACACTTGACAGAACACTAACTACTTGAAATTTTATAGTGAGAGAGCACCCTAATAAAAAAGACTAACGCACAATCAAAAGGGTGCAAAAATAAGGGATAAACATCTCAGGCAATTCATAATGTCATGACATGCTATAGCCCTTCCGTCCGAAAAGTTCTATTTGTCTCCGCAGAATTTCAGCAAATAGTGTTGTTGTGGCATCAGAAAAACAATGTCATGGTAGCAGTTCTAACAAAAATAGATTTATGTAAGAATATGCTTGTTGTGGCAACCTGAAAATGCTACCGTGGCTGCAATTTCAAAAAGCATTGTTGTGGTAGCAGTTTCTTCAGCTTTTCTTTTCTGTCTTCGTGTACGGCCTCCTGCATCGGGGTCCTCCTTCGCAACCTTGTCACCACTGTATGTAATCTCTATTTTATCACCACTATCTGTGTAGCCAATCTATAAAATCGTATTATATCAAATGGATCCAGCCATCATGTTGACATGCAGGTCATTAAAGTGACAATCATTTGGCTCCAGCCATCATGTCATACTGTGAAAAGCAATCCACGTTAAAGATTACAACATATAGACATATCTTACATAATCTCATAAACATGAAGAAGGCTATACTACATCACATGCAACCGGCAAAACCAAGTTAGACGACTTATAATTGGTTTATGCAAAAATGTGGCTTGTAGGGTTTCGAAACAAATCGAAGCTAACCACGTTAATCATCAAGTATGACTATTCAAGTTGCTAGGTTAACTTTGCAAGGCGTATGAGGTGAGACACTTAATTAAAAATCTCTAGCCCTATACTAGACTTCGTCATATGCATAACCACAGTGTATACAAAATCTGCATGCTCTTTAGTTTGTGAAAATCCAACTTTCTTGACTAAGGTAGAACCCAAAGAACAGAGATAGCACACATTGATAGCCAGAATCACCTATAGCCAAAAGTTTGTAGACAAATCCCACCATGCCGCCAAGAAAAGAAAATATGTGCGTTCAAGGGAAACAAGCAAGAACATCAAGTAAAATATTTCATCTACTAGCAATAGATTGTATCTTCTATTCGCACAAATTTTATTAAGCAATAGATCTAATCTACTATGAAAAAAAATTGCGCAATACTCAGTTACTCACACAACACATGTGTTCTAGATCGTAACCTTCACCTACTCATGCATCACTCATGATGCCACTATTGGGAAACCTAGTAGGGAAAAATCTCCCTACGAATCAAGTTTGAGGATCACTATCAAGATGCATACAAGGTTTGATTTGATCATTACCAACTTCGAGTTGTAGCGGAACAAGATTTGGTGAAGATCGTTCTTGAAGTCCCTTGAACTGTCCCATGATCAGTTTGCTCGAACAAGAATCGAATGCACAATCCCTGTATGGATTGCACGCATACGACACTAGTGATCCGGCAGTGCTTCGGCATCCAGAGCTTGTTGTTGCCAGAGTAGAAGAGGAGGGAGGACCAGCCCTTTGGGGAGTAGATAAATTGTTGTGGAGAACGAGGGAGAGAGAGGGATGGCTTTGCCAAAGGCACCAGAAAAATTATGTCTCCTTTGAGGCTGCCCCTCCCCTTTATTTATAATAGCTCGGGAGGAGGCTAGCTTGGAGGAGGGGCTGCTCGAAGGGGTGGATCCCCATCTAGGGTTGGAAACCCTAAGGGGTGCTCCACACCCTCTCCCACAATCCTGGCTGCCAAGGGGACTTGGCCTCCAAGCCTAAAGGGTGCGGCTCCCACCATTGGGCCATAAGGCCCATGTATGTCTACGTCACTTTGGTCCAATACTATGTGGCACCCTATGGAGCCCTCCGGAGTTTTCCGGAACATCCTAGACACTTCTAGGACCTTCCTACATAGTCTGGAAGTCTTTAAGGGTTATCCGAAACTTTTTCATTTTTTCGTGTTTTTGAATATTCTTCCAAAACCTCTAATTCTTTCCACAACACTTTTGTTTCTCTCTGAACTATGCCTCTTGCCTCTAAAACTTTTCCGGTGATATTCTCCAAGACTCCTAACTCATCTAATACTCAACATATCGAAAGTTCTTAAGCGTGTGACCCTGCAGGTTCGGTGAAATATATACATGACCTAAATACCTTTCGATCAATGATCAATTACGGAACCCGGGACATCCATATTGTCCCCTATACCCACATGATTGTATATCGAGTGAACCTGTAGCTACCGTATGTTATTCCTTTACTTTGGATACTTTACAAAACTCGACTTGTGATATATCGGTATCCAAGTGAATCAAACGCATGCTCACTATACCACTTCATCATTACCACTTTTGTTCTCTTTTATTGTTCTCGCCTTTCATCATCCTCTTGAGCGAGTCATGATGTGTTTGTCCAGACGATGATGGATATTTTCACACTGAGAGGACCCTAAGAATATCTCTCCATCGTCGGAGGAGCAAATCCTAGTGTCGAGCTATCTAGTCCCTCGTCGTATATTTTTGATAAACTTGTAAGTTGCTGGTTACAGTTGATGTTAGAACAACCCCAAAGTGCATCTTTTAGTATGGAGTGACTCGATACTCTCATGGTCTAAGGAATTATGCATACGTTAACTTTCTCATGTTATGGACTATAGACTTTTGATAAAATGATCTCTTAGTATAACATACAACTTGCGTCAATTCAACGCGAGCGTTCTTCCAACATCGTGCCCTCAAAGTTATCGGCATCACTTAACTATACCTATGATCAGGAAAACAGAACCATCATGCAACACTTGAGCTAGTCCTAGAGGTAAGACTAGGAATATTATTTTATTTTTCGTAAGTCTACTCATGCACATGAGTTTTCCCCTGAACCTCTTGGTTTTCACAGGTTCGACAACCATATCGTTTATATGATACAATATAGACATTATTAATAAACTTGAATAAATAATAACACAATTATTATTGTCTCTACGACATATCTCCAACATTCTCCTGCTTGCGCTAGAATCAATAATCTAGTTTACATAACTTCGTTTACACCAATAGCAATCTAGTGTTGTTTATGCTTTTCTTGTGGAATAGAATTCGTCCCATCGGATCTGTCAAGGTCAGATCCATGTGTAACCTTACATATCTATGCATTTTTCATGCTTCCACAAAATTCATATTTTGTGTCGAACTAGCTTTTTATATATTGAATCACTAGTAGGACATTTGATTCCTTAGACTAAGTTATGGAGCCACTATTTACAATAATGATGCATTGGCTCATGTTTTCTAAAAACATACCAAGTTCATAAATAAACTATTTGATCCAGTACCCTCCATTGTCGCTTCTGAATCAACATTATACTCAAGCTTTTGTCAAGCAACATTATACTCAACCTTTTGTTAAGCAACATTATACTCATCCTCCTTCGTAGTGCTTCATACGAGAAATTTTTGTTGTAGGGTCAACGTGCGAAAAAGGTAGGCCTAGTTTGTATGGGCTAGTATTGTTTGTCTGTTTATATAATGGATATAATGGCAGTGTGGGCACCGAGGACGCGTAGACTATATCTCGCTCAACGCGAGTATAACTTCCGTCTCATTGAAGGATTTCTCCCTACGAGTAGCTATTGGGCCGACCCATTTCGTCTGTTTTTTCGTTCCGTAGGTTCCGATCGAGTTCCATGTGTTTGGTTTGCTCGGTTTCCTTCTAGGTTTTTTCCTAGTTTTGTTTCTATTTTGGGTTTTTATTGTTATCTCATTGGTGTCCTCCGGTTTTCCTTTTTTGTTTTGTTTTCTCTCCCGGGTTTTATTCATTTCTTTCTCGGTTATCATTGGTCTTTTCTTTTCTTTCTTTATTTTTCATCAATTTTTGTTTCTTTCTTGGTTTTCACTGGTCCTTTTTCCTTTGTTCTTTCTTCGATTGACGTTTCTTGATAATACTCGCTGAACGTTTTTTAAATACATTATGTGCATTTTTCTTAAATACATGTTCGAATACATGGTAATAATCTGTCAAGTACACATCGAACATTTCAGTTTGGTTTTTTCCATTGGTTTTTCATTGAGTTTTCTTATTTCCTTGTTTTACTTGGGTTTTGTTTCTTTCTTTCTCGGTTTTCTTCTGTTTCTTTGTTGGTTTTCATTTTTTTCAACATATGTCTACTTCTTTTTAATACACGTTGAACATGTTTCACGTACAAGTTGTACATTTTTCTTAAATACACGTTTTGAACACTTTTTTGAAAATATGGTCAACATTTTTCAAATATACATTGAGCATTTTCTATATACACGTTTAAAATTATACAATATATGATTAACATTTTCTTAATCTATATTTTATATGTATACTTTTCCATAAACATTATAATTTTATTGTATATATCAGGAATATTCTTAATATACACGATTCAAAAAATTTAAATGCATGATAAACATTTTTCTAGAAAAATGTTGTTATGTACACTTTTTCTAATACACATTTTACATTTTAATATATTTTCTATTGTCTATTTTTTATGCACATTGCACATTTTTGTTATGCATTAGGAACATTTTAATACATGTTTGACATTTTTTAAATTCATGATTAACTTTTTTTCATGTATTTTTGTCTACTTTTTCGTACACATTGTATCTATTTTATATACATCAGGTGCACTTTTCCTCTACACATTTAACATTTTTCTAATACATGATTTAATATTTTAAATTATAAACTAAAGTAAAAATTTGGGAAAAACAACTAAAACAAAAAAAAATAAAAAAATGAAGAAACGAGTTTTTAGACGACTGTGGCCTCGAAAGAACTAGGCCGGCCCAGTCTAGCGCTTGCTTCATGCGAGACACGTTTCTGTCTCGCCTGACGCGAGACATAGCTTTGCTATCCCAGGGGATCTCCTATTTGAGGCATTCACATAAGGGGAATCCTATTTGGCGTGCGGGTCGCCGATTAGGGACCGGGCTCGTATCCCCCTCAAGTGCTGATTTTTGTATGGATCGGCCCATTTCCGGGTTTCATCAGAACCGTTTTTTTTGTTTTTGTTCTTTTTTTCGCTTTTATTTTTATTTTTATTTTTGTTTTTCATTTTTCCTTTTTATTTTATTGTTCCATTTTTTTTATTTTTCAATTTGCAAAATATATTTTAAGTTTGTTATTTATTTAAATCATGAATATTTTCTAAATTCATGTATATTGTTTTTCGTAACTGTGGACATATTCTTACAAATTCTCTTAAATCGTGAATTGTTTTGGAAGTTAAGAATATTTGTTGAAATTCACGAACATTCTTTCAAAATCATGAACAGTTTTTAACTTCATGAATGCGTGAGGGGGTTGGGTGTGCACACGCGGCTGGTTTCCGGCGTGCACGTCGCTTAATAGGAGCCTTCCAATCAGGGGGGGGGGGTGCAAGGGCGTCTGGTTTCCGGCATGCTGGTCGCTTAATAGGATCCTTCCAATCAGCGTGAGTGACTGACACAGGAGCCTTCCAACTGGACCAGGCCATTATTGTCCGGGTTTGCTGTGGTAACATGTTCCGGGCTCTATAGCAACCGGGGAGAACACTATAGCAACGTGTTTTTTATTTTTTTTAATTCTTAACAATAAAACGAATATTGAAGTAATCAAGAATAATTTGGAAAAATGTGCACATTTTGAAACGGGGTTTTTAAATAAAAAACCAAACATTTTCTGAATTTTTTCACAATTTAGATTTTTTCTGAAATTCCCACACATTTTTCTTAAACGTTAATATTTTTTACAAACATGATCATTTTATGAATTTTCGATTTTTTTAAACGGGGACATTTCTTTTTGATTTTTTTTGTAAATGAAAATTTTATTTTAATCATGAACTTTTTTGAAATGTGCACATTTTCTTTAACACAAACAATTTTTATTTGGGAATTTTTCTATACACTATTTTTTAAATTCAGGAACTCTTTTTGGGAATATTAACAATTTTTTTGAAATTTTGAACACTTTTATAAAATCATGAACATTTTTATGAATTTGTGAATTGAAAAAAAAAATATGATATTAAAAGAGAAATGGGAAAAACGAAGAAAAATAAAATATAAAAATAAAAACAAAAAGAACCAAGAAAGAAACTAACAGAAAAAATAAAACCGGTCAAGAACCCTTACAGAAGGTTCTCAATACCGGGTATTGTAGTAGCCTAAGTCGCTTGGCTTACGTACTCTTGCGCTGATCTATTCCGTGTGTTTCATCATTACTTTTACACAACTTGCGTCATATATGCTTTTCCGGATCTGAGACCATTTTCGAAAGGACACGTTCCCTCGCTTAGCATGAGATACCTTATAGAGCAAATCCCACTTGACACCTTAAGCGCCGTATAACAGGGCGAAAACCGCACTATGTGTTCTGGGCCTGGCCCATTATTATTTCTACTTTTTTCTAATATTTTTTCTTCATTTCGTCCCTTTTCCATCATTTTTGTTGTTTTCTGTATTTTGTAGATTTATTTGTTGTTTTTATTTCCCTTGGGCTTAACTTTTTTCCTATATTATATGGACATATAACTATATGTCTCTGTTTTTTTTAATTTATAATCTTTCTATTAAATATTTTTTTATAAATTTCTTTTTGTACATAGCACATTTTTTCAAAATTCTGATGAAAATACTTTTGCCCATGTAATCACATATATGTATGTACATGATTTTTTTATGATATGGCTTTTCCAATTTTTTAAATGAATTTTAATTATAACCTGTTAAAAAATATTTTTCTAAAAACTAAAAATATATCAGAATTAATGGGTTGTGCCATGGTTGATCCATATAAGGCATCTAATGGGAAAATATCAAATGGAAACCAACATTCGGTAGAAACCAGTGAAAACCACGTGAAAACGATGTTTTAAAGTTTCAGAAAAATCTCAAAAAAGGGATGTTAAGAGAGTGATGTCTATTGCCTTGCAAAATTTGAAGTACAAACAAATTATGAGATATGAGCCATAAAAAACAAAATCAGCATTGAATAGCGCCGAATAGTAACATCACTATTCATTGCTGAATTTATCTTTTTCATAGCTCGCGTCCCATAAAGGTTTTTAACTTGAAATTTCACATGACAATAGAACATCATGCTCTTAACATCTCACATCTTTTTTAGATTTTTTTTGAAACTTCCAAACATGGTTTGCTCGAAGTTTTCATAGAATGTTGGTTTCCATGTGATATTCTCCCGACATCTAATAGGACTCACCTTACATGCTACCGACATGTAAACTTGATCTGTATGTCTTGTTTGAAAAGCATGATTCTGAGTTATTCATGATTCTGAGCTATTCTTTCTTAAATTGAGCTACTTTTACGTCAAATTTATTTCTAGGTTGCTCTGAATACGATGCAAATATTTAGCCCTAAGCTCGAGCTTGTGGTGGTCGTCCAATATCGGTTAGTTTTTTCCTCGATCGAAAAAGAACAGCTGAGTATGAACCTCTTTGCTTAGTTGGAAACAAGCTAGGTTAGAAGCAAAGTTTGCTAGCTTTATTTCGACATACCTGGACTTAAAGTACATCCACAACCTATGAGTGGGATATCTGTCTTTGTACGAAATTTTCATTTTTTTGTCTTAATTATTTCTCCTGTTATGGACTCATATCGTTCATATTGATTTCCCATTCAATTATGGGATGAATAAGTGAAGGCATGAACCTACTTTCAAGATTTAAGTTCTTTTATGACACTGCCATTCTGAATAGCCTTTCATGTGCCTATGTTTTGTTATGTGGTTGTTGCTTAGTTATTGTGGCTTAATTTGTCAATAAATCTTTTTTTCTGAATACACAAAGCTTGCGTATCATTTCATTAATAGAAGAAGTTAGAAAAAAGTACATTGAATGGCGCATGACATGAATGCAAGAGGCGTGAACATGACACCCGAAGCAGAGAAACATGGGATGCTCAACCCAAACAACAAAAACACGGATAAACTCGCCGCCCTAGGACGCAGCCCAAGCCAACACACACGAGACGACCAACATCTCGAAATCCATTGCCTACGACGCCGCGAGCAAACAAGACGGCGCCTTGATGAAGGAGAACGACGCCGAGGCGCCGTCGCCATCCGATCCGAAAAGCTAGACCTAGGGTTTTCCCTGGCACTCGAAGAGGGGCACAGATAGCAGCCATGGCCGCGCCTCCAAGAAGGGAACGGCACCCGTAGGTAACAATGGGTCATAGGAAGATCATTTGTTTTCTGGCTAAAAATGATTAGAGATTAGTTCAAAACCGTTATAGCATAACCTCTAGCTCGGATCAAATAAAGCTTACCTGTTTTATCAACTTATCCAAGCTGAGTTTAGCCTAAATCGCTCAAGCTCGACCTTTGATCACTGTCCTCCAACAAGGAGAAAAGATTCACCTCGCAATTTGGCATAAAACTCCATGCTACACAATCTGATTGGATGACGACGGTGAGGTGAATCTTTTGATGGAATTTGATTGTTCACTCAGATGTCGATGGCCCAGCTTACATATGTTTGCACATTGCCGAAAACCGCTCATATTCATTACCAGTCAACATTAACATTCCCATAAACAGCTGCATGCCTTCATCTTTCATCTGCTACTTGTTTATGTCCACCCGGCCCCATCTGAAGACGGTCGCGACTATATGTCGCACTTGGCAGATTGTAGCTGCCGCATCTACTTCGACCAGCAAGTTCCAAGAACAATACAACCGTCTCACATATGCCATTTCACTACCAATTAAGCTAGCAAAGTAGCCTAGATGCAGGGCTCCTTTCAACATGCTGATTTTTAACTAGTTTCCACACGAAGGACCTTGACAACGTTACCGTACCGGCGCCGGCCGCACAAACAAACGAAACCGTGCCAGTTAAGTCCGCGATTTCCCCCTCCTTGGACGCGCATTTGGCACCCTATCGGCGATCATGATTCGCCTCAGCATACTTACTAGCTGCGTCGATCTGGTTATACTTTGCTAAAACTCGTATTATAAAACCATACACCACACAAACAGTAGCTAGTTTGGAGTTGCGCTTGCACCAATGACATTCCCTCGTCAAGCCCACAGCCCAGCGCCACCGCCGTCGCATCCATGGCCGTCGGGAAGATCTTCAAAGGATGACCCCGCGTCTCAAGGTGGGATCATCGCTGGCCTCGTCATCGGCTTCGTGGCCTCCTTGCTCCTCTTCACCGTGGCGTGGAGCGTCTTCAAGGGGCACCGCAACAGCCGCGCTCGCGCCCGCGCCGCGGCCGCGGCCGCCGCTCGGCCGTGGCCACCGCCGGAACCTTACCGCCCACGCAGCGACGAAGAGCGGCCTCGCCGAAGCGCCAGCGACCCCAGCCAGACGGCCCGTCTGCCGGCGTTCACGTACAGCCCGTCCGTGAAGCACAACGTGGCCGGGGGCGGCGAGGAGGCGGCGACGTGCTCGGTGTGCCTCGGCGCGTTCCTGCTCGGTGAGACGGTCCGGCTGCTGCCGGTGTGCCTGCACCTCTACCACGTCGGGTGCATCGACCCCTGGCTGGACGCGCACTCGACGTGCCCGCTCTGCCGCTCCGACACCGACCCGACGATCGACGCCGTCCGGATACTGCCTGTTTAGGCCTTCGTTCTGCCGGCGAGTGGCTTAGATACGTGAGGTATAGCCGCAGCACTACTGTAAAGATTCGCGAGGATAGTCGGAGTGTACACTCATGCATTTATTTTGCTGGAGATTATTTTTTTACGACGTAGTACGACTTTGTCTCAAACTCTCAATACATTGCTTGGTATATCAACATTTGCCTCTTTTGGTGATGTTACCGGATTAGTCACCAATTGTGCCAAGAGTCTTGTTGCGCCAATTCGTTGCGGTGACATTGATCTTGGTGACGTTCTTCAGGCCTTCCCGGCTATTCGCTCCGCCTTCCCAATGAGATATTTGGGACTGTCTCTTTCAGTTACAAGGTTGAAGAGGATACACTTTCAGTTCTTAGAAGATAAAGTTGCTCGGAAGCTACCGCCTTGGATCGCGAGGCATGTGGCTACCCCAGGCCGCGTCGTTTTGGTCAAGGCTGTGCTTACCGCCATTGCTATATATCATATTACGCCTCTGGAGTTGCCGGTGGAAGTGAGGAAGAAGATTGATAGTTTGCGGCGCACCTACCTATGGGCGGGATGCGACAAGGTGACTGGTGGAAAATGCAAGGTCAACTGGGAACTTGTCTGTAAACCCAAGATCTTCGGTGGTTTGGGCGTCCTCAACCTGGAGAAGTTTGCTACTGCCCTTTGATTGCGATGACTTTGGTATGAATGGGCTGACCCACCCAAGACTTGGGTTGGGATGGGAACGCCATGCAATGACAATGATAGGGACATTTTTTGGGCGGCCACCACGATCCGCATTGAAGATGGAGGTAAGGCGAAGTTCTAGGAATCACCCTGGCTCCAAGGCATGAGACCCAAAGATATTGCTCCTAGGATCTTTGACCTCTCAAAAAAGAAATCTTCCTCAGTCCAAACTGCTCTCCTCAACAATTTTTTGGTTAATCAAACTGATACCCATCATGGGATCACCCTTGAGCACCTACAGGAGTTCACCACACTTTGGGAGAAACTATCCTCTGTTACTTTCAACAATAGTATGCAAGATACTATCCACTGGAAGTTCACCTCTCAAGGAGAATACTCGACGTCGACTGCCTATATGGCGCAGTTTGCTGGACACAAGACTAGCATCATGCCTACTGCTGTGTGGAAGGTTTGGGCCCCTCCGAAATGCAAATTTTTTGCTTGGTTAATAATTCAAAACAGAGTATGGACGGCCGGTCGATTGCTTCGCCGTGGTTGGCCGAACTGCATCCTTTGCCCGCTTTGCAAGCAAATCTAGGAAACGACAGCGCATCTTCTCTTCCAGTGTAGGTTCTCCCAGCGTGTTTGGGTTGAGGTTGCTGCGTGGGTTGGCCTACATGGTGATGTGGTGAGGAGCCGGAGAGTTGAGGCTTCAGTTCGAGTTTGGTGGATTAAATATGTGATTGAGCGCGGAAACCAGAGAAAGGCGATCGCCTCCTTGTTCATGCTTATGTCTTGGGAGATTTGGAAAGAGCGTAACGCAAGGGTCTTTCGTAATACTGCCGCTACAACGATGATGGTCGTCGCGAAGATCAAAGAGGAGGCCCATCTTTGGGCTATGGCAGGCGCCACCCATTTGAGTATTGTAATGCCGTGAGAGTGGTTTTTTGTTCCCTGCTTTGCGGCTATTTGTCTAAAACCTTCTTGCTTTATCAATGAAAATGGCAAATCTTTTGCCTTGTTTCAAAAAAAAACATTTACCGAACTCAGACTTTGCCTTTTATCAAAATTTGGCGAACTCAGACTTTGCCTTTTATCAACGTTTGCCGAACTCAGACTTTGCCAACGTTTAGAAACTTTGGCTAGTCATCATTGGTTGGCAGAACTGGAGCCCAATGAATAAACTACCAAAACTTTCTTAGGTTGCCAGAGAATTGGCTTGCCAAAATTTAGAACCACTAGCACCGCGACCCATGCATGTACGGTAACATCTTGCAAAATGATTAGTAAAATATTATTTAGAAAAGTATACATACATGTACGGCTTTTGTGTCTAGATGCCATGTAAGAAAATCACTGTACCTCCCCGCAAAAAAAGAAAGAAAATCACTGTACCATGGCATTTTTTAGTGTACATAACACAAAATTTTAGTAATTTTTGCCATGTGTTTATATGACTCAACATTCCTAAATTACAATTTACAAACTAGTTCTACGTTTGCCTTGCTTTATAGTTCATTGCAATTGTTCTACGAAACTTGTTCTAACTTAAAAACAAATTTCAACAATATTTGCCATGGAAATTGTTGTTTGTACTGCTCATGTCATGGCAAAAAAAATTATTCACCATGGCATTTGTGTCTAGATACCATGTCAAAATTCTCTATACCATAGCATTTTTAGTGTACATACCACGACCATCTCAGCAAAAAAAAATCCAATATGTTATATTACTAAAATTTCTAAATTACAATGTATAAACATGTTTAAGTTTTCCTTGCTTTTTATCGATCATTTTTTCGAAAATTTGCCATGGAGCATGGGCAATTTTTTTCATGGCAAATTGTGGAGCTACTTTAGGTTTTCACACATGCCAAATTTGCTATGATTTTGTTTAGGATACATATAGGTTTTGCCATGGTTACCATGGAAAATCATGCCCCATTGAAAATTCTACATTTTTTGGCAACGGCAATAAAAAACACCACAACAAGTACTTAAATTTAGATGATGCTAAACCCATTTTTATTTAGCAGTACAACTTTTCCCTGGAATTTTTGTATAGATTTTTTCCATGTCAAGATTATGAATACGTTCAATAAATTTTCACATGGAAAATTTATTATGTTTTTCATGGTATTTTTATTGTAAATGTCATGGCAATTTTTTTTATGTTACCAAGTCAATCTTCTTTTATATACCGTGGAAAATTCCTAGCATGCGGCAAAAATCATGGTTGTGAATGAAGGTCATTGTCCATCATTTTTATCTAGCACAACAACGTTGTTGCCCCGGTAAAATTTGCCATTGGCAAGTTTTAAATGCATTTCTGCCAGGCACACCAATATTTGCCCCTTTGCAAATTTTGCCATTGGTAGATTGAGTTACTATCGGCATTACACAAGAGACAAACATTTGCTTTGCCGGTGTGAGTACGTTTTCCATGAGTACTCATGTAATGTCACTTGCAAAATATATTTTATTTTCCATGTACTCACATGAAAATATTTTCTCTTTATATATTTCCACCTTTTGTGTGATATTCACATGTCAAAACTTATTTGAAAACTAACCAATTGCCATGTCAAACAAGTTGGCATGGTTTGTCTAAAATTTATCGTCTTTTTTTTTCAAAATAACAAACTTCTAAAATTGCCATGTTTATATTACTACTAAGGTAGCATGACACATTCATGTGCTAGACCATGGCAATTTCAATCAATTAGACCATGGCAGGATTAGTGTAGGTAGCATGGCATTTCATTACTTAGACAATGACATTTTTATTTGAATGATGTCCTTTTTTTTATTAATTAGACCATGGTAGTTTTAGTATAGGTACCATGGCAAAAAACATATTTAGAGGATGTCATTTTTTATTCAAAAGCGATGACATTTTTCTTTAGTCTGCGTTTTGTGAAACAACCTAATGATTTTTTTATAATTTTTGCCTTGATCTAGATAATCATTTTTTCTGCTAAAATTATCATCTGACCATTTTGTTTATTTATGTATTAGGGCAAGGCAATTTTTTTAGATACCATGGCTCATTTTTTTACTATTCTCGGGTAATTTTTAAAATATCAGGAAGAAAGTTTTAATAAAGTATAGCATGGCATTTTTCATGTAAATTGAGCATTGTTGTTGTAAATTATGTTTTGTTTTTGTCTTTTCTTTATTATAAAAATATATATGATTTTTTTGTTAATGGCATTTTTTTAATTCTTTTGGGCCTAGCCAATTTTCTCCTGGCGATCGAACCGTTCGTCGGGATCCTCCCTAGCTAATGATCGCCAGAAATCCTCGTCCTAAAAATATGGGACCACCTATGTATAAGTTGTGCGACCCTTTATTATGTTCCAGTCACTTTTTCTTTCCGATGTTTGTGTCAAAAATGACTTACTCATTCTAGAGTCGAATTAAGGTGGGCACAAAATCAGTTCCAGATACCCAACTAATCAAGGCCCAAGAAGTGGTTCAGTTGGGAAACTAAAAAAATGAGCTTTACCCTAAACAATTGAAAGATAAGCTCCCAAGGTGCTAAGGGCATCTCTAGCCAAACTAAATGCTCTTAAACATACCTAACTCTTAAACATCTATTAGAGGAGTAAAATTTTAAGGAGTTATCCCTAAAAGGCAAACCAAGTCTCTCAAATATACTGTGTCGGTGCCATATCTCAGGATAATTTAGGCCGATCTCTACTCCCGCCCGAGGCGCCACCTTTTCCTATCACTGCCTCCCAACCTCCTTGTCACAATATGGATCCGAAAGGCAATGGAGGAGGGGGTGTTTCAAGCTTAATGTCACAATTTCATTCGTGACACATCCAAGACCTCGATGATCCACGAAATAAGGCATGCTATGTTGTGGTCAATTTCAATCAAAATTGATCAATATTGTGCCCTCGACAACTCTATGCATGTTTCAATTTGAATTGCTCCATTAGATAAAATACCGCGCAACTGTTTGAAATATTGCGGCAAAGACTAGAAGATTTGGTCCAAAATTGTTTTAGGAAGTGAAAATATACAGCTTCGGCTAGGCCCAGCCATCGTTTAACTCCTCGATTTATACGGATTTTGAAGGAAATATGCCCTAGAGGCAATAATAAAGTTGTTATTTACATTTCCTTATATCATGATAAATGTTTATTATTCATGCTAGAATTGTATTAACCGAAAACTTAGTACATGTGTGGATACATAGACAAATAGAGTGTCCCTAGTATGCCTATACTTGACTAGCTCGTTAATCAAAGATGGTTAAGTTTCCTAGCCATAGACATGTGTTGTCATTTGATGAACGGATCACATCATTAGAGAATGATGTGATGGACAAGACCCATCCGTTAGCTTAGCATAATGATCGTTTAGTTTCTCTCCAATTGCTTTCTTCATGACTTATACATGTTCCTCAGACTATGAGATTATGCAACTCCCGAATGCCGGAGGAACACCTTGTGTGCTATCAAACGTCACAACGTAAATGGGTATTTATAAAGATGCTCTACAGGTGTCTCCAATGGTGTTTGTTGAGTTGGCATAGATCAAGATTAGGATTTGTCACTCTGTGTATCGGAGAGGTATCTCTGGGCCCTCTCGTTAATGCACATCACTATGAGCCTTGCAAGCAATATGACTAATGAGTTAGTCATGGGATGATGCATTACGGAACGAGTAAAGAGACTTTCCGGTAACAAGATTAAACTAGGTATGATGATACAGATGATCGAATCTCGGGCAAGTAACATACCGATGACAAAGGGAACAATGTATGTTGTTATGCGGCTTGAACGATAAAGATCTTCGTAGAATATGTAGGGGACAATATGAGCATCCAGGTCCCACTGTTGGTTATTGACCGGAGATGTATCTCGATCATGTCTACATAGTTCTCGAACCCATAGGGTCCGCACGCTTAACGTTCGATGACGATTTGTATTGTGAGTTTTTTGTTTTGATGAATCTAAGTTTGTCCGGAGTCCCGGATGAAATCACGGACATGACGAGGAGTCTCAAAATAGCCGAGAGGTAAAGATTCATATATTGGAAGGTTGCATTCAGACATCGGAATGGTTCCAAGTGATTCGGGCATTTATTCGAAGTACCGGGAGGTTACCGGAACCCCCTGGGGAAGATTGGGCCTACATGGGCCATAGGGAAGAGGGGAGGTAGCCCACAAGGGGCAGCCGCGCCCCCTCCCTATAGGGAGTCCGAATTGGACTAGGGAGGGGTGTGGCCTCCCTTTCCTTCTCCCTCTCTCTCCCTTCCCCTTTTCCCTCTCCGGTGGAAGGAAAGAGGGGGGGGGCGAATCCTACTTGGACTAGGAGTCCAAGTAGGACTCCCCCTTGGCACGCGCCCTCTAGGGCCGGCCTCCTCCACCTTCCCCCTTTATATACATGGGAGGGGGCACCCCAAAGGCACACCAAGTCTTCTCTTAGCCATGTGCGGTGCCCCCCTTCACAGTTACACACCTCGGTCATATCATCGTAGTGCTTAGGCGAAGCCCTGCATCGGTAACATCATCAACACCGTCACCATGTCGTCATGCTGACAGAACTCTCCCTCGGCCTCAACTGGATCAAGAGTTCGAGGGACGTCACCGAGCTGAACGTGTGCTGATCGTGGAGGTGCCGTACGTTCGGTACTTGGATCGGTTGGATCGCGAAGACGTTCGACTACATCAACCGTGTTACTAAACGCTTCTGCTTTTGGTCTACAAGGGTACGTGGACACACTCTCCTCGCCCGTTGCTATGCATCTCCTAGATAGATCTTGCATGATCGTAGGCAAACATTTTGAAATACTGCGTTCCCCACAAGTGGCATCCGAGCCAGGTCTATGCGTAGATGTTATATGCATGAGTAGAACACAAAGAGTTATGGGCGATAATAGTCATACTGCTTACCGGCAACTTCTTACTTTGATTCGGCGGTATTGTTGGATGAAGCGGCCCGGACCGACATTACATGACCACGTTCATGATACTGGTTCTACCGACATGCTTCGCACACAGGTGGCTAGCGGGTGTCTATTTCTTCAGCTTTAGTTGAATCGAGTTTGACTATGCCCGGTCCTTGTTGAAGGTTAAAACAACACACTTGACGAAAAATTGTTGTGGTTTTGATGCGTAGGTAAGAACGGTTCTTGCTAGAAGCCCGTACCAGCCACGTAAAACTTGCAACAACAAAGTAGAGGACGTCTAACTCGTTTTTGCAGGGCTTGTTGTGATGTGATATGGTCAAGATGTGATGATATATAAATAGTTGCATGAGATGATCATGTTTTGTAACAGTTATCGGCAACTGGCAGGAGCCATATTGTTGTCGCTTTATTGTATGAAATGCAATCACCATGTAATTGCTTTACTTTATCACTAAGCGGTAGCGCTAGTCGTAGAAGCAATAGTTGGCGACACGACAACAATGCTATGATGGAGACCAAGGTGTCAAGCCGGTGACGATCGTGATCATGACATTGCTTTGGAGATGGAGATCAAAGGCACAAGATGATGATGGCCATATCATATCACTTATATTGATTGCATGTGATGTTTATCCTTCATGCATCTTATTTTGCATAGTACGGAGGTAGCATTATAAGATGATCTCTCACTAAATTTCAAGGTATAAGTGTTCTCCCTGAGTATGCACCATTGCTACAGTTTGTCGTGCCGAGACACCACGTGATGATCGGGTGTGATAAGCTCTACGTTCACATACAACGGGTGCAAGCCAGTTTTGCACACGCAGAATACTCGGGTTAAACTTGACGAGCCTAGCATATGCAGATAAGGCCTCGGAATACTGAGACTCAAAGGTCAAGCGTGAATCATATAGTAGAGATCAACATAGTGATGTTCACCATTGAAAACTACTCCATCTCACATGATGATCGGACATGGTTTAGTTGATATGGATCATGTGGTCATTTAGATGAGTAGAGGGATGTCTATCTAAGTGGGAGTTCTTAAATAATATGATTAATTGAACTTTAATTTATCATGAACTTAGTACCTGATAGTATTTTGCATGTCTATGATATTATCGAGGTGGAATATGGTGGAGGGGGGCACCGCACACGGCTGGGAGAGATCAACAGATCAACTTGTGTGTCTTGGGGTGCCCCCTGCCCCCGTAAGGAGCAAGGGGGGAGGCCGGCCGGCCCTGTAGGGCGCGCCAGGAGGAGGAGTCTTCCTCCTAGTGGGAGTAGGACTCCCCCTTTCCTAGTCCCACTAGGAGGGGGAAGGAAGGAGAGGGGGAGGAGAAGGAAAGAGGGGGCGCAGCCCCTCCCCTAGTCCAATTCGGACTAGGCCCATGGGGGGCGCGCGGCTAGCCCTCGTGGCTTCTCTTCTTTTCCCCTAAAACCCACAAAGGCCCATATGTACTCCCGTATTCCTGTAACTCCACCGGTACTCCAAAAAATACCCGAATCACTCGGAACCTTTCCGATGTCCGAATATAGTCGTCCAATATATCGATCTTTACGCCTCGACCATTTCGAGACTCCTCGTCATGTCCCCGATCTCATCCAGGACTCCGAACTACCTTCGGTACATCAAATCACATAAACTCATAATACCAATCGTCACCGAACTTTAAGCGTGCGGACCCTACGGGTTCAAGAACTATGTAGACATGACCGAGACACGTCTCCGGTCAATAACCAATAGCAGAACCTGGATGCTCATATTGGCTCCCACATATTCTACGAAGATCTTTATCGGTCAAACCGCATAACAACATACGTTGTTCCCTTTGTCATCAATATGTTACTTGCCCGAGATTCGATCGTCGGTATTATCATACCTAGTTCAATCTCGTTACCGACAAATTTCTTTACTCGTTCCGTAATGCATCATCCCACAACTAACTCATTAGTCACATTGCTTGCAAGGGCTTATAGTGATGTGCATTACCGAGAGGGCCCAGAGATACCTCTCCGACAATCAGAGTGATAAATCCTAATCTTGATCTACACCAACTCAACAAGTACCATTGGATACACCTGTAGAGCACCTTTATAATCACCCAGTTACGTTGTGATGTTTGGTAGCACACAAAGTGTTCCTCCGGTAATCGGGAGTTGCATAGTCTCATAGTCATAGGAACATGTATAAGTCATGAAGAAAGCAATAGCAACACACTAAACGATCAAGTGCTAAGCTAACGGAATGGGTCAAGTCAATCACATCATTCTCCTAATGATGTGACCTCGTTAATCAAATGATAACTCATGTCTATGGTTAGGAAACTTAACCATCTTTGATTAACGAGCTAGTCAGGTGGAGGCATACTAGTGACACTATGTTTGTCTATGTATTCACACATGTATTATGTTTCCGGTTAATAGAGTTCTAACATGAATAATAAACATTTATCATGAAATAAAGAAATAAATAATAACTTTATTATTGCCTCTAGGGCATATTTCCTTCAGTCTCCCACTTGCACTAGAGTCAATAATCTAGTTCACATCACCATGTGATTTAACACTAATATCCACATCTGCATGTGATTAACACCCATAGTTCACATCGTCATGTGGCCAACACCCAAAGGGTTTACTAGAGTCAATAATCTAGTTCACATCAATATGTGATTAACACCCAAAGAGTACTAAGGTGTGATCATGTTTTGCTCGTGAGAGAAGTCTAGTCAACGGGTCTGTCACATTCAGAGCCGTATGTATTTTGCAAATATTCTATGTCTACAATGCTCTACACGGAGCTACTCTAGCTAATTGCTCCCGCTTTCAATATGTATCCAGATTGAGACTTAGAGTCATCTGGATCGGTGTAAAAGCTTGCACCGATGTAACTCTTTACGACGGGCACTTTTATCACCTCCATAATCGAGAAATATTTCCTTAGTCCTTACTAAGGATATTCTTGACCGCGGTCCAGTGATCTACTCCTAAATCAAAATTGTACTCCCTTGCCAAACTCAGAGCAAGGTATACAATAGGTCTGGTACACAGCATAGCATACTTTATAGAACCTATGACTGAGGCATAAGGAATGACTTTCCATTCTCTTTCTATTTTCTACCTTAGTCGGGTTTTGAGTCTTATTGAACTTCACACCTTGCAACACAGGCAAGAACTCCTTCTTTGACTGTTCCATTTTGAATTACTTCAAAATCTTATCAAGGTATGTACTCATTGAAAAATCTTATCAAGCGTCTTGATCTATCTCTATAGATCTTGATGCTCAATGTGTAAGCAGATTCACCGAGGTCTTTCATTGAAACACTTTTATTCAAGTATCCTTTTATGCTATCCAGAAATTCTATGTCATTTCCAATCAACAATATGTCGTCCACATATAATATCAGAAATGCTACAGAGCTCCCACTCACTTTCTTGTAAATACAGGCTTCTCCAAAAGTCTGTATAAAACCATATGCTTTGATCACACCAGTCCATAAATGGATCGCTGGAGCTTGCACACTTTGTTAGCACCTTTCGGATCGACAAAACCTTCTGGTTGCATCATATACAACTCTTCTTCCAGAAATCTATTCAGAAATGCAGTTTTGACATCCATTTGCCAAATTTCATAATCATAAAATGCGGCAATTGCTGACATGATTCGGATAGACTTAAGCATCGCTACAGGCGAGAAGGTCTCATCGTAGTCAACCCCTTGAACTTGTTGAAAACCTTTTGCAACAAGTCGAGCTTTGTAGATAGTAACACTACTATCAGTGTACGTCTTCCTCTTGAAGATCCATTTATTCTCAATGGCTTGCCGATCATTGGGCAAGTCAACCAAAGTCCACACTTTGTTCTCATACATAGATCCCATCTCAGATTTCATGGCTTCAAGCCATTTCGCGGAATCTTGGCTCATAATCGCTTCCTAATAGTTCATAGGTTCATCATGGTCTAGTAACATGACTTCTAGAATAGGATTATTGTACCACTCTGGTGTGGACTGTACTTTGGAAGACCTACGAGGTTCTGTAGTAGCTTAATCTGAAGTTTCATGATCATCATCATTAGCTTCCTCACTAATTGGTGTAGGAATCAGTGGAACTAAATTCTATGATGAACTACTTTCAAATTTGGGAGAAGGTACAATTACCTTATCAAGTTCTACTTTCCTCCCACTCACTTCTTTTGAGAGAAACACCTTCTCTAGAAAGGATCCATCTTAGCAACGAATATCTTGCCTTCGAATTTGTGATAGAAGGTGTACCCGACAGTTTCCTTTGGGTATTCTATGAAGACGCACTTCTCTGATTTGGGTTCGAGCTTATCAGGTTGAAACTTTTTCACATAAGCATCGCAGCCCCAAACTTTTAGAAATGATAACTTTGGTTTCTTGCCAAACCATAGTTCATAAGGCGTCGTCTCAACGGATTTTGATGGTGCCCTATTTAAAGTGAATGCAGCTATCTCTAATGCATAACCCCAAAACTATAGTGGTAAATCAGTAAGATACATCATAGATCGCACCATATCCAATAAAGTGTGGTTACGACGTTTGGACACACCATAACGCTGTGGTGTTTCAAGTGGCGTGAGTTGTGAAACTATTCCACATTGTTTTATATGAAGGCCAAACTCGTAACTCAAATATTCTCCTCCACGATTAGATCGTAGAAACTTTATTTTCTTGTTACGTTGATTCTCCACTTCACTCTGAAATTCTTTGAACTTTTCAAATGTTTCAGACTTGTGTTTCATTAAGTAGATATACTCATATCTGCTCAAATCATCTGTGAAGGTCAGAAAATAACAATACCCGCCACGAGCATCAACACTCATTGGACCGCATACATCGGTATGTATTATTTCCAACAAGTTAGTAGCTCGTTCCATTGTTCCGGAGAACGATGTTTTAGTCATCTTGCCCAAAAGGCACGGTTCACAAGCATCAAATGATTTATAACCAAGTGATTCCAAAAGTCCATCTTTTATGGAGTTTCTTCATGCGCTTTACACCGATATGACCCAAACGGCAGTGCCACAAATAAGTTGCACTATCATTATCAACTTTGCATCTTTTGGCATCAATATTATGAATTTGTGTATCACTACGATCGAGATCCAATAAACTATTTTTATTGGGTGTATGACCATCGAAGGTTTTATTCATGTAAATAGAACAACAATTATTCTCTGACTTTAAATGAATAGCCGTATTGCAATAAACATGATCAAATCATATTTATGCTCAACGCAAACGCCAAATAACATTTATTTAGGTTTAACACTAATCCCAAAAGTATAGGGAGTGTGCGATGATGATCATATCAATCTTGGAACCACTTCCAACACACATCGTCACTTCACCCTCAACTAGTCTCTGTTTATTCTGTAACTCCTGTTTCGAGTTACTAATTTTTAGCAACCGAACAAGTATCAAATACCCAGGGGCTACTATAAACACTAGTAAGGTACACATTAATAACCTGTATATCAAATATACCCTTGTTCACTTTGCCATCCTTCTTATCCACCAAATATTCAGGGCATTTCCACTTCCAATGACCATTTCCTTGGCAGTAGAAACACTCATTTCAGGCTTTGGTCCAGCTTTGGGCTTATTCGTGGGAGTGACAACTTGCTTGCATTCTACATGAAGTTCCCTTTCTTTTCCCTTTGCCCTTTTCTTGAAACTAGTAGTCTTGTTAATCATCAACACTTCATGCTCTTTCTTGATTTCTACCTTCATCGATTTCATCATCATGAAAAGCTCGGGAAACGTTTCGTAATCCCTTGCATACTATAGTTCATCACGAAGTTCCAGTAACTTGGTGATGGTGACTAGAGAACTCTATCAATCACTATCGTATCTGGAAGATTAACTCCCACTTGATTCAAGCGATCGTAGTACCCAGACAATCTGAGCAAATGCTCACTAGTTGAGCAATTCTCCTCCATCTTTTAGCTGTAGAACTTGTTGGAGACTTCATATCTCTCAACTCGGGTATTTGCTTGAAATATTAACTTCAACTCCTGGAACATCTTATATGGTCCATGACGTTCAAAATGTCTTTGAAGTCCCAATTCTGAGATGTTAAGCATGGTGCACTAAACTATCAAGTAGTCATCATATTGAGTTAGCCAAACGTTCATAACGTCTGCATCTGCTCTTGCAATAGGTCTGTCACCTAGCGGTGCATCAAGGACATAATGCTTCTGTGCAGCAATGAGGATAAACCTCAGATCATGGACCTAGTCCGTATTATTGCTACTATCATCTTTCAACTTAGTTTTCTCTAGGAACACATATAAAACATAGGGAAGCAATGCTACGTCTTGAGCTTGCATTGGTTTTCCTTGAAGAGGAAAGGGTGATGCAGCAATAGTAGCGTAAGTATTTCCCTCAGTTTTTGAGAACCAAGGTATCAATCCAGTAGGAGGCTCCTCAAAAGTCCCACGCACATACACAACCAAACAAAGAACTCGCAACCAACGCAATAAAGGGGTTGTCAATCCCTTCACGGCCACTTGCGAAAGTGAGATCTGGTAGAGATAGTATGATAAGGTAAATATATTTTTTGGTATTTTATGATATAGATTGGAAAAGTAAAGATGCAAATAAAAGCAGATTGAAAGCTTATATGATAAAAGATAGACCCAGGGGCCATAGGTTTCACTAGTGGCTTCCCTCAAGATAGCATAAGTATTACGGTGGGTGAACGAATTACGGTCGAGCAATTGATAGAAAAGCGAATAATTATGAGATTATCTAGGCATGATCATGTATATAGGCATCACGTCCATGACAAGTAGACCAACTCCTACCTGCATCTACTACTATTACTCCACACATCGACCGCTATCTAGCATGCATCTAGAGTATTAAGTTCATAAAGAACAGAGTAACGCATTAAGAAAGATGACATGATGTAGAGGGATAAACTCATGCAATATGATAACCCCATCTTTTTATCCTTGATGGCAACAATACAATACGTGCCTTGTTGCCCCTGCTGTCACTGGGAAAGGACACCGCAAGATTGAACCCAAAGCTAAGCACTTCTCCCATTGCAAGAAAGATCAATCTAGTAGGCCAAACCAAACTGATAATGCAGAGAGACTTGCAAAGATAACTCAATCAAACATAAAAGAATTCAGAGGGGATTCAAATATTTATCATAGATAAACTTGATCATAAACCCACAATTCATCGGATCTCGACAAACACACCGCAAAAAGAGTTACATCGAGTAGATCTCCAAGAAGATTGAGGAGAACATGGTATTGAGATCCAAAAAGAGAGAAGAAGCCATCTAGCTAATATCTATGGACCCGAAGGTCTGTGGTAAACTACTCACAACTCATCGGAGGGGCTATGGTGTTGATGTAGAAGCCCTCCATGGTTGTTTCCCCCTCCGGCGGAGCACCGACGAAGGCTCCAAGATGGGATCTCGCAGATACAGAAGGTTACGACGGTGGAATTAGGTTTTCGTTGGCTCCCCTGATGTTCTCAGGGTACGTGGGTATATATAGGAGGAAGAAGTAGGTCGGTGGCCGCCCGAGGGGCCCATGAGATAGGGGGCGTGCCCTGTAGGGGTGGGCGCACCCTCCACCCTCGTGGCCGCCTCAGTTGCTTCTTAACTTGCACTCCAATTCCTCTGGATCACGTTCGTTCCAAAAATCACACTCCCAAAGGTTTCATTCCGTTTGGACTCCGTTTGATATTCCTTTTCTTCGAAACACTGAAATAGGCAAAAAGAACAGCAATATGGGCTGGGCCTCCAGTTAGTAGGTTAGTCCCAAAAATGATATAAATTTGTAAAGTAAAGCCCATAAACATCCAAAACGGGTAATATAATAGCATGGAACAATAAAAAATTATAGATACGTTGGAGACGTATCAAGCATCCCCAAGCTTAATTCCTGCTCGTCGTCGAGTAGGTAAATGATAAAAACATAATTTTTGATGTGGAATGCTACCTAGCATAAATCTCAATATAATTTTATTTATTGTGGCATGAACGTTCAGATCCAAATGGTTCAAAATAAAAGTTCATATTGACATAAGAAATAGTAATACTTCAAGCATACTAATCAAAGCAATCATGTCTTCTCAAAATAACATGGCTAAAGAAAGTTCATCCCTACAAATCATATAGTTAGGCTATGCTTCATTTTCGTCACACAAAAATGCTCCCAAATTATACACCCCGATGACAAGCCAAGCAATTGTTTCATACTTAAATAATCTCAAACTTTTTCAACTTTCACGCAATACATGAGCGTGAGCCATGGATATAGCACTATGTGTGGAATAGAATATGATGATGGGGATTGTGTGGAGAAGACAAAAAAGAGAAAGTCTCACATTGACGAGGATAATCAACGGGCTATGGAGATGCCCATCAATTGATGTCAATATGAGGAGTAGGGATTGCCATGCAACAGATGCACTAGAGCTATAGATGTATGAAAGCTCAACAAAAGAAAACTAGTGGGTGTGCATCCAACTTGCTTGCTCATGAAGACCTAGGGCATTTTGACGAAGCCCATCGTAGGAATATACAAGCGAAGTTCTATAATGAAAAAAATCCCACTAGTCTATGAAAGTGACAACATATGAGACTCGCTATATGAAGAACATGGTGCTACTTAGTGTGGAAAAGAGATAGTAACATTGCCCCCTTTTATTTTTTTTATTTTTTTTTCTTTTTTTGGGGCCTTTCCTTTTTTTCTTTTGGCCTTTTTTTTGGGTACAATGCTCTAATAATGATGATCTTCACACTTTTATTGATTTACAACTCATGAATTACAACTCAAAACTAGAACAAGATATGACTCTATATGAATGCCTCCGGTGGTGTACCGGGATGGGCAATGAATCAAGAGCGACATGTATGAAAAATTATGCAAAGTGGCCTTGCCACAAATACGATGTCAACTACATGATCATGCAATGGCAATATGACAATAGTAATGCGTGTCATGATGATAAATGGAACAGTGGAAAGTTGCATGGCAATATATCTCGGAATGACTATGAAAATGCCATAATAGGTAGGTATGGTGGCTGTTTGGAGGAAGATATGAGGAGGTTTATGTGTGATAGAGCGTATCATATCATGGGGTTTGGATGCACCGGCGAAGTTTGCACCAACTCTCAAGGTGAGAAAGAGCAATGCACGGTACCGAAGAGGCTAGCAATGATGGAAAGGTAAAAGTGTGTATAATCCATGGACTCAACATTAGTAAAAAGAACTCATATACTTATTGCAAAAATCTACAAGTCATCAAAAAGCAAGCACTACGCGCATGTTCCTATAGGGATAGATTGGTAGGAAAAGACCATCGCTCATCCCCGACCGCCACTCATAAGGATGCACAATCTAAGAACACCTCATGTTTCAAATTTGTTACACAACTTTAACCATACGTGCATGCTACGGGACTTGCTAACTTCAACACAAGCATTCTTTAAATTCATAATCACCCAACTAGCATGACTTTAATATCACTACCTCCACATCTCAAAATAATTATCAAGTATCAAATTGATCATAGCATCCAATTCACTTCCTATGATAGTTTTTATTATACACAACTTGGATGCCTAGCATTCTAGGACCAATTTTATAACCATAGCAAATACCATGCTGTTCTAAGAGACTCTCAAAATAATATAAGTGAAGCATGAGAGACTAGAAATTTCTACAAAATTAAGCCACCGCCATGCTCTAAAAGATAGAAGTGAAGCACTAGAGCAAAAACTATCTAGCTCAAAAGATATAAGTGAAGCACATAGAGTATTCTAATAAATTCCAATCAAGTGGGCTTCTCCCAAAAGGTGTGTACATCAAGGATGATTGTGGAAAACTAAAAAGCAAATACTAATATCATACAAGACGCTCCAAGCAAAACACATATCATGTGACGAATAAAAATATAGCTCCAAGTAAAGTTACCGATAAACAAAGATGAAAGAGGGGATGCCTTCCGAGGGCATCCCCAAGCTTAGGATTTTGGCTATTCTTGAATATCTTGGGGTTCAATGGGCATCCCCAAGCTTAGTATCTTGCCACTCCTTATTCCATAGTCCATCAAATCTTTACCCAAAACCTGAAAACTTCACAACACAAAACTCAACAGGAAATCTCATAAGCTCCGTTAGTGAAAGAAAGCAAAACCACCACATAAGGTACTGTAATGAACTCATTCTTTATTTATATTGGTGTTAAACCTACTGTATTTCAAGTTATCTATGGTTCATACCACTTAATAATAGCCATAGATGCATCAAAATAAGCAAACAACACACGAAAAACAGAATCTGTCAAAAACAGAACAGTCTGTAGCAATCTGTAACCCACGAACACTTATGGAACTCTAAACATCCTACCAAAATAGGAAGTCCTGGGAAATTTGTCTATTGATCTACAGCAAAAAGAATCAATGCAAAAGCATGTTTCTATGATTTAACAAAACTAAATTCGTGCACGCAGAGTTTCTGTTTTTCAGCAGAATCAAATCAACTATCACCATAAGTTATCATATACTCCCTCCGTTCCTAAATACTTGTCTTTCTAGGCATTCCAACAAGTGACTACATACGGAGCAAAATGAGTGAATCTACACTCTAAAATATGTCTACATACATCCGTATGTAGTAGTCATTTGAAATGTCTAGAAAGACAACTATTTAGGAACGGAGGGAGTAGGTTCTACTTGGCACAAACACTAATTAAAACATAAAAACACATCTAAACAGAAGGTAGATGCAAAATTTATTACTAAACAGAAACCAAAAAACTAAAAAAATTGGGTTGCCTCCCAACTAGCGCTATCGTTTAACGCCCCTAACTAGGCATAAAAGCGAGGATAGATCTAAGTAGTGCCATCTTTGGCACTCAATTCATAAGTAGCTCGCATGATAGATTCATAAGGTAATTTTATTTTATTTCTTGGAAAGTGCTCCATGCCTTTCCTTAATGGAAATTGGAATCTAATATTCCCGTCCTTCATATCAATAATCACGCAATCCTTCTAAGGAAAGGTCTACCAAGAATAATAGGGCAACAAAGATTGCAATCTATATCAAGAACGATAAAATCTACGGGCAAAAATTTCTATTTGCAACAATGAGAACATCATTAATCCTTCCCATTGGCTTTTTAATGGTGGAATCCGCAAGGTGCAAATTTAAAGAGCAATCATCAAGATCATGGAAACCTAGAATATCACATAAAATTTTCGGAATCGTGGAAACACTAGCACCCAAATCACATAAAGCATAACACTCATGATCTTTAATTTTAATCTTTATAGTAGTTTCCCACTCATCATTAAGTTTTCTAGGTATAGAAACTTCCAAATTAAGTTTTTCATCAAAAGATTGCATCAAGGCATCAACAATATGTTTGGTAAAGGCTTTGTTTTGACTATAAGCATGAGGAGAATTCATAACGGATTGCAACAAGGAAATACAACCTTCTAAAGAACAATTATCATAATTAAATTCCTTGAAATCCAAGAGAGTGGGTTCAATGTTATTTAAAGTCTTGACCTCTCCAATCCCACTTTTACCAAATTTAGCATCAAGATCTAAAAAATCCGAATCATTGGGACGCCTTTTAACTAAAGTTGACTCATCTCCAGTCCCATTATTATTAAGATTCATGTTGCAAAACAAAGATCTAATAGGGGACACATCAATAACTTTAAGATCTTCATCATTATTTTCATTGAAACTAGAAGAACACACTTTTATAAAGCAATCTTTCTTAGCACACAATCTAGTGGTTCTTTCCTTGCACTCATCAATGGACACTCTCATTGCTTTGAGAGACTCATTGATATCATGCTTAGGAGAAGTAGATCTAAGTTTCAAAGAATCAACATCAAGCGAGAGTCTATCAACGTTCCTAGCCAAATCATCAACTTTGAGTAATTTTTCTTCAAGCAAGGCATTAAAATTCTTTTGAGAGATCATAAATTCTTTCACACTATTCTCAAAATCAGAGGGCATCTTATTAAAATTACCATAAGAATTATTGTAGGAATTTAAATAATTATTAGAGGAATTACTAGGGAACGGTCTAGGATTAAAGTATCCTCTATAAGCATTGTTTCCAAAACTATTCCTACCAATAAAATTCACATCCATAGATTCATTATTATTCTCAATCAAAGTAGACAAAGGCATATCATTGGGATCAATAGGAGCACTCTTAGTAGCAAACAATTTCTTCATCCATCTTTCCACTCAAAACATTATTTTCTTCTATAGCATGAAATTTTTTACTAGTAGATCTTTCGGTGTGCCATTGAGAATAATTAGCCATAATATTATCAAGAAGTTTTGTAGCATCTCCTAAAGTGATTTCCATAAACGTGCCTCCCGCGGCCGAATCTAAAAGATTTCTAGAAGCAAAATTCAATCCGGCATAAAAATTTTGTATGATCATCCATAAATTCAAACCATGAGTAGGGCAATTGCGAATCATCAATTTCATTCTTTCCCAAGATTGGGCAACATGCTCATGATAAAGTTGCTTAAAATTCATAATATCGTTCCTAAGAGTGATGATCTTAGCGGGAGGAAAATATTTAGAGATAAACGCATCTTTGCACTTGTTCCAAGAGTCAATACTATTTTTAGGCAAAGACGAAAACCAAACTTTAGCACGATCTCTAAGGGAAAACGGAAATAAATTCAATTTAACAATATAATTGTCCGTATCTTTCTTCGTTTGCATATCACACAAATCAACAAAGTTGTTTAGATGTGTAGCGGCATCTTCACTAGGAAGGTCGGCGAATTGATCTTTCATAACAAGGTTCAGCAAAGCAGTATTGATTTCACAAGACTCAACATCATTAAGAGGAGAAATCGGAGTACTAAGGAAATCATTATTATTGGTATTGGAGAAATCACACAATTTGGTATTATCTTGCGCCATGGCGACAAGTAATCCAACACACAAGCAAACAGAAAAAGGCAAGCGAAAAAGAGAGAGGAGATTGGAAAAGAGAGGGCGAATAAAACAGCAAGGGTGAAGTGGGGGAGACGAAAACAAGAGGCAAATGGCAAATAATGTAAATGCGAGAGAGATGAGTTTGTGATGGGTACTTGGTATGTCTTGACTTGAGCGAAGACCTCCCCGGCAACGGTGCCAGAAATCCTTCTTGCTACGTCTTGAGCTTGCGTTGGTTTTCTTTGAAGAGGAAAGGGTGACGCAACAATAGTAGCGTAAGTATTTCCCTCAGTTTTTGAGAACCAAGGTATCAATCCAGTAGGAGGCTCCTCAAAAGTCCCACGCACCTACACAAACAAACAAAGAACTAGCAACCAACGCAATAAAGGGGTTGTCAATCCCTTCACGGCCACTTGCGAAAGTGAGATCTGATAGAGATAGTATGATAAGATAAATATATTTTTGATATTTTATGATATAGATTGGAAAAGTAAAGATGCAAATAAAAGTAGATTGAAAGCTTATATGATAAAAGATAGACCCCGGGGCCATAGGTTTCACTAGTGGCTTCTCTCAAGATAGCATAAGTATTACGGTGGGTGAACAAATTACGGTCGAGCAATTGATAGAAAAGAGAATAATTATGAGATTATCTAGGCATGATCATGTATATAGGCATCACGTCCGTGACAAGTAGACTGACTCCTGCCTGCATCTACTACTATTACTCCACACATCGACCGCTATCCAGCATGCATCTAGAGTATTAAGTTCATAAAGAACAAAGTAACGCATTAAGAAAGATGACATGATGTAGAGGGATAAACTCATGCAATATGATATAAACCCCATCTTTTTATCCTCGATGGCAACAATACAATCCGTGCCTTGCTAAGAAAGATGACATGATGTAGAGGGATAAACTCATGCAATATGATATAAACCCCATCTTTTTATCCTCGATGGCAACAATACAATACGTGCCTTGCTGCCCCTGCTGTCACTGGGAAAGAACATTGCAAGATTGAACCCAAAGCTAAGCACTTCTCCCATTGCAAGAAAGATCAATCTAGTAGGCCAAACCAAACTGATACTTCGAAGAGACTTGCAAAGATAACTCAATCATACATAAAAGAATTCAGAGGAGATTCAAATAGTTCTCATAGATAAACTTGATCATAAACCCACAATTCATCGGATCTCGACAAACACATCGCAAAAAGAGTTACATCGAATAGATCTCCAAGAAGATCGAGGAGAACATGGTATTGAGATCCAAAAAGAGAGAAGAAGCCATCTAGCTAATAACTATGGACCTGAAGGTCTATGGTAAACTACTCACAACTCATCGGAGGGGCTATGGTGTTGATGTAGAAGCCCTCCGTGGTTGATTCCCCCTCCGGCGGAGCACCGGCGAAGGCTCCAAGATGGGATCTCGTGGATACTGAAGGTTACGGCGGTGGAATTAGGTTTTCGTTGGCTCCCTTGATGTTCTCGGGGTACGTGGGTATATATAGGAGGAAGAAGTAAGTCGGTGGCCGCTTGAGGGACCCACGAGATAGGGAGCGCGCCCTATAGTGGTGGGCGCGCCCTCCACCCTTGTGGCCACCTCGGCTGCTTCTTGACTTGCACTCTAAGTCCTCTGGATCACGTTCGTTCCAAAAATCACGCTCCAGAAGGTTTCATTCCGTTTGGACTCCGTTTGATATTCCTTTTCTTCGAAACACTAAAATAGGCAAAAAAACAGCAATACAGGCTGGGCCTCCGGTTAGTAGGTTAGTCCCAAAAAAGATATAAATGTGTAAAGTAAAGCCCATAAACATCCAAAACGGGTAATATAATAGCATGGAACAATAAAAAATTATAGATACGTTGGAGACGTATCAAGCAACAACGCGAGCTATTGATCTACAACATTATTTGCAAAATACTATCAGGACTAAGTTCATGATAAATTAATGTTCAATTAAACATATTACTTAAGAACCCCCACTTATATAGACATCCCTCTAATCATCTAAGTGATCATGTGATCCAAATCAACTAAACCATGTCCGATCATCACATGAGATGGAGTAGTTTTCAATGGTGAACATCACTATGTTGATCATATCTACTATATGATTCACGCTCGACCTTGTCTCCAGTGTTCTGAGGCCATATCTGCATATGCTAGGCTAGTCAAGTTTAACCCGAGTATTCTGCGTGTGCAAAACTGGCTTGCACCCATTGTAGATGAATGTAGAGCTTATCACACCCGATCATCACATGGTGTCTCGGCACGACGAACTTTGGCAACGGTGCATACTCAGGGAGAACACTTTTACCTTGAAATTTAGTGAGAGATCATCTTATAATGCTACCGTCAATCAAAGCAAAATGAGATGCATAAAGGATAAAGATCACATGCAATCAATATAAGTGATATGATATGGCCATCATCATCTTGTGCTTGTGATCTCCATCTTCGAAGCACCGTCATGATCACCATCGTCACCGGTGCGACACCTTGATCTCCATCGTAGCATCGTTGTCGTCTCGCAAACTATTGCTTCTACGACTATCGCTACCGCTTAGTGATAAAGTAAAGCAATTACAGGGCGATTGCATTGCATACAATAAAGGGACAACCATATGGCTCCTGCCAGTTGCCGATAACTTTGTTACAAAACATGATCATCTCATACAATAAAATTTAGCATCATGTCTTGACCATATCACATCACAACATGCCCTGCAAAAACAAGTTAGACGTCCTCTACTTTGTTGTTGCAAGTTTTACGTGGCTGCTACGGGCTTAGCAAGATTCTTACCTACGCATGAAAACCACAATGATATTTCGTCAAGTTAGTGCTATTTTAACCTTCACAAGGACCGGGCGTAGCCACACTCGGTTCAACTAAAGTTGGAGAATCTGACACCCGCTAGCCACATGTGTGCAAAGGACGTCGGTAGAACTAGTCTCGCGTAAGCGTACGCGTAATGTCGGTCCGGGCTGCTTCATCCAACAATACTTCCGAACCAAAGTATGACATGCTGGTAAGCAGTATGACTTATATCGCCCACAACTCACTTGTGTTCTACTCGTGCATATAACATCTACGCATAAACCTCCCTCGGATGCCACTGTTGGGTAACGTAGTAATTTCAAAATTTCCCTACGCACACGCAAGATCATGGTGATGCATAGCAACGAGAGGGGAGAGTGTTGTCCACGTACCCTTGTAGACCGTAAGAGGAAGTGTTAGCACAACGCGGTTGATGTAGTCGTACATCTTCACGATTCGACCGATCCAAGTACCGAACGCACGGCACCTCCGAGTTCAGCACACGTTCAGCTCGATGACGTCCCATGAACTCCGATCTAGCAGAGCTTTGCGGGAGAGTTCCATCAGCACAATGACGTGATGACGGTGTTGATGATGCTACCGACATAGGGCTTTGCCTAAGCACCGCTACGATATTATCGAGGCGGAATATGGTGGAGGGGGGCACCACACACGGCTGGGAGAGATCAACAAATCAACTTGTGTGTCTTGGGATGTCCCCCTGCCCCCGTATATAAAGGAGCAAGGGGGAGGTCGGCCGGCCCTGTAGGGCACGCCACGAGGAGGAGTCCTCCTCCTAGTGGGAGTAGGACTCCCCCTTTCCTAGTCCCACTAGGAGGGGGAAGGAAGGAGAGAGGGAGGAGAAGGAAAGAGGGGGCGCAGCCCCTCCCCTAGTCCAATTCGGACTAGGCCCATTGGGGGCGCGCGGCTAGCCCTCGTGGCTTCTCCTCTTTTTCCCCTAAAGCCCACTAAGGCCCATATGTACTCCCGTATTCCTGTAACTCCACCGGTACTCTGAAAAATATCTGAATCACTCGGAACCTTTCCGATGTCTGAATATAGTCGTCCAATATATCGATCTTTACGTCTCGACCATTTCGAGGCTCCTCGTCATGTCCCCGATCTCATCCGGGACTCCTAACTACCTTCGGTACATCAAATCACATAAACTCATAATACCGATCATCACCAAACTTTAAGCGTGTGGACCCTACAGGTTCGAGAACTATGTAGACATGACCGAGACACGTCTCCGATCAATAACCAATAGCGGAACCTGGATGCTCATATTGGCTCCCACATATTCTACGAAGATCTTTATCGGTCAAACCGCATAACAACATACGTTGTTCCCTTTGTCATCGATATGTTACTTGCCCGAGATTCGATCGTCGGTATCATCATACCTAGTTCAATCTCGTTACCGGCAAGTCTCTTTACTCGTTCCGTAATGCATTATCCCGCAACTAACTCATTAGTCACATTGCTTGCAAGGCTTATAGTGATGTGCATTACCGAGAGGGCCCAGAGATACCTCTCCGACAATCGGAGTGACAAATCCTAATCTTGATCTACACCAACTCAACAAGTACCATTGGAGACACCTGTAGAGCACCTTTCTAATCACCCAGTTACGTTGTGACGTTTGGTAGCACACAAAGTGTTCCTCCGGTAATCGGGAGTTGCATAGTCTTATAGTCATAAGAACATGTATAAGTCATGAAGAAAGCAATAGCAACACACTAAACGATCAAGTGCTAAGCTAACGGAATGGGTCAAGTCAATCACATCATTCTCCTAATGAGGTGACACCGTTAATCAAATGACAACTCATGTCTATGGTTAGGAAACTTAACCATCTTTGATTAACGAGCTAGTCAGGTAGATGCATACTAATGACACTATGTTTGTCTATGTATTCACACATGCATTATGTTTCTGCTTAATACAATTCTAGCATGAATAATAAACATTTACCATGAAATAACGAAATAAATAATAATTTTATTATTGCCTCTAGGGCATATTTCCTTCAGAGGTAATTGTACCTTCTCCCGAATTGGAAAGTAGTCCATCACAGAAATTAGTTCCAGTGATTTCTACACCAATTAGTGAGGAAGCTAATGATGATGATCATGAAAATTCGGATCAAGTTACTACTGAACCTCGTAGGTCAACCAGAGTAAGATCCGCACCAGAGTGGTACGGAAAGCCTATTCTGAAAGTCATGTTACTTGACCATGAAGAACCTACGAACTATGAGGAAGCAATGATGAGCCCAGATTCGGCGAAATGGCTTGAGGCCATGAAATCTGAGATGGGATCCATGTATGAGAACAAAGTGTGGACTTTGGTTGACTTGCCCAACGAACGGCAGGCCATATAGAATAAATGGATCTTCAAGAAGAAGACTGACGTTGACGGTAATGTTACTGTCTACAAAGCTCGACTTGTTGCGAAAGGTTTTCGACAAGTTCAAGGAGTTGACTACGGTGAGACTTTCTCACCCGTAGTGATGCTTAAGTCTGTCCGAATCATGTTAGCAATTGTCGTATTTTATGATTATGAAATTTGGCAAATGGATGTCAAAATTGCATTCCTTAATGGATATCTTAAAGATGATGAAACCAGAAGGTTAAGTCGATCCAAAAGGTGATAACAAAGTATGCAAGCTTCGGCAATCCATTTATGGACTGATGCAAGCCTCTCGGAATTGGAATATACGCTTTGATAGTGTGATCAAAGCATATGGTTTTATACAAACTTTTGGAGAAGCCTGTATTTACAAGAAAGTGAGTGGGAGCTCTGTAGCATTTCTGATATTATATGTGGATGACATATTGTTGATCGGAAATGATACTGATTTTTGAATAGCATAAAAGGATACTTGAATAAGAATTTTTCAATGAAAGACCTCGGTGAAGCTGCTTATATATTGGGCATCAAGATCTATAGAGATAGATCAAGACGCTTAATTGGACTTTCACAAAGCACATACCTTGATAAAGTTTTGAAGAAGTTCAAAATGGATCAGTCAAACAAAGGGTTCTTGCCTGTGTTACAAGGTGTGAAGTTGAGTCAGACTCAATGCCTGACCACTGCAGAAGATAGAGAGAAAATGAAAGGCATTCTATGCCTCAGCCATAGATTCTATCATGTATGCAATGCTGTGTACCAGACCTGATGTGTGCCTTGCTATTAGTTTAGTAGAGAGGTACCAAAGTAGTCTAGGAGTGGATCATTGGACAATGGTCAAGAACATCCTGAAATACCTGAAAAGGACTAAGGATATGTTTCTCGTTTATGGAGGTGACAAAGAGCTTGTCGTAAATGATTACGTCGATGCAAGCTTTGACACTGATCCGGATGACTAGAAGTCACAAACCGGAAACGTATTTATATTGAATGGTGGAGCTGTTAGTTGGTGCAGTTGCAAGCAAAGCGTCGTGGCAGGATCTACGTGTGAAACGGAATACTGGTGCAATTGCCTTGGCAAAGGAATCCAGATTTCACAAGAGAACCAAGCACATCAAGAGACGCTTCAATTCCATCCGCGATCAAGTCAAGGAGGGAGACATAGAGATTTGCAAGATACATACGGATCTGAATGTTGCAGACCTGTTGACTAAGCCTCTCTCACGAGCAAAACATGATCAACACCAAGACTCCATGGGTGTTAGAATCATTACTATGTAATCTAGATTATTGACTCTAGTGCAAGTGGGAGACTAAAGAAAATATGCCCTAGAGGCAATAATAAAGTTGTTATTTATATTTCCTTATATCATGATAAATGTTTATTATTCATGCTAGAATTGTAAAACTGGAAACTTAGTACATGTGTGGATACATAGACAAAATAGTGTCCCTAGTATGCCTCTACTGGACTAGCTCTTTAATCAAAGATGGTTAAGTTTCCTAGCCATAGACATGTGTTGTCATTTGATTAACAGGATCACATCATTAGAGAATGATGTGACAGACAAGACCCATCCGTTAGCTTAGCATAATGATCGTTTAGTTTTTCTGCTATTTCTTTCTTCATGACTTAAACATGTTCCTCAGACTATGAGATTATGCAACTCCCGAATATCGGAGGAACACCTTGTGTGCTATCAAACGTCACAACGTAACTGAGTGATTATAAATATGCTCTATAGGTGTCTCCAATGGTGTTTGTTGAGTTGGCATAGATCAAGATTAGTATTTGTCACTCCGTGTATCGGAGAGGTATCTCTGGGCCCTCTCGGTAATGCACATCACTATGAGCCTTGCAAGCAATGTGACTAATGAGTTATTCATGGGATGATGCATTACAGAACGAGTAAAGAGACTTGCCGGTAACGATATTGAACTAGGTATGATGATACAGACGATCGAATCTCGGGCAAGTAACATACCGATGACAAAGGGAACAACGTATGTTGTTATGCGGTTTGACCGATAAAGATCTTTGTATGATATGTAGGAGAAAATATGAGCATCCAGGTTACGCTATTGGTTATTGATCGGAGATGAGTCTCGGTCATGTCTACATAGTTCTCGAACCCGTAGGGTCCGCACGCTAAACGTTTGAGGACGATTTGTATTATGAGTATCGTGTTTTGATGAACTGAAGTTTGTTCGGAGTCCCGGATGAGATCACGAACATGACGAGGACTCTCGAAATGGTTGAGAGGTAAAGATTCATATATTGGAAGGTTGCATTCGGACATCGGAATGGTTCTGAGTGATTCGGGCATTTATTTGGAGTACCGGGAGGTTACCGGAAACCCCCGGGGGAGGATTGGGCCTACATGGGCCATAGGGAAGAGGGGAGGCAGCCCATAAGGGGCAGCCGCGCCCCCTCCCTATAGGGAGTCCGAATTGGACTACAGAGGGGGGCGGGCGCCTCCTTTTCCTTCTCCCTCTCTCTCCCTTCCCCTTTTCGCTCTCCGGTGCAAGGAAGGAGGGGGGGGCGAATCCTACTTGGACTAGGAGTCCAAGTAGGACTCCCCCTTGGCACACCCCCTCTAGGGTCGGCCTCCTCCTCCTCCCCCCTTTATATACGTGGGAGGGGGGCACCCCAAAGGCACAGCAAGTCTTCTCTTAGCCGTGTGCGGTGCCCCCCTTCACAGTTACACACCTCGGTCATATCATCGTAGTGCTTAGGTAAAGCCCTACACCGGTAACATCATCAACACCGTCACCACGCTGTCGTGCTGATGGAACTCTCCCTCGGCCGCAACTGTATCAAGAGTTCGAGGGACTTCACCGAGCTGAACGTGTGCTGATCGCGGAGGTGCCGTACGTTCGATACTTGGATCGGTTGGATCGCGAAGACGTTCGACTACATCAACCGCGTTACTAAACGCTTCCGCTTTCGGTCTACGAGGGTACGTGAACACACTCACTCTCCGCACTCGTTGCTATGCATCTCCTAGATAAATCTTGCTTGATCGTAGGAATTTTTTTTGAAATACTGCGTTCCCTAACAGATTTAAGTATAAAGAGACATATAATGAGTTAATATATAAGGGGTCAGCTAGAGATGCCCTAAGATTAAGTAAATGTTTCCTTAAATGTTTCGTAGGTGCACATGTGAATGAGCACCTAAGAGCCTAGTATGTGTATGTGTATGTGTATGTGTAGAGATCTTTTTCTTTTCACTTGGAGAGATGTGAACTGCTAATTAAGTGCTGAGTTGAAGTGAGATGGCAAAATCTGTAAGGACCTTCGGTTCGTCTACAAAACTCGTTGCAAATTAAAATACTGCACAAAGATTAAATATTATAGACATTACAACAACGAAAAAAGAATGGTGATTCAAATTACAGAACAAAACAAGGGTAAATTGTGTGACCTACGAAAACAAATAAGGAAAGACAAAAAAAGATCACAGTTCAATGTAAGGAACAAATAATTCTAAGAGTGGTGTTACCTCAAAAAATGGGCGAGAAAGCATGAAATTGGACAAATTATAACGACTTATTGCCAAACTCCTTTTTCCGAAGTAATTAAAATAAATTGCAAATCTTTCACAAACTTGCACTCTTTCGTGCTGTCCAATAACAAATGTAAACTTGTGTACTACTACAAATCTAATGATAATAAGTGTATATAAATAAGAAAATCCATTCTATGTACCTAACACAAAATTAAGTAGTATCACATGATTGCAGATCAAATCGTTGTTGCATGTACAAAGATATGAGAAAACCCAACGACCAAAAAAATCGAGTCAACAACCATAGGAAACGGGAGCCAAAACATTTAAATATATTGAAAACTTTGCATGCTACTTACGCAAGACTTGAACTCTTTCGTATTGTGCAAGCACACACATAAACTAGTGCAAATCTAATAATAACCATGATTGAGTAGCTCAATTACAAGAGTGAATTCCACTAGAAGTACCTAATATGAAATTAAGTAGTTTCGCATGACTGCACCATCAAACACTTGCCACATGCACAAATACAAGGGAAAATCTAACAATTAAAAAAGCGAGAGAGCAAAAAAATCCATAAACTTTGACACATGTGAGAAAAAAATGGATTTTTATAGAATGAATTCAGGCAAATGTATTTCCTGAATAATTCATTTTTACTTTTGTACCCTAAAAGAAATTAGGAAAATGAGTCTAAAAGTAAGATGAAAAACAAAAATTGTTCTATGGCAGAATGAGTTAAGGGCATTTTTCTTTGATATCTGAGTTAAGGGCATTAGTATTACCCTAAATGAAGAAAGAAGATGACGAAGAAGAAAAAAAGCTTAACATCAAAGATGACAAAAACTTGCACATATTATACAAAACTTGTGTTGTTCCACTATATGCAATGGCAAGCATATAATAGTATCATTTTATAAAACTACATGATTGCACAGACTTACATGTACACATCTATATTATGCTCAACATTACAACAAAACAATACTGAAGATGAATTGTACCTTATGTCAGATGGTTTCACCTTGCCCATCTCTCTCTCTCTCTCTCTCTCACGCGCGCGCGCATGCATCACGCATACACAGAGAGAAGTAAGATTGGCATGCACAAAAGAGAAAATAAACAAAAAGTGTGAAGTGCAGTTTGAAGAATTCATACAGTTGGTAAACCAAAGGTTGCTGTTTTAGGGTCACCGCCACACTTTATTTAAACATAAATAGCATCTGGCGGAAAGAGAATATCAAGAGTGGTGGATAACCAAATTTGCTATAAAGTTGGATTCTCTTGCTTCAGGGATTACTTCAGAAACATGAAACTGCAGCATTCTCCGCTTGATGTCTCCAATGGTGGTCGCTGATTTTCCCAAGAATACATTCTTCAGATGGTTGACAATAGCCACGCAATCCGTGGCTATCAAGACACTCCTAAGATGAAGATCCTTCACCAAAGAGAGAGCCTCGCAACAAGCGTGTGCTTCTAGACACTCAGGATCAACTAGTCCGTTGAAAATAATGACTGAGGCACCAAGGTATCTACCCTAATCATCGCGGCATATTGCCGCACTTGCGCCTCGACTGCCGTTCTTTGAACTGTTGCATCCACGTTAAACTTTGCAACTCCTGTTAGGCCCTTTAGCCATTTCCTACATGGAACTCTAGCTGGTGCACCCTGATTCATATTTTGCTTGGTCGGCAGCAACTCAAGATCTGCTAAGTAGTCCTAAATAAAGGCGAAGGATGATAGTGGGCTTTGAAAAATTTCCTCGTGCTTTGCTTTCCTCCTAGCCCACCATATAGCCCAAAGGGTAACGGTTGGTTGTGTGTGAATCAAATCAGCTCACTAGGCTAGGCTATAGAAACAAGCCCATAAGGCCCAAAAAACACAATCACCGAAAAACATACAACCAGTCGATACCAGCCCAACCCATGGCAACGTGAATTGCAGCGCAACTAAACGAATATTCAGGCGGCCTCCCGTGAGGAGGACCGCCGAGGCCAATGCGGACCCTCTGTTGGAACTGCCGCGGAATTGGCGATCCGGCGACGGTCCGGGAGCTCTGCCATCTTGTGGAGGCGTGTGCGCCGATGGTGCTCTGTATTGTGGAGACACAAATTGCAAAGTATCGGGTGGAAGGCTTGGCTAGTAGCTTAGGTTTTTCTAGTAGTTTTGGGGTAGGAAGTAGTGGTCGTAGTGGAGGTTTATGCATGTACTGGAAGGATTGTGTCGAGGTTGAAATAAAAAGTTTTTCTCAGTATCACATTGACTCGATTGTGAAGGAATCGGGGAAAGACCCATGGCGGCTTACATGTTTCTATGGTGCAGCAAACAGAAGCTTACGCTACAAGACTTGGGATAGATGAAGTTCCTGCGTGGAGAAAACACCTTGCCATGGGCATGTATTGGTGATTTTAACGAGTTACTAAGGCCAGAAGAGCAGATGGGGCTGAACAAACGCGATAGTGCTCAAATTGCAGGCTTCAGGGAGGCGGTCGATGTGTGTGAATTAGCAGACCTTGGCTATAAAGGGCTAGATTGGACTTTCGAGAAGAGGATAGAAGGAGGAGATTTCTGTAGGGTTCGGTTGGACCGGGCCCTTGCAACCCCAAGTTGGTCAGCAATGTTTCCGTTTGCTTCTTTGGAACATCTGACGGCGGCCAAGTCAGATCACAACCCTATCCTCCTTCTAAATGAATTGGAGGCAAGTAACTTGAGAGTGGCTCTGAAAAAAACCGTTCTGTTATGAATGTATGTGGGAGCAGGAAGAAACATTCAGCGCTACGGTTGAACAAGCATGGCAGAGAAACCAACCATCTACTACGATGAGTCAACTAGCATCAAAACTGACCAATGTTGCATGTTCACTGAAGCATTGGGGTCGGACAACGTTTGGGTCTGTTCGCCTTGAACTGAGGGACCTGCGTAAACAGCTGGCTGTCTTACGGTCTGATCCTCTTCGTGTAGGACCGAGTGCAGAAGAACGGAAGGTGCATGATCGTCTCGTGGAGCTATCATACAGGGAGGAGATCATGATGAGGCAAAGATCACGCATTCGCTGGCTTGCAGAAGGGGATAGCAACACACAATATTTTTAGAAGAAAGCTAGTGCACGCAGGGCAAACAACACCATAACTCAGTTGCAATGGCTAGATGGTTCAGTATGCAATGACCCGGAAGAGTTAGCCAATTTGGCTACTATTTTTTATGAGAATTTGTATTCATTGGAAGGAACCATTGGGATGGAGGAGGTTGTATCACACATACCACCTAGAGTTGACGCTCATATGAATGCTCATCTCAATGCTCCTTGCACAAATGAGGAGGTGAAAAATGCTCTATTTCAAATGTTACCAACTAAAGCTCCGGGTCCGGATGGGTTTCCGGCACACTTTTTTCAGCGACATTGGGAGTTGTGTGGAGAGGAAGTCACATGTATGATCATCAGGGTGCTCAATGGAGATGACTCATTGGAGGATATAAATCAAACATTCATCGTTCTTATTCCCAAGATAGCAAGTCCAAAAATCTTAGGACACTTTCGGCCTATAAGCCTGTGTAATGTGATTTACAAAATCGCATCAAAGGTCTTAGCAAACAGGTTGAAAATTATTCTCCCCTAGGTTATTTCTGAGGAGCAGTCGGCGTTTGTTCCTGGTCGCCTAATCATAGATAATTTCATCACTGCCTATGAATGTTTGCATTACGTGAAAACAAGGAGAGTTAGAGGCAACAGGTTCTGTGCACTCAAGGTGGATATGAAGGCGCATGATAGACTAGAATGGTCTTATTTGAAGGAAGTTATGCTTAAACTGGGGATCAGCCCACAGTTCACAGAGACAGTAATGAGGTGCGTATCGTCAGTTTCCTTTTCAGTCCTTTTTAATGGTGGTAGTTTGAAATCTTTCAGTCCATCAAGAGTATTACGACAGGGAGATCCGATATCCCCTATATATTCTTACTAGCAGCTGAAGGGCTATCTTGTTTGCTTAAAGCACATGACAGTGGGGTCCGGGGTCTCTCGGTTGCACCCAATGCACCTGCTGTCAATCATTTATTGTTCGCTGATGATAGCCTTCTATTTTTTGAAACAACAAGTGTTGGTGCAGCCAAGATAAGAGATCTCTTGAACACATATTGTGCTGCATCAGGTCAACGCATAAACACAGACAAATCATCCATATATTTCAGCAAGAAGGTCCCGGATTCACAGCGTTTGGAGATTAAAAATATCTTGGATGTGCACAACGAGGCATTATCCGAGAAGTACCTTGGCTTGCCCACTAATGTGGGGAGGGAGAAAGAGGGATGCTTCAGATATTTGAAAGACAGAATATGGAAGCATATTCAGGGATGGATGAAAAAAATGTTTGTCAGCTGGAGGGAAAGAGGTGTTGATAAAGTCGGTTGCTCAGTCTATACCTACTTACTCCATGGCCTGTTTTAAATTACCTCGAGGTTTATGTGAGCACATAAATGGGCTACTCCGTAAATTTTGGTGGGGCAACAAGGGAGGCCAGAGAAGACCGGCATGGGTGTCGTGGAGAACAATGTGCAAACCCAAGTTCATGGGAGGCATGGGGTTCCGGGATATTGAACTCTTTAATCTGGCATTACTAGCCAGACAAGTTTGGCGATTGCTTCAGGAGCCGGATACTCTTAGTGCTAGAGTTTTGAAAGCTAAATACTACCCCAGGTCGATATCATGCAAGCAACTCTGGGCGCTCATCCGTCCTAGGTTTATCGTTCGTTGATTGAAGGAAGAGATGTCCTTGCTTTGGGTCTCATCGGGAGGATCGGTACAGGAGCAGAAACGAGTATCTGGCATGATAATTGGCTGCGGCGTGACTACAAGTTGAGGCCAATTTGCTCTATTACAGTGGATCCGCCACAACTAGTCTCGGAATTAATTGACCCAGTTCTGCGCACGTGGAATAAACAGGTGATCAATGAGCACTTTATTGCTCCGGACGTTGATGTCATACTGAACATACCTTTGAGTTCTAGATTGCAGCCGGATTTCTGGGCATGGCATTATGATCGCAAGGGTATATTCTCTGTCCAATCGGCCTACAAAATGATAAACGGGATAAATTTTCAGAGAGAGGACTGGCTGGAGCACAGGCCGGGGCACTCAAATCAAGAGTAGGAAAGGAAATCATGGTTGCGACTCTGGAAAGTTTCAATTCCGTCTAAAGTCAAAGTCTTTGTATAGAGATTATCTCACATGTCTCTCCCCACCGGTTCAACCCGCCATGAAAGGAATATGGCGACCACACCGGCATGTTCCATCTGCAACGCCGACACAGATTCGTGGAGGCACTCTCTCTTCGAGTGCCGCATGGCAAGATGTGTTTGGGCCTTGGGGGACGAAGAGGTTGTTGAGCATATGTTGTCCACCCGAAATGATAATGCAAGGCTGTGGCTGTTTTGGCTTTTTGAGACTATGAATCAGCATGATTTAGCGAGAGTGCTAATTACAATGTGGGCTGTTTGGTGGGCGAGAAGAAGGGCCATACATGACGATGTATACCAGAGTCCTCTATCTACTATGTGCTTCATCAACTGTTACTTGGAAGACCTGGACATTGCTACTGCTAGGAGGGTGACGCCCAATGAAAAACCTCCTCAGCAGCGTGTTCATCGCTGGATTCCTCCGGGTGAAGATGCAGTGAAGATTAATGTTGATGGTGCAATCTCCAGATCGGGAATGGCAGGGGCAGCGGCTGCCATTTGGAGGGACAAGCACGGCAACTACTTGGGGGCGTCAGCAGTCACTTTTGATGGCCTAGTGGATGCGGCAAGTCTCGAAGCCCATGCGTGCAGCGAGGCACTAGCACTGGCGAGGGATCTCCATATCTCACATGCAATAATAGCATCCGATTGCATGCAAGTGGTGTCCGACATCAATGGAAGATCGTTTTCATCTTACTAGTAAACGTGCACGTGCAATGCACGTCTCTACCAAACTTGCACGTGCAATGCACGATCTCTATTCTGATAACCACGGCCCTTTCACTAAAGGGATCTACAAGGGCCAATGGTAGAAACATACCGGCACCTGGCAATGTCACAAACCCTGGCGTGGCCTTATAGCACTACCAGCATGCATTGCCATCTCTCAACTCCCATCGCCACATAAGTCCATGGCGGAGTTGCGACTTTCTCCTTGCCATGCAGCCGCTTTTGCCATGTAATAGTAATGGGATGTGCTTCTCAAACCTGAGGGGCATAGACAGTTAAATCGCAGCATACAACTTATTAAAATGAAGTAAATTCAGAAGGCTTGAACAACTTATTAAATAGTTCAAGCGCAAAAAAAATCTACCATCAGAAGATGAAATGCATAGTAAGGCATTAAAGTCATAATAAAATAGCATGAATTCAACTACCTTCAGGATTCGATATAAAGGTTGTGGAATGGGCATGATGCAACAGAAAAACGGCAAGCAAACAATAGTAGTTTGTATGGAAATGGTCACCATAAGGAAATAACAATTTTCACAAAAAGGAGCTTCTTTTAGAGGTACCAAGTTGCACTTTACTGAAAGATAAAAAAGGACAACACTGCAATAAACACCTGAGTAGAGAATAACCAAAGATGGAGCGCTCCATTTTCCTACATGACCTTACTTTCTAGAAATATCATAGGGTGCTTTATAAAGACAATTACCATATGGGAGACCTGTTAAGAGTACAAAATAACATCTGTTATCTTTAGGGTGTTTAGAGAGCAGAGCTCACAAGCATATGCATTTGAATGTACAGCTAGCATTGATGATAGGAACTCCTCCCTTGGGTTCTAAATCAATTCCAAGAGGAAAGGCTTGTGCTTCAGCTCAAATCTCTAGTAGCTAGACTGTTTTCTGCAAGCACAAATGTAAAACAAGACAAACATATAAATAAATGTGTTCTTGTTCTCAAAAGGATGTGTGTGATAGCTACCTGATGCTCTAGTTTAGCTGGATAGAAAGTTCCCACTATGAGGAAACAACTAATGATAAGTATGTTCATAGGGTCATTTTGCTTAGAAAGACTACTGTCACAAAATTGTGCTGTGCATATAAAGGTCCTTGTCTGAGCCGCAAAGTACATTGGCCAACACAATTTGTGACATTGTATGATCCAAGTTATCTGCTTCCCCGTGTACTATTTCCTTGTCATCTCAATTACCGAGAGCATTGTCTCAGTGAGGAAAGGATGATGATAACATCGTCTGGAACTCTGGATCCTCTTTTATTTGACCACTATTAGCAAAAGTAGATCCTCTGTTAGGTTGGCAATGTTAACAAAAGTAGTTTTAAGACACAAATGGAAAAGGGTTAATTGGTTAACAAGTGTGGACACATGCCACAAGCTGAATTAACTACTCTTTCTCCTCAAACTGAATCAAGATGTAATGGGCATATCTTTCCCCGTCTGACAGGTTCAAATTATCATCAGTGCTAACCAAAAAGCAGAAAAAACAAACTAACCTTATTGTGCCAAAAACCTGAAATACAGCTGCAAATAAGGGTGCAAGCATGGTATCATAGATGATTTATCCAGTAACGATTGTTGTAAGAACTTATTCTGAATTCTCTAACACCCAAAGAGCTATTAAGAACAAATTATTATGATCTAGAAAGCCCGAACAGTCTGAAAGGAGATAATCAAAAGAAAATAGCACATGTATGTATGATATACAAGCTTTCTAACACACATTTTAAAAAATTCATGCTAAAATATGAAAGAACGAAGATCACGTAGGTCACTGCTCGTTCCTGCCGGATGAACTGCCGGTTGGCCTCCAGATAGGCCTCATCCTAAATGGACTTCAGGATGGCCTGCTGCTCCGCCATCTCGACTGCTTGGACGACCGCGAACTCCACCTCGGTGTCCTCCATGTTGAAGCACAGAGCCGACGCTAGCCCCTGCTCCGGCTGCTTCGCCTCGTCCTCCTCTGGATCCCACACCTCCATCGGAGCCAGTTGTTGCCCCTCTCCCTCCTCCTCTGCCTCCACTTCCGGCGAGTCCGGAGACAACCCGGTAGCGATGCAGGCGGCGTGCGCGGCGCGCCTCACCCGGATCTCCTGCTCGATCTGGTACTGGCGCTCCGGCGTGAGCATAGCATACGTGGTTATCTTTTGCCGGATCATGGCGAAGCCGCAGAGCGTGGGAAGAGCGGGAGAGCGGGAGAGAGCAGGTAGATGGGCTAGGGCTTGTGGCGCGGAGAGGGTGAAGGTGGAAGAGCTAGGGTTGGGGAACACCGGCCGGCTTAAAAAGCCGGATTTGGCCCCGGGCGGCGAGCCGGAGCGGCGCCACATGGCATTCACACCCCTCACCGGAGGAGACGTCCGTCAAACCGTCGGGTTTCAGGGTGATTCCCATGGGACCCTATCGTCAGTCCGACGTGGCGGACGCGCCCGGACACCCCCATATTCGCCCCATATTTGAGCTGGATATGGAGGGTGCCAGTTTGCCCGGGATCGCAATTTCGTGACTGATCAGTGACTGGGCCCTTCGTCTGGGCGTTTAAGGCGAATTCGGGGCGCCTGAATGTAGATGCTTTTAGATGATAATTTTTCTTATTTGGACACTAGAATATAGAATACACTGCGATTCTATAGATGATTTAGCATAATGCACAACTTAATTTTTTCTAGAACGAGCGAACACCCTCATATTCATGGATGTGGCTAACTCTCATCGCGATGAGAATTAAGTAAATCTCATGCAATTGACATCAACATAGAATCGTTTTGCTACTTTCTTTTTGTTTTTTCTTTCTTATATGTTTTGTTCACCCGTTTTTTTTGCTAAATTTCTTCTTTAGAAAATACTAGTAAGCTTGTACGTGCAATGCACGTCCCGATTATACTTGGTCAACCATATTGGAAACTCTAAATTTCAAATTGTTTGTGAAACAACATACCTACCTCATTCAAGTGGAAGGAAACGTTATAATCGTCAACCATATACCTACACATTTTTTCTTACGCGACATATCCAGTGAAAATCCATGATCAATGAAATATGGAAACTTGCTATGTAGAGCATTGGGTTGGCAAGGGACAGTGGCAGATCACATGTGGGAATTCTAACCACCTACTTAACCCTATTTTGTAGGTGACCCCTCTCAATACTTATAGGTAAATTATTTGCCCGTTCGTTTCAACTCTGTAGAAGTTGCCACCACCGCCGCCGCCGAAGGGAGTCGAAGCAGTCGGAGGGAGCGCCAATGCCACATGGAGGTGTGTAGCCCTATCTTCTAACGCCGCAGAAAGATGCCCCAGAGGAGTTGGGCGAACCGGTCGCCGAAGCTGATGTGAGCTACGAGAGCCGCTGCCCCGGCGCGACGGCCGCGGCTCTACCCACGTAATGGTGTCCACTCGCTCGCATAGGGATCCGCTTCACCCTACATGCTTGTTTCATAACATTCATGGGTCAATCTCTCAACACGTTATAGTTACATTGAATTTTTCTAGCTCTTCAGAGCTGGTGCAAGCTTCTGAACTCGGGCCTTGGGGATCTCCTGAATTTGTATGCATTGAGTTCTTTTGATTTGTTAAAAGTGAAAATTACAGTGCATTTTGCTGGAGCCTTTTCACATCTTTGGTTTGGAGTTAAACATAAAGATAGAGAGGAAGCTAAATCATTCATCTTGCAAAGGGATGATTCAGACAAACTAAACTACCCTTAGTGTAAGAGGAATAGAGGGGAGATGATTGGCGCAATGCGGCAGATGATATTACTGAGCCTTGAGGGCGAGTACATATTGAGTACAAGATTTGAAGGGAAAGACGCCTCCTAGAGATAAGATGGAAACAATTCATATCTAATCCTGTACAATCTTTAACTAACAAATACTCACTCCGTCCCATAATATAAGAACGTCTTTCACACTATACCAATGTCAAAAACGCTGTTATATTATGGGACGGAGGGAGTATATCCCTAACACTTAGTTTGATAAAATAAGCTTTGACAACGTACTAAAGTTCTTTTAGATTGAAAGTTTAACAACGCCACGTGTCTCTCCCAATAGAATCTTGAAGCTCTAGGCAAGATTTCAGAGTTAAGGTTTCAACTAATAATAATCAAAATGTATATGTTGGAAGCACAAGAAATTCACACATGTTTATAATTACATCAAGTATTTCACTTAAATTGATAAATTACAAAGAATGTAAACTGATAAACTATGAATTTCCTTGTCTTCTTCAATAGAAAATATAACTATAGATCCAAAAATTACATACTTTTAAAGAAATCATCTTTTAAAGCCATATGAACCCAACTAAAAGAACACAATAACCGGCGTAGCTTGAATATTTGCTTCGTCCAGGACAAGGCAATTTTGCAAAGGCTTCGGTGAGAGCGCTCAATATTCCCCTTATGTAAGAAAAAGAAACTTGCAACTTCATGCAGCCAACACACATATGAAATACACCCATGAGCCAATTCAAAAACAAAATTAACATGTGAACAATAGTGTACATGTTAGACTGAGAATATATTTTTCAAAATAGTCACCAAACAAATCATCATCTAATGTTGACAATAAGTAAGCATCTGCAGGAGCTACCTCAGTCCCACCGTGCATTTATCTATTTGGAAGGACAAGGCCAGTAGTAGTATAAGACAAAGCATGGATTGGATCTTGGGTTTTGCAAACTGAAATTTCAGCAAATATGCAGTCAGTATACATACAAGCAAGAAATCGATGAAATTGACACTTTTGATATAGAAGAATAATGGTAGATAAATAGGAACCCATTTTAACATCTTGCACCAGCCTGTTGATCGAGAAAGGATGATCTGCAGTCAGTAGAGTAGATCATGTGTTTATTTTTTATCTTTGCATATTCGTGTTAAAGAGAGAAGAACAAGAAATGATAATGCAGGTAAAAGAAATAATTTTTATTGTAGGTGACCAGAAAATAGCATTATACTGTTCTATACTAAGAAAATACTAATCAAGCAAACAATGGTAGAACATATCCAACTATGGAGTGAAAACCTGTGAGAAAAATGTGAGTGCAAGCATTAGCCATAGGCTCCTTGTTTTCTTTTTCACCTTTGCAAATTCAACACCACGTTCACTAATATACACCTACCAATACATGAGTTCTCTGTATCACACTTCTTACCATCATCACAACACTCAATATTGAGTATGCATAAGTGTAATTTTGAAACAACAAGAGCAAATTTTACTGGCTATGAATTGCTTCCATCATGTGAGCATGTAGCCTCGCATGAGCATGATATATGTTACTTGAACAATTGGAATGGAAGGGGGAAATATTTCAAATCAGAATCCCAAGAACGGCAAGAAACAACATTACAAAGCCAGATAACCCATTTTACCTCACAAGGTACGTTCAGAAAAACATAGTTCGTCATCTTGGAGTGGTGTTGCGCTATAGCACATTGGTGAACACCAAAGAAAACTGAAGCTATATCTTGCCTTTCTGAGAGTTTGTGCAGACCTATAAAAGATGACACCTCATGCTATAACTTTGAAACAAAACAGTATAAAGCACTACATGCTGACATTCGGTCGAACATGTAGTGTCGACCATCATACTACTTGCTCTCTAAACTACTAAAAATCTAAGCAAAAGTATAAAGGAGCCAAAGCGACAATCAGATTTTCCTAGATTGGTTTATCCACAAATGTAACCTTATATGCTTAAAAACAGAAAAATAGAAATGGTTGTCTTTTTCGTTCCTACAGAAATGGCACTCAATTTATGACTTGTTCTCACACCAGACGAAGTCCATGTACTACCTGTTCGTGTTTCTTGAGTTATCACAAACTTTGACTACATTTTACTATAAATCATGCACACATACATGTATAGAAGAGAGCAAACCTACTTTTAGGTTTCGAACATTTATAATAGGTGGAGTGAACCACACACTTCATAGAAGAATTGTCGCTGAAATCAGTCACCTGTGTGTTGCCGCAGAGGCATTCCTAGAAACACCAAAACGACCAGCCACGCACCAAAAAGACCAGTTCAGCACCTTATATTTCCTTATGGGCATAAAACAAGAATGAACATGAGTGGTGAGAAGCACAACACATTCAGCAGTAGCAGCAGCAGCAATGTGAATACCATAACAATTTACTGCTCTTCAGATCCGTATGGAATCTTCGACGCAGGAATAACTTCAATGCAAATCTTCCTAGTACAAAGACAAAACAGTAAATTATCATAATCCACCTTGAGGCTGGAAATGTAGAATTGGTTAAAGAAAATCAGGGGAATTGTAGAATCAGTGTGTGCAATCCGGATTAAGAAACGTTACCATAGGAGTAATCCAAGAGCTAATACTTAATCAGAAATAATTCCAATGCAATTATGCCAAAGTTGGAGAAATCAAAGGGCCACCATGTGAAGCACTCCAATCAAATTCCTCAGATCTTGCAACCAGTGTGTAAAAAATAGATCTACGATATATTTAAGAAACTCCACTGGAATCTAAATGGAACAATAATGCACCCGAAATGTTGGTAGAATCATTCCTTTCTTAGTCATCTGCGGATATAAACTTAGAAATGTAGAACATATATAGAAGGGCACAGAGAGTTGTGAAGATCTTCTAGGCAGGGCAGAATATATATACTCAGGAATTCCTCGCTACAGTACCATTCTTTCTCGATGGTCTTTCAAGGGGAAACAGGGTAATGTGTGGTCAGTCTTGTATATGTAGAGCTTTATAAAATTGGACGTTGACAAAATAAAGGAAAGAAGTAATTGTACGTACTGTCGAAGTTGTTAGTATTGAAAACTTTCAAAATTAGTGCCGATGATGATGGTAATCACAAGCAGGGTGCGATGAATTTTGCTACAGTTGAAAAACAAACAAAAGAAGAATGGATTGAGAGGGAAAGAGATGCGGTGGTGGCTAGATACCGATGGATGGAGTAGCTTGTTCCGTAGGAGATAAGGCCGGAGGTGGCAGCCGAGAGGTCACCGACGGCCGGGAAGAGACCGGTGTTCCACGCTGGGCAGTGCGCGCCACGGTCTCAGGTCCGGCCAGACACGTTGGCCAGCGCCCGTTCCGCGTGTGTGATTGTTCCACGTTCGTCGTTCTCCCTCGCTGCATCAGCCCGCTCCTCGTCGGCCGGCCGAAGCGCGCCCTCGCCAGGCGCGAGGGCCGGCGGCGGAGGAGGCGGGGAGAAGGGCGGCGGCGCTGGGAGGCGCTTGCGGCGGCGCGAGGAGGCGGGCGCAGGGCGGCGGTCTTGCGGCGGCGGAGGAGGCGGGCTTGGCGGCGGCGCAGGAGGCGGCAAAGGCGGGGCGGTTGGGGGCGCAGGGCGAGGCTGCGAAGAGCCAGGGGAGCGGCCGTCGGGAGGGTCGTGGCCTCGTGGGTGAGGGAATCCGGACGTTTTTTTTTTCATCAAATCCTCCTGTTTAGCGGTAAGACGTGGTTAGTGGCTTGGTGTTAAACATGAAATGAATCTGGGACGTTAAATCTGAGAAAGGTACGGTGCAGATTGTCTGGATCTGCCCCTTTCTTCTTTTTATAGGGGTAGTAGATGAAAATGTCGTTGTGTGTGGACAACCAGTTGCGCGTGGCTGGTTGAGATCAGTTACGCACAATAGAAGTGTGTACAAGTATAATTGCGTGCCATGGTAAAAAAATAAAAATGATCAAAACGCGTGCAACTGTAGTTGCATGTGACCGATGGGCATGCACTTGCGCAAAGCCTACGAGTGCAATGGTGTGAAGAAAAAACAAAGATGAAAGCAAAAATAAATAAATAAATAAATAAGCAATCAAATGACATAGGATTTAGATGGCACTTGTAAATTTTCATCTATACGAGCATTAGCAAAGTCAAGTCCGTCTATGTCACATCTAGACGTGAGATAATACATGTGAGATAATACCTCACATCTAAGTATGATGTCAGCGTCACCTTATTTTTTTACTGTTTGAACTGTTTGTTTGATTTTAATTTGGCAAAGCCCAAAACTAAACAGTTCGCCCCACATCCGCCTGGGTGGCCGGCCTATATGTAAATCTGGTCGCTAGTTCCCATAAAAAAACTGGTCGCTAGCTACTTGTACAAAAGAAAAATCTGATCACTTGATTTTTTTTGAAAAAATAAACTAATCACTAGTGCTCTGATCATTATACAGTTACAACTACGTCTCTCATTGCTAGCTTCTAGGCAACCAACGATTTTTTTTTGCCTTTTGGTTTTTCTGTTTTTCACTCTTATATTTATATAATTAATTTTCAGTGAGGAACAAAGTTTGATCAAAACATATTTAAAAACATGTTCCCAAATTTACATAATATTTTCAAATCACAGAAAATGTTAATGGACCAAAAATATTCTAATATATGGTGAACTATCCTTTAATAAATGATGATTATTTCTGAATACACACTATTTCTTTTGCAATATACATTGAACATTTTCATATATGATAACTTTTTTAACTATACACAATGAAGATTTATTTAAATACATTATAATATTTTAAAAATGTACTAACAATTGGTTGTGCATTCAAAAAATGTTCATGGATTAAAAAATAATATTCATGATTCAAAGTTTGTTTGCAGATTTAGAAAATTTCACAAATTTAAAACATATTCATAATTATTTAATAAGGTTCAGAAATTTTAAAAAAGAAAAAGTAGAAAAAACAAAAAGAACGAAGAGCAAACAGGAAAAAAAGAGGAGAAAATTAAATGGAGAAAATAGATAAATAAGAAGAGAACGAAAAAAAATGATTGCACCCATCCCAAAACCGCCACAAACGTCCCTTAAGGGGCTATTCGGCATCGCTCCGCTCCACAGCTCCCGGAGCAGGGTTGGCGGAGCTGTAGGTCAAAATGGTGGAGTTGCCATTTACCCGCTCCACAGATTCTCGGAGCGGACCATTACCGAACAGGGCCTAAATCAGATCCCCAAACCCATATTGCTCCCAAAAAACCACTCACTAACAACACAAATGGGTGAGCCCCCTACGACCGACTAGTGAGCAATCACTACACTTAGTGATTGCTATAACCCCCCCCCCCCCTCCCAAAAAAATGTCCTTGTTGATTTATTAGCGACATGCAAGTTTATGGTGGACATGCAATTGGGTAAAAAACGTCAGCCCAGTTGCGAGTCAACGATGCACTTGCAACAGTGGCAAAAAAAGCATCAAGGGTCTCATTGCATGCCAATGGTGAACTTTCATCTTGGACAAAAGAAAATGTCCGCCCAGTTACGAACTGATGGTTGACTTGCAACTGGGACAAAAGAAGGTCAGACCCCTAGTGGCGATTCGAGGGTTGACTTAGAATTGGGACTAAAGACGTCAGGCCATAGTTGTGAGTTGAGTTTGGACTTGTAACTCGGACAAAAAGGTTGGGCCCCAGTTGCGAGTCGAGAGCGGACTTGCAACAGGGACAAGAAAAGATCGTGCCCCAGTTGTGAGTCGATGGTGGACTTGCAAATGGGACAGAAAAAGGTCAGCACCTAGTTGCGAATCGAGGGTGGACTTGCAATTGGGACTAAAAACTCGGGCCTGAGTTACGAGCCGAGGGTGGACTTGCAACTCGGAGAAAAAAGGTTGAACCCTAGTTGCGAGTCGAGGGTGGACTTGCAACTCGGACAAAAAAGGTTGGGCCCCAGTTGCGAGTGAAAGGGTGGACTTGCAACTCAGACAAAAAAGGTTTGGCCCTAGTTACGAGTTAAGGGTGGACGTGCATCTTGGACAAAAAAATTGTCTAGCACCACTAGGGAGTCGAGACTGGACTTGCAACTAGGACAAAAAAATATTGGGCCTCGGTTATGAATTGAGGGTGGACTTTCAACTGGGACAAAGAAGGTCGGTCCCCGGTTGCGAGTCGAGGGTGTGTACTTGCAATTAGGACAAAAAATGTTGGGGCCGAGTTGCAATTCGAGAGTGGAATTGTAACTCGGGAAAAAGACTGGACCCCAGTTGTGACTCGAGGGTGGAGTTGCAACTGGGTCAAAAAAGATCGGACCCCCAGTTGCGAATTGAGGGTGGACTTGCAATGGGATAAAAAAATGGTCAGGTCTAAGTTAGGAGTCGAGGGTTATATTTCAACTGGGACAAAAAAAGGTTGGACCCCTGTTACGAGTCGAGTGTGGACGAGACTCTGGGAAAAAGGTCGGGCCCCTCTACGAGTCGACGGTGGACTTGCAACTGGGACGAGAAAAGTTCGGGTCCTAGTTGCGAGTCGAGGGCGGACTTTCAATTGGGGCAAAAAAGGTCAGGTCCCAGTTTCGAGTCGAGGGTGGACAGACAACTGGGGCAAAAAAAGATTGGGTCCCAGTTATGATTCGAGGATGGACTTGCAACTGGGACAAAAATAATCCAGGTCCCAATTACGAGGCAAGAGTGGACTTTAACCGGGACAAAATAAGGTCAGGCCCTTGTTATGAGTCGATAGCCGACAAATGGGAAGGCAAACATGCCTTGTCCAACAACAAGATATGCAATAAACAAACAGTGACGAGCGAGGTGGAAGATAGAGCAGTTGCATGAAAATTACAGAAACTAAATCAAAATACCTTGCACATGGATTCTAAAAAGACCAATAAAAAAGAAAACAAAAGTTTAATAACAAAAAGAAACAAACAAGAAAAAAATTTAAAGGGTCTTGCTTCAAGTTGGCACCCCAACGCCCTATAACTTATGGAGCGTATCTATACCTTACTATAATTTTTAAAATTTATAGCCCACATGAAACGAAAAAAATGAGTGAGAAAGAGTAAAATGAGACCAAAAGTCTCACTGTGATCCAGTTCTTCATCGTGCGCACTCTTTACATTCTCTTTATAGCCCACGTGGAAAATAAGACAACACTAAAACGACGGTGGAAACAAAGGGAGCAACTAGTTAACGAGTGCTCTTTCGGGAGCCTCGCAACGATCAGCGTCATTTGTCGCGCTCTCAGCCATTCTCACGTGTCGCGCTCTGGGCGCTCCTTCCGGATTTTTTCTGCATGCGTTTTTGGCTTTTTAAAATGGGTTTTCCGGGTTTTTTCGATGTTTTGATTTTCCACCGGTCTTCCTTAGCTTTTCAATAAAAAAATTTAATTTTTTTTGCGTGAAAAATGCGTTTTCTTTTTTTCTTTCTATCGCGAGAGTCACGGTTTTGCTTCCGCGAGAGGTACAAGTGTGCTTTTGCGAGAGTCACGGCCGTGCCTCTCGGAAATGAAAAAAAATGTGTTTTCTGTTTTTTTCTTTTGCGAGAGTCACGGTTTTGCTTTCGTTAGAGGCGGTTGTGCTTTGGCGAGAATCACGGCCGTCCTCTCGGAAACGGGAAAAATTGTGTTTTCTGTTAATTTCGCAAGTCACGGTTTTGCTTCCGCGAGAGGCGCGGTTGTGCTTTCGCGGGAGTTACGGTTGTGCCTCTCGGAAAGGAAAAAATGCGTTTTCTGTTTCTTTCGTTTCGCAAGACTCAAGGTTTTGCTTCCGTAAAAGGCACGGTTGTGCTTTCACGAGAGTCACGGTTGTGCCTCCTCGGAACGAAAAAAGTGTTTTTTTCGTACTGCGAGAGTCACGGTTTCGCTTCCGCAAGAGGTACGGTTGTGATTTCGTGAGAGGCATGGGCGTGCTTCTTTTGAAAAGGGAAAAATCCGGTGCTCCGCTTCGATTTTTTCGTGAAAAAAAGTTCGTCAAAACCTATCAGCATGGGATCTAGTTTTGAAGATTTCAAAGCAAGGAATCCAACGGTGAAAGTGATTCGAGATTTGGGCACACGGTTTGAGAGATAAAACCTTTTGAATAAATGGATTTACGAAAAAAAGGGAAAATTTACAGGTTGTGACAAGTGACGCGCTGCATATGCGCCACTTGTCGCAACGCGCTGCATGTGCGCCACTTGTCCCAACCAGGGAAGTTGGAGTGATATTTGCAACGAGTACTCCTCAACTAGTGATTTCAGGAAACAAAGACGTGATGATTAAAAAAGCCTAGTGAAAAATAAATAAAAAAACAAGCCAAAAAGGCCCGGAAGCAAGGGATAAAGGTGGAAAAACTAATGCACACAACGCACGGGACAGCCAGCGATGCAACGGGGTTCTAAAAGAAAGAAAAACAGCAATACGACAACCACGCGGATCAAGGCATGTACAATGGTGCTATCTTAGGAGTACCACGTAGGATAGATGATGAGGTGGAGGAGAGAGAACTCATAAGAAAAGGCTTGTCTTCTCTTTTTTAAAAGAAGACAAGAGATGATCTCTTAGCACAATATGTCTCACCACTTTTTTGGGAATTACTAGTTATTGAAGATAAGACTAAGAGATGACCCATTATAGAAAAAAAATTGTCATCTCTAAATCACATGCAAGACTTAAGATAAGACTATCTTATCAACTATTGTACATGCCCTTAGACGAAACAACGAGGCGGACCGGCCAGCGACTTGAGTCAATACCTTGCACACACAAAAAAGGAACGGTAGATCGGACGGTGTGGAGTTTAGATGTGAGGTAGTATATTAGATCTAATGTGAAATTGTAAATATATAACTTAATATGTCTTCTAGTCCTTGGAAAGTTGAGAATTTATCGATCCCCATCTCATGCAACTCCAACGCGCCAATGCATTTTGTCCGCGGGTGTTCGTATGGGTCGAAACGGACAGAAACACATCTATCGGTTTGCCATGGACGAGCGCGAGCGTCCATTGGCCACCGCCATGAGAAGGGCATCGGATGGTCGTCGCGCCATCTGGAAGACCATATGGGGGTGCCCTGCTTCCCCGAAGGTATGCGTCTTTGCTTGGCGGATTGTGACCAACTCTCTAGCTACTTGGGCAAATAAATTGTCACGTCATCTTGAGCTTTCTGACATATGTCCCATTTGTGGTGTGGAACGAGAGGATGGGTTCCATGCGATGTGCAGGTGCCCCCTTGCGAAGGAACTTTGGCATGCCATGTCGCTAGATTGGGTCATCCCGAGGGGTGAATCCATTTGCAACACGGGGCCAGAATGGTTGTTCACCCTCCTTGAGCCTTTGGACGAGACGACGCGTATGATCGTACTGCTGATCATGTGAAGGACTTGGCACGTGCGGAATGAGATCACGCATGAAAAACAGCCACCTCCAACTGAGTCCTCTCGGCGGTTTCTACATGGATATATCAGCTCTTTATTGTGCCTCAAGTAGTACCCCAATGGTGATGTTGTGAAGGGGAAAATGGTTATCAATGTTGCGCCACCAGCACATACAACCAGCGCCCTAGCTAAAGTGGAGCTGAGCTGGGTCGCTCCTGCTACATGATGGACCAAGTTGAACACGGACGGAAGCTTCATTCCGGCTACAGGTATGGCAGGAGGTGGGATGATCCTCCGGGACACTCAGGGAAACATCATATTTAGCGCTTGCCGTGAACTCCGTACTTGTGGTAACGCGCTAGGCGCCGAGCTCGCGGTGTGTAGGGAGGGGCTGGAGCTAGCCCTCCACCGGACGACGCTGCCAATTTTGATAGAACTAGATAGTTCCGAGGCAGTGTCGCTGATCATAGAAAATTCCAATGATAGATCAGTACATTGCTTCGTGATCCAGGAGATTAAAAGCTTGGCCTCAACTGAGGATAGGGAGATTTCTTTTACTCTTTGTCGTCATTCGCAGAATAAGGTTAGCCATGAACTTGCTGCTTATGGTCGTAGTACCCCCGAACCGCAGTGTGGTTGTACTCGGGGTTAGACTTTGTTGTAAACTTGGTTGCGGCTGAGAGGCCTCCATGAATAATGAAAATCTCCTTTACCCCTGCAAAAAAAAAAACGGACAGAAACAATGGCCCAACACGCGGACGCAAACGAACAGACGTCCATTAGACCACGACCCATTTTCGTTCCAATTAAGGCCGGGTTTGCGTATGTGCGAACAAACGTGATGCCCGCCCATCGGTGGCACAACGCCTATTCTCCTCTCCTACTTCCACACCCAACACCACCGGCCACGCCGCCGTCATCGCCGCCTCCCACTTCAGGCCGCGTGGGCGCTGCCCAGGCTGCCACCCGCATCCACACACCTTGAGGCAGCGGCAATGTGCCTCGCGCCAGATCCAACCCATTTGGGTGGACGTTATGGATTCCCATCGGATCTAGCCCGATCGTTGTTGGGCGTTCTCCTCGCGAGTGCAATGCGGACGACCATCTCTTCCTCGGCCCACATGAGATGAATGTCCAGTCCATAAATTGGGTGACGGAGGACTTAGATCTACTAGCCAAAAACTTCATGGCCGTTATGAGGCATCTGTCTGAATCAATGTTTTTGACCATTTAGTGATCAAGTCGTCTATCTGGGCATATAGACAGGGTTTGAAACTTCGGCTGTAGATGCTCTTAGTTGTCATCTCCAACTTTCCATTCGAACGGACAAGGAACGACCCTGGCAATGTAATCCCACCGCTGGCAGAGTGGTTGTTTATCGCGCATAGACAAAGAGAACCGTGCATGCTCCGTCAATGATTTTGTCTTCACTATATGTGTATTTGGCAATAAATCAGCAATCGAGATTAACCATCTCGCCCACAGGATGGGGCTTCTTGGTAGCCTCCGTTGACCCACGTACAAATTCTCTCAAGGCTAGTGTATGCAGAGGAGGCCGCTGCCGCTGCCACAGCCGCTCGGCTGCGAGAGTGGCAGTGGCGGCTGGAATCCCGCCGCCACCGTGACGAGGTGCAGCGTCCGAGGGCCCGCGCTACAAACCCGACGGCCCGCCTCCCGGTGTTCAAGTACAACCGGTCCGTGAAGCACAACGTGACGGGTGGAGGAGAGGAAGCGGCGACTTGCTCCGTTTGCCTGGGCGTGTTTCAGCTAGGTGAGACGGTGCGGCTGTTGCCGGCGTGCATGCACCTGTACCATGTGGAGTGCATCGACCCGTGGCTCGACGCGCATTCTACGTGCCCGATCTGCCGCTCGGACGCCGACCCGACGATGGACGGTGCTCGGCTACCTCCAGTTTAATCTTTTTCACGGCCGGAGGTTTGCATACGCGCATAGTGTGCTAGGGTAAACATTTGGTAGTGTAGGGAGGGTAAAATTCATGCGTTTCTTTTAACACAATACAATTAAAGTTGCTCACATGCATTTATTTTGGACTCCTTTTGACTGCTAATCAATGTGTACGTGCAATGCACGTTAATTTGAAAGTATATTAAGTGCATGTGAATATTAAGTAGAATATTATTTGCGTGTTATTATGTAATTAGCACTATTTTTGGCATGAAATTAATAATACGCTAAACGTGTTGAGCGCTCGACATTGAAGCAGTCTAGATCGTTGGATTGACATGATTTGATGGCCGAGATTATTTGGATCTGTCCCGTTGGGTCTTTTTATATTGGTATAGATGGTTTTTCAAATGATTTACTCCCTTCATTTTTATTTACTCTGCATATTAGAGTTGACTGACGTCAAACTTCGTAAAATTTGATCAAGTTTATGAAAAAAATATAAATATTTACAATTACAAATCTATATGATGTGAAAGTACATGTTAATATATTTGTCTATAAACATTGTCAAAGTTTATAAAGCTTGATTTTGACCAAAGCTAATATCCAGAGTAAATAAAAACATCGGAAGTACTTCTCAGGAGTCAGAGCATCTCTAGCAAACCCCTTAAAACCGCGACCCGTATAAGTGTTTTACAGACCGAGAAAAACACATTATAAGGATTGATTTTAGCTATGGCCGAACATAGCCCGTATAATCAACCCGTAAACAAGAATATTCTCTAAATATACCATCTTTTTCCTCACGCACTATCCATCTCGACCTCCGTCCCCTCGGCGTGTGCGCATCCTGCCTCCGAGACCGCCTCCTTGTGCTCGCCACCGAGCGTGATCGGGCTGGGGCCAGCAGCAGTGCCGACTGCAGCAGCAGCCGCCGCCGCCTAGGCGTTCGCGGCCGACTCGCATGAAGCTAGCTAGCTAGCTAGCAATTCGAGCGGACGGAGAGCTAGCTAGCTAGCTTCATGCGACGATTGGGCATGGTGGCCGGTGGCCGAGAGGTGGGCGACGGTTGGGGCGGGCGGGCGATGGCCGGGGGGCCGGGACGAGCGGGGCAGCCAGGGCGGCCGGCGGGCGCGGTGGTCAGGATGAGCACAGTGGTCGGGGTGGCGGCGGAGGCGAGGCGACGCGGAGAGCGATTCATGAAGGTTCGATGGCGGTTGGATTCCCCAACGGTCTTTCGCGTATCTGAGGCAATCGATCGTCTCCGTCGTATCTATAATTTTGATTGTTCCATGCCAATATTATTCTACTTTCATATACTTTTGGCAACTTTTTATACTATTTTTGGGACTAACATATTGATCCAGTGCCCAGTACCAATTCCTGTTTGTTGCATGTTTTATGTTTCTCATAAACCCAATATCAAATGGAATCCAAGCGGGTAAAACAGACGAAGAATTATTTTAGAATATTTGGGATTTTCGGAGGAAGAACCAGCAACAGATGCCGATGTGGCCACGAGACGGCGCGCCCACAGGCGCGCCTGCACTCTCGTGGGCCACCCGTAAGGCGATTGATGCTCTTCTTTTGCCGCAAGAAAGCTAATTTTACGAGAAAAATCTGGGCGAAAGATTCACCCCAATCGAGTTCTGGATCTCGGATATAAAAAAGCGGCGAAGGCGCGAATCTGAGCGTAGAAAGCAGAGATAGATCCAATCTCGGAGGGCTCTCGCACCTCCCAAGCCATGGGAGCCAAGGACGGAGGAAACCCTTCTCCCATCTAGGGATAAGTTCAAGGAAGAAGAAGAAGAAGGGGCTCTCTCCCCTTGCTTCCGTGGCGCCGAAGCAGCTGCGGGGCCATCATCATCACCGATCTTCACCAACACCTCCGCCATCTTCACCAACATCTCCATCACCTTCCCCCATCTATATTCAGCGGTCCACTCTCCCGTAACCCGCTGTACCCTCTACTTGAACATGGTGCTTTATGCTTCATATTATTATCCAATGATGTGTTGCCATCCTATGATGTCTGAGTAGATTTTCGTTGTCCTATTGATGGTTGATGAATTGCTATGATTGATTTAATTTTCTTGCGGTTATGTTGCTGTCCTATTGTGCCCTCCGCGTCGCGCAAGCGTGAGGGATTCCCGCTGTAGCGTGTTGCAATACGTTCATGATTCTTTTATGGTGGGTTGCTTGAGTGACAGAAGCATAAACCCGAGTAAGGGGATTGTTGTGTACGGGATAAAGGGGACTTGATGCTTTAATGCTATGGTCGGATTTTACCTTAATGAATCTTTAGTAGTTGCGGACGCTTGCTAGAGTTCCAATCATAAGTGCATATGATCCAAGAAGAGAAAGTATGTTAGCTTATGCCTCTCCCACATAAAACTTGCTATCGGTCTAGTAACGTAGTCAATTGCTTAGGGACACTTTCACAACTCCTACCACAACTTTTCCACACTCGCTTTATTTACTTTATTGCATCTTTATCTAAACAACCCCTACTTTTTATTTACGTGCTCTTTATTATCTTGCAAACCTATCCAACAAGACCTACAAAGTACCTCTAGTTTCATACTTGTTCTAGGTAAAGCGAACGTCAAGCGTGCGTAGAGTCGTATCAGTGGCCGATAGGGCTTGAGTGAGTATTTGTTCTACCTTTAGCTCCTCGTTGGGTTCGACACTCTTACTTATCTAAAGAGGCTACAACTATCCCGTATACTTGCAGGTCATCAAGACCTTTTTCTGGCGCCGTTGCTGGGGAGTCATAGCGTGGGGTGAATATTCTCGTGTGTGCTTGTTTGCTTTATCACTAAGTAATTTTTATTTGCTGTTCTAAATTGTTCTCTATCTTTAGTTATGGATATGGAACACGAAATACCAAAAAAATTAGGTGTAGATGCTACTCTTGGAGATGGGGAACCTCCTAAAACCCTCGATGCTCGTTATGTGAAATAAATTATGTACTACTTTAATAATCCTGAGAAAACCCCATTCAACTTTGTTATGAGAGTAAAGTTGGATCAACGTGAATACTTTAGGGATTATCGCTTGACACAAAAAGGGAAATTATTATGGGATCAAATTTGTATGTTGCGTTGGTATGCTCGTCAACTATGCGTGATACATGATTTTACTTGTTGCTCTAGGATGAAGGCTCCACACGTTCCCTTTTCATGCAAATTCAATGATAATTAAACCTTAGCTTCTTATGCTAATGGTAGATACGGTTACTATGATGTGGAACAAATAGAAGAATTTGTTGCTTTTATGGGTGCTTATGAGATTGAATCTATGTTTAAAGCGTTTGATGATTTTGATGATGCAGTTTATAGACCTGAAAATTTTGCTATACTTAGATATTGCTATGAAAATTATAAATACAATTACAATATTAATGCATTTATTGAGAAAGTCTCGGCTGTCCAAGAAGAGATTAATATTTTGCAGGAAGCTATGGAGGAAGAAATTGATGAAACTGTGAGCTCATTAGATGAAAAAGATGATGAGGAGAGCGAAGAACAAAAGGAGGAAGAGCGGATTGATCACCCGTGCCTACCTTCTAATGAGAGTAACTCTTCAACTCATACATTGTTTAATTCCCCTTCGTGCTTACCGAAGGATGATTGCTACGATGATTGCTATGATCCCTTGAATTTGTTTGAAATATCCCTTTTTGTTGATTCTTGCTATGCTTGTGGCCAAGATGCCAATATGAATTATGCTTATGGAGATGAACTTGTTATAGTTCCTTATGTTAAACATGAAATTGTTGCTATTGCACCCACGCATGATAGTCCTATTATCTTTTTGAATTCTCCCAACTACACTATATCGGAGAAGTTTGCGCTTAGTAAGGATTATATTGATGGGTTGCCTTTTACCATTGCACATGATGATTTTGATAAATGTAATATGCATGTGCTTGCTGCTCCTACTTGCAATTATTATGAGAGAGGAACTATATCTCCGCCTCTTCATGTTTGCAATATGATAAAATTGCAAGAAACTGCTTATACTATGCATTGGCCTTTACTTGGTGTGCATGAATTGTTCTTTTATGACATGCTGATGCATAGGAAGAGAGTTAGACTTCGTTGCTGCATGATATATGTTACTTTGTGCTCACTACTAAATTACAAATCATTGTTAATTAAAATTGGCTTTGATATACCTTGGGATCCGGGTGGATCCATTACTTGAGCACTATATGCCTAGCTTAATGGATTTAAAGAAAGCGCTGCCAGGGAGACAATCCGGAAGTTTTAGAGAGTCATTTATTTATTTTGAGTGCTTTTATATAGTTTAAAAACAAAAAAAATAAAGAGGGGGACCTAAAAACTTTTCAAAAAGGAAAGTGAAAGTGAGAAAGACAAGCATTGTTGAAGTGGGAGCTAGTCTTGAACTTTGTTCATGCTCACGGAAACTTTGTGAATCTTGATTACAGAAACTTTTCATCAAAAATAATTATCCCCTTGTACAATTCCATTGTTTTATAAAAATAATGTGCTTTGCCTTTAGGATGTTTACAATGCTTGTTGGTTTGTATGGTGCAGGACAGAAACTTTGGCTGTAGTGCGCGATTTTATATTTTTAACTGGAATTTCAATTGGTTCTGATTCCTTTTGCACTGTCTTGATATACAACTTTTTTATTTTTCCTAATTTTGGTATAATTTTTGGGGTACCATAAGTATGGTGGATGTTCAGATTACTACAGACTGTTCTGTTTTTGACAGATTCTGTTTTTGATGCATAGTTTGCTTGTTTTGATGAATCTACCAATTTATATTAGTGGATTAAGCCATGGAAAAGTTATATTACATTACACAAAATTCAAAAACAAAATATGAATTGGTTTGCAACAGTACTTAGAGTGGTGATTTGCTTTATTATACTAACGGATCTTACCGAGTTTTCTGTTGAAGTTTTGTGTGGATGAAGTGTTTGATCGAGGAGGTCTCGATATCAGGAAAAGGAAGAGAGGCAAGAGCTCAAGCTTGGGGATGCCCAAGGCACCCCAAGTAAATATTCAAGGAGACTCAAGCTTCTAAGCTTGGGGATTCCCCGGAAGGCATCCCCTCTTTCTTCAACAAGTATCGGTATGTTTTCGTATTCGTTTCGTTCATGTGATATGTGCAAGTCTTGGAGCGTCTTTTCCATTTAATTTTCACTTTTTTATGCACCATGCTGGTATGAGATAGTCCTTGGTTGATTTATAGAATGGTCATTGCACCTCACTTAAATCTTTTGAGTATGGCTTTATAGAATGCTTCATGTGCTTCACTTATATCATTTGAAGTTTGGATTGCCTGTTTCTCTTCACATAGAAAACCGCCATTTGTAGAATGCTCTTTTGCTTCACTTATATTTGTTAGAGTGTGGGCATATCTTTTGTAGAAAGAATTAAACTCTCTTGCTTCACTTATATCTATTTAGAGAGATGACAGGAATTGGTCATTCACATGGTTAGTCATAAAATCTTAAATAAAACTTGTAGATCACTGAATATGATATGTTTGATTCCTTGCAATAGTTTTGCGATATAAAGGTGGTGATATTAGAGTCGTGCTAGTTGAGTAATTGTGAAATTGAGAAATACTTGTGTTGAGGTTTGCAAGTCCCGTAGCATGCACATATGGTGAACCGTTATGTAACGAAGTTGGAGCATGAAGTGTTTTTTGATTGTCTTCCTTATGAGTGGCAGTCGGGGACGACGATGGTCTTTTCCTACCAATCTATCCCCCTAGGGGCATGCGTAGTAGTACTTTGCTTCGAGGGCTAAGTAGACTTTTGCAATAAGTATATGAGTTCTTTATGACTAATGTGAGTCCATAGATATACGCACACTCACCCTTCCACTTTGCTGGCCTCTATTATGCCGTGCAACTTTCGCCGGTATCATGAACCCATTATTTACCTTCCTCAAAACAGCCATCATACCTACCTATTATGGCATTTTCATAGCCATTCCAAGATATACTGCCATGCAACTTTCCACCGTTCTGTTATTATGACACGTTCCATCATTGTGATACTGCTTTGCATGATCGTAAGATAGCTAGCATGGTGTTTTCATGGCTTGTCCGTCTTTTGATGTCATTGCTATGCTAGATCATTGCACATCCCGATACACCGCCGGAAGCATTCATATAGAGTCATATCTTTGTTCGAGATATCGAGTTGTAATATTGAGTTGTAAGTAAATAAAAGTGCGATGATCATCATTATTAGAGCATTGCCCCAGTGAGGAAAGGATGAAGGAGCATATGATTCCCCCATAAGTCGGGATGAGACTCCAGACTTTATGAAAAATAAAATAGGCCAAAGAAGCCCGAATAAAAAAAAGAGGCCAAAGAAGCCCACCAAAAAAATAATATAAAAATAAAAAAAGAAAAAAAAGAAAAAAAATGAGAGAAAAAGAGAGAAGGGGCAATGTTAGTATCCTTTTACCACACTTGTGCTTCAGAGTAGCACCATGTTCTTCATAGAGAGAGTCTCCTATGCTTTCACTTTCATATACTAGTGGGAATTTTTCATTATAGAACTTGGCTTGTATATTCCAATGATGGGCTTCCTCAAAATGCCCTAGGTCTTCGTGAGCAAGCAAGTTGGATGCACACTCACTTAGTTTCTTTTGTTGAGCTTTCATATATTTATAGCTCTAGTGCATCCGTTGCATGGCGATCCCTACTCACTCACATTAATATCTATTGATGGGCAACTCCATAGCCCATTGATACGCCTAGTTGATGTGAGACTATCTTCTCCCTTTTTGTCCTCACAACCACCATCATATACCACCATAGTGCTATGTCCATGGCTTGCGCTCATGTATTGCGTAAGAGTTGAAAAAGCTGAAGCGCGTTAAAAAGTATGAACCAATTGCTCGGCTCGTCATCGGGGTTGTGCATGATTTGAATGCTCTATGTGATGAAGATGGAGCATAGCCAGACTATATGATTTTGTAGGGATGAGCTTTCTTTGGCTATGTTATTTCGATAAAACATAATTGCTTGGTTGGTATGCTTGAAGTATTATTGTTTTTATGCCAAATGATAGACTATTGCTTTGAATCACTCGTATCTTAATATTCATGCCATGATTAGACATATGATCAAGATTATGCTAGGTAGCATTCCACATCAAAAATTATTTTTTTATCATTTACCTACTCGAGGACGAGCAGGAATTAAACTTGGCGATGTTGATACATCTCCGTCGTATCTATAATTTTTGATTGTTCCATGCCAATATTATTCAACTTTCATATACTTTTGGTAACTTTTTATACTATTTTTGGGACTAATATATTGATCCGATTGCCCAATGCGGCTCTGTTTGTTGCATGTTTTATGTTTCACGAAACCCAATATCAAGCGGAATCCAAGCGGGATAAAACGGATGGAGAATTATTTTGGAATATTTGGGATTTTCGGAGGAAGAATCAGCAAACAGATGCGAGGCGGCCATGAGACAGGCGCGCCACCCCCAGGCGCGCTGGCACTCTCATGGGCCACCCGTAAGGCGGTTAACGCTGTTCTTTTGCCGCAAGAAAGCTAATTTTACAAGAAAAATCTGGGCGAAAGATTCACCCCAATCGGAGTTTCGGATCTCGGATATAAAAGAAACAGTGAAGGGCAGAATCGAGCGTAGAAGCAGAGAGATAGATCCAATCTCGGAGGGCTCTCGCCCCTCTCAAGCCATGGGAGCCAAGGACCAGAGGGGAAACCCTTCTCCCATCTAGGGAGAAGGTCAAGGAAGAAGAAGAAGAAGGGGGCTCTCTCCCCCTTGCTTTGGTGGCGCCGGAGCGCCGGGGGCCATCATCATCACCGCGATCTTCACCAACACCTCCGCCATCTTCACCAACATCTCCATCACCTTCCCCCATCTATATTCAGCGGTCCACTCTCCCGCAACCCGCTGTACCCTCTACTTGAACATGGTGCTTTGTGCTTCATATTATTATCCAATGATGTGTTGCCATCCTATGATGTCTGAGTAGATTTTCGTTGTCCTATTGGTGGTTGATGAATTGCTATGATTGATTTAATTTGCTTGTGATTATGTTGCTGTCCTATTGTGCCATCGTGTCGGCATAGCGTGAGGATTCCGCTGTAGGGTGTTGCAATCGTTCATGATTCTTTTATGGTGGGTTGCTTGAGTGACAGAAGCATAAACCCGAGTAAGGGGATTGTTGCGTATGGGATAAAGGGGACTTGATGCTTTAATGCTATGGTTGGGTTTTACCTTAATGAATCTTTAGTAGTTGCGGACGCTTGCTAGAGTTCCAATCATAAGTGCATATGATCCAAGAAGAGAAAGTATGTTAGCTTATGCCTCTCCCACATAAAACTTGCTATCGGTCTAGTAACGTAGTCAATTGCTTAGGGACACTTTCACAACTCCTACCACCACTTTTCCACACTCGCTTTATTTACTTTATTGCATCTTTATCTAAACATCCCCTACTTTTTATTTACGTGCTCTTTATTATCTTGCAAACCTATCCAACAATACCTACAAAGTATCTCTAGTTTCATACTTGTTCTAGGTAAAGTGAACGTCAAGCGTGCGTAGACTCGTATCAGTGGCCGATAGTACTTGAGAGAGTATTTGTTCTACCTTTAGCTCCTCGTTGGGTTCGACACTCTTACTTATCGAAAGAGGCTACAACTATCCCGTATACTTGCAGGTCATCAGGCACCCTCGGGTTGTCTTCAAAATCCTTATTTTCACGGCTTTGGCCAGGATGTTTTCCGCACCCCTTAAAAAAATTACGGGTCAGAGTCGTTTACGAGTTCTATTTTGATCGCTTTTTCCGCCTAAAACTGTAAATTGACGGTTATTTTACAGTTTCGTGTGTTTTAAAGGGTCTGCTAGAGATGCTCTCACAACCTACTCAGTACATGTCATTTACACTTTTTTTGAGAATCACTGGGGGGGAGTTCCCCCACCTGAATATATTTCTCAAACGGCTGCAAAACAGCGGGTACAGATTACAGAGGCATGGTGCAATGTGCAGAGAGGTAGGAACGCGACGACAAGATGTCCTCCTTGTCACCCGTATCAATAAGACGGTGTGACCAAAGATCTAGGTCAGAGACAAGGTTTCGAAGGGTTATTATAGAACAATGATTGATATTCCTAAAGAGCATGTCATTACGTGCCGCCCAAATCTTCGAGAGTAGTGCGAGGAGAACAAATGACCAGGCATTCTTGGGGAGGTGTTGAGGTAGCGGAGTGTCCCAAAGCTCGCTGATATCGTCGGTCGAGGCCAAAAAGCCTACACGTTGCCATATCATGTTGGCGAGAGGACATGTGATGAAGAAGTGAAGGGAGTCTTCAGGTAACGTAGCACAGCGGGGACATAAATTGGAGGAGATTATATGTTTGTGAGCAAGATTCACTCTAGTGTTGAGACGGTCTTCGAAGAGGAGCCAAGCAAAAATCTTTATTTTGTGAGGAACCTTGATGCCCCAAATGAGGGGGGCAATGAGATCCCTGTCTGGCCTAGTCATGAGGGTGCCGTATGCTTGCTTGTGTTGGGGAACATAGTAGTTTCAAAAATTTCCTACGCACACGCAAGATCATGGTGATGCATAGCAACGAGAGGGGAGAGTGTTGTCCACGTACCCTCGTAGACCGAAAGCGGAAGCGTTAGAACAACGCGGTTGATGTAGTCGTATGTCTTCACGGCCCGATCGATCAAGCGCCGAAACTACGGCACCTCCGAGTTCTAGCAGACGTTCAGCTTGATGATGATCCCCAGACTCCGATCCAGCAGAATGTCGGGGAAGAGTTCCGTCAGCACGACGGTGTGGTGACGATCTTGATGTTCTACCGTCGCAGGGCTTCGCCTAAGCACTGCTACAATATTATAGAGGAGGACTATGGTGGAGGGGGGGCACCGCACACGGCTAAGAGATCAAGAGATCAATTATTGTGTCTATGGGGTTCCCCCTGCCCCCGTATATAAAGGAGCAAGGGGGAGGCGGCCTGCCAAGGAGGAGGGCGCGCCAAGGGGGGAGTCCTACTCCCATTAGGAGTAGGACTCCTCCTTTCCTTGTTGGAGTAGGAGAGAAGGAAAGAGGAGGAGAGGGAGAAGGAAAAGGGGGCTGCACCACTTGTCCAATTCGGACCAGAGGGGCGGGGCGCAGGCCTCCTTCCTTTCGGCCTCTCTCCTCTATTCCCGTATGGCCCAATAAGGCCTATATACTCCCTGGCGAATTCCCGTAACTCTCCGGTACTCCGAAAAATACCTGAATCACTCGGAACCTTTCCGAAGTCCGAATATAGTCGTCCAATATATCGATCTTTACGTCTCGACCATTTCGAGACTCCTCGTCATGTCCCCGGTCTCATCCGGGACTCCGAACTCTTTAGGTACATCAAAACTCATAATATAACTGTCATCAAAACCTTAAGCGTGCGGACCCTACGGGTTCGAGAACTATGTAGACATGACTGAGACACGTTTCCAGTCAATAACCAATAGCGGAACCTGGATGCTCATAGTGGCTCCTACATATTCTATGAAGATCTTTATCGGTCAAACCGCATAACAACATATGTTGTTCCTTTTGTCATCGGTATGTTACTTGCCCGAGATTCGATCGTCGGTATCTCAATACCTAGTTCAATCTCATTACCGGCAGGTCTCTTTACTCGTTACGTAATGCATCATCCCGCAACTAACTCATTAGTCACATTGCTTGCAAGGCTTATAGTGATGTGCATTACCGAGAGGGCCCAGAGATACCTCTCCGACAATTAGAGTGACAAATCCTAATCTTGAAATACGCCAATCCAACATGTACCTTCGGAGACACCTGTAGAGCTCCTTTATAATCACCCAGTTACGTTGTGATGTTTGGTAGCACACAAAGTGTTCCTCCGGTAAACGGGAGTTGCATAATCTCATAGTTGTAGGAACATGTATAAGTCATGAAGAAAGCAATAGCAACATACTAAACAATCAAGTGCTAAGCTAACGGAATGGGTCAAGTCAATCACATCATTCTCCTAATGATGTGATCCCGTTAATCAAATGATAACTCATGTCTATGGTTAGGAAACTTAACCATCTTTGATTAACGAGCTAGTCAAGTAGAGGCATACTAGTGACACTATGTTTGTCTATGTATTCACACATGTATTATGTTTCCGGTTAATACAATTCTAGCATGAATAATAAACATTTATCATGAAATAAGGAAATAAATAATAACTTTATTATTGCCTCTAGGGCATATTTCCTTCAGTCTCCCACTTGCACTAGAGTCAATAATCTAGTTCACATCGCCATGTGATTTAACACCAATATTCATATCTGTATATGATTAACACCCATAGTTCACATCGTCATGTGACCAACACCCAAAGGGTTTACTAGAGTCCATAATCTAGTTCACATCGCTATGTGATTAACACCCAAAGAGTACTAAGGTGTGATCATGTTCTGCTCGTGAGAAAAGCTTAGTCAACGGGTCTATCAGATTCAGAGCCGTATGTATTTTGCAAATATTCTATGTCTACAATGCTCTGCATGGAGCTACTCTAGCTAATTGCTCCCACTTTCAATATGTATCCAGATTGAGACTTAGAGACATCTGGATTGGTGTAAAAGCTTGCACCGATGTAACTCTTTACGATGGGCTCTTTTATCACCTCCATAATTGAGAAATATTTCCTTATTCCTCACTAAGGATATTCTTGACCAATGTCCAGTGATCTACTCCTAGATCACTATTGTATTCCCTTACCAAATTCAGAACAAGGTATACAATAGGTCTAGTACATAGCATAGCATACTTTATAGAACCTATGACCGAGGCATAGGGAATGACTTTCATTCTCTTTTCTATTTTCTGCCATGGTCGGGATTTGAGTCTTACTCAACTTCACACCTCTGCAACACTGGCAAGAACTCTTTCTTTGACTGTTCCATTTTGAACTACTTCAAAATCTTGACAAGGTATGTACTTATTGAAAAACTTATCAAGCATCTTGATCTATCTCAATAGATTTTGATGCTCAATATGTAAGTATATTTACTGAGGTCTTTTTTTTAAAGAACTCCTTTCAAATACTCCTTTATGCTTTCCATAAAATTTCTACATCATTTCTGATCAACAATATGTTACTCACATATATTTATCAGAAAGGCGGTAGTGCTCCCACTCACTTTATTATAAATACAGGCTTCACCACAAGTCTGTATAAAACTATATGCTTTAATCAACTTATCAAAGCGTATATTCCAACTCTGAGATGCTTGCACCAGTCCATAGATAGATCGCTGGAGCTTGCACATTTTGTTAGCACCTTTAGGATTGACAAAACCTTCTGGTTGCATCATATACAACTCTTCTTTATGAAAACCACTAAGGAATGCAGTTTTGACATCCATTTGCCAGATTTCATAAAATGTGGCAATTGCTAACATGATTCGGACAGACTTAAGCATCGCTACAGTTGAGAAAATCTCATTGTAATCAACACCTTGAACTTGTCAAAAACCTTTTTGCGACAAGTCGAGCTTTATATATAGTAACACTACTATCAGCATCTGTCTTCCTCTTGAAGATCCATTTATACAATATGGTTTCCCGATCATCGGGCAACTCCACCAAAGTCCACACTTTGTTCTCATACATGGATCCCATCTCGGATTTCATGGCCTCAAGCCATTTCGCGGAATCTGGGCTCATCATCGCTTCCTCATAGTTCGTAGGTTCATCATGGTCTAGTAACATGACTTCCAGAACATGATTACCGTACCACTCTGGTGCGGACTGTACTTTGGAAGACCTATGAGGTTTTGTAGTAACTTGATCTGAAGTTTAATGATCATCATCATTAGCTTACTCACTAATTGGTGTAGGAATCACTGGAACTGATTTCTGTGATGAACTACTTTCCAATTCGGGAGAAGGTACAAATTACCTTATCAAGCTCTACTTTCCTCCCACTCACTTCTTTCGAGAGAAACTCCTTCTCTAGAAAGGATCCATTCTTAGCAACGAATGTTTTGCCTTCAGATCTGTGATAGAAGGTGTACCCAACAGTTTCCTTTGGGTATTCTATGAAGACGCACTTCTCCGATTTGGGTTCGAGCTTATCAGGTTGAAAACCTTTTTCATATAAGCATCGCAACTCCAAACTTTAAGAAATGACAGCTTAGGTTTACTGCTAAACCATAGTTCATACGGTGTCGTCTCAACGGGTTTAGATGGTGCCCTATTAAACGTGAATGCAGCTGTCTCTAATGCATAACCCCAAAACGATAGTGGTAAACCGATAAGAGACATCATAGATCGCACCATATCTAGTAAAGTACGATTACGACGTTCGGACACAGCATTACATTGTGGTGTTATAGGTGGCGTGAGTTGCGAAACTATTTCACATTGTTTCAAATGAAGACCAAACTCGTAATTCAAATATTCGTCTCCACGATCAGATCGTAGAAACTTTATTTTTCTTGTTACGATGATTTTCCACTTCACTCTGAAATTCTTTGAACTTTTCAAATGTTTTAGACTTATGTTTCATCTAGATATACACATATCTGCTCATATCATCTGTGAAGGTAAGAAAATAACGATACCTTGCCACGAGCATCAACACTCATTGGACCGCATACATCGGTATGTATTATTTCCAACAAGTTAGTAGCTCGTTCCATTGTTCCGGAAAATGGAGTTTTAGTCATCTTGCCCAAAAGGCACGATTCAAAAGTATCAAATGATTCATAACCAAGTGATTCCAAAAATCCATCTTTATGGAGTTTCTTCATGCGCTTTACACCGATATGACCCAAACGGCAGTGCCACAAATAAGTTGCACTACCATTATTAACTTTGCATCTTTTGGCATCAACATTATGAATATGTGTCTCACTATGATCAAGATTCAATAAACCATCACCATTGGGTGTATGACCATAGAAGGTTTTATTCATGTAAACAGAATAACAATTTATTCTCTATCTTAGATGAATAATCGTATTGCAATAAACATGATCTTATCATATTTATGCTCAACGCAAACACCAAATAACATTTATTTAGGTTTAACACAAATCTCGAAAATATAGGGTGTGTGTGATGATGATCATATCAATCTTGGAACTACTTCCAACACTCATCGTCACTTCCCCTTCAACTAGTCTCTGTTTATTCTGTAACTCCTGTTTCGAGTTACTAATCTTAGCAACCGAACAAGTATCAAATACTCAGGGGCTACTATAAACACTAGTAATGTTAACATCAATAACATGTATATCAAATATACCCTTGTTCACTTTGCCATCCTACTTATCCACCAAATATTCAGGGTATTTCCGTTTCCAGTGACCATTTCCTTTGCAGTAGAAGCACTCGGTTTCAAGCTTTGGTCCAGCTTTGGGCTTCTTCACGGGAGTGACAACTTGCTTGCCATTCTACTTGAAGTTTCCCTTTCTTTCCCTTTGCCCTTTTCTTGAAACTAGTGGTCTTGTCAATCATCAACACTTGATGCTCTTTCTTGATTTCTACCTTCATCGATTTCAACATCACGTAGAGCTCGGGAATCGTTTTCGTCATCCCTTGCATACTATAGTTCATCACGAAGTTCTAGTAACTTAGTGATGGTGACTAGAGAATTATGTCAATCACTATCTTATCTGGAAGATTAACTCCCACTTGATTCATTGAAGTACCCAGACAATCTGAGCACATGCTCACTAGTTGAGCGATTCTCCTCCATCTTTTAGCTATAGAACTTGTTGGAGACTTCATATCTCTCAACTCGGGTATTTGCTGGAAATATTAACTTCAACTCCTGGAACATCTCATATGGTCCATGACGTTCAAAACGTCTTTGAAGTCCCGATTCTAAGCCGTTTAAGCATGGTGCACTAAACTATCAAGTAGTCATCATTTTGAGCTAGCCAAACGTTCATAACGTCTGCATCTGCTCCTGCAATAGGTTTGTCACCTAGCGGTGCATCAAGGACATAATTCTTCTGTGCAGCAATGAGGATAAACCTCAGATCACGGATCCAATCCGCATCATTGCTACTAACATCTTTCAACACAATTTTCTCTAGGAACATATCAAATTAAACATATGAAAGCAACAATGCGAGCTATTGATCTACAACATAATTTGCAAAATACTACCAGGACTAAGTTCATGATAAATTTAAGTTCAATTAATCATATTACTTAAGAATTCCCACTTAGACAGACATCTCTCTAGTCATCTAAGTGATCATGTGATCCAAATCAACTAAACCATGTCCGATCATCACGTGAGATGGAGTAGTTTTCAATGGTGAACATCACTATGTTGATCATATCTACTATATGATTCACGCTCGGCCTTTCGGTCTCTGTGTTCTGAGGCCATATCTATATATGCTAGGCTCATCAAGTTTAACTTGAGTATTCCGCGTGTGCAACTGTTTTGCACCCGTTGTATTTGCACGTAGAGCCTATCACACCCGATCATCACGCGGTGTCTCAGCACGAAGAACTTTCCCAACGGTGCATACTTAGGGAGAACACTTCTTGATAATTAGTAAGAGATCATCTTAAAATGCTACCGTCAAACTAAGAAAAATAAGATGTATAAAAGATAAACATCATATGCAATCAAAATATGTGACATGATATGGCCATGATCATCTTGCGCCTTTGATCTCCATCTCCAAAGTACTGTCATGATCTCTATCATCACCGGCACGACACCATGATCTCCATCATCTTGATCTATATCAATGTGTCGTCACATGGTCGTCTCGCCAACTATTGCTCTTGCAACTATTGGTATCACATAGCGATAAAGTAAAGCAATTATTTGGCGCTTGCATCTTATGCAATAAAGAGACAACCATAAGGCTTCTACCAGTTGCCGATAACTGAAGGAAATATGCCCTAGAGGCAATAATAAAGTTATTATTTATTTCCTTATTTCATGATAAATGTTTATTATTCATGCTAGAATTTTATTAACCGGAAACAGAATACATGTGTGAATACATAGACAAACATAGTGTCACTAGTATGCCTCTACTTGACTAGCTCGTGAATCAAAGATGGTTAAGTTTCCTAGCCATAGACATGAGTTGTCATTTGATTAACGGGATCACATCATTAGGAGAATGATGTGATTGACTTCATTCCGTTAGCTTAGCACTTGATCATTTAGTATGTTGCTATTGCTTTCTTCATGACTTATACATGTTCTTGTAACTATGAGATTATGCAACTCCCGTTTACCGGAGGAACACTTTGGGTGCTACCAAACGTCACAACATAACTGGGTGATTATAAAGGAGTACTACAGGTGTCTCCAAAGGTACATGTTGGGTTGGCGTATTTCGAGATTAGGTTTTGTCACTCCGATTGACGGAGAGGTATCTCTGGGCCCTCTCGGTAATGCACATCACTATAAGCCTTTCAAGCAATGTAGCTAATGAGTTAGTTACGGAATGATGCATTACGGAACGAGTAAAGAGACTTGCCGGTAACGAGGTTGAACTAGGTATTGGATACCGACGATCGAATCTCGGGCAAGTAACATACCGATGACAAAGGGAACAACGTATGTTGTTATGCGGTTTGACCGATAAAGATCTTCCTAGAATATGTAGGAGCCAATATGGGCATCCAGGTTCCGCTATTGGTTATTGACCAAGAATAGCTCTAGGTCATGTCTACATAGTTCTCGAACCCGTAGGGTCCGCACGGTTAACGTTACGATGACAGTTTTATTATGAGTTTATGAGTTTTGATGTACCGAAGGAGTTCGGAGTCCCGGATGAGATCGGGGACATGACGAGGAGTCTCGAAATGGTCGAGACGTAAAGATCGATATATTGGACGAAAGGTTCCGAGTGATTCGGGTATTTTTGAGTCCGGGAGTTTCTGAGAATACGGGGAGAAGTATTGGGCCTTATTGGGCCATACGGGGAAAGAGAGAGGGCTGCCTAGGGCAGGCAGCGCGCCCCATGGCCTAGTCCGAATTGGACTAGGGGAGGCCGCACCCCTCCTTCCTTCCTTCTCTCTTCCCTTCCTTGTCTCCTACTCCTACTACTTGGAAGGACTCCTAGTTGGACTAGGAAAGGGGGAATCCTACTCCCGGTGGGAGTAGGACTCCCCTAGGGCGCGCCATAGAGAGGGGCCAGCCCTCCCTCCTCCACTCCTTTATATCTGAGGCAGGGGCACCCATAGACACACAAGTTGATCTTCGTGATCATTCCTTAGCCATGTGCGGTGCCCCCCTCCACAATATTACACCTCAGTCATATTGTAGCGGTGCTTAGGCAAAGCCCTGCGACGGTTGAACATCAAGATCGTCACCACGCCATCGTGCTGACGGAACTCCTCCCCGAAGCTTTGCTGGATCGGAGCCCGGGGAGCGTCATCGAGCTGTACGTGTGTCAAGAACTCGGAGGTGCCGGAGTAACGGTGCTTGGATCGGTTGGACCGGGAAGACGTACGACTACTTCCTCTACGTTGTGTCAACGCTTCCGCTTCGGTCTATGAGGGTACATAGACAATACTCTCCCCTCTCATTGCTATGCATCACCATGATCTTGCGTGTGCGTAGGAATTTTTTTGAAATTACTATGTTCCCCAACAATAACTTCAACAAAACATGATCATCTCATACAACAATTTATATCTCATCACGTCTTGACCATATCACATCACAACATGCCCTGCAAAAACAAGTTAGACGTCATCTACTTTGTTGTTGCAAGTTTTACGTGGCTGCTACGGGCTGAGCAAGAACCGTTCTTACCTACGCATCAAAACCACAACGATAGTTCGTCAAGTTAGTGCTGTTTTAACCTTCTCAAGGACCGGGCGTAGCCACACTCGATTCAACTAAAGTTGGAGAAACCGACACCCGCCAGCCACCCGTGTGCAAAGCACGTCGGTAGAACCAGTCTCGCGTAAGCGTACGCGTAATGTCGGTCCGTTCCGCTTCATCCAACAATACCGTCGAACCAAAATATGACATGCTGGTAAGCAGTATGACTTGTATCGCCCACAACTCACTTGTGTTCTACTCGTGCATATAATATCTACGCATAAAACCAGGCTCAGATACCACTGTTGGGGAATGTAGTAATTTCAAAAATTTCCTACGCACATGTAAGATCATGATGATACATAGCAACGAGAGGGAAGAGTGTCGTCCACGTACCCTCGTAGACCGAAAGCGGAAGCGTTAGAACAACGCGGTTGATGTAGTCGTACGTCTTTACGGCCCGACCGATTAAGCGCCGAAACTACGGCACCTCCGAGTTCTAGCACACGTTCAGCTCGATGACGATCCCCGGACTCTGATCCAGCAGAATGTCGGGGAAGAGTTCCGTCAGCACGACGGTGTGGTGATGATCTTGATGTTCTACCGTCGCAGGGCTTCGCCTAAGCACCACTACAATATTATCGAGGAGGACTATGATGGAGGGGGGCACCTCACACGGGTAAGAGATCAAGAGATCAATTGTTGTGTCTATGGGTGCCCCCTGCCCCCGTATATAAAGGAGCAAGGGGGGAGGTGGCCGGCCAAGGAGGAGGGCGCGCCAAGGGGGGAGTCCTTCTCCCACCGGGAGTAGGACTCCTCCTTTCCTTGTTGGAGTAGGAGAGAAGGAAAGAGGAGGAGAGGGAGAAGGAAAAGGGGGCTGCACCCCTTGTCCAATTCGGACCAGAGGGGGCGCAGCCTCCTTCCTTTGGCCTCTCTCTCTATTCCCGTATGGCCCAATAAGGCCCATATACTCCCGGCGAATTCCGTAACTCTCGGTACTCGAAAAGTACCGAATCAGTCGGAACCTTTCCGAAGTCCGAATATAGTCGTCCAATATATCGATCTTTACGTCTCAACCATTTTGAGACTCCTCGTCATGTCCCCGATCTCATTCGGGACTCCAAACTCCTTCGGTACGTCAAAACTCATAAAGTCATAAACTCATAATATAACTGTCATCGGAACCTTAAGCGTGCGGACCCTACCGGTTCGAGAACTATGTAGACATGACCGAGAAACGTTTCCGGTCAATAACCAATAGCGGAACCTGGATGCTCATATTGCTCCTACATATTCTACGAAGATCTTTATCGGTCAAACCGCATAACAACATACGTTGTTCCTTTTGTCATCGGTATGTTACTTGCCCGAGATTCGATCGTCGGTATCTCAATACCTAGTTCAATCTCGTTACCGGCAAGTCTCTTTACTCGTTACGTAATGCATCATCCCGCAACTAACTCATTAGTCACATTGCTTGCAAGGCTTATAGTGATGTGCATTACCGAGAGGGCCCAGAGATACCTCTCCGACAATCGGAGTGACAAATCCTAATCTCGAAATATGCCAACCCAACATGTACCTTCGGAGACACTTGTAGAGCTCCTGTATAATCACCCAGTTACGTTGTGACGTTTGGTAGCACACAAAGTGTTCCTCCGGTAAACGGGAGTTGCATAATCTCATAGTTGTAGGAACATGTATAAGTCATGAAGAAAGCAATAGCAACATACTAAACGATCAAATGCTAAGCTAACAGAATGGGTCAAGTCAATCACATCATTCTCCTAATGATGTGATCCCATTAATCAAATGATAACTCATGTCTATGGTTAGGAAACTTAACCATCTTTGATTAACAAGCTAGTCAAGTACAGGCATAATAGTGACACTATGTTTGTCTATGTATTCACACATGTATTATGTTTCCGGTTAATACAATTCTAGCATGAATAATAAACATTTATCATGAAATAAGGAAATAAATAGTAACTTTATTATTGCCTCTAGGGCACATTTCCTTCAGCTTGGTGGAGAAGTCATGACCCTGAAGTTGGAATCGTTGATCTTCCTCTGTTGAAGGCACGAAGTCCTGCAAAATAGCCAAAAGAGAGACAAGCTCTATTTCTGCTGCAAGAGAGAGACGAGTACGGAGATTAGCTTCAATACCGAAACGCAAGATGTTAGCCACTTTTACCGGCTGTAGGGTTGAGTGTGAGAAGAGGTGCGGGAAGGTGGTAGCTTGGGGTTTTTGGGTGATCCAGGTATCCATCCAAAAATATGTGTGTGTTCCACTGTTTGTTATCACAAAGGAAATTGACTGTAGGGTTGGGATTTGTTGAGATATCATGCGGCACCAGAAAGAGGTTTGGGGGGCCGAGGAGACTAAGGTGTTGGGGTGTTGGAGATCTAGCCACTCTAGCCATGGTGACTCTGAGGGCTTTGTCAGCAAACTTCATTAAGAGGCAATTATTTTGAACATGCAGGTTTTTGAGCCCTAAACCACCGATTTTTTTGGGTGTACAAACATTTTTCCATGCAATCAGGCATTGAGCAGCCGAGCAAGCATCTTCTTCGGCCCAGAAAAATGACCTCCTCAGAGAGTCAATGATTTTGAGGGTTTTCTTAGGTATACGAAAGACAAACATGAAGTAGGTAAGGAGGGAGTCAAGGACCGCGGAGATAAGAATAAGATGATCGCCCCTGTCTAGAAACTTGGCACGCCATCCAGTTAGTAATTTCTGAGATCGTTCTATCAACGGAGCGAAGACAATGGGGGGGCTTGGTTGGGGCAAGGGGGAGTCCAAGGTAGGTTTGAGGGAAAGGGGCCCGTGTGCAGTCCATGGCGAGAGCAGTGGCGGCAACTAAGGTTTCGTCTGTGTGCAGGGTAGCCAAGGTGGTCTTGGAGAAGTTGATGGTGATGCCGGTAGCTTGTGCACAGTTATTTAGGATTGCTTTGAGGGTTGCGGCGGTGGAGGGAGAGGTGGCTGCGATGATCAGCGTATCATCGGCGTATTGGAGAATGGTAGGGGGCGGGTGAGTAAAGATGGGGTGGTGGAGGGAAGGGTCAGAGTTTTGGAGGATGAGCTGTTGAAGCAGATCGGCGATGATGAGGAAAAGGTAGGGGGAGGCCGGGTCGCCCTGCCGTAGTACATTCTTGCATTGTATCTAGCGGCCTGGAATGCCATTTAGGAGGATGGTAGTTTTGCCCGTGTGGGGGATATTTTGAACCCAGTTACGAAAAGATTGAGAGAAGCCTCGGGCAGCCAAGATTTTGTCCAAGGCGGGCCAAGCCACAGAATCAAAGGCCTTCCTAAAGTCATGTTTGAAAATCATGGTTGGTCGTTTGTGAGAGTGGAAAGTGCTGATGAGGTCTGCTGCATAGACGTAGCTTTCGGCAATATTTCTGCCGGTGATGAACCCACTCTGATTATTGTGGACTAGACTAGGAATGAGAGGTTTGAGGCACGAAGTGAGGACTTTAGCAATAGCTTTAACTAGGCAGTTTTGTAGGGATATTGGTCTGAAGGCATTGGGTGACATTGGGGAGGCATTCTTTGGGAGGAGGGCGATGTGTGCACGGTTTAGGCGCTCCGTGTCTGCCACGCCTTGGTGAAATTGCACGAATAAGGATAGAATTGCATGCTTGATAGAGGGCCAGAAGGATCTATAGAAAGAAGGGCCGAATCCATCAGGGCCAGGGCTAGCTTGGGGGTTCATTTGGAAGAATGCCATCTTGATCTCCTCTTCAGAAACTCTGAGTTCAGCCACGGGATGAGGATATATCGTATTGAGGTCAAAAGGCCAGGTCGTCGTGGCAGGAGAGCCGATGAGTGAGATGAAAAAATCCTGCAGGATTTATGCTTTATGTTGATGAGAGGTGAAAACCGAGCCATCACGTGTGAGACAAGATTTTGTTCCTTCTAAGCTATTGTGAGGCAGACATGTGGAAGAACTTTGAGTTTTCGCCGCCGTGGATTGCTCAGGAAACTTTAGCTTGCCATTTCCAGTACGACATTTTTTCCTGGATAGTGCATATAGGGAGGGAGACGATGATTTTGCGGGTGAGGAGTTCTGGCGGGGAGAGAGGCCTGGATTCCTCAACATGATTGAGGGCAGCGATAACAACTTTGCAACGAGATTCGCGGAGGGGAGCGGGAATGCACGAGCGAGCCCATTATTTGAGACTGGCCTGATACGTCTCCAACGTATCTATCATTTTTGATTGCTCCATGCTACTTTATCTACTGTTTTGGACTATATTGGGCTTTATTTTCCACTTTTATATTACTTTTGGGACTAACCTATTAACCTGAGGCCCAGCCCAGAATTGCTGTTTTTTGCCTATTTCAGTGTTTCAAAGAAACGGAATATCAAACGGAGTCCAAATGGAATGAAACCTTCGGGATCGTGATTTTCCAACCGAACGTGATCCAGGAGACTTGGACCCTACTCCAAGAAGTGCCAGAGGCGGTCATGAGGGTGGAGGGCGCGCCCCCCTACCTCGTGGGCCCCTCGACGCTCCACCGACGTACTCCTTCCTCCTATATATACCTCGTATCCCGAGCGATCGAGCAGAGCCAAAAACCTAATTCCACCACCGCAACCTTACAGTATCCACGAGATCCCATCTTGGGGCTGTTAGGAGCTCATGGGAGGGGGCATCCACCACGGAGTGCTTCTAAATCATCACCATAGCCCCTCCGATGAAGTGTGAGTAGTTTACTTCAGACCTTCGGGTCTATAGCTAGTAGCTAGATGGCTTCTTCTCTCTTTTTGGATCTCAATACAATGTTCTCCCCTCTCTCGTGGAGATCTATTCGATGTAATCTTCTTTTTGTGGTGTGTTTGTTGAGACCGATGAATTGTGGGTTTATGATCCAGTATTATCTATGGAAAATATTTGATTCTTTTCTGAATTCTTTTATGTATGATTGGGTTATCTTTGCAAGTCTCTTAAAATTATCCTTTTGGTTTGGCCAACTAGATTGGTAGTTCTTGCAATGGGAGAAGTGCTTAGCTTTGGGTTCAATCTTGTGGTGTCCTTACCCAGTGACAGAAAGGGTTGCAAGGCACGTATTGTATTGTTGCCATCGAGGATAACAAGATGGTTTTTTTATCATATTGCATGAATTTATCCCTCTACATCATGTCATCTTGCTTAAGGCGTTGCTCTGTTTTTAACTTAATACTCTAGATGCATGCTGGATAGCGGTCGATGAGTGGAGTAATAGAAGTAGATGCAGAATCGTTTCGATCTACTTGTTTTAGACGTGATGCCTACATACATGATCATTGCCTAGATATACTCATAACTATGCTCAATTCTGTCAATTGCTCAACAGTAATTTGTTCACCCACCTTAGAATACTTATGCTTTTGAGAGAAGCCACTAGTGAAACCTATGGCCACCGGGTCTATTCTCATCAAATCAATCTCTATCACTTTATTTACTTGCTTTGTTTTTACTTTGCCTTTTACTTTTTACTTTGCATCTATCTATCAAAAATACCAAAAATATTATTTATCATCTCTATCATATCTCACTATCATAAGTGACCGTGAAGGGATTGACAACCCCTAATCGCGTTGGTTGCGAGTTGCTATCGTTTTGTGTAGGTACGAGGGACTTGTGTGTGGTCTCCTACTGGATTGATACCTTGGTTCTCAAAAACTGAGGGAAATACTTACGCTACTTTGCTGCATCATCATCTCCTCTTCGGGGAAATCCAACGCAGTGCTCAAGAGGTAGCAAGAAGAATTTCTGGCGCTGTTGCCGGGGAGGCTCACGCAAGCAAGTCAACAATACCAAGTACCCATCGCAATCTCTATCTCTCGCATTACATTATTTGCCATTTGCCTCTCGTTTTCCTCACCCCCACTTCACCCTTGCCGTTTTATTCGCAATCTCTTTCCCAATCTTCTCCTCTCTCTTTTGCTTGCCTTCTTGTTTGCTTGTGTCTCCATGTACCTTCTTTTTGCTTGCATCTTTTCTTGCTAAAAGTCTATGGATCCTCATCCACTTGCTAATCTCTTTAAGAGATCCAATGATGAACCTATTGCTAGTGAGTTTTGTGCACTAGATTATCTTTATGGAGTTTTGCTTGAAGTCCGTGAATCTGAGAATTGTGATGAAATACTTTATGAAGTGATTCACGATAGATCTTTGAATAAAAAGCATGATTGCAATGATTTTACTATAAATTCTCTTGATGTCAATTGTGCTAATAATATGCAAAACCCTAAGCTTGGGGATGCTAGTTTTGCTATGTCTACTACTTGTTGCAATGATCATGATTGGGATGATTCTTCTTATGATCTTGAAAGTTTATTTAAGCCCCATGATGAATATGAGATTGATAATAGTGTTTGCAATAATTTTGAAAGTGGGTTTGGAAGAGTGTCAACTTTAGATCCCACATATTTGGAGAATGTTCAATCTTATGGTATTTTTGATAAAAGTGGGTTTGGAGAGGTCATGACTTTAGTTAATGTTAATCCCACTATTTTGGAAGAGTGTCAACTTCGCATGCATGTGGATCGTGTTGGAAATATTTTATGTGATAGTTATTTTGTTGAATTTGCTTACGATCCTACATGTAATTATTATGAGAGAGGAAAATATGGTTGTACAAATTTTCATGTTACTAAATTACCTCTCTTCATATTGAGATTGCTACCATCTCTTTGTTCTTCCTTGCATATGCTAGTTTTTACTTGCCTTGATAATGTGTTTGATTACAAGATGCCTATGCATAGGAAGTATGCTAGACTTAAGTGTGTTTGTCACATGTTTTATGATGCTCTCTTTGTGCTTCAATTCTTGTCTTTCATGTGAGCATCATTGAAATCTCAATGCCTAGCTAGGGGCGTTAAACGATAGCGCTTGTTGGGAGGCAACCCAATTTTATTTTGTGTTTTTGTTTTTGCTTCTGTTTAGGAATAAATAACCCATCTAGCTTCTGTTTGGATGTGGTTTTATGTTTTAATTAGTGTTTGTGCCAAGTAGAACCTATAGGATAACCTACGATGATAGTTGATTTGATTCTGCTGAAAAACAGAAACTTTGCGCGCACGAATATAATTTTGTTAAATCACAGTAATGTGCTTTTGCGTTGATTCTTTTTGCTTATGTTCAATAAACAAATTGTCCAGGACTTCCTATTTTGGCAGAATTTTTAGAGTTTCATAAGTTTGCGTTATTTACAGATTGCTAAAGACTGTTTTGTTTTTGACAGATTCTGTTTTTCGTGTGTTGTTTGCTTATTTTGATGAATCTATGGCTAGTAAAATAGTTTATAAACCATAGAGAAGTTGGAATACAGTAGGTTTAACACCAATATAAATAAAGAATTATTTCATTACAGTACCTTAAGTAGTTCTTTGTTTTCTTTCTCTAACGGAGCTCACGAGATTTCTGTTGAGTTTTGTGTTGTGAAGTTTTCAAGTTTTGGGTGAATTCTTTTGATGGATTATGGAACAAGGAGTGGCAAGAGCCTAAGCTTGGGGATGCCCATGCCACCCCCAATATAATCCAAGGACACCAAAAATTCAAAGCTTGGGGATGCCCCGGAAGGCATCCCCTATTTCGTCCACTTCCATCGGTAATTTACTTGGAGCTATATTTTTATTCACCACATGATATGTGTTTTGCTTGGAGCGTCTTGTATTATTTGCATCTTTGCTTGTTAGTTTATCACAATCATGCTTGCTGTACACATATTTTGAGAGAGCCATACATGAATTGGAATTTGTTAGAATACTCTATGTGCTTCACTTATATCTTTTGAGCTTGATAGTTTTGCTCATAGTGCTTCACTTATATCTTTTGAGCATGATAATTTTTGCTCTAGTGCTTCACTTATATATTTTAGAGCACGGTGGTGGATTTGTTTTAAAGAAACTATTGATCTCTCATGCTTCACTTAGATTATTTTGAGAGTCGTTAATATCATGGTAATTTGCTTAATGTTAATATACTTAGTGTTCAAGATACGTGAAACTTTCTTTTGAGTGAATTGAATACTAAGATAAGTTTGATGCTTGATAATTGTTTTGAGATATGGAGGTGATAATATCAAAGTCGTGCTAGTTGATAATTGTGAATTTGAGAAATACTTGTGTTGAAGTTTGCAAGTCCCGTAGCATGCATGTATGGTTAAAGTTGTGTAACAAATTTGAAACATGAAGTGTACCTGGCTTGTGCATCCTTATGAGTGGCGGTCGGGGACGAGCGATGGTGTTTTCCTACCAATCTATCCCCCTAGGAGCATGCGCATAGTACTTGATCTTTGATGGCTTCTAAATTTTTGCAATAAGTATATGAGTTCTTTTGACTAATGTTGAGTCCATGGATTATACGCACTCTCACCTTTCCACCTTTGCTAGCCTCTTCCGTACCGTGCATTGCCCTTTCTCACCTTGAGAGTTGGTGCAAACTTCGCTGGTGCATCCAAACCCCGTGATATGATATGCTCTATCACTCATAAACCTCCTTATATCTTCCTCAAAACTGCCACCATACCTACCCATCATGGCATTTCCATAGCCATTCCGAGATATATTGCCATGCAACTTCCATCATCATTATCATGACATACATTACTTTTGTCATATTGCCATTGCATGATCATGTAGTTGACATCGTATTTGTGGCAAAGCCACCATGCATTATTTTCCATACATGTCACTCTTGATTCATTGCACCATCCTATATACATCACGGAGGCATTCATATAGAGTCATAATTTGTTCCAAGTTTCGAGTTGTAAGAAAAATAAAAGTGTGATGATCATCATTATTAGAGCATTGTCCCAAGTGAGGAAAGGATGATGGAGACTATGATTCCCCCATAAGTCGGGATGAGACTCCGGACGAAAAAAAGGGAAAAAAAGAGAAAAAAAAGCAAGGCCAAAAAAAGGCCCAAAAAAGAGAAAAAAATGAGAGAAAAAGAGAGAAGGGACAATGCTACTATCCTTTTACCACACTTGTGCTTCAAAGTAGCACCAAGATCTTCATGATAGAGAGTCTCTCATTTTGTCACTTTCATATACTAGTGGGAATTTTTCATTATAGAACTTGGCTTGTATATTCCAATGATGGGCTTCCTCAAAATGCCCTAGGTCTTCGTGAGCAAGCAAGTTGGATGCACACCCACTTAGTTTCTTTTGTAGAGCTTTCATATACTTATAACTCTAGTGCATTCGTTGCATGGCAATCCCTACTCCTCATGTTGACATCAATTGATGGGCATCTCCATAGCCCGTTGATTAGCCTCGTCAATGTGAGACTTTATCCTTTTTGTCTTCTCCACACAATCCCCATCATCATATTCTATTCCACCCATAGTGCTATATCCATGGCTCGCGCTCATGTATTGCGTGAAGGTTGAAAAAGTTTGAGATTATTTGAGTATTGAAAGTGCAACTAATCCCCGGGTGGTTTTGGTAATTAATAACAACATATATATCATTGAACTAATTGTTTCTTGAGAATATTTCAGAAAGTTTAGTGATATGGGTATGGCAATGACTGATGATGTGGACCCCTCAAAATGCTAAGGAAAACATTGGCAAAAGCTCAAGACTCCATTTTTGGTTTAGTGATCCAAGATCACATTGAGTCCATAGGAAAGCCAATACTATTAAAAGGGGATGAGGTTATGATGATGATCTGGTTGCTCAAAGTGCTTAGTGATTTATCTCTCAAACTATCAGCAATCTTTCATTCCAACATATACTCATAAGTAATCTCGGTCCCACCGATTCTATAAACTCAGTCACACCGAGATGAACCACCTCACCATATAGCCAAACCCTAGAAATTTGGATTTTCCGATTCCAAACTCGGTCTTACGAAACTAGTGTTGCCAACCTTCAGAACCTACAGACTCAAATCGGTGTCACCGAGATGAGAAAGTCGGTCCCACCGAGAATGGCAAACCCTAGTCTTTGGAAGAATCGGACTAACCGATATTGTATTTTCGGTCCCACCGAAAATCCCAACGTTCACAAGATTTGAACTTTCGGTCTCACCGAGTTTTCAACTTCGGTCTGACCGAGATTGGTCAAATGTGTGTAACGGTTGGATTTTGTGTGGAGGCTATAAATACCCCTCCACCTCCTCTTCATTCGTGGAGAGAGCCATCAGAAAGAACTACCACTCCTACCTTACATTTCTAAGAAGAAAACTACCTACCCTTGTGTTGAGATCAAGTTGCTCCACTCCCACCATATGAAACTTGATTTCTAGTCTTCCCAAGTTGCTTTCCACTCAATCCTTTCTTCCACCACAGCCAAATCAGTGAGGAGAGTTGAGTGTTGGGTAGATTATCATTTGAAGCACAAGAGCAAGGAGTTCATCATCACCAACACCATCTATTACCTTTTGGAGGGTGGTGCCTCCTAGATTGGTTAGGTGTCGCTTGGGAGCCTCCGTCAAGATGTGGAGTTGAACCAAGAAGTTTGTAAGGGCAAGGAGATCGCCTACTTGTGAAGATCTACCCAGTAAGGCTAGTCCTCCGTGGGCGTAAGCCATGATGGCATAGACAAGGTTGCTTCTTCGTGGACCCTTCGTGGGTGGAGCCCTCCGTGGACTCTCGCAGCCGTTACCCTCCGTGGGTTGAAGTCTCCATCAACGTGGATTGACGATAGCACCACCTATCGGAACCACGAGAAAAATCTCCGTGTCTCCAAATTGCGTTTGCTCTTCTCCACCTCTTATTTACTACATGTGCAATTTACTTTCCGCTGCCATAACTCTAGAATTGCATGTGTAGGGTGATACTTGACTTGGTCATCATTGTGAACTTGCTAAAACCTGTCCTAATCAAAAGGCTAAACTTTTAAATTGTCAAGTAGTCTAATCACCCCCTCTAGACATACTTCCGATCCTACAAGTGGTATCGAGCTTTGGTCTCCATTGTATTGGTTTCCATTGCATTGGACTCCATAAGCTTGGTTTCACAACCTAGGAGAGTATGGCGTCTAGTGAGGTAATTTTCGAGAGGTCCTTACTTTGATGGTTCAAATTTTGCTAGTTGGAAGCATAAAATGAAAATGCATATTCTTGGACATAACCCTCGCATGGGGCATTATTTGTGTTGGCTTGCAAGGTGAGTTCTTGAGGAAGGAAAAGTTCCAGATAACGAAGCTTACTGCGGATGAGTTGCGGATGTTACAGAACAATGCTCAAGCTTGTGACATTCTCTTCAATGCTTTGTGTCCCGAGGAGTTCAACAAGATCAGCCGTCTTGAGAATGCAAAAGAGATTTGGGATACTTTGGTCGAAATGCACGAAGGTACCGAGTCCGTGAAGGAATCAAAGCTAGATGTTCTTCAAGGTCAACTTGACAAGTTCAAGATGAAGGAAGGTGAAGGAGTCGCTGAAATGTACTCTAGGCTTGCTCTCATCACAAATGAGATTGCCGGCTTAGGAAGCGAAGAAATGACCGATCGATTCATCATCAAGAAGATTCTCAGAGCTTTGGATGGAAAGTATGACACCGTGTGCACTTTGATCCAAATGATGCCAAACTACAAGAATCTCAAGCCTACGAAGTCATTGGAAGAATTGTTGCTCATGAGATGACACTTAAAGATAAGGAAGAGCTTCACAACAAGTCAAGTGGTGCTTACAAAGCTACAGTTGAAGCTCCCACAACCTCAAGTGACAAGCTAGTTTCCAATGAAGAGATAAGCCTAATGGTGAAGAACTTCAACAAATTCTAAAAGAGTAGAAGCAAGGAAAGAAGCTCAAAGTCTAGATCATATGATGAAAAGAGATCTTCTAGTCGTGATCGAATCTGCTACAATTGTGGAAGACCGGACACTACTCAAATGAGTGTTCGACTCCCCACAAGAGAAGAGAAGAATCTCCAAGAAGAAGAAGCTCAAGAGAAGAGTCACCTCGGAAAGAGAGAAGGAGTAGAGATGATCGTTATGAGCGAAGATCCTCTCGGAGAAGCAAGGATTCGGAAAGGAAAGACAAGTCATCAAGGAGCTACACAAGAAGAAAACATCAAGCTCATGTTGGTGAATGGGTCTCCGGCTCCGACTCAAACAATCACTCGAAAGAAGCTATCACTCCAACTCGAATCTGATCAAGATGAAGGTGTTGCGGTCTTGCTCTCGTATCCTCCAACTCCAACTCTTATGACTTGTTTGATTCACCAAATGAGGGAATTGGACGATGCTTCATGGCTAAAGGCCCCAAGGTATCACACCCTGAATTTATTGACTTTGATAGTGATGAAGATGACTTACTTGGTGAAGATGAGCTTTTGCATGACAAATCTAGTGAGCCTAGTAATGATGAACATGCTAGTAGTCTTTATAGTCGAGAAGAGTCGAATGACAATGCTATGAAGGATATTGAGCGTCTAACTAAAGAACTAAACACTCTTAAGTTAGCTCATGAAACAACTCAAGAAGATCATAGAGAGCTCCTAAGATCTCATGAGAAGCTACGCTTCGAGAAGCTCAATCTAGAGCAAGAACATGAGTTTCTAAAAGCTATCAATGACGATCTTCGAAAGAAGAGTTCTTCATATCTTGCCAAACGACTTCTCTTGTCTAATTTCTTGCCACCTATTAAAATTAAGCATGACAAGCATAAGAAAAATTCCTCATCTAGTAGTAACAATAACCATGCTAAATCAAATGTTGTTACTTCTAGTAGTTCTCTTGATTCCACTAACAATGTTTCAAGCCAAGTTTCACTTGAGCAAGAAAATAGTTTATTGAAAGGGATTATAGAAAGGTGTCTACAAGAGTCTTGCGGAAGCAAGAACTTTGAGAAATTGTTACAAAGCAAGGAAGACACCGAAGAATCAAGGAATTGGTTTTGAGCGAAAATTCAACGCCGAGGGTGTTGAATGGGAAGAAGGTCAATATCCCACTCCAAAGTTTGTTTCTCAAAAGGAGAAGTATGATCCTACTTCTTCCAATGTGGAACAAGCTCAAGATGACCTTCCACCACAAGACCACAAGCTAAAAGGCAAGGACAAGCTTCAAGAGGAGATTGATGCATTCATTGAAGCACCCAAGGCCATGGTCAAGTGGGTTCCCAAGGAAACTTCAAGTTCTACTTCGACAAGCTCAACTACTACCCCAAGGATTCCCATCAAGATGATGTGGATCCCGAAGAAGAAGAACTAGAGAGTTCTTGAGGGTGACTCCGCCAACATACTTCACTCACATTCATTTTGGCAAAGAACTTGTGCAATCAACTTCCACATCTTGCATTAGTTCATGGAGTCACAAACCCTCTTGTTGGTAAGTCAAGGGACAAGGTAATCATTGCTTTAATGGACATCATCTATTGTGTACTTCAATCTATGTCCATGGATATCCTTGTTTGTTCCTTGTGGGACTAACCCATGTAGGTATTGAAAGTGCCCGAATCCAAAGGATTGCTCCCAACTCTTGATGATCTTCATCAACATTGAGCATCCACATCTTCAACATCTACATGAAGTCTTCAACGACAACCCAAGGTTAGTTTGGCCCTTTAAAAGGGGTTCTCACATCAAGGGGGAGCTTTGCTCTAAAGAATTGAGCTAAAGCATCTTCAAATGATGTGAACACATTAATGCTTTATGTAAAAGTGGTAACCCCACTTGTTCTTAAACGATGAGTATGACCTATGATCAAATGTTCTCATTTGACTCCTAAGTCAATATACTCATATATAGATGACCTAGTCATCGCCAAATTGTGTGCTAGTTGCTAGAGTTTTGTTTGTGCATGTTTGACACATATTTCATTTGCTATCTTATTGTGTGAGCATGTTGGATGCATGATTTTATCCATTCGAGGACATCCATTTGTTGCTTGGTCTTTTGGATTTTCTTTTTGACCAAATGGATGGACAAGAATGCCTAAGTTCCTCCCTAGCTATCTATGCTTTCTTGTCTCAAACTCTATTCATGCTTATATCACAAACTTTGATCAAGTCTTTTTGGACGAGACCGAGTGAGGAGCACTTTCGAGCCACCGATCCGTCAAAACTTAACTTCCAAAACCTTCTAAGTACTTTCGGTCAAACCAATATACTCAAATCGGACGGACCAAATCACTTGGATTGATCTAGGTTTTCACCTCGGTGAAACCGAGTTACAAATTCGGCGTGATCAAGTGAGTAATCGCTGCGATTAACCATCTCGGTGCCACCGAAGTTTTCAACTCGGTCCCACCGACAACTGAAGGGTATATATACCGAGGGCAGCGCGTTGATTATTCCTTCAAACGTCTCGCCCCAAACCCTTCGCTGCCGTCGCCGTGGTCTCGGATCGTCTCCGCCGTCGCTTTCGCGCCTCGCCGCTGGTCTCCGTCGCCGTCAACGGTCAATCTCATCGCGCCGTTGCCGCCCTAGTGAAACTCCACCAAGTTGGGTGAGTTTCGATCCCTCTCGTGCTTCAACCTCTGATTCAATGCACGATAGGTTTTGCCTAGCTTCTTGCCAAGTTTGAAATCTTCCTATCCAGCAGATTAGTTCTTAGAACGAAATTCGAGTAAAAATTTTAGGGTTAGGTTTCCGCCGAACACATTTCGGTGTGACCGATTCTACATTCTCGGACTGACCGATTTGGCCTCTGGCCATTGCCTTTGCACTTTTCGGTCCAACCGAAGTTGTGCAAATCGGTAAGACCGAAATGAGGATTTAGTGAAACCCTAGTGTTCTCGGCTAGACGAAACCCATTTCGGTCCAACCGAAAGTGGTGTGAAAGGTTCTGTTTAGACACTTGGATTCACGAATTTTAGACTCGGTCGACCGAAATGCATTCTGTGAAAACCTAAAACTGAAGTTTGAACTCATTCATTTTGCAAAATCTTCTGCAGTTTGTGATAACTCTTCTATTCTCGCCTATACCTATTCTATTCACGGGTTGTCGGTCATATCCGATGCAAGTGACAGCTGTAACAGTCTGAATCACCAGTTGAGATTCGAGGCGGCACACTAGTCCCAAGCAAGCAGTTTTTCCGATGATGGTGAGAGGAGCACCCCAAGTGGTTTGCCTCCTGCTGCCACGGGGCGGGAAGAAGAGAATTCGATGAGGAGGATTCGACTTTGTTCTTTGAGGAGGAGATTACATCCAAGCCTAAGAGGAAAGTGGTTGCCAAATACTATCAAGGGCAACATACCAAGAAAGGCACCAACAAAGTGAAGAAGTCCACAGTTGCAAAGAAGCTGAGCATGGAAGAAGAAACCTCCAAAGAAGATAAAGAAAACTTCCAAGAGGAAGAGGATAGTACATGATGAAGCTGATGATGATTACGATGAGGAAGCACCCCACCTCCTCGAAGCCTAAGTTGATGGGAGATGCCATCGAGGCAGGAGCACCTACCAAATCTAAGCCATCAGCTCCAAAGCAAAGGCAGCTCAAGCCAAGCCTCTGCTGCCAAGCCAAAGAAAACAGTGAGAAATATTCCTGCTTGAGATAAGAAGAAGGACAATGTGCCACCAAATGAATCGGATGAAGAGGCACATGTGTTGCTAAAACTCGATGTAAACTGCCAGCTCATAATGATGCTCATCCTCGAGCTGAAAATATGAAGGAAAGGAAGGACAAAGGTCTCGAGCTATGGAGGCAAGTTGATCCATATGCCACCAGGAGAAGGACAGCTGTTGACTCAAGGTTCCACACCGAGAGCAACAAGATTTCTATGAGACAGTGCTCATGGACAAGAAGCCCATTGTTGCTGACACTAGATATGTTGACTGGAAATACATCGACAGTGAAGAGCACAGAGACTACTTCCCACATGTGCATGAGAGCTTCACTGCATGTGGAGTTGCAGAGTTCGTTGGTCGAAGTATTCGCTTGGAATGATGAGATGATCATGCAGTTCTATGCCACAGCACATTTCTATCCAGATGGCAGAATTGTATGGATGACTGAAGGCCAGAGATTCTCTTCAACAGTTGAAGAGTGGGCTGCATTGCTAAATGCTCCAGTATCAAGAGATGATGATGTAGATGTCTATGGAATACCCAAGAAAAATCATGAGTCAATGAGGAACATGTACAATGAGGTACCAGCCAAGGATGTTGAGATATGGAAGCTTGGATCAGTGTATCATCTTCAGGCAGGTCTCCCAACCACTAACACTATTCTCGAGGCATACATTGATGCCCAAGTCGAGACCATCGCATGATAAGAGGCTATTCAATCAACATGCTGCATATTCTAGATCGAAGACACCTTTTAAGGTGATGGACACGATAGTTGAGACTATCAAGAGGACAACAACCGATCGAAAGAGGTCATGTGGGTTTGCCCTTTTTATCTGAGATGCTCATCAATGCCAAGTTTGGCACGGGCACCTACTTGTTGGATAGACCCCACTTGCCACCGCAGCCCTGAACATGAAGATAATGAAGTTGTGATGACAGAGGATGATCCCACATCTGTTGAAGGACAAGCTAAGTCTGAAGCTGCCAAACAAGCTAAAGCTGAGAAGGAAGCAGCAGCAGCAGTAGCAAAGCCCAAGAGCGTTGGAGAACAACTTCTTGAAGCTACCCAGAGGATTGAACTACGCTGGCCAGCATAGTGCGATCTCGGGAGAGTCTTGAGAGGATAGTTGAAGACAAGTTCCATGCTCTGGATGTCAAGTGGATGAAGTGCAGTCACCGTCAACAAGCTTGAGGCGGATATCGAGGAAGCCAAGAGGAGAAGGCAGAGCTCATGAAGGAGATGCAGGATGACCTTGTCGAGATGACTACGAGCAGCCTGCTCCAGTCCCCACAAAGCCCAGATCACCTGCTATTCCAAAGGCAGACCCGAGGCTACAACGCCAGCACCTCCCACAGCTCCATCGGTTCCAGCTCCAGCTCCAAAGTGTCCACTCCTCCAGCTCCACAGACTTCAGCGAAGCCTTTGCAGATGCAGCTATCTCCACTCCATCGACCCGCACAGAGCCGCCAGCAGAGTCCCTAGTGACGTTTAGCTCTATACCTTTCGAACTTTTTGGTAACTTGTTGCCAAAGGGGGAGAAATTGTATAGATCATAGGACTTCGAGAGAGAGAGTGCTCGTTTTTGCTCTTTCGTTTGCGGTTTTCCTTGAGATACTTTTGAGTTTTCCGAGACATTTCGTGTGTTTGATACTATGTTTGCTCTACTTTGATGAGTGCTTGATCATACTATGCTTAATGTGTGCTTAATGCTTATCATATTCTATTCATATCTTGTATGATCATTTACTCATGTCTTGGTGATTGGGTGCATGCTATTCATTCTTATCATTTTGAGCGCTCCACCAAGATGTATGTGACATGGAAGAGTGACCCATGATCCTAATCGATTGTGCATGTGCATTCAAACGCAAATCTCAAATAATGCACAAATTTAGGGGGAGCTCTTGCTTATCACATACTTCTCAAAGCGACGATATTATTCATTGATTATATCTCTTGTTGAAGCTTTGATCTATATGTTGTCATCAATTACCAAAAAGGGGGAGATTGAAAGTGCAACTAATCCCCGGGTGGTTTTGGTAATTAATAACAACATATATATCATTGAACTAATTGTTTCTTGAGAATATTTCATAAAGTTCAGTGATATGGGTATGGCAATGATTGATGATGTGGACCCCTCAAAATGCTAAGGAAAACATTGGCAAAAGCTCAAGACTCCATTTTTGGTTTAGTGATCCAAGATCACATTGAGTCCATAGGAAAGCCAATACTATTAAAAGGGGATGAGGTTATGATGATGATCTGGTTGCTCAAAGTGCTTAGTGATTTATCTCTCAAACTATCAGCAATCTTTCATTCCAACATATACTCATAAGTAATCTCAGTCCCACCGATTCTATAAACTCAGTCACACCGAGATGAACCACCTCAGCCATATAGCCAAACCCTAGAAATTTCGGATTTTCCGATTCCAAACTCGGTCTTATCGAAACTAGTGTTGCCAACCTTCTGTAACCTTCTGTACTCAAATCAGTGTCACCGAGATGAGAAAGTCGGTCCCACCGAGAATGGCAAACCCTAGTCTTTGGAAGAATCGGACTAACCGAGATTGTATTTTCGGTCCCACCGAAAATCCCAACGTTCACAAGATTTGAACTTTCGGTCTCACCGAGTTGTCAACTTCGTCCGACCGAGATTGGTCAAATGTGTGTAACAGTTGGATTTTATGTGGAGGCTATAAATACCCTCCATCTCCTCTTCATTCGTGGAGAGAGCCATCGAAAGAACTACCACTCCTACCTTACATTTCGAGAAGAAAACTACCTACCCTTGTGTTGAGATCAAGTTCCTCCACTCCCACCATATGAAACTTGATTTCTAGTCTTCCCAAGTTGCTTTCCACTCAATCCTTTCTTCCACCACAACCAAATCAGTGAGGAGAGTTGAGTGTTGGGGAGATTATCATTTGAAGCACAAGAGCAAGGAGTTCATCATCACCAACACCATCTATTACCTTTTGGAGGTGGTGCCTCCTAGATTGGTTAGGTGTCGCTTGGGAGCCTCCGTCAAGATGTGGAGTTGAACCAAGAAGTTTGTAAGGGCAAGGAGATCGCCTACTTCGTGAAGATCTACCCCGAGTAAGGCTAGTCCTCCGTGGGCGTAAGCCATGATGGCATAGACAAGGTTGCTTCTTCGTGGACCCTTCGTGGGTGGAGCCCTCCGTGGACTCTCGCAGCCGTTACCCTCCGTGGGTTGAAGTCTCCATCAACGTGGATTGACGATAGCACCACCTATCGGAACCACGAGAAAAATCTCCGTGTCTCCAAATTGCGTTTGCTCTTCTCCACCTCTTATTTACTACATGTGCAATTTACTTTCCGCTGCCATAACTCTAGAATTGCATGTGTAGGGTGATACTTGACTTGGTCATCATTGTGAACTTGCTAAAAACCTGTCCTAATCAAAAGGCTAAACTTTTAAATTGTCAAGTAGTCTAATCACCCCCCCTCTAGACATACTTCCGATCCTACAAGTATGAAACAATTGCTTGGCTTGTCATCGGGGGTATAGAAGTTGGGAACATCTTTGTGTGACGAAAATGAAGCATAGCCTAACTATATGATTTTTTAGGGATGAACTTTCTTTTGCCATGTTATTTTGAGAAGACATGATTGCTTTGATTAGTATGCTTGAAGTATTATCATTTTTGTGTCAATATGAACTTTTGTCTTAAATCTTTCGAATCTGAATATTCATATCACGAGTAAGAAGATTTATATTGAAATTATGCCAAGGTGTCACTCCGCATCAAAAATTCTTTTTTTATCATTACCTACTCGAGGACGAGCAGGAATTAAGCTTGGGGATGCCTGATACATCTCCAACGTATCTATAATTTTTTATTGCTCAATGCTACTTTATCTACTGTTTTGGACTATATTGGGCTTTATTTTCCACTTTTATATTACTTTTGGGACTAACCTATTAACCGGAGGCCCAGCCCAGAATTGCTGTTTTTTGCCTATTTCAGTGTTTCAAAGAAAGGGAATATCAAACGGAGTCCAAATGGAATGAAACCTTCGGGATCGTGATTTTCCAACAGAACGTGATCTAGGAGACTTGGACCCTACTCCAAGAAGTGCCAGAGGCGGTCACGAGGGTGGAGGGCGCGCCCCCCTACCTCGTGGGCCCCTCGATGCTCCACCGACGTACTCCTTCCTCCTATATATACCTACATATCCCCGAACGATCGAGCAGGGCCAAAAACCTAATTCCACCGCCGCAACCTACAGATCCACGAGATCCCATCTTGGGGCCTGTTAGAGCTCACGAGGGGGCATCCACCACGGAGGGCTTCTACATCATCACCATAGCCCCTCCGATGAAGTGTGAGTTGTTTACTTCTGACCTTTGGGTCTATAGCTAGTAGCTAGATGGCTTCTTCTCTCTTTTTGGATCTCAATACAATGTTCTCCCCCTCTCTCGTGGAGATCTATTCGATGTAATCTTCTTTTTGCGGTGTGTTTGTTGAGACCGATGAATTGTGGGTTTATGATCTAGTATTATCTATGGAAAATATTTGATTCTTCTCTGAATTCTTTTATGTATGATTGAGTTATCAATGAAAGTGTCTTCGAATTATCCTTTTGGTTTGGCCAACTAGATTGGTAGTTCTTGCAATGGGAGAAGTGCTTAGCTTTGGTTCAATCTTGCGGTGTCCTTACCCAGTGACAGAAAGGGTTGCAAGGCACGTATTGTATTGTTGCCATCGAGGATAACAAGATGTTTTTTTATCATATTGCATGAATTTATCCCTCTACATCATGTCATCTTGCTTAAGGCGTTACTCTGTTTTTAACTTACTACTCTAGATGCATCTTTGGATAGCGGTCGATGACTGGAGTAATAGTAGTAGATGCAGAATCATTTCGATCTACTTGTTTTGGACGTGATGCCTATATACATGATCATTGCCTAGATATACTCATAACTATGCTCAATTCTGTCAATTGCTCAACAATAATTTGTTCACCCACCGTAGAATAATTATGCTTTTGAGAGAAGCCACTAGTGAAACCTATGGCCCCTGGGTCTATTCTCATCAAATCAATCTCTATCACTTTATTTACATGCTTTGTTTTTACTTTGCATTTTACTTTTTACTTTGCATCTATCTATCAAAAATACCAAAAATATTATTTATCATCTCTATCAGATCTCACTATCGTAAGTGACCGTGAAGGGATTGACAACCCCTAATCGCGTTGGTTGCGACTTGCTATCGTTTTGTGTAGGTACGAGGGACTTGTGCGTGGTCTCCTACTGGATTGATACCTTGGTTCTCAAAAACTGAGGGAAATACTTACGCTACTTTGCTGCATCATCCTCTCCTCTTCGGGGAAATCTAACGCATTGCTCAAGAGGTAGCATGGCCCAAGTTTGTTTGGGCAAGGAGGCAATGGTGGCGGCAGAGTTGGTCGTCGAGGTGGGCCGTGGAGAAGCCCAAATAGAGCGGATTATATCTCTGCAGGGTTGGAAATTGGCCCAGCCAGGTTCAAATTTAAAAAAGTTGGAGCGCGGGATTGTTGTGGTGATGTGAACGAGGAGGGGGACGTGGTCGGACGTGAAACGCGTGAGGGACGAGAGGGAAGAATTGGGGAAGGCTTCAGCCCTGGCCAAGTTAAAGAAGGCGCGGTCGATCGTTCTAGGGTGGGTGTTACTCTATTGTTGGACCATGTGAATTGGCGGTCTAGAAGAGGTAGTTCGATGAGGGCTAGGTCATCAAGAGTGGTTAAATGCATTGGCCTCGGTCTGTCTAAACGCGTCATTGTTTTTGTGAGAGGGGAAACGAAGGAGGATGAAGTCTCCCACAAGTAGCCAGGGTGAGCCGTCTGGTTAGGCGATAGCTAGTAACTCATCGAGGAAGGACTGTTTGAGTGTGCGGGAGGAGGGGGCGTAAATGTTGGTGATGGCTATGTTGCGGTCTGTTGCCGTTGATTGCAAGATCAAGGTTGAAGAGAAAGTGACGTGGTTGAAGGAGATAACTTGGAACGAGGCAGTGTTGACGACAGAGATGGTGCCACCTGCAGTACCTACGGCTGGTAAGGAGAAGACTTGATCAAGCTGCCGAGGCAGAAAGGATCTTAGCTTTGGGTCAGTGAACATATCGAGTTTTGACTGTTGTAATAAGGCGATGTGGGGATTGATCGAGATTAGTTCAGAGAGAACGGCAGAGCATTTTGCATCGTCTCCTAGGACACGTACATTCCATGAGCATATAGAGAAAGTAGCATTACTCATGAGGACGGTTCATACACCAGAAGTTTAAGACGGTAGTACAACAGCTTAACAATAGCAAAAGTTACAACGTAGCGCTAAGGCAGTACAGGATCGAGCAACCACTGAGGAAGGACCAAAAGTACAGTGGTACATCTAAAATGAGTAGAGCAAGGGCAACTGGCGGGGGCATTGAACTACGCCCCGACGGGTAGAGCGGAGTTGGTGTGCTGATCATGGTGAGTCGTCAGCACTAGAGGTCGAATCGTTATCCTTGAGGATAGCGTCAACATGGCCATCGTCCGCACCACGAAGCAGGGCGCAATCGCGGAGAGATCTTCAAGGGAGGCAGGAGGGGCACCAGAGACATCGAGGCGGGCCTTGTGGGTGGCACGATCGATGGTAGAGCCCACGTCCGCAGCAGAAAGGCGTGCAGCCTTGGCCTTGACAGCCTTGGCAAGCATGGGGGAGTATTTGGCCTCCTTGCCAGCGAGTCGCGCGCTACGGCGCAGCTTGTCCTTGGAGCAAGAATGATCACGGGCCGTCTTACGGCGTTCCTTGCGTATGATACACTCGCAGGTGTCCAGATCATGGAGAGGAAGAGCTGCGCCGGAGTTGGCACGGGTCAGAATAGTGGTGACAGAATCTAGAGAAATTGATTGATTAAGAGATGGAGGGATTGGGGTTTTACCAGATGCACGTGACGATTCACCAGCCGAGAAGGTGAAGGTGGCGGGGGGGGGGTGCAATGTCAGTAGACGTAGACACGAACGCAACAAAGGCGGAGACGTCAGAAGGTGCCAGCGAGCCGACAGGCAGGGCAGCATCCGCCGGGCGAGCAGGCGGGGCGGGGGGACTACGGGCCCGACCAGAGGAGTCGGCCGGATGACAAGTGGGCCCGAAGAGCCGCCCGCGGGTGCATGCACCACGTCCAGCGACTCCGACCGGACGGCATGCAGGAGCGGGGCGTGCATGTCCTCAGTGAAGGAAATATGCCCTAGTGGCAATAATAAAGTTATTATTTATTTCCTTATTTCATGATAAATGTTTATTATTCATGCTAGAATTGTATTAACCGGAAACATAATACATGTGTGAATACATAGACAAACATAGTGTCACTAGTATGCCTCTACTTGACTAGCTCGTTAATCAAAGATGGTTAAATTTCCTAACCATAGACATGAGTTTTCATTTGATTAACGAGATCACATCATTAGGAGAATGATGTGATTGACTTGATCCATTCCGTTAGCTTAGCACTTGATCGTTTACTATGTTGCTATTGCTTTCTTCATGACTTATACATGTTCCTATGACTATGAGACTATGCAACTCCCGTTTACCGGAGGAACACTTTGTGTGCTACCAAATGTCACAACGTAACTGGTTGATTATAAAGATGCTCTACAGGTGTCTCCGAAGGTACTTGTTGAGTTGGTGTATTTCGAGATTAGGATTTGTCACTTCGATTGTCGGAGAGGTATCTCTGGGCCCTCTCGGTAATGCACAACACTATAAGCCTTGCAAGCAATGTAGCTAATGAAGGAAATATGCCCTAGAGGCAATAATAAAGTTATTATTTATTTCCTTATTTCATGATAAATGTTTATTATTCATGCTAGAATTGTATTAACCGGAAACATAATACATATACATAGACAAACATAGTGTCACTAGTATGCCTTTACTTGACTAGCTTGTTAATCAAAGATGGTTGTGTTTCCTAGCCATAGACATGAGTTGTCATTTGATTAACGGGATCACATCATTAGAAGAATGATGTGATTGACTTGACCCATTCCGTTAGCTTAGCACTTCATCGTTTAGTATGTTGCTATTGCTTTCTTCATGACTTATACATGTTCCTATGACTATGAGATTATGCAACTCCCGTTTACCGGAGGAACACTTTGTGTGCTACCAAACATCACAACGTAATCGGATGATTATAAAGGAGCTCTACAGTGTCTTCAAGGTACACGTTGAGTTGGCGATTTCGAGATTAGGATTTGTCATCCGATTGTCGGAGAGGTATCTCTGGGCCCTCTCGGTAATGCACATCACTATAAGCCTTGCAAGCAATGTGGCTAATGTGTTAGTTGCGGGATGATTCATTACGTAATGAGTAAAGAGACTTGCCGGTAACGAGATTGAACTAGGTATTGGGATACCGACGATCAAATATCGGGCAAGTAACATACCGATGATAAAGGGAACAACGTACATTGTTATGCAGTTTGACCGATAAAGATCTTCGTAGAATATGTAGGAGCCAATATGGGCATCCAGGTTCTGTTATTGGTTATTGACCAGAGAGATGTCTCGGTCATGTCTACATAGTTCTCGAACCCGTAGGATCCGCACGCTTAACGTTCGTTGACGATATAGTATTATATGAGTTATGTATATTGGTAACCGAATGTTGTTTAGAGTCCCGGATGAGATCACGGACATGACGAGGAACTCCGGAATGGTCCGGAGATAAAGTTTGATATATGGGATAATAGTGTTTGATCTCCGGAAGGGTTCCAGAAATCACCGGAAGGGGTTCCGGATGTTTCTCGAAATGTTTGGGTACGAGAACACGTTATTTGGGCCAAAGGGGAAAGCCCACGAGGCTTTTGGAAAGTGCAAAAGGAAGTTTTATGGAGACCAGAGGCTAGACGCCAGAACCACGGCTTCTAGGGGTAGACGCCGGAACCTGGCGTCTAGCCCCGAGTCCGTGTAGGACTCTTGCCTTTCGGCAAAACCGACTTTGAGGAGGCTTTTACTCCAAGTTTCGACCCCAGGGCTCAACATATATATAGAGGGGCAGGGCTAGCACCAAAGACACATCAAGAAACATCAAGCCGTGTGCCGGCAACCCCGTCCCCTCTAGTTTGTCCTCCGTCATAGTTTCTGTAGTGCTTAAGCGAAGCCCTGCGGAGATTGTTCTTCACCAACACCGTCACCACGCCGTCGTTCTGCCAGAACTCACCTACTACTTCGCCCGTCTTGCTGGATCGAGAAGGCGAGGACGTCATCGAGTTGAACGTGTGCAGAACTCGGAGGTGCCGTGCGTTCGGTACTTGGATCGGTCGGATCGTGAAGACGTACGACTACATCAACCATGTTGATAAACGCTTCCGCTTAGCGACCTTCAAGGGTATGAAGATACACTCCCCCTCTCGTTGCTATGCATCACCATGATCTTGTGTGTGCGTAGGAATTTTTTTGAAATTACTACGTTCCCCAACAGTGGCATCCGAGCTAGGTTTTATGCGCAGATGTTATATGCACGAGTAGAACACAAGTAATTTGTGGGCGATACAAGTCATACTGCTTACCAGCATGTCATACTTTGGTTCGGCGGTATTGTTGGATGAAGCGGCCCGGACCGACATTAACGCGAGACTGGTTCTACCGACGTGCTCTGCACACAGGTGACTGGCGGGTGTCAGTTTCTCCAACTTTAGTTGAACCGGGTGTGGCTACGCCTGGTCCTTGCGAAGGTTAAAACAACACTAACTTGACGAACTGTCGTTGTTGTCGTGGAATTGTCACGTCAGATGTCCTCGTGAAAGGACTTAGTTGTGGAGCCATTGCAACTAGGAAGCTTGAAGGGGTTAAATCGGGACAAAGGACACGAGAGGTTTTATACTAGTTCGGCCCCTTACGGTGAAGGTAAGGCCTACGTCTAGTTGGGTTGGTACTGATGTTTCTATGACCAGGGAGCGAGATACGCTATGCCCGGCTCTCGATGAGTTGTTTCTTGCCCTAAGCCGCCAGCAGGTCGTCCCCTTATATACATGGGTTGACGCCAGCAGCTTATATGTCGGCGGCTTATAACAAAGGTCCGCTAGGTGACTAGTTAAACCTACCTTATGTTACAAGTCATGCCATTACGGCGGTTTATTACAACGGGCTTTAAGTCGCCTGCGGGACTTAAGCCCTTGATTGAACCGCCATCTTTATGCTTGGTCTTGGGCTTCTCTCTGGTGAATCCTCTTTGTGTAACCCGGCCCCTCCTGGGCGGCTTACATAAATAGTTATATCCCCAACATTAGGCCCCAGATTGATTTGAACATGTTCATGTCAATCTTAAAAATACCTTTAAGAATAAATCTTCAGTCTTCTGACTATACAGAGGGTTTTCTTTAACCCACCATGACGTCATCTTCTGGATCCGTGTTAACCCGGCGTGACGTCATCCTTTCTTAAATTCCTTTTCTATTCCACCATATCTTTTAACGGATCTCTGCCTTTATTGGTTGTTCCAAAAATCGAGGCATCGGGGCCGCTGGATAATAATTCTTATCTCCTCGTTTCCCGCGCCGTCTCAGTTATCCTCTCCTTATAAATAGGCGCGACCTAGGTCTCCCATTCTTCTCCTTCCAGTCGTCTTCTTCTTCTTGCCTCCTCTCTGCCACTCGAGCTCCGCCGCTGCCATCGCAGATCTCCTTGTCCTCACCAACTTAGGCCGCTGCATCAACTTGGTCGGACCAGAAAAAACGCGACACCCTTCCGCGGGAACCTTGCGTCCGTAAGTCTCCCCTTTCCTGCTCCTTAGATCTACATTGAGGCCTTCGAGTTCTTCGAGTTCTTCGCGGTTCAGTAGCTTTCTTTCATAGACTTCATTATCCTCGCTCTTCTTGATCTTGAAGATGATAAAACTGATGCGGTAGATGTTTTGCACTTACTTTGAAATGCACATGAACCCCTTTCAGTCGCATAGAAGCCTCATTTGAGCCTATGAACACGTCTGCGTCAGTTTTTAGGTCTAGAATTTTTTTTTATCAGAGCAGACCTTTGATCTCAAATATTAGCAGAAGATTATGAAACCTGTTTTTATCACCCGGAAAACTTCTTCTGTTAAATGCCCTTAAACACAACTGTCCAGGTGTCCGGCGTAAATAAATAACACTAGTCTGTGAGCCTTGCTTGCTTCTCATAACCTTAAGAATTTTGAACTGCTCTTGATACTTGTAGCGGCTTAAATATTGTTGCACAGTCACCCTTATATCATTAGCCCCTTCTTAAGCCGCCACTTTAAATAATGTAGATATTTATCCCGGGTTAAAGTTGAACCGGAGCTTCTTATTTTGTCGTAGGCCAACTGTTGTCATGGCACCTAAGGTGGCCAAAGCCCCTATGACTTGCAATTGGGTCCCATCCACAGTTACCAAAAGTAAACTTGCTGAGTTCGTGAAGTCTGGCCACCTACCCAAAAAGGAGGTTATGTCTTATCGTGCCCCTGATCCGTCTGAAGAGAGGCCTCATCCCAAAGAAGGGGAGGTGATAGTGTTCACGGATCACATGAACCGGGGATTTGCCCCTCCCGGCTCAAGATTCGTCAGGGAAGTTTTGAATTTCTTTGATCTTAAACCTCAAGACATTGGACCCAATTCCGTGTCAAATCTTTGCAATTTCCAAGTCTTCTGCGAGGTGTACCTGGGAGAGGAGCCATGTCTGCTTTTGTTCAGAGAACTTTTTTACTTGAATCGGCAGAACGAACGTGCCAACGGGCCTAGTCTTGAGCTTGGCGGCATCTCAATCGAGCGGCGGAGAGATTGTCTTTTTCCTTATGCTGAGCTGCCGAGTCACCGGAAAGATTGGAACCAAACGTGGTTCTACTGTCAAGACATGTCACCAACTGATGAGAGGCCTCTGCCCGGCTTCCGCGCCCTGCGCCTTGAATCCAACCATCCGCTGGCGGATAAGTTGACCGCTGTTGAGCGCCTGCCTCTCAACCCCACCATTAGGAAGATCAAAGCTCTTCTAGGAAACGGGTTAAACGGCATCGATCTGGTTCGAGTCTGGGTCACCTGGCGGATACTACCATTAAGCCGCCGCTCCGGCTTAATGTGTACTTACACAGGCGAGAAGGATGATCCAACGCGTCATAGTCCTGACGACTTACCAGATGATGTGGTAGATGCTACAACCCGATCCATCTTTGAAGGAGGGCATCAGAACCAGAATGCCTTCGCTTACTTCCCTTCGCAAGAAGAACCCGGCCCTAAAGTGAGTTACCAATCTTAATAAACACTTTTTGACATGTTATACCTTCTTTATACTTATGATTCCTTATCTTTTTTCCACAGGCCGGTGATAATTTCTGGAAGGTCAAGTATGACCATGAGGCTGCCAAACAGGCCAGGGCAGCCAAGAAAACCGAAAGGAAAGCCGCCAAGACGGGCACCTCAAAGAAGAAGAAACCCAGCGCCTCCGATATACTTAAATTGGATGACTCTTCTTCGGATGATAAAGAGGTAATCTTTTGATTTTCTTAACTCCTTTGTCGTTACTTTACTGACATTCTATCCTTTGAGGAGGATACAGGGAACAGTCAAGCAATTGACGAAGAGGTAACTATAATCTCCTCCGACTCAGAGCCTTTGCCAAAGCAAAAAATCCGAAGGGCGACCCAGAAAGTAAGATTTTCACATCCTCTAGCTTACCAAGATCCTCAATTTCTTTTGACGCAACAACAGCTTGAGAACCGGAGGCAGACTCGGGCCAATCAAGATGCAGAACTCTCCTCCGGCTTACCCGATGTAACCAGGAAGCGTCAGACCGAGGTTATCTCTAATTTACGTTCTGCTTTACCTTTGGCGGGTTTGATTCGCCAACCTCTCAATTCATTTGACTCCAATTATCAGGATACCTCTCCTTCCTCTGACGAGTCGATGCAATCAAACATGCCGGCTTTCAAAACAGCTCCCGGGTAATGTAACATTTCTTACTTTAAGCTTTTTCATACTTATACTTTAATACTCATCCTTCTACCTAGATTGACAGCCTGCAAGTGAAGCCCAGCAAGAGGGCAAAGAAGAATAAGCCATCCCAAGACCCGGTGGTCACTGAACCGGCGCTTGACTCATTCGCTCCTAACAGCTCCACTCATCATTCACCGCCTGAACTGGCTTCTGATATTCTGGTGCCAAACTCTGACCCGCCTGCAGAAGATGTTATCCACAATTCTGATAACCCGGAAATTCCTAGCCTGGTCAAGACGACTGACATGGAAGTTGAATTTTTGAAAAGTCAATATGTTGAACCGGGCCAGCCTACTGTTCTTGCCCAATGTACTGCCAGGGAGGAGTTTGCCCAATGTCGAAAAGCCAAACAGGACATCACTGATTATACTCACCTAAGCATTGGTGATATAGTCTCGGGCTATCTGAACCAAGTGCACAATAGTCGTGACCTGGAAATTGACATGATGAAACAAATACAGCACAAATCTGAGGTATAACTTATGCTTTTTCCTGAATCTTACTTACCGTAGCAGCCCCCAAGTCTATTGCTTATGAATGAATATGTTGTAGACTTAGAAATCTACTTACTATTAGTTTGTCCGGTTTAAAGTGAATACATTTAGCCCGGTGATAGCATGAGACTTTGAATTTGTGTTACACATTAGCCCCCAAGTGTCAAGTATCTTTACTTGTAAAGTGCTTGAGACTTAATATGTATGACTCGGTAGGATAGGTTAAAAAATTCTTTAAGCATACATTAGCCCCCAAGTGCGAAGTATCTTTACTTGTAAAGTGTTTGGGACTTGAATGTTACCTTACCATAATTCTTACCATAACCTGATGTCAATACAGGACACCATAAGTCAATTTGAGTCGGAGCTTGCTGACTCGGGCCGAGGTGACAGAAGCATCTCTTATAGAGGCAACAACCGAACTGTCCGACTTAAAACGGCAGATATCCCAAATGGTCTCAGCCATCTTCGGTAAGTCACTCTGAAAAACCTTAAACATTGTAATCTTCCAAAGATTATTGTAATAGTTATCTCCGGCTCATTGTTATGCTTGTGAACCTACAGGCCCCAAGAGTACCAACCTCAAGCAAAACATGCTGATCAGCTTAAGGCGGTTTATACCTTAGTGGAACAGCTGTACTCCGGGTCACAACGTGCCTTGGCCGTTGTGGCCTTATCAAACACCACTCCCCACCTCCTTCAAGATGCACTGAAGAATCTCACAGTGCTGCCTCAACGAATTCAGGATTTAAGGCGGGCATCTTCAAGAGCCGGAGCCGTGGCCGCATTAAGCCGGGCAAAGGCATGGGTGCCAGAACTTGACTTGGCTGATCTCTCTCTTGGATATCCAAGCCTGAAGGAGGACGGCACAGCATTTGACGATCAAGACTTCACTGCCTGTGTCAAAGTCGTACGTCCCTTGGCGACCCTTATTGGGAATGATACTGATCTCACTAAGTATTCGCCAGGCTATGATAGCGAGAACCGGAGAATTCCAAATATTCCATATGACCAAGTCAGGCTGATCCCTCCAACGCGTAAGCATACCTTTGCCCCTGAAGTGGACTCGGCCGGTTTAATAGATGATGAGGCTGAATTTGAAGCCTTGAGCGGCATTGACTGGGCCTCGTCCACCTTCCAGGACAAAGCAACCGACGGAGAGGCGGAGAAGGATAACCCGGAGTCTTCAAGCCCGCCGAAGGAATGAGCCGCCAGGCATTTTATAACTTTGCCAAAACAATTCTTCACTTATTCAGACTCGGGGAGTCTTGTAATAGGATAGAAAAAACTTCTTAATGTTTGTCATGCCCTCGCGCATGTTTATGGTGCTTATTACTTTTGTAAGCCGTCATCACTATATTTCTCTGGCTTATGTTAACCATGTATTTCTTTGATGTTTAACTTGCTTTGCCTTATCCTGCACATAAAACAAGCAAAATTTTCTAGGCGGTTTACTGCGCCAGGGGTTTATAGAGTATTGATAACCCGAAACATGACCCAAAGACATCATATACAGGCCGGTTTATGATTATTTAAACCCTTTGATAGTTTTCCTGGCTCATTTGATGTTTTACCTGGCACTTATGAACCTGGGGTGATCAATATTAAACCGGAATAATTAAGGACCATCTCCTCAAGAAGGTTTCAAGATAGTTAATGTAAATATATGTATAAGCAATGTTCACAGGCTCCTGATTCGAATACGATCAGAAAACTGTCCCAAAGGGGTTAAGCTAAGATTCGGATACGATCATATAGCCCCAAGTGGCTTTGGCGATGCCGATCAAGTGGGTATCGACAGCTATGTTCTCTTTGGTTCGAATACAACCTATGTTTGCATAGGAAGCCCCCAAGTGAACATAAGAGTTGTTTAATGATGTTGATTCGAATACGATCCACATCAGATCCAAAGGGGTTAAGCTATGATTCAAATATGATCAAGAAGCCCCCAAGTGGGTTTGGCCGTATGCCGATCAAGTGGGTATCGACAGCTATGTTATCTTTGGTTTGAATACGACCTATGTTTGAATAGGACGCCCCCAAGTGACCATGGCTAGATTCAGATATGATCATAAGCCGGTCCAAAGGGAAAGCCGGATTCAAATGTGATCCGCTCCCTGTTGGTTGTCTCCACTGCCTGATAAAGAAGACACATAGAATTTTGAGGGTAAAAAGGACGGAGGTCCTGCTTTATTTCTTTATATAATATATACATCGTCAAAAAATATATACATCTTGAAAGCCGGTGGCTTAAGTATAATAAGGCCGGAAATGAGCAATATTCCACGGCCAGCGGGTCTCCTCCTCCGACTTAAGTGAGTCTTTGTGCTCTTGAACATCGATGAGGTAATATGACCCGTTGTGCAGATTCTTGCTGACCACAAAGGGCCCTTCCCAAGGCGGGGATAGCTTGTGCATGTTAGGCTGATCCTGGATGAGCCGGAGCACCAAGTCACCTTCCTGAAAGGTTCTGCTCCTAACCCGGCGGCCGTGATAGCGACACAGGTCTTGTTGATAAATCGCCGAACGGGCTATGGCCAAGTCTCGCTCCTCATCCAGCAAGTCAAGTGCATTCTGACGAGCTTCTTCATTGTCAGCCTCAACGTAAGCCGCCACGCGGGGTGAATCGTGACGGACGTCACTTGGCAGGACCGCCTCTGCACCATACACCATAAAGAAAGGCGTGTAGCCTGTAGATCTGTTAGGCGTAGTGTTGATGCTCCATAACACAGAAGGTAACTCCTCCACCCAACAACCCGGAGTCCGCTGTAAGAGAACTAAGAGCCGGGGCTTGATACCTTTCAGGATCTCTTGATTAGCTCTTTCTGCTTGACCATTGGATTGAGGATGAGCAACAGCCAAAACATCAAGCCGGATATGTTCTCTTTGACAGAACTCTTCCATGGCACCCTTCGAGAGATTAGTGCCATTATCAGTTATGATGCTATGTGGGAAACCAAAACGAAAGATCACCTTTTTCATGAATTGAACCGTCGTGGCTGCATCACACTTACTGACCGACTCTGCCTCAACCCACTTGGTAAACTTATCCACTGCCACCAGGAGATGTGTCTTTTTATCCTTAGACCTCTTGAAAGGTCCAACCATGTCAAGCCCCCAGACTGCAAACAGCCAAGTGATTGGGATCATCCTCAATTCTTTAGCCGGCACATGAGCTCGTCGTGAGAACTTTTGACAACCGTCACATTTGCTGACCAGATCCTCCGCATCAGCATGAGCCGTCAGCCAATAGAAACCATGACGAAAAGCTTTGGCTACAAGAGATTTTGACCCGGCATGATGGCCACAATCCCCTTCATGGATCTCACGGAGTATTTCTTGGCCTTCTGCAGGGGACACACAATGTTGAAATGCCCCAATGACACTTAGGTGATGTAACTTGCCATTAACAATCGTCATAGATTTGGAGCGCCTGGCGATTTGTCTCGCCAAGGTCTCATCCTCAGGTAACTCACCCCAGGTCATGTAAGCCAAATAGGGCACTATCCAATCCGGGATAACGTGAAGAACCGCCACCAGCTGTGCCTCCGGGTCTGGCATCGCTAGCTCTTCCTCGGTAGGCACCTTGACAGAAGGGTTATGTAAAATATCGAGAAAGGTGTTAGGCGGCACCGGCTTATGTTGGGATCCCAACCGGCTTAAAGCATCAGCCGCCTCATTCTTCCTTCGATCAATGTGCTCCACTTGATAACCCTTGAAGTGACCAGCCACATCATCTACTTCACGACGATAAGCCGCCATAAGGGGATCCTTGGAATCCCACTTGCCTGACACCTATTGAGCCACGAGATCCGAGTCGCCCAAGCATCTTACCCGGCTTAAGTTCATCTCCTTAGCCATCCAGAGACCATGGAGCAAGGCCTCGTACTCAGCTGCATTGTTAGTACATGGAAACATTAGTCGGAGTACATAACAAAAATTTTCACCTCGAGGGGAAGTTAACACCACTCCAGCCCCCGAGCCTTCTAGCTGCCTGGACCTGTCAAAGTGAATTGTCCAATATGTGTTATCTGGCTTCTCCTCAGGTGCCTGTAACTCTGTCCAATCATTGATAAAGTCCACCAAGGCCTGAGATTTAATAGCAGTGTGTGGCATATACTTCAAATCATGAGGCCCAAGCTCAATGCCCACTTGGCGACTCGTCCTCTGGCCTCCCTGTTCTGAATGATGTCTCCCAAAGGGGTAGAACTTACCACAGTTATAGGGTGATTTTGAAAGTACTGCTTCAACTTCCGGTTGGCCATAAACACTCCGTAAACAAGTTTCTGCCAATGTGGATACCTTTGCTTAGATTCAATGAGCACCTCACTGATGTAGTAAACCGGTTGTTGAACTGGATGCTCCTTGCCAGTTTCCTTACGCTCCACCACGATGCCAACACTGACGGCTCGCGAATTGGCAGCCACGTATAACAGAAACGACTCTTTATCAATGGGAGCCGCAAGAACCGGCGGTTCAGACAACTGTCTCTTCAAATCTTCAAAGGCAGCATCAGCGACATCACTCCAGACAAAGTGTTTGTTTTCTTCATCATCTGATATAGCGGTAGGGCCTTCTCACCCAACCGACTTATGAACCGGCTTAAAGCGGCAACATGACCCGCCAATCGCTAAACATCATTGATGCACGCCGATTTAGCCAGAGAGGTAATTGCCTTAATCATCTCTGGATTAGCTTCAATGCCTTTGTTTGATACCAGAAAACCCAGTCCCGTTTACCTCTGAGTTACGACCCTCGGGTTCTTTTTGCTACACCCAAGCCGGCCCAAGTAACCCGCCAGAGGCCAATCAGCTTATGACAGCCGGAACAGGAGGACCGGCTCAGCCTCGGGAGATGGCGCCACCTCATGTGAGCATGCCACCGCTGCGTTATGTGCCGATTCGGGCTGATGTCTCCTCCTCATCACCTCATTGGATGTGTTCAAACTCATTGTGAGCTGGTAAGCCTCCGACTGCAACCGCTATGCCCGGGCATCTAGAGCCGCTCGCTCCGTGGCTAATCTAGTGTCCTCGGCTGCTAAGGCTTCCTTGGCCTGAGCTATGTCCTCACGCACCCGTGCCACCTCCGCGTCATGCTCATCTTTATCTGCGGGAATAACCGTTGCGGTTAACAGGGTCGTAAGCTTGTCCATGAGGTCTATCAGCACCTGAGCCGGTGGGCGCATGGGGCCGCCTGCCCCGGCTGCTCCTAACCCGGACGTTACTGCTGCAGCAGCTGTAGAGTTTGAGCCGGGCTGAGTTCCAGCCATGAAGACTCATGCCCATCTTGGCGGCTCATAGGGGTCCGGAATATTGATGCCATCGGAACAGCCCCCGAGCACACCGTCTTGCACCTAATACAACGAATTGGTTGAGCCGGCGGACGAATCACCGTCTGAGAGGTCGGCTGTCTCACCCCTATCTTTAGATCCTTCAGAGAGTTCCTCTCCGTGGATGCAGCCCACGAAGGCACGCTTCATAACAGGTTGAGCCCGAGTCTTCCTTGCACGCTGAGCCGTCTCGACGAGGTTGGTGCGGTTGTCCGGCTCAGGTCCCGGCTCACTGATCCGGCCGATGAAGACGTGGATTCCGCCGAAGGGGACCCGGTATCCGTACTCAATTGAACCGGCGTCAGGACCCCAACCTTCGTCGTCGATGTAGATCTTGCCGCGACGACTCTTGGTCATCCGGCCCACTACGTATCCCTTGAGCCCTTCAAAGTTGCCCTTCAAGAACTCAAATCCACCATGCGCTGGCCCCATGGTGGGCGCCAACTGTCATGGAATTGTGTCGGTGTACTAAGGTAGGGGTACCTCAGTACCCCAACTTGTGCATGGGCGGTTGCAGCTTCCCGCGGTAGGGTTTACCATGAGCTCGCCGGAGACCCTCCTGCTCCATGCCAAACCATTCAAAGACAAAGTATACAAAACAGAAGATCAAGACCCCGGCAAGCGGAGCTTGCCGGGAAGGCCGTTCCAGGCTCAAGGTTACTTCAATCAATCACGCAAGGCCCTGGCGAGAGGAGCTCGCCGGGAAGACTAGAAGATTACATCATAGAAGACACGCCTCGGCGCTATATGCGTCCCGGCAAGGGCCCGGGGAGCGACAAGTTACAGAGCCCGGCAAGCTCCGGGCCCGGCAAAAGTCAAGACCCGGCAAGGTGCTTGCCGGAGAATTATGGCCAGTGCTCGCGCTCCAGCTCATCAGCCCAGCGTGCCGCCAGGGGCCTTTCCAGGACGCGTGGCGGATGGTCAGGCAGCTGGGGACACGGTGGCACTTCACGGTGGTGGATCCATCGCCGTGGCGACGGAGACGCAAGGGCGGGAGCTTTTGGGGTCGACAATGACGGGCATTAAATGCCCTTGTCCCCCTCGTCAAAGTAGGTAGCGACCATCGTTCGTGCAATCGTAGCTCCACTTGTTCCCTTGTTCCAACTACCACCTCTTTTACATTTTTACCCCTTTCTCCTACGTTGACACCTGTCGGTGACCCCTTGCACTATAAAAGGAGGCCCATGCACAACGTGGAGGAGGGTCGGTTCGGTTCGGTTCATTCGATTCCCAGGACACCACCTCACGCTCACACGCTCGAGCAAGATCAAATAACAAACACAAAGCAGCAGTAGGGGTGTTATCTCTCCGGAGAGCCCCGAAGCTGGGTAAAACTGCCCGCGTGCTCGCCTCGATCTGCTCTCTGTGCTCCCTCCGCCCTCGTACCGCACAGACAAGGGGCTCCGGCCCCATAGGTGTTCGTGGCGGGCAGTTCCCCCCCGACATCTTTGGCGCGCCAGGTAGGGGGCGTCGAGGTTGTGCGGACCTGATCCGGCGTTCACGCGGGCGCGTTCTTCATCAACCTCTCCAGTTTCATCAGCAACTTCATCAACAATTGCGCCATGGCCCCGAAGAAGAAGGCTTCGGAGGTCGCAGGCCCGTCTGCGTCTCATCCGCCGCCACCGGAGCCAACGGTGGGCGGAGGAGACGCCGTCGGAAGGGTGGCCGCCGGCGAGGACACTCGCGGCGCCACCAGATCCAAGGACAAGACGGATGACCGCGCCTCGGTCTCCGCGGACCCGCGTCCATCTCAGCACAAGACCAAAATCTTCAAACACACCCGGCGAGCGAGAGTGCAGAACCCAGACTTACGCTGGGGGGCTGCGCTGGGGGCTGCTCCTCGGAACAGCGCACGAGTCCGGCAAGTGCTCTGGGGCCCACTCCGGCAACCGCACCTCTTCGGAGTGCTGCGCTGCCGTCGAGGACGCGCCATCGAGCTCCACCGGCAAGGCCAAGTCCGGCAAGTGCTCTGGGGCCCACTCCGGCAACCGCACCTCTTCGGAGTGCTGCGCTGCCGTCGAGGACGTCCCGTCGAGCTCCACCGGCAAGTGCGAGGAAACAAAGACGGACCAGCCAAAGATCAAGCCTGGCAAGGACGGCAGCTCTGGTGCTCACTCCGGCAAGCGCATCTCCCCGGAGCGCTGCGCTGCCGTCGAGGACGCGCCATCGAGCCCCGCCGACCGGTCCACCGGCCAGTAAAGCAAAGAAAATTGCCAAGCTCCGAACCTTTGGGTTGTACCCCCCCTGAGAATCCATACCCTGTATGAGGTACCTGGACGTGAAAGGGTCGAATCGTGGTTGGGTTGCGCCGTCGGTTAAATCTTGAGTCCGCTCGACGATAAAAGCACGCCGCAACCAGCCCGACAAGTTCTTCCGCCGGGGCTGCACCACCAATGAGCGGCGATGCCTGCGCTCAAGCAAGCATATTTATGTTGGCGGGCTCCCCGAAGCGTAAGGGCGAGAACATACAAGGGGAAGGATCGGGAGGAGTACGGCCTCGACGGATTGTTGGAAATAGAAAAGCTAAGTCGTCCAAGCTTTTGTGCGAGCACTCCTTAGTTCCATGCTTTTTATGTTATGTTCCTCGTCGTTAGTCCTTTATACGCAATACACATGGCGCGAGGAACCTACCCGGGATAGCCGCACCCTTATCTTGCTTTCGAGCACGCCAACGATTTAAGTGAGCTGCGACAAGTGTCGCGCCCTTGTTTCGCTTTTCGAGTCCGCTCAGCAAGCTAAGTGCGTTCGCGACTAGCCGCTGCAAGGTTGCTTGCCGGTAAGACCTTGGCCAGCAGGCTGCTTCGAGTTCAAAGACTCAACGCTTCATGGCAAGGGCCCTTTGCCGCAAGTTCCCTAGAAGCGAGGGGTAAAGCGCACAAAGGGTGTAAAGTAGAGGGTGTAACATAGCAAGCCCTGCCGTAAGATGCCCTTCAGATGAGAAACTTGTGCGCGGAGGAGCAGGTCGCGCCCGATTCGCCCTCGATTTGTTTCCGAGTCCGCTCAACAACTCGGCCTACTGCAGCTGGCCCGGCAAGGTTGCTTGTTGAAGCAACACCGCCAATGGTCTTTGATGTCCCGCACTCAAGAAGCGTGTTCATGCCGCAAGCTCCCTAGCAGCGTAGAGTATAAACATACGAAGGGCAAGGCACGGCATCGTATTGCAAAGTCACTCAGAAAGGATTTATATACATATACATGTAAATAATGAAACTGTTGCAGACCTATCTCAGCTGTTTCCATGGCAGAAAGAAGAACGGAAGCTGAAGACGAAGGGAGAGGAGGAAGTGTGAGGCCATTGTGCTCCCCTTCCGCCCCTTTTAAAGGAGGTGAGGTGGGGCTCAACCGCCCGCCCGCCAATCGGGAGCGAGGAGGGCGAGGAGGCGGGCCGACTCGCCATCTCCGCCCGTGACGGCTCGGTCTCCCACCTTCGCCGCCCCACGACCCCCATGCATGAGGGCCGCGTGGCGAAAAAGCGGGGCCGGAGCGACGGGTGAAGTGACCTCGCCCGCACCACGATCACGGGGTGGATGCCCTAAAGACCGCATCGCCGCCCGTCTCCCACGACGCCGCAATCGACGCGTGCCGTTCACGGGGGATGCGGCGATCGAAGTGGATTCGGCAGCGCCGTGGGCGCGTGTGCCCGCAGCTGCTTTTTTGGGCCTGGCCCAACAACGCCGGCACCGTGTGTGGCCCAGGCGGGGCTCTGTCGGTGTACTAAGGTAGGGGTACCTCGGTACCCCAACTTGTGCACTCAAGCGGTTCTGCACTTCCAGCGGCGGGGTTTACCATGAGCTCGCCAGAGACCCTCCTGCTCCATGCCAAACCATTCAAAGACAAAGTATACAAAACAGAAGATCAAGACCCCGGCAAGCGGAGCTTGCCGGGAAGGCCGTTCCAGGCTCAAGGTTACATCAATCAATCACGCAAGGCCCTGGCGAGAGGAGCTCGCCGGGAAGACTAGAAGATTACATCATAGAAGACACGCCTCGGCGCTATATGCGTCGGCAAGGGCCCGGGAGCGACAAATACTGAGCCCGCAAGCTCCGGCCCGGCAAGGTCAAGACCCGGCAAGGTGCTTGCCAGAGAATTGCGCCAGGTGCTCGCGCTCCAGCTCATCGGACCACGCGTGCCTGGGGCCTTTCCAGGACGCGGGCGATGGCTGTGCAGCCTGGGGACACGGTGGCACTTCACGGTGGTGGATCCATCGCCGTGGCGACGGAGACGCAAGGGCGGGAGCTTTTGGGGTCGACGGCGATGGGCATTAAATGCCCTTGTCCCCATCACAAAGTAGGTAGCGACCCTTTGTTCATGCAATCGTAGCTCCACTGTTCCCAAGACTGCTCCAACTACCACCTCTTTTACATTTTACCCCTTTCTCCTCGTTGACACCTGTCGGTGACCCTTGCACTATAAAAGGAGGCCCATGCACAACGTGGAGGAGGGTCGGTTGATTCGGTTCATTCGATTCCCAGACACCACATCACGCCACACGCTCGAGCAAGATCAAATAACAAACACAAAGCAGCAGTAGGGGTGTTATCTCTCCGGAGAGCCCCGAAGCTGGGTAAAACTGCCCGCGTGCTCGCCTCGATCTGCTCTCTGTGCTCCCTCCGCCCTTGTACCGCACAGACAAGGGGCTTCGGCCCCATAGGTGTTCGTGGCGGGCAGTTCCCCCCCGACAATTGTCACGTCAGATGTCCTCGGGAAAGGACTTAGTTGTGGAGCCATCGCAACTAGGGAGCTTGAAGGGGTTAAATCGGGACAAATGACACGGGAGGTTTTATACTAGTTCGTCCCCTTACGGTGAAGGTAAGCCTACGTCTAGTTGGGTTGGTATTGATGTTTTGATGACCAGGGAGCGAGATACACTATGCTCGGCTCTCGATGAGTTCTTTCTTGCCCTAAGACGCCAGCAGGTCGTCCCCTTATATACATGGGTTGACACCCTGTGGCTTACAGAGTCCCGACGGGCTTATAACAGTGTCTGGCTCGGTGACTAGTTAAATCTACCTTATGTTACAAGTCTTGCCATTACGGCGGTTTATTACAACGGGCTTTAAGTCGCCTGCGGGCCTTAAGCCCTTTATTGAACTGCCATCTTCATGCTTGGTCTTGGGCTTCTCTCTGGTGAATCCTCTTTGTGTAACCCGGCCCCTCCTGGGCGGCTTACACAAATATTTATATCCCCAACAGTTGTGGTTTTGATGCGTAGGTAAGAACGGTTCTTGCTCAGCCCGTAGCAGCCACGTAAAATTTGCAACAACAAAGTAGAGGACGCCTAACTTGTTTTTGCAGGGCATGTTGTGATGTGATATGGTCAAGACGTGATGCTATATTTTATTGTATGAGATGATCATGTTTTGTAACCGAGTTATCGGCAACTGGCAGGAGCCATATGGTTGCCGCTTTATTGTATGAAATGAAAGCGCCATGTAATTGCTTTACTTTATCACTAAGCGGTAGCGATAGTCGTAGAAGCAATAGATGGCGAAACGACAACGATGCTACAATGGAGATCAAGGTGTTGCGCCGGTGATGATGGTGATCACGACGGTGCTTCGGAGATGGAGATCACAAGCACAAGATGATGATGGCCATATCATATCACTTATATTGATTGCATGTGATGTTTATCCTTTATGCATCTTATCTTGCTTTGATTGACGGTAGAATTATAAGATGATCTCTCACTAATTATCAAGAAGTGTTCTCCCTGAGTATGCACCGTTGCAAAAGTTCTTCGTGCTGAGACACCATGTGATGATCGGGTGTGATAGACTCTACGTTCAAATACAACGGGTGCAAAACAGTTGCACACGCGGAATACTCAGGTTAAACTTGACGAGCCTAGCATATACAGATATGGCCTCGGAACACGGAGACCGAAAGGTCAAGCGTGAATCATATAGTAGATATGATCAACATAGTGATGTTCACCATTGAAAACTACTCCATCTCACGTGATGATCGGACATGGATTAGTTGATTTGGATCACGTGATCACTTAGATGACTAGAGAGATGTCTGTCTAAGTGGGAGCTCTTAAGTAATATGATTAATTGAACTTAAATTTATCATGAACTTAGTCCTGGTAGTATTTTGCAAATTATGTTGTAGATCAATAGCTCGCGTTGTTGCTTTCATATGTTTATTTTGATATGTTCCTAGAGAAAAATTGTGTTGAAAGATGTTAGTAGCAATGATGCGGATTGGTTCCATGATCTGAGGTTTATCCTCAGTGCTGCACAGAAGAATTATGTCCTTAATGCACCGCTAGGTGACAGAACTATTGCAGGAGTAGATGCAGACATTATGAACGTTTGGCTAGCTCAATATGATGACTACTTGATAGTTTAGTGTACCATGCTTAACGGCTTAGAATCGGAACTTCAAAGACTTTTGAACGTCATGGACCATATGAGATGTTCCAGGAATTGAAGTTAATATTTCAAGCAAATACCCGAGTTGAGAGATATAAAGTCTCCAACAAGTTCTATAGCTAAAAGATGGAGGAGAATCGCTCAACTAGTGAGCATGTGCTCATATTGTCTGGGTACTACAATCGCTTGAATCAAGTGGGATTTAATCTTCCAGATAAGATAGTGATTGATAGGGTTCTCTAGTCACCATCACCAAGTTACTAGAACTTCGTGATGAACTATAGTATGCAAGGGATGACGAAAACGATTCCCGAGCTCTTCGTGATGCTGAAATCAACGAAGGTAGTAATCAAGAAAGAGCATCAAGTGTTGATGATTGACAAGATCACTAGTTTCAAGAAAAAGGGCAAAAGGAAAGAAAGGGAACTTCAAGTAGAATGACAAGCAAGTTGTCACTCCCGCGAAGAAGCTCAAAGCTGGACCAAAGTGTAAAACTTAGTGCTTACACTGCAAAGGAAATGGTCACTGGAAGCGGAAATGCCCTGAATATTTGGTGGATAAGAAGGATGGAAAAGTGAACAAGGGTATATTTGATATACAGGTTATTGATGTATACCTTACTAGTGTTTATAGTAGCCCCTGAGTATTTGATACTTGTTCGGTTGCTAAGATTAAGTAACTCGAAACAGGAGTTACATAATAAACAGAGACTAGTTGAGGGGAAGTGACGATGAGTAGTGTTGGAAATAGTTCCAAGATTGATATGATCATCATCACACACTCCCTATACTTTCGGGATTAGTGTTAAACCTAAATAAATGTTATTTGGCGTTTGCGTTGAGCATGAATATGATTTGATCATGTTTATTGCAATACGGTTATTCATTTAAAGTCAGAGAATAATTGTTGTTCTGTTTACATGAATAAAACCTTCAATGGTCATACACCCAATGAAAATGGTTTGTTGGATCTCGATCGTAGTGATACACATATTCATAATATTGATGCCAAAGGATGCAAAGTTAATAATGATAGTGCAACTTATTTGTGGCACTACCGTTTGGGTCATATCGGTGTAAAGCGCATGAAGAAACTCCATAAAAGATGGATTTTCGGAATCACTTGGTTATGAATCATTTGATGCTTGTGAACCATGCCTTTTGGGAAAGATGACTAAAACTCCGTTCTCCAGAACAATGGAACGAGCTACTAACTTGTTGGAAATAATACATACTGATGTATGCAGACCAATGAGTATTAAGTCTCGTGGCGGGTATCGTTATTTTCTCACCTTCACAGATGATTTGAGCAGATATGGGTATATCTACTTGATGAAACATAAGTCTGAAATAGTTGAAAGGTTCAAAGAATTTCAGAGTGAAGTGGAAAATCATCATAACAAGAAAATAAAGTTTCTGCGATCTGATCGTGGAAATGAATATTTGAGTTACGAGTTTGGCCTTCAGTTAAAATAATGTGGAATAGTTTCACAAACTCAAGCCACATGGAACACCACAGCGTAACAGTGTGTCCAAACGTCATAACCGCACTTTATTGGATGTGGTGCGATCTATGATGTATCTTACCGATTTACCACTATCGTTTTGGGATTATGCATTAGAAATAGCTGCATTCACTTTAACTAGGGCACCATCAAAATCCGTTGAGACGACACCATATGAACTATGGTTTAGTAGTAAACCTAAGCCGTCGTTTCTTAAAGTTTGGGGTTGCGATGCTTATGTGAAAATGTTTCAACCTGATAAGCTCGAACCCAAATCGGAAAAGTGTGTCTTCATAGAGTACACAATGGAAACTGTTGGGTACACTTCTATCACAGATTCGAAAGGCAAGATATTCGTTGCTAAAAATGGATCCTTTCTAGAGAAGGAGTTTCTCTCGAAAGAAGTGAGTGGGCGGAAAGTAGAGCTTGATAAGGTAATTTGTACCTTCTCCCGAATTGGAAAGTAGTTCATCACAGAAATCAGTTCCAGTGATTCCTACACCAATTAGTGAGGAAGCTAATGACGATGATCATGAAACTTCAGATTAAGTTACTACAAAACCTTGTAGGTCTTCCAAAGTATAGTCCACACCAGAGTGGTACGGTAATCCTATTCTGGAAGTCATGTTACTAGACCATGATGAACCTACGAACTATGGGGAAGCGATGATGAGCCCAGATTCCGCAAAATGGCTTGAGGCCATGAAATCTGAGATGGGATCCATGTATGAGAACAATGTGTGGACTTTGGTGGAGTTGCCCGATGATCGGCAAGCCATATTGTATAAATGGATCTTCAAGAGGAAGACATACGCTAATAGTAGTGTTACTATCTACAAAGCTCGACTTGTCGCAAAAAGGTTTTCGACAAGTTCAAAGTGTTGACTACAATGAGTTTTTCTCAACTGTAGCGATGCTTAAGTCTATCCGAATCATGTTAGCAATTGCCACATTTTATGAAATCTGACAAATGGATGTCAAAACTGCATTCCTTAATGGTTTTCTTAAAGAAGAGTTGTATATGATGCAACCAGAAGGTTTTGTCAATCCTAAAGGTGCTAACAAAATGTGCAAGCTCCAGCGATCCATCTATGGACTGGTTCAAGCATCTCAGAGTTGGAATATACGCTTTGATAAGTTGGTCAAAGCATATAGTTTTATACAGACTTGCGGTAAAGCCTGTATTTACAATAAAGTGAGTGGGAGCACTACCGCCTTTCTGATAAATATATGTGAGTAACATATTGTTGATCAGAAATGATGTATAATTTTTCTGGAAAGCATAAAGGAGTATTTGAAAGGAGTTCTTTAAAAAAAGACCTCAGTAAAGCTACTTACATATTGAGCATCAAGATCTATTGAGATAGATCAAGACGCTTGATAAGTTTTTCAATAAGTACATACCTTGTTAGGTTTTTGAAGTAGTTCAAAATGGAACAGCCAAAGAAAGAAGTTCTTGCATGTGTTGCAAAGGTGTGAAATTGAGTAAGACTCAAATCCCGACCGCGGCAGAAAATAGAAAAGAGAATGAAAGTCATACCCTATGCCTTAGTCATAGGTTCTATAAAGTATGCTATGTACCAGACCTATTGTATACCTTGCTCTGAATTTGGCAAGGGAGTACAATAGTGATCTAGGAGTAGATCACTGGATATTGGTCAAGAATATCCTTAGTGAGGACTAAGGAAATATTTCTCGATCATGGAGGTGATAAAAGAGCCCGCCGTAAAGAGTTACATCGGTGCAAGCTTTTACACTGATCCAGATAACTCTAAGTGTCAATCTGGATACATATTAAAAGTGGGAGCAATTAGCTAGAGTAGCTCCATGCAGAGCATTATAGACATAGAATATTTGCAAAATACATACGGCTCTAAATGTGACAGACCCGTTGACTAAGCTTCTCTCACGAGCAAAACATGAGCACACCTTAGTACTCTTTGAGTGTTAATCACATAGCAATGTGAACTAGATTATTGACTCTAGTAAACCCTTTGGGTGTTGATCACATGACGATGTGAACTATGGGTGTTAATCATATACAGATATGAATATTGGTGTTAAATCACATGGCGATATGAACTAGATTATTGACTCTAGTGCAAGTGGGAGACTGAAGGAAATATGCCCTAGAGGCAATAATAAAGTTATTATTTATTTCCTTATTTCATGATAAATGTTTCTTATTCATGCTAGAATTGTATTAACCGGAAACATAATACATGTGTGAATACATAGACAAACATAGTGTCACTAGTATGCCTCTACTTGACTAGCTTGTTGATCAAAGATGGTTGTGTTTCCTAGCCATAGACATGAGTTGTCATTTGATTAACGGGATTACATCATTAGAAGAATGATGTGATTGACTTGACCCATTCTGTTAGCTTAGCACTTGATCGTTTAGTATGTTGCTATTGCTTTCTTCATGACTTATACATGTTCCTATGACTATGAGATTATGCAACTCCCGTTTACCGGAGGAACACTTTGTGTGCTACCAAACTTCACAACGTAACTGGGTGATTGTAAAGGATCTCTACAGGTGTCTCCGAAGGTACATGTTGAGTTGGCGTATTTCAAGATTAGGATTTGTCAATCCGATTGTCTGAGAGGTATCTTTGGGCCCTCTCGCTAATGCACATCACTATAAGCCTTGCAAGCAATGTGGCTAATGAGTTAGTTGCGGGATGATGCATTACATAATGAGTAAAGAGACTTGCCGGTAACAAGATTGAACTAGGTATTGGGATACCAACGATCGAATCTCGGGCAAGTAACATACCGATGACAAAGGGAACAACGTATGTTGTTATGCGGTTTGACCGATAAAGATCTTTGAAGAATATGTAGGATCCAATATGGGCATCCAGGTTTCGCTATTGGTTATTGACCAGAAATATGTCTCGGTCATGTCTACATAGTTCTCGAATCCGTAGGGTCCGCACGCTTAACGTTCGTTGACGATATAGTATTATACGAGTTATGTATGTTGGTAACCGAATGTTGTTCGGAGTCCCGGATGAGATCACAGACATGACGAGGAACTCCGGAATGGCCCAGAGATAAAGTTTGATATATGGGATAATAGTGTTTGATCTCCGGAAGGGTTCCGGAAATCACCGGAAGGGGTTCCGGATGTTTCCCGAAATGTTTGGGTACGAGAACACGTTATTTGGGCCAAAGGGGAAAGCCCACGAGGCTTTTGTAAAGTGCAAAAGGAAGTTTTGCAGAGACCACAAGCTAGTCGCCTGGAACCCTGGCGTCTAGAGGGTAGACGCCGGGAACCCTGGCGTCTAGCCCTGGAGTCCGTGTACGACTCTTGCCTTTCGGGCAAAACCGACTTTGAGGAGGCTTTTACTCCAAGTTTCGACCCCAGGGCTCAACATATAAATAGAGGGGCAGGACTAGCACCAAAGACACATCAAGAGACACCAAGCCATGTGCCGGCAACCCTGTCCCCTCTAGTTTATCCTCCGTCATAGTTTCTATAGTGCTAAAGCGAAGCCCTGCGGAGATTGTTCTTCACCAACACCATGCCGTCGTGCTTCCGGAACTCATCTACTACTTCGCCCGTCTTGCTGGATCGAGAAGGCGAGGACGTCATCGAGCTGAACGTGTGCAGAACTCGGAGGTGCTGTGCGTTCGGTACTTGGATCGGTCGGATCGTGAAGACGTACGACTACATCAACCGCGTTGATAAACGCTTCCGCTTAGCAATCTCCAAGGGTATGAAGATACACTCCCCCTCTCGTTGCTATGCATCACCATGATCTTGTGTGTGCGTAGGATTTTTTTTTGAAATTACTAAGTTCGCCAACATCTAATGAGTTAGTTACGTGATGATGCATTACGTAACGACTAAAGAGACTTGTCGGTAACGCTATTGAACTAGGTATTGAGATACCAACGATCGAATCTCGGGCAAGTAACATACCGATGACAAAGGGAACAACGTATGTTGTTATGCGGTTTGACCGATAAAGATCTTCGTAGAATATGTGGGAACCAATATGAGCATCCAGGTTCCGCTATTGGTTATTGACCGGAGACGTGTCTCGGTCATGTCTACATAGTTCTCGAACCCGTAGGGTCCTGTCAGGACCCCGACTCAATGCCACATCGATCTAGCATGTAACCCCTCATATCACTTTGCGGCCTCACGCACGGTATTCCCACGGTGTCGCCTTACCTTTGCCGGGACCGTTTAGCCTTTTGGCACACGTATATGATAGTGTCGCTAGCATCCATATGATAAGGAGCCCGGCCGACATGGCTAGTCGTAAACCCAAAGTGGCACAGACTTACGAGGAAAGGCATCCATGACCCGAAGATCGAACGTGTCGGTCATCAGCGAGTAAGTTCCGGCTGTAGCACTGGGCTAGCAGACTCCGTAAACCGGCTGTGGCGGGCTAACAGACTCGGTACTCAACGCGTGACATTTCCCGAAGGGACGGACACAGAACGAAGAAGGACACATGCCGCCAGCCTAAGTGTTCGGAGCAGTAGCAAGCTACCATGGCTCGATGGAATCACCAGAGACATTTCCGTAAGAGAGGCTACTAAGGATAAACAACTAGATAGTCGATCCCACACATACCAAGCATTTCAATAACATACACACAATATGCTCGATATGTGCAAATACAACATGGCATCACAACATGACTCTACGACTCAAGTATTTATTCATTAGGCTCCGAGGAGCGAGATATTACAAACAGGGTCTCATGACCCAACATTCAAACATACAAGTCAAAGCACAAGCGAAGCTAACATGTCTCGAGTACGACATCTACAAATGAAAAAGGCTTAGAAGCCCGACTATCTACCAGATCTGCCGAGGGCACAAGATCGTGGCTGAGGTAACAAGCTAAACGTCAAGTCCACGTGGAACTACTAGCGAGACTGAAGTCTCTCTGCAAAAACATAAAATAGGCAAACGTGAGTACAAATGTACCCAAAGAAGACTTACATCGTAACTAACTACATATGCATCATTATCAACAAAGGGATGGTGGGGTTTAAGCTGCGACAAGCCAGCTTTGACTCGAAGGGCTATCCTAAACTACGAACGCAAGTAACTCTTTTGAGATGGCGCACACGAGTCCACATATTCACCATATCAATACACCACTATGGATCCGCTCCGTCTCCCTACGAGAACGCCATCCATAGCACTCACACTTATCTTGCGTATTTTAGAGTATCCACTTTCACTTGTCTATGAACCGCACAGCAACCCAAGTCCTTTTCCGCGGACACGGCTATTCAATAGATGATGTTAACCTGCAGGGTGTACTTCTTCACACACGCTCTCACCACTTACCGCCGTTTACACGACATGTACTCGGCAATCTTCAAGCGGAAGCCCAACGTGGGTGTCGGCCACGGCCTACCTAAACACTCAAGTCCCTAGTCCAGGTTTATCGCCTATTTGGGTTCCATGCATGAGGAGATCCGGCCGAAGTTTCGCTCACAGCCCCAAACGATGTGTACAGGGTTCCGTGACACCAAACGGGCGCCCGGTTTACCCGGCCACGTGCCTACCGCATCACAGCCCACCCCTACGGTCAGCGCTGCGCACGGCCTCCAGCATACTACAAACACCAGAAACTACTTGCAACTCCTGGACAGAGGACAAGGGTGATTAAGAAGTTTACAGGTCCATTGGTTTCGGGCCCAATGTGTGGTAGTAGCTGAATCATGGATCACAAACACGAACTCAGTTCTCGAGGACGGCTGCAATGAGACAACCCACCATGTACTCCTACATGGCCTCTCACCGCTACCTTTACCAAATCGTGTTCACACACTTAGCTCACACACAGAGGACATGTTCTGCACCTCGATTCATCCTCGATGAATCGGACCCGACTCAACTCTAAGCAAGAGTGGCAGGCATGACAAACAAGCATGTATGAGTAGGCACAACAAGGCTCAAACAACTCCTACTCATGCTAGTGGGTTTCATCTATTTACCGTGGAATGACAGTCATGCAAAGGATAAAGGGGTTCAGCTACCGCAACAAGTAACAGCTTGAATCGATGTTGTCTTAATGCAGAAAAGAGAGCAGGAGCGAGAGAGTGGGATTGTATCGAATGAACAAGGGGTTTTGCTTGCCAGCACTTCAAGATAATATAGTTCTTCATTGGTGTCATAGATCTCGCCGTCGAAACCACGCCTATCGAGAGGGACAATTACGGCAACACAAAAGAACACAATCAATGCAATGCACAATATGATGCATGCTATGACATGGCAATATGATGTGTGATAGGTCTAATGCAACTTGGGACATAAAGGGTTGAGTCCATTTGAACCAAGGATTCAAATGATCACCCAAAATAATAAATGATATAAGTGCATTAGCTTCTTTCACCTAAACAGCAAGATTGAAGTGTTCTGACATGCATGAAACTAGTACAGATGGATAGATTGGATTTTTCTGATCATTTTACATATATAATTTGTTTGATTTGGAGCTACGGTTGATTTTCTATGATTTTTAGAAGTTTTGGTTATTTTCTCGAATTTCTGTAAAGAATAATTCCATAGAATTGAATTAATCGTCGACCTTCTGCGTCATGCCTCGTTAGCAAGTCAACAGCGCTGACCAGGGTCAAACTCGACGTGGGGTCCCACCGGTCGCTGACTCGTATTAGTCCGACTCACGAGGCATGTGGGACGATCAACGCCACGTCAGCAAAGTCAATGCTGACGCGTGGGGCTACTGTGTTTAGATTAAACTTAAACTATTTTTGTTAGCTAGTTAGTTAGGCAGTGGGGCCCGGCTGTCAGTTTCACTGGAGGTTAATTAGTAGGGTTATTAGTGGCTAATGACGTGCCACGTCACCGGCCACCGGAGTTCGGCCGGCGGCGACTCGAAACGCGGCGGATGTTCGCCGGGGCTGCCCTACAGGCGGCGGCTGGGCAAGAGAAGGGCACAGGGAGGAGTCCCTCACTCGCGCGCATCGAATGGAGCAGGTGGGAGGTCGCGGGGTGGTCGGAGCTCGCCGGAAGTGAGCTCGCGGCGGCGCCGGAGTTCGGGTGAGTGCGGGGTTGGCGCTGTGGTGCACGGGAGGGCATGTTAGCGTGTGCGTTATGCTCCTGGTGGCTTCCTGAGCGCGGTGACGCGCTCCTAATCGAGCTCAAGCGGCTGCAAAGACGGCGGCGACATGGCCGGCGGCAGGGGGAGCTCGGCCACGGCAGGGCTACGGCCTAGAGGGCGGGCGCGACCAGGGGGGAAGGGGGAGACGACGCGGGTGCTCACAGCGCGTTCGTTGGCGTCGTCGGCGAGGTCGGGGGCGGTCGGGTTGCTGCGAATCGACGACGACGACTGTCGGTGCAGAGGGCGAAGACAATGGCGATGGCGGCGCTGCGGGGCGCTCCGGCGTCGTTTAGCTCGGTGGAGACGAAGAAGAGGTCGGGGCGGAGCTCTTGGGGACGGAGAGGGAGCGGGGGAGTGGTTGTGGCCGCGGTGGTGCACGTCGGCGACGGAGGGCGCGTTCGGTGGCGTCGTAGGGAGAGAGCGGAGGAGGGGTGGAAGCGTCCGGGGGAGAGAGTGGGAGTCAGGGGGTCCAGAGCGGCGCCGAGGAGGAGCTTCGAGGCGCCTCGGTGAGGCAGGCGAGCAGGGAGGAGGCGTGGCGCCTCGCTGCAGCGTCTGTCCCGCTCGCCATCTTGGCGGAGGTTAGGGATGACCGGCAGGAGTTGTGGGCTGGGCCGCCTGATGAGAGCCGGCAGTGGGCTTTGGTGGGCGCCAGGTAAAGAGCCCAGGTGCATCTCTCACTGTTTTATTTTCTTGTTCTGTTTTCTATTATTCTGTAAATTTAGGGCTTTATTAAAAATGCCATGGTATTACCAAAAATCATGAAGCTGCTCCATGTCACTGTTTGGAATATTTCCAGCAGTAAACATTTCAGTTTGTAATTATTTGAGCATTTAAAATATTATTAGCAATTAAATGCCCAAATGCAAATACTATATAATTTAATTCAAAAATCCAGGATTAGCCTATAAATATGTTCATCATTTTTGGAAGGGGTTTTCACCTTTAACAGAAATCATGAACATTTCCAAAGGGCATTCTGGGTTATTGAAAATATTTTTATTTAACCTAGTTAAATTTCATTTGGTGCTAGGGTTTCAACAATCCCCATTTCAAATTTCTTTGGAATTTAAACATGATGCAACACTCTAATGCATGCACTAGGCATTGTCAGAACTAGGGATGTGACAGGTCCACACGCTTAAAGTTCGATGACGGTTATATTATGGCTTTATGTGTTTTGATGTACCGAAGGTAGTTCGAAGTCCCGAATATGATCACGGACACGACGAGGAGTCTCGAAATGGTTGAGACATAAAGATCGATATATTGGACGACTATATTTGGACACCGGAATGGTTTCAGGTGAGATCAGGATAATACCGGAGCACCGGGAGGTTATCGGAACCCCCAGGGAGGTATTAATGGGCTTTAGTGGAAAGAAGGGGAAAGGAGCAAGGAAGGGGGCGCCCCCCCCCCAATCCCAATCCGAATTGGGAGGGGGCCGCCCCCCATTTCCTTCCTCCATCCTTCCTCTTCCTTCCCTCTCCCTCTCCAAATAGGAAAAGGAGTCCTACTCCCGGTGGGAGTAGGACTCCCCCCTTGGGCGCGCCTCCTCCTCCTGGCCGGCCCTCCCCTCCCCTCCTTTATATACGGAGGAGGGGGGCACCCCGTAGACACAACAATTGATCCCTTGGATCTCTTAGCCGTGTCGGTGCCCCCTCCACCATAATCCACCTCGATAATATCGTGGCGGTGCTTAGGCGGCCCATGCGTCGATAGAACATCATCATTGTCACCACGCCGTCGTCTTGATGGAACTCTCCTCAAAGCTCGGCCGGATCGGAGTTCGAGGGACGTCATCGAGTTGAACGTGTGCAGAACTCGGAGGTGCCGTGCGTTCGGTACTTGATCGGTCGGATCGTGAAGACATACAACTACATCAACCGCGTTGTGCTAACGCTTCCGCTTCCGGACTACGAGGGTACGTGGACACACTCTCCCCTCTCGTTGCTATGAATCACCATGATCTTGCGTGTGCGTAGGATTTTTTTTTTAAATTACTACGTTCCCCAACACTCAGAGCCAGCCGAATCATCGTCAGAGATGATGAGGGGCTGGCACATGGAGCCAGGTGGAGGGGAAGGCAAGGACATGGCAGACCCACCGGTGCCATGGACAGAAGAGACAGCAGTCGCACGTGTGCCACTACTGACATTGGGAGCAACTGGGCGTGTACCACCGTACGTGGGGTCAGCACGCCAGCTAGCACGAACGGCAGAGATGACTGGGGTAATGTGATCGGGGGTGACGGGGCGTGGAGAGCCACACTGTGAGAGAGGTGCGGAGTCACCGTCGGAGGAATTACCACCGAAAGGGTTGGCACCATCACCGTGGTGCCAGCGTGGGACCTCTACTACTTTAGCTATCTCGATTTCGTTGATGGGGGGGAGTTGGATGATGATGCCAGGGGGGCTGGTTTGCCAGACTGAAGCAAAACCAGAGCGCGGACAGAGGAGTAGTCTATGCCATGCAGGCAGAAATCATCGACGGCACACACATCGCCGAGGAAGGCCAAGGCGAAGCGGATGCTGTCGTTGTGCCAGAGCTCGTGCGGAAACTCAGACACCTCAATCTCCGCGAGGTCAGTGAAGACAGCAATGGAGCGACCGACGTGCTCGACTGGCTCAATCTGAAGCAGTCCCAAGGAAAAGTGAATGCGACATGCTTGTCCTACGGTCCCAACCATATTCTTTTGTTCAACAGTACAAGTGTAGATGTTTACACTACGCGCACATACACTCAACCATATATATGAACGCACGCGTGCACACCTTGTCACTATGAATACCTTTGAGATACTGAGACGGCACAACATCTTAAGATTGATAAAATCACATACGCCTTCATAGTCGACAGGAACATCTCCTTCCACTAAACACATATCGTCGGAAGGGCTCAAATAAATCTAGAAAAATGTGTCCACTAGTGCTAAGTCTAGGACTTGAACTCTGGTAAATTGGTTTCACCACAAAGAACGTAAGCATATGAGCTACAATCAGCTCGCGGTCCCAACCATGTCCTGGAATACGTGGCCAGCATCAAACACCTCACCATTTTTTTTTTCTTTTCACATGAATTATTGTAGTTTCTAAAACAGAAAAACTATTTTTTGGGGGGTGGGGGGGGGGGGGGGATCTGTTGTGTTGATTGCCGTTCACGTTGCAAGCAGGATCAAAGTCGTTCGCTCAAACGGTCGGTGGAATGATTCCTCGATCTGGGACCTCTCCGAATCAAACGTCAGCGCTATATTTGGGTCCTGATTTTGACCTTTTATCTCGCAAAGAGTGGACATGGCTTACTATCTTAGCTAATAGATAATCATTAGGAACAAAGACGATATTTATCTTACTTGTCTTCTTTCATTCACACATTTTATAATTTTAATTTTAGGACCCCAATACTGACCGAACGTCAGTGGATCGATGACAGATCGTATGAATTGTTCGATGTGAATCGACACCCAGCGCGAACCCTTCACACCTTCCTGTCAAATGCACTTGGTAAGTAAAAAAATTGGGCCCAAAAAAGGCCCAACTTTAGCACAATGAAAAACATGCCGTAAAAATCATTTGTTTGCCTTCGACTTAGTTAACTAAAAACATACAAAACTGCAGTCCTTTTATAATTAAAAATCCAAGTTTTCTGCCACATATAGCAATATTTCGACTTGAGATTTGAACATAAAAAAAACGAACTGTCATAAGATGAAAAATAACAAAATTGCCATCATGCCATAAGAAAAATACATTTTTCTTTGAAATTTACAACTGCCTTTGAGAATATAAGCAACCAGCTACTGGGTGTCTTTCTACATAAAGTTTACTAAAATTTAAAAATATCTAATACACACGAAAAAGTAGCCATGGTGGTTGTATGCAGAATGTTATCCATGCAATGTTACAAATTTCCATGCATGAGAAACTAAATAAGACTATGCCAGAACCTAGAAGTTGCCATTGTTTCAAATAAGATAATGGTAAAAAATTGAAAGAAGAAAAATGGTCTAAAGAGGAATAAAATTTGCCATGGCCTAAAAAGAACAAATTTCGTACACCATGGCAACTTTCTATGACCTGTCTTTCCAAAAAAAAAAATCATTTTTTGTATATATGTGTAAACACGCTGGTGTGTTATGTACATTAAAATTTAGTAAAATTTATTTAGACAAAACCCTAACTTACCTGAGTGATAAATAGTGGTGATTGATAATGGCAACTTTAAACAGTGTGTGAAATCCATGATTTATAGGTATTGCCTAGATTGATGACAATTCTATTACTTATAGCATGAAATGTAGGAAGGTTGGGGCAAGATAACCTTAGTTTTTTCTCCACATTTCCCATCTTGATTATGATTTTATCTATATGAACTTGTGCAAGCAAAGCAGGGGTGTGGTGGGTTGGGGGCAGAGCGAGAGATCGGGTGGCGCGGGGAGGAGGAATAAGCATATCAGGCGAGGGTGGTTGCGCTCGTCACGCTTGTGCCTTCGCATGCGAACGGTGCAACGCTGATCATTGTAGTGCGTGGGGGGAGTGTTAGCGTGTGAAAGGTTAACCGTGATGTGATCTTAGGAGAGCGACCGATCCACCCTATTAGGGTACTCACCAATTGCATTAGATAATAAATTTTCTCTTCAAGTTAACAATAGAAGATACAAATACCACTGCAATTCTGTAAATAATTTGCACAATGCATGTCCATGAAATTAGATTTTTCATCTATTGTTACTTTATTTTTTCTAAAGCAAACCAACTCCTCTATCTTTATGGATGTGGCTAGCTCTCGTCTAGATGAGAATTAACTAAATCTCATTCAACTAACGTCAATATATAATTGTTTTGTTATTTTTATCCCGCTTTTATTTCTTATTCCTTTTTTTATCGCTTCTCCATTTTTTTTGCATTTTTTTTAGAAAATACGTAAACTTAGCTGTATGTGGCCGATGGACGTGCAGTTTGCGCGACGGTTGAGATGTTGTTGCGCATAGTTGAGGTGCATACTAGTATAGTTGCTTATGATGTGAAAAAAGAAAAAAAAAGTAAAAAATGGAAGGGCATGCAACAGCAATTGCGCGTGATTGATGAACATGCAGCCGCATGCCCATAGACGTGTAATTACAGTCGGATGCAGACATACAATGCAGTTGCGTGCAACTACAATTGTACGCTGTGTGAAAAATAAAGAAGATAAAAACAAAATTACAGAAAAAAAAAAACCAATCAGATGACATAGCTGTTAGATGACATTTTATTATTTTCTATATGAAAATTAGCAAATCCATATCTATCCCATAAAAAAAGCAAATCCATATCTCAATGTGTCTCCTGGTCCTTGGAGAGATGGAGTTTATTAGTCCAGGTCACAGGTCCTGTGGTGCAATAACTTAAGAGTCAGGAGCGACTTACTTTTTTGTTTACATAGTACAACGGCAGATGCTCACATACATGTGCATACATTGACCCCTATGAATGCATACATGTACACTTTATCTTTATGAGCACCTTCGAGATACTGGACCGAGGCAGCATCTTGAGATTGATGAAGTCATTGTAGACATCTTTGTAGTCGAAGATACACTCTTCTCTTACTGAACGAACATCGTGAAAAGACTAAATAAATCCAGAAAATACGAGAAGCGGTGTGCCAAGTCTAAGACTTGGACCCTGATGAGCTGAAAAGCAACCTACTTCGTCAATGCCGCATACTTCATCAGCGAGGGAATGGGTGAAGGTGGGGGGCCGCATCGTTTGGCGTCACCGGCCTGGGCTCTGGCTCCCCGACCTATCCCCGCCTGGCTCCACGGTCGCTGCTACAGATGCCTCGTCCCTGGCCACCGTGCTATGGTTTGCAGAGATCCCATCCGATGCTCTCGTTGCTTAGAAAACGGTCATCGTGCGCGCGACTACAACAACCCATGGCGTCCTCTCAGCTCGTTGGCTTGTCTTGTCTTCCCGCCCGTCTCTCATCTCGGCACCCGCTATCGTCAACCTCCTCCTCCAAGAGAGGGCCAGATGAAGATGCCCAAGAGTGGGTCTTGGGCGTCTGTGGTTTCTGCTTCCGCTAGCCCGACAACCCCATCCGTTGTGGTGCTTCAGACCGCTCTGGTTGATTAGACTAAGTAACTTCAAGGCTGGCAGGCACGAATTGAGAGCTTCTTGGAGTGGGCAGAGGTTGTTTTGAGTAGGCTCTCCCTTGTGCCGGCTATGTTACTGACCATGCAACAACCTCTTGGTGTGGCCGCTGTTGGCTCCACGGAGGACCAGGGGGCAGAGCCCTATGTTTGTTTCTCTCCTCGTGTTTGGGGCAATTCACCATTGATGGCTGCTTCTTCCGATGTGTTGCCTACCGCTGTGGGCGAGGCCGGGCTTGCGACTCCGGTGTTGCAGCTCATTCCCGAGCGATTGAAGGTGGACTCATCGACGACTTTGTGTGAGGAACAAGTTTCATCTCTATCATGTAAGCAACTAAAGGCGTCAAAGTCCATTGTGCCGATGGTTCTTGAGGTGGAGGTTCCCCGGGTCGATGATGTCGATGCGGCCAGTTGGTTGGTGCCTGCTCCAACAAGCCCCTTGGTTGACAACAACTATACCGAAAAAGGCTTTCGCCCCGCTTTATATATAAAGCACCAACCATCAAGCATCCAGCACAAACACACGCCACCGCAACACACGCACACACCCAGAGCAGGATACAGGCGCTGAGCGCAGCAACACCACCCCTAGCACTAGCACCACGAGGAGATGAAGCTACATATGACGGAACATGAGCTCCAAGGCGGCACCTTCAGGAAGGGCACGACACCGGAGCGCCGCCACCGCCCGATCCGAGGATCAGAGTTTCCCCCGGAGCCGCATGACGGGCAATGAGAGCCGCAACGACGCCTTCAAGAAGGAAACGATCTTCGCCACCGCCGGTCCGTCCGAAGATAGACTAGGTTTTCACCTCGGCCAACACCCACTGCCATCGAACGCCACACCCCGGCCACCACGCCGCCCACACGGCCATGGTGACCGGGCAGCACCAAGGCACGGGCTCTGCCCAAGAGCACCGCGCTGCCACCATCAGGGCCGCCGCCCCGGCATCCAAGACCTTGACACCACCTCACCCGAGGCCCGCCGCAACCCCAACGAAAGAGACGAGCGGAAATGTCCCACCTTTCGCACCCCTGGGCGACCCCAGCATCGAGACCCAATAGGCCGGCCAAAACTGGCATCCACCGACCCGTCCTGCTGCCCCGAGCGCGAGACGAGCTCGGTCCTGCAGCACAAAGAGGGGGACAAGGTCAATCCTGCTACATCATGCGCGAGGCAAGCTCGGTCCAGATTCACCGTGCGCGAGACGAGCTTGGTCCTGCAACATCGGGCGCGAGACGAGCGGTAGACCGCAGCAGGGAGAAGACCAGCCCTTTGATGGGAGTCGCGCTCGGGCGGCGAGGAGATGGGGCGAAGGTCGAGACGGTCCGAACGCAGACGAGCCGACACCGAAGAAGCCGGCCGCTGCCGCGGGCCGAACCGTCGAGCCATCGCGAAGCCGCCGCGCCACCGGGAGGCCACCACCGTCGAACCTCCCCATGCCGCCACCCACGGCCGGAGCAGCGGCCACGCCCGGTCGCCGCCTTACCCGCCGGCGGGCACCAAGCGCCGAGCCGCCGCACGCACCACGGTGCCACGGCCGCCGGCCGACCCCCAACGCCAGATCCGGACGGATCTAGCAAGAGAAACAGCCGACCCCGCCGCCACCACCAACCAGAGCCACCTCCACCCCCTGCACCCGCCGTCGAGACCAATCGCCGTGCCGCGACCACACCGACAACCAGCGCCACCACCAGAGACTGCCCCCACCGAGAAGACCAGCCGGAGTACCACCAGCCCAAGCCAGCCGTTGCCGCCGAGGGCAGCCACGCGCCACCCGGGACGCCGGCGACCAGATCTGGCTGCGCCAGATCGAGGGTCGCAGCACCTCGAACGCCCACAGCAGCCATCCCGTGATCCCGGGGGCCACAGCCGCCATGGGCCACGAACGGGAGCCCGCCATCGCCGCCCGAGACCACGCCGTCGCGCCTCGCCGCTAGCGCGCCGCCACCCGCCGAGGAGCCCGCCCGCGACGAGTCCACCAGCAGGGGATCGACCACAACAACTATATAAAGAAGTACAATGAGTTCTACGACTTTCTTGACAAATGGGTGGCTGATAAGCTTGGATTTGGTGACTCAAGTGGCTGCCTCCTGAAGGAGAAACCTAATAGGAGAAAGCAAAGAGAAACAAAAGCAAGAAGGGGGGTGCCATTCGAAAGGCGCATGTGATTTCGTGATGGAGGGTGCTCCATTTTTATCTTGGTCGATGTTCTTGTGTGGAGCTCTGTTATTTTGTACATGTGCTGAGGTTTGCGGCTGTGCTGCGTTGGGAAGACCCCATATGTGGTCACAGTGTTTCGCATGGTGTGAGTAGTACGACTTTGGGTTATTTGTATCGGTTTTCGCTCATTTTTTAAAATTAACTGGACAACTCTTTTTTTTCTTAGTTAATCAATGAGGCAAATCTTTTTTTCTTAGTTAATCAATGAGGCAAATCTTTTGCCTCCATTTCGAAAAACAAAGGCACTTGCACTCTGCAATACTGAGCCGTGGCAATATCTTAAGATTGATGAAGTCATTTTTTAAAAGCACTTATGTTACTCATGTAGCAATGCTACACCCAGTTTTACCGAGTTTAACGATCTCATCCGAGCCTAAACCTAGGCACACGAGAGTTCAACCCGTCACCCTACCAAAAGCTGCCAATGCATGGCTGACAGATTTCTGAGATGGCTTTATGTGAGTAATACAGGAGCTTTATGTGAGGCATGGGAAGATTAATCTCACGAACTAGAAAAATTATATCGTGATTTGTCCATGTCTTCCTTTTTAATCATATTCACAGCCTTCAAACAGTCTGTGTCTCAACTAAAACAACAAGTTGACTCCACTGAATTGAGAGAGATAACAATTATAAACACCTTTGTAGTATCTCTCCTCTCACTGAACAAATATTACTGAAAAAACTGTAGTCTATCCAGAAAATACGAGCACTAGTGCAAAAGTCTAGGACCTGAATGTGATGAGTTGAATAACGAGCTACTTGTAATCTGGTGTTCAATACACACACAAAGCGCATTGACGTGGATTTCCACTTTGTGCCATAAGTTGTCGCTGTGAAGGTGTTGTAAGTTCAGTTTACGTTGTATTGTTTAGTCACGATTTGTTTGTTACCTCTAAACAACACACACACAAACAATTTCCACTTTGAGGGGTACCACGGGTTGATTGCGCCGTCACGCTGTTCTGACGCCTAGCAGTTCTTGAGGGTTTATATGTTCAATTTGAGGTGAACGTTGTATTGTTTAGTGGTCATGATTTGTCTACGACGTCAGGCCTACATCAGGAGGTCGACTTTGATGGGCATTTGTTAAACACTTTGTTTGTTAGTAGTCACGATTTTTCTACGGCGTCAGAACAGCGTGACGGCGCAATCGACACCCTTCATATCAACTCAACATCACAATGAGCGCATCCATGTTCTGCCAGCAAATGTTCACGCGGTATATACAAGGTTTGTACAAGTGTTTTTAGTTGGAGGTTTGTCTTAATCTATTTATCATATATACTTATAAAACAATAGGCAAACAAGTCATCACGTTCGTCCACACAGATTAAATTATCTTAACCGTTAACTTTAGATACATACGATCTAAGATTTAAAGATGTATACATTACATACATATAATATGGCCGTGTACAAAAAAAATCAGCACGTCACACAAAAATAGATATATATTCTAGATGTAATTTTTATTATTTCTAGTGTTCGTTGTACTGCCATGATTGAAGATGAATAGATTGAAAGTTTTCTTACAAAAAAAAAAGGCCAAACACGATGGACAAGTAAATAAATTGGAGCAGGCCGGTTAAGTTAAAAAAAAAAATGGAGCAGTCCGGTTGGCATACCGAGCGTGGCCTGGTACAATCCGTTTCATATTAGCACTAAGAGGGCAAGCAACCCTAAAAAAAAAACTAAAAGGGCAAGCAGTGACATCATGGCTCATGTCATCAATCAATGTGAAGGTTTGTCATGTTTACATGATTATTAAGCTGGGGTTTAACCCACAACAATTGACACATATATTCATTCACGTTTTTTTTCCAGGAAAGTATATTCATTCTCATGTCCTCCTATAGGATAGGGACACAAGAAGCTCCAAATTGATGCACGCTTATGAGCTATATCCGAAGGAAAATAAAGTCAACCTTTTCTCTTCTTTTGCAAAAAAGCTATAGGAAAAGGAAAAATAGAGTCAACTTCTTTTTGCAAAAAAAGCTACAGAAAAAGGAAAAATTGAGTCAACTTTTTTTCCAGCCAAGAAACGAGCCCATATTAGATATGCATCGCAACGCACCACCGACCGTACACATGACACGTCAAGAAAGAATAAAACCAAACCATTGTGTATATACACGGTAGAATTTTTTTTCTTTCTGAATTACTAACCAACACACCCGTAATTTTTTTACTAACCAACGTGCATCCTATCACGATGCATCATATCAAAGAGTTGAGGAATGCAAGATTTAGCAGGTACTAGCGGAGTACAGAGTGCCTCAAAGAGACGGAGAAGCCGCATTATATCGGGAGAAATCAAAGAGTATGTAGATGGAAACGGGCATATATAATGTAGTCAGCACACCGAGACAGAACGGTCACGAGATCCATAAGCAATGTGCTATGTGTACATGTGAGTGTGCTATTCAAAATAGGTATAATTATGTTTTGGAGCAAAAACAATCATGCGGATATGTAATATGTTTGAGTTTAATTCATAGTGCAAAGTTCCTTCAACACTTACATTTAGAGAAAACAATTTCTAAAAAAACACTACTGGTGAATACAAAAATGACAAAAGGAGAAAATCAATAGAGTGAAAAAGGGAGAATTTTATAAATGCATTAACTCTTCAGTTGTGACACACAGAAGTTGGGCGATCTCTCTTGAAGATGTACTTTGGCAATAACTATCCCGTATATATTTCTTAAGAAAGAAATAATTATTTAAAAGTGAAATAAACCAAATATCATCTACTGGTGCGGCAACTAACTGATTGGAAAAGAAATACCAAAAATATACTATTTAATAAATTTAGCCATGAAATGGCACTGACCAGATACGAAGTTATCCCCATGAAAGAGTAAAATATCGATTTAGCTTCCGAACAAATTCTATACTACTTCCACAAGTAGCTGGAATTTGAAATCGAATTCGGTAAAAGTAAAAAGAAATTGCATGCCCATATTGTTTTCATCTGAACTATATATAAGTGTACAAATAGATTAACTTTGGAATGCAATTATATGGAAAGTAGCTATTAGAATTGTACCCAGAAAACAGTGTGGAGGTGAAAAGTAGCTAAACTCATGTAGAAATCTATATGAAATCAAGCAATCAGATTTAAAGCAACAATAAAATGTGGAATATACTATAAGAATGTAAAACAGTAGTGCTTCCAACTAAAGGCCAAAAATGCTTCTATCGATCTGCTTAAGATTTTCCATGGAATATAATTTTGATATACTTCATCAATATTTTGATGTATGGAAAAGCACATGCAGAGATGGATATAATTGAATAATAATTAGCATCAAAACACAAATTATTGACAAAAAAACTAACCATGAAAGTAAGTAATAAATGAATAATAAACAATTGACTAAGAAGAATGTGTTTTGTCAAATTCCTAACATCAGCTGAGATTGTCAAGACCCCTAAGAAAAACTGAGATTGCCAAGTAAAAGTGTTAAGTAAATATTTAAAATACTATTGTTTATAATAATATAGCATAATATTCATATGGAAAATATTAATTCATCATTCGACTGAAAGACCCTATATATATATACTATTAAGTAGCATGTATCTTAATATGTTGAATCTAGCCACGCAAATGCACGGGTCACCCTCCTAGTTTGTTAGTATAGCATCACCCTTAGTGATGATCCCAACTTTTCTTACTAGTTGCTATCTCTGGCGTACGAACGACCGTGGCAATGTAACCTTATCTTGGGATGTGGGTTGTTTATCGCGCATAGACAAAGAGAACCGTGTATGCTCCGTCCTGATTTTGTCTTCATTACATGCATTTGGCAATAAATCACCATTCGAGACTAACCCTCTCGTCATTCGAGATAGCCGGCTTCATGCTAGTCTCCATTAATCCACGTACAAATTTTCTCAGTGTATAGCACGACGCGCTGCAAGCCTGCAAACAATACTTTATTAGCTCTTAATTAGTTTGCAGTAGCAGTTGCACCAATGGTTCCACCATCAACGAAGTCCACGGACTTTGCTCCTCCGCCACCGTGGCATTATAATCTAGACCCACCGTCGTATGAATTCCCGGCGATACGTCCATGGTATACGCCACCGCCTCCGCCAACTTCAGATGATGAATGGAAAGTCACGGTATTGCTCGTCGTCTTCTTCGTAGTCTGCATTCTCGGAGTCGTTATAAAGGGTTGCCGCAAAACGCAATCTCACGCTGAGGCAGAGGCTGCCGTTGCCGCCCAGCAGCTGCGGCGGCTGGAATCACTCCGGCAACTCGATGAGGTGCAGCTGCCCAGGACCCACGCTACCAACCCGACGTCCCGCCTCCCGGCGTTCAAGTACAACCTGTCCGTGAAGCACAACGTGACGGGTGGAGGAGAGGAAGCGGCGACTTGCTCCGTTTGCCTGGGCGTGTTTCAGCTAGGTGAGACAGTGCGGCTGTTGCCGGCGTGCATGCACCTGTACCACGCGGAGTGCATTGACCCGTGGCTGGACGCGCACTCGACGTGCCCGCTCTGCCGCTCGGACGCCGACCCGACGATGGACGGCGCTCGGCTATCTCCCGTTTAATCTTTTTCCCGGTGAGAGGCTTACGTACGGGCTACGGTGAAGAGTTGGTAAGTGTACATGTAGAGATGTTGCCTTTTTTTTATAGGCGAGCAACCCTGCCTGTCCATTTTTTTAGTTTTATCTATACCTACTATTAAATAGAATATGTATTTTTGGTTTCGTCCCGTCTTGAGGATTCTATATACCTGAGAATAGGTATTTTTGGTTTGGCTCGCTTCGTCCGTCTTGAGGATTTTTTTACGTATGACTATTTTTTAGTTTTGTCCGTCCGTTAGAGGAACATATATGTGTGCAAACAAAGGAAACGGGACGTACGAATGAAACCGGGAGTCTGCTGAAGACTATAAAGATAATCCCGGAGCCAGGAGTCGAACACACCACATATACGAGAGGCATCAAAGGGGTTGCCACCCAGCCAGACAAGATGTTGCATTCTAAAGTGAAGTTATTTTTTCTATAGATTTTGTTATCTGTGACACTGGTTAAAGAGCCCAGGCAAAGTCGAATCCCAGGCAGAATTGAGTTTCCACGTTGCGGTGTTGGGCCTTTGCCTGACGGGTTCCTCCCGTTGTTTCGCTGGGCCTGTGCGTGGATGAAAAATCTAATTATACCAAAAAACAGATGCAAGTATATTTCATGTTGTACGGGGCAAAAGACGGCCTTGCATCAAGCGAGGCATGGCTAGCCGGCGATGTCCAGATGACTGTCCATGGTCTGGGCATCTAATAGGCACTCGTGACCTTACATGGAACTCCGAACTATGCCCTCGCGAAAAAAAAGAACTCCCAACTACGCTATGCACCAATGACCTTACGTGGAACTCCCAACTACGCTATAACTCCTTTTCTTCGGTGGCTGCTATGATGGTGCTGGAGGTAGGTGACGGGCGCTGGTGTCAAGTTCATAGATGTTCTGCTATCTTCTCAGTTTTGTCATGTCGGTCCTTACGTGACTTGTACTTTGATCTTTATGATATGAATGAGACACGTACTACCAACGAAAAAAAATAGCGCGCTATTTCGGCGTTTAAACTTCCCTATAGCGTATTTGAGGATGCCACATTATATTTTAGCATTTTACACGACATGCCGCTATTCACGTTATAGCGTGCTGTAACGGCGCTAAACGCAAAAACGTTTCAGCGTTTTTAGCGTGGAGCGATCAAAACACAGCAGGCGCTCAACAGAGAGCAGCCCATCGGGCATTGGCCCAATGCAATGCAACAATAGGCCATCATCCATCCTTCTAAATTTCTAATACCCTAACTTGCCAGGTCACAGACGAACATTCACTGTCTGTCTGGTGTTAAGCACACTCCCGGGAGGAAATGGCGACTGCCCTGGTGCGCGTACCCGCGCGGCCGCCGCCGCCTTGATCTCCTCGCTCCGGTTTGCTGCGCGCCCGGCGTGCCCAGATCCGGCATCCCCGTGCTGTGCTCTCTCCTCTCCTCCAGTCTGCCTCTCCGTTCATTCGCCCGCCATGGCTCCCCAAGCTCCGACGTCGGCGGCCGCCCCGACCTCTTGGGAACCTCCTGCCGGTGTCCTCCCTGCTTCAACGACGGCGCCCGCTCCGGCCTCTCGGGCGCCTCCTGCCGGCGCCACCTCCGCTTCGACGACGGAGGCCGCCCCGGCCTCTCTGCCTCCTTCTGACGGCACCACCACTGCTACGATGACGGAGGCTGCCTCAGCCCGTCTGCCGCTGCCCTCTGTGGACGGCGCCGCCTGCAACTTTGAACAACACCGTGAACCTGTACTGTATTAATAGCGATCCCTGCGCATCCGCTGTATTTTCTCATCTTAAGTCCATGGATCTTCTGCATATATATCTGCTCCATAGTCCACTTCCGTTTCTGCCTTACTTCCGTGAAATATTTTCTGTTTTCTGTAAACCTGCGTTTGATCCGCAGCTATAATAGGATCTTGTGAAACTTGTTTCTGCAAACTAACTATCCATAGCTTCAATTGCTTCCAAAGCCTAGATTAGGCGGTTTAACTCACCATAGGAAAAGACTGCTAAACCGGCACATATATATCATTAGTCCCCTTGTTGAACCGCCAGAATCCACCTGATATCATATCACAGGAAACCGGTTTATAGACACTGCCTCCGGTTTATCATAACTTAGATCAATCACCTTGTATCAAGCATGCTCTTGAACCGGATCAATTATTTCTTGTAGATCTTATCATGGCCAAACAAGTGTATGAATGCAACTGGGTTCCTTCTCGCGTCACCGAGTCACAGCTGAATGATCTAGTCTTGATTGGCGCTTTAGATGACAAAGATACTGATCCTTTGGAGGGTTCCTGGAGAGGAATGTCCTCCCACACCCCAGGAAGGAGAAGTTGTGGTCTTCGCAGATCACCTGGCCCGGGGCTTTAAACCGCCCGGTTCAAAATTGTGACGCCCCCGATTTTAATCGTACACTAATCATGCACGCAAACGTGTACGATCAAGATCGAGGACTCACGGAAGATATCACAACACAACTCTAAAAACATAAATAAGTCATACAAGCATCATAATACAAGCCGGGGGCCTCGAGGGCTCGAATACAAGTGATCGATCATAGGCGAGTCGTGAAGCAACAATATCTGAGTAGAGACATAAGTTAAACAAGTTTGCCTTAAGAAGGCTAGCACAAACCGATCTGATCGAAGAGGCGCAGCCTCCCGCTCGATCCTCCTAAACTACTCTGGTCGCCGTCGGCCGCACGTAGTAGTAGGCACCTCCGATGTAGTAGTCGCCGCCGACGGTGGCGTCAGCTCTGGGCTCCGACATCTGTTGCGACAACCGTAAAGAAAGGAAAGGGGAAAAAGGGGAGAAAGCAACCGTGAGTACTCATCCAAAGTACTACAAGCAAGGATCTACACTACATATGCATGGGTATATGTGTAAAGGCCATATCGGTGGTGAATGCGAGAATGCCGAGAATAAGAGGGGATAACTAATCCTGTCGAAGACTACGCTCCTGGCAGCCTCCGTCTCGAAGCATGTAGAAGAGAGTAGATTGAAGTCCTTCAAGTAGTATCTCCAAGTAGCATCACCAAGTAGCATCTCAAGTAGCATCGCATAGCATAATCCTACCCGGCAATCCTCTCCTCGTAGCCCTGTTAGAGAGCGATCACCGGGTTGTCGTGGAACTTGGAAGGTGTGTTTTATTAAGTATCCGGTTCTAGTTGTCATAAGGTCAAGGTACAACTCCAAGTCGTCCTGTTATCAAGATCACGGCTATTCGAATAGATTAACTTCCTGCGGGTGCACCACATAACCCAACACGCTTGATCCCATTTGGCGGACACACTTTCTGGGTCATGCCCGCCTCGGAAGATCAACACGTCGCAGCCCCACCTAGGCACAACAGAGGTCAAGACGCCGGTCTAAACCTAAGCGCCAGCAGTGCAGGCCCATCGCCTACGAAAGCACACACACGCGTTGCGTCTGTGGCCGGAAGCGAACTAGCCCCTAATACAAGCGCAGCTTACGTTCCAATCCGGGCGCGCGCTTCGATTCTTGACGTCAAGAAGGCTTGGTGATACCACGGCGTCGGGATACCCATAACTACTCCCACGAGATGGTTAGTGCGTATAGACCAAATGGCGGACTCGGATCAAATACCAAGATCTCGTTAAGCGTGTTAAATATCCGCGAACGCCGAGCAGGCCAGCCCACTGTCTCCTAGGTGGTCTCAACCTGCCTGCCGCTCCGCCACAAAGTAACGTGATCGGGGCCGTCGGAACCCAGCCCACCTCTACCGGATGGAGCCACCGTCCTTTCAAATTTCATCGAGAATCACTTGCGGGTACTCCTCGGTGACCCGACTTTAGTCACCATCTGTATAGTATGTATGTATGTAGTAGATACCCGTGATCACCTCCCAAGTGATCACGGCCCGATAGTATAGCATAGCAGACTGACAAGAGTGTAGGGCCAATGATGATAAACTAGCATCCTATACTAAGCATTTAGGACTGCGGGTAAGGTATCAATGATTGTAGCAACAATGACGGGCTATGCAATGTAATAGGAGTAATCAAGCGGTAACATGCTACACTACTCTAATGCAAGCGAGATAGAGAAGAATAGGCGATATCTGGTGATCAAGGGGGCTTGCACGGTTGCTCGAGACAAGAAGGAGGGGCCATCTTCGGTGTAGTCGAACACACGGGCATCGGCACCGGTCTGCGAGTCTACCGGAAAGAAGTAACGGAGGGGGAACACAATAAATAACAGAGGAATCAAACGTAACATAAAGCAAGACGCGGCAATAAGCGGTGCTAGGGGTGACCTAACGTAGTGGTAGGTGATACCGGCGAAGGGGGGAAACATCCGGGAAAGTATTCCCGGTGTTTCTCATTTTCGGACATATGAACCGGCGAGGGAAAGTTGCGTGTTTGCTATGCTAGGGATGTGTGGCGGATAAACGGACTGCGTATCCAGATTCGTCTCGTCGTTCTGAGCAACTTTCATGTATAAAGTTTTTCCATCTGAGCTACGGTTTATTTTATATTAATTTTAAAAGATTTAATTCATTTTTAGGATTTATTCAATTATTTAAATTCAACATTATCGAGCGATTGCATCTTGACGTCATCATGACGTCGACATGATGTCGGCGATCAATGGGGCGTTGGTAGGGTCAAACCGATGTGGGTCCCATCGGTCATTGATCGCTTAGCCTAATCGGTGTTTAACTAATCTAACTCTTGTTTAATTAAACTAATTAGTTAATTAGGTTAATCTAATAATGATTAATTAACTTAATTAATTCCTTAATTAATTAATTTAATTAATATTATTTAATTAATTATTTTATTATTTTAACTCTTTTTAAAAAAACGTTACGTGGTGGGGCCCCACGTCATAGGCCCGAGGGCCTTAGCGAACACGTGGGCGGACGCAGGTCTGGCTGGGTAGTTAACGGGTTAGTCCGAGCAGTGAGCACCGGAAGGGCGCAGGGCGCTGGACATCTGTGTGACCATGGTCGCCCAACAAGCAGCCTTGTGGTAATGGCAACGGCCGGTGTCGATAGTGGCGATGAGTCGCATGCCGTCTGGCAACAAGCGATGGCGGGAGAAGTGGAAATCACAGCCACGGCCGCCTGAGCAAGGAGGCCGGAGCGCGCTTGGCGCGGCGGTGTGTGCGTCGAATGGCATGGGGAGACGGAGAGAGGGAGGCCACGCACGGGCGTGTGCGCGTGAGGGCGCCGGCTGCAGGCGCGGCCCACGGCAGGTTCGGTACTGGATGCGGTCGTCGCCGACGACCGAAGGGGGAAGGGGAAGAACGGGGTCCTCACCCCACGTTGTAGATGTCTGCCGCGAGGCTTGATGAAGACGGCTCGAGGAAGGGGACGGGGAGGTCCGGCGATGGCGAGGCGACGAAGTTCATGGCGACAGCGGCAAGCGCTGGCACCGGGGATCGGCGCCGAGCGGCGTCGGTTTAGCGAGGCATCTGCGGGGGAGGGCTTTGGCGCGGGAGTGGCGGCGGGGTAGGTGCAGGGGAGGGTGAGGCGAGCTCGGGGAGGCGGGCGTGGCGGGAGGAGCTGCGGGGGTCGAGCGGGAGCGCTCTCACTCGTCCCTGGCGGCGCGAGGTGGGAATGGGGGCGCGAGTGGAGTGAGTGGCGTGGAGTGCGGTTAGGGTTTCCACCAAGGGAATAAGGGAGGGTGGCCGGCCACGGGCGGTCGGCGGGCCTTTGCCAGATTAGGCTGGCCAGTGGGCCCTGAGATGGCCCGATGGGGGTGCCTCTTTTTTTTATTTTTAGTTAGAATTGTCTTTTCCTTTTTATTTATTTCACTTTTCTGTTTTATTTTATTTTAGTTTCTGTAAAATATATACATAGCACCTAATTTAGTATCTCAGTTTAGTCCACCGTCACAAAATGTCTAGTCCCCAATTAATTTAGTTTGATAATTTACTAATTAGTAAAGGCATTTAATTATTAGTTTTTATTACTGTTTTATTTATTTCAGTGCCATTAAATACTTTACAAAAATATGGATTCTCCACCATAATTATTTATGCAATATTTGGCACATATTGGACATTTTCATTTTAATGTTTGAAAACTTTTATTGTTTTCCCTTTAATTAAATTTTGAATTTGTTTCGGTTTTGAACTAACACGAGTTTAACAACAGTAACCTAGGTGACGTGGCATCATTAGCGCAGGGTTACTGTAGCTTGATTACCCGGGCGTCACAATTCTCCTCCACTACAAGAAATCTCGTCCCGAGATTTAAGCGGTGGAGTAAGGGGGGGGGAGGTTCTGGTAGCGAAAAACCTAATGAGTCTTCTCGGTCTTGGCTGCCCTTTCGAGGAGGTTGATCCCTTTCGTTGATGTCTTCATTTCTTTGCTTCAAGTCTCCATGATCAAGTCGCCATCCTTTCTTGGGGATCTCCATCGTACTTACGAAAGAATAAGGGGGGTATTCCAGGAGAACGAACCTCTACAAGGTTGACTATCTGGTCGATATCATCGGGGAAGGTGGCAAAATGTAACTCTCAAATTGAAACTTAAGAAAATATTGAGAGCAAAGTAATGAGGTTTCATGGGAAGTTTCGAGCGAGCAGGCAACCGTTTGATGCCTGAAACAGGGCGTGAAAGGGGCTCAAAGCAATCAGGAATAAGTATTGTGTCCGGTAACAGATATGATGATCCCTCGGAAGATGGCTCGTGAATTACATACGAGGCCACACGCGAGAACAACCTTGGGAATAGGGGTGCGGGAGAGTCGGGTTTCGATCTGTGGGCTGTGGGTTATGGGCCCACCATGTGGTTCAAAGTAGGAAGGGGGCCGACATCTTGCACGATCACGATAGTAAGGCGTGTCAGAGGGTAGCCTATCAGTTATGTCGGCAACAACATCGATACCAAGGGCGAGGGACGAAGAGAACCATTTTCCTGCTCGTTGAACGAGGCAAACCAATTGGCAAGCTATCACCCATCTGTGGTTACGAATGTCATCAACAATAGTAACAGGTCTTACAAGCGAGTGGTACAACAAGGTGCTTATCTAAGCGAGGAATTATCTCTCTTCGACCAAGTCGATTCGTGAAAGGTTAAGCAAAAGAATGGAAAGGAAAATTGTGATTACACACAATTATTAGGGGTATATCCTTCTCATGGAGAGGAAGAACATGGCATACAGGGTAGGAAGGCAAGTACCCAAACGTTCAGATAAAGAGGCGAGGATTAATCAAGATGTTACCCATACAGCGGTGTTTGGATAACTGACCAAGAAACATTTAGCATCACGCCTCCATTGTTCTTGTTGATGAGTGGGGTATCATAGCCATGCTTCGAGGTAGCAATGATATGGTGTTTCAATCAAGGGCCAGACCTTGGATACACAAATGATCCATCAGAAGCAACTTATAGAATAAGTCTTACAATTTCCTCCTGGAAGAATAGTTATCCTTGCAGAAGAAAATATAATGATGGGTCCTCCACCGGGTCTTTGGGCATGATATCATATTACCGGGTCATCAAAGGACCAACATTTTAACTACTGGAAAGTTGTCCCAACCATCATATCTGACCGAGATTCAGATCCGATTGGTATCATGATAACTCAGACTCAGGATGTTCGAGAAGAAAAGGTGCAACACAAATCGATGAAATGACATGGCAAGATTCTCGGGAAATGAACTATGGGAGTGGGTCCCCGAAACAATAGTTCATCATTAAACCAAGGAGAGGATGAGGAGGTGGTGATGGGCTCGGCGACAATTCATCGAGAGTTCCAAGCGGAGGATTTCCACAATAATGTGAACAAGAAGGCGACACTTATCAATTCAAATGATATAATGTTGTATGCTCGAGGAGAACATACACCATTAATCATTAGTTGAAAGGTGTGCCCGAAATATGACCTTAAGCAGCAAGATCAATGTTAGAGGGACGATTCAATAACCAACAGTCTAAAAACAAACATGGGTCATTAACTCCATAGCAATAGGGTTGCTAGAAGTGCAGAACTCAAGTAGCATCTTTAGCATATTGGTATCCCGGTTGAAAACAACACGGGGACCAAGGAAGAATGGTGATGGTGAGTAGTATCATCATACCGAGAATTTTCTAAGAGGCGGAGCAATTCCCACAACATTCTCGACATAAAAGACATTAATACTTCAAGGCAGAACACAACACTACCTAGAGAGCAAGTTGCAATTATAATGTGGACAAGTTTGCGATGAAAGGAAGTCAAGGGTGTTGTCGATGATATTAAAAATCATCGAGGGCAAGGAGGGTATTTCTCATCACGAACACAGTTGACATCTCATATGTAGTCAAAGTGTTGAAGGTGATCCGACACATTTGTCGGGAGGGTTTCAAGGGGATGCAATCAAACGACAACGGCAACAAGCAAGGGAATGACGAAGTGGCAAGTTATAGGATCAATATATAAGATGCAAGCTCGAAATCAAATTTGCTTTCTTGAACAAGCAACCAGATCTTTGAAAGCTCGGCGTAAGTTGTGCTCAATCTCGAAGAATTCATGCACCAAAGAAGGGCGAGGTAGCACGGTCAAAGATAGCTAGACAAGGGATGTACCCGATAGTCTAGGAATAAACCATCTTGAGTTTAAAAATTTCCCAGTAACATCTACTAGGGATGTTGAATTTTTAGAGCAGATTTGATTTACTAAACGGTGTCCTCGGTTGACGGCAACCTAGAACCCGTAGAGTGATTACGACAAGCAAAGGTATTACTTCACCAAAAGTTCAAAAGGTGTAGTGCAAAGGCATGATATCCTCGAGATATTAGAGGGTAAAAGTTGAAGGTAGAACACGATAGAGGTTGAACTAGGTCATTGACCTATGACAGTAGATGCTTAACCTTGTCAAAAATTGACGAGGCCTGGAATCGATTTATTCCAAATATATTGAATAAGGACAGCATGGTCGGAACCATAACTGTAAGTAATCAATTCAAGAATTTCGAAAGAATCGTATAGCTGGATAATCATTTTGCAAGAAGCTTCCGAGACGGTCTACATCATTTTCATGGGCATGAACACAAGTTCAAGGTCGACTCCACTTCTTCAATGCATATCATTTCATTCACCTCTCGCTTTGATAAAACTGTAGTGTTGGAATTTCATTTGGTGAGACAACGGAAGAGTATGACTTGTGAAAACTTTCGGGTTTTCACGGATTAGGGGAAGGCATAGGTTCAACCCATCGGGCATCTTAGTAACATATACCACAAATTTCAAAAGTAGTTTCACCAGCTCGAAAGTAGAGCATGGTTGGCCAAACAGAGGATACAATTTACCAAAGGCATTATGTATCGGGGAAGAACTCATAAGATGGTTGAATATGAAGGACACATGGGATACCAATCCAACAATGGATCGGGCGATCCACAACGGAGCTGATGTGAGTATCGGTACTCACTCGGAGGAAGAAAGAATCTTTGAGGCATCAAATTCAAGAATTACCCGATTAGTCCGATGCTTAAATAAAAGAAATTATGGTTTCCAAAGGGAAGGATCAAAAGCGACGCCCGATCAAGGTTGGATAAGTTGAAAACACTCGGTTCGACAATCAATAAAGGTTTGAATTGCGAGAACCAACTCATGTCGGAATGACGCGTCGAGTTGGAAAGATAAATTTTAGAAAGGATAACGGATGATGTGTGCATACGCACACATTGAATCAATAGGCTCAAAATGGATAAAGCAAGGGATGTTAACGAAGACTACTAGTCACATGGAATTAACCATAATGCAAGCGGTAAGAATTTCAAGAGTAACATGCTGCAGAGGGGCGTTTGAAAGATCGAAAAGTATTCGAAGATTTTTGTGAGACACATGATCAATTTAGAAGAACGGATCCTCGATAAATGTGAGGAAATAACCATAAGGGTTTTCATGTGAAATAAAACGCAAGACAAGAAACTCAAGGATTTTCTAGACAACGGAGAATATTTGAGGCCTCTTGTAACACCAAGAGTGACGAGGAATGATCATGAGAATGACAAGTGCATGCAGATATCCATAGGGATATATTGGTGGCAATGAATTACAAAGCGATGACCACAAGTTCTCGGGTTAACAGCGGAGAGTATCTTGAGGTCTTCAGTGCGTGGACGATCATCGATCATAAGGTGCTCTCCGGTGAAAGTGATAACGAGATCCTAATGTTAGATTTAGCAAAATTCATTTATCCCGAATAGAAGAGAGATAGGAGTCCCAGAGTATAGACGAGGAGTAAAAGATCCTAATACCACCCAATGGTGATGTGGGCCCGTAAGCCACACAACAAGTTAGTAAATTTGTTTTTTTAAAGACTAGACTCAACTTCGGCCAAGGAGTTGGAAAGGGGGATTCCTACAGGCAGTCGGCTCTGATACCAACTTGTGACGCCCCCGATTTTAATCGTACACTAATCATGCACGCAAACGTGTACGATCAAGATCAGGGACTCACGGGAAGATATCACAACACAACTCTAAAAACATAAATAAGTCATACAAGCATCATAATACAAGCCAGGGGCCTCGAGGGCTCGAATACAAGTGCTCGATCATAGGCGAGTCAGTGAAGCAACAATATCTGAGTAGAGACATAAGTTAAACAAGTTTGCCTTAAGAAGGCTAGCACAAAGCGGGATCTGATCGAAGAGGCACGGGCCTCCTGCAGGATCCTCCTAAACTACTCTCAGTGTCGCCGTGGGCTGCACGTAGTAGTAGGCACCTCCAGTGTAGTAGTCGCCGCCGACGGTGGCGTCGCTCTGGGCTCCGACATCTGGTTGCGACAACCGAGAAAGAAAGGAAAGGGGAAAAAGGGAGAAAGCAACCGTGAGTACTCATCCAAAGTACTCGCAAGCAAGGATCTACTCTACATATGCATGGGTATATGTGTAAAGGCCATATCGATGGACCGAATCGCAAATGCCGTAATAAGAGGGGATAACTAATCACGTCAAGACTACGCTCGCAGCCTCCGTCTCATGACATGTAGAAGAGAGTAGATTGAAGTCCTTCAAGTAGTATCTCCAAGTAGCATCACCAAGTAGCATCTCCAAGAGCATCGCATAGCATAATCCTACCCGCAATCCTCTCCTCGTAGCCACGTTAGAGAGCGATCACCGGTTGTCTGTGGAACTTGGAAGGGTGTGTTTTATTAAGTATCCGGTTCTAGTTGTCATAAGGTCAAGGTACAACTCCAAGTCGTCCTGTTACCAAGATCACGGCTATTCAATAGATTAACTTCCTGCAGGGTGCACCACATAACCCAACACGCTTGATCCCATTTGGCGGACACACTTTCTGGGTCATGCCCGCCTCGGAAGATCAACACGTCGCAGCCCCACCTAGGCACAACATAGAGGTCAACCGCCGGTCTAAACCTAAGCGCCAGGGTGCAGGCCCATCGCCTCGAAAGCACACCTGCACGTTATGTCTGTGGCCGGAAGCGTAACTAGCCCCTAATACAAGCGCAGGCTTACGCTCCAATCCGGCGCGCCCGCTTCGCCTTGACGTCAAGAAGGCTTCGCCGATACCATGACGTCGGGATACCCATAACTACTCCCACGAGATGGTTAGTGCGTATAGACCAAATGGCGGACTCGGATCAAATACCAAGATCTCGTTAAGCGTGTTAAGTATCCGCGAGCGCCGAGCAGGCCAGAGCCCACTGCCTCCTAGGTGGTCTCAACCTGCCTGCCGCTCCGCCACAAAGTAACAATCGGGGCCGTCAGAACCCAGCCCACCTCTACCGGATGGAGCCACCGTCCTTTCAGCCCCCTCATCGTAATCACTTGCGGGTACTCCTCGAAATGACCCGACTTTAGTCACCATCTGTATAGTATGTATGTATGTATGTAGTAGATACCGTGATCACCTCCCAAGTGATCACGGCCCGATAGTATAGCATAGCGGTCGACAAGAGTGTAGGGCCAATGATGATAAACTAGCATCCTATACTAAGCATTTAGGATCATGGGTAAGGTATCAATGATTGTAGCAACAATGACAAAGCTATGCAATGTAATAGGAGTAATCAAGCAAGAACATGCTACACTACTCTAATGCAAGCGAGATAGAGAAGAATAGGCGATATCTGGTGATCAAGGGGGCTTGCCTGGTTGCTCGAGACAAGAAGGAGGGCCATCTTGGTGTAGTCGAACACACGGCATCGGCACCGTCTGCGAGTCTCTAGGAAAGAAGTAACGGAGGGGAACACAATAAATAACAGAGGAATCAAACGTAACATAAAGCAAGACGCGCAATAAGCGGTGCTAGGGTGACCTAACGTAGTGGTAGGTGATACTGGCGAAGGAAACATCCGGAAAGTATTCCGGTGTTTCTCATTTTCTGACATATGAACCGGCGAGGGAAAGTTGCGTGTTTGCTATGCTAGGGATGTGTGGCGGATAAACGGACTGCGTATCCGGATTCGTCTCGTCGTTCTGAGCAACTTTCATGTATAAAGTTTTTCCATCTGAGCTACGGTTTATTTTATATTAATTTTAAAAGATTTAATTCATTTTTAGGATTTATTCAATTATTTAAATTCAACATTATCCAGAACAGTGCATGCTGACGTCATCATGACGTCAGCATGACGTCAGCAGTCAACAGGACGTTGACTGGGTCAAACTGACGTGTGGGTCCCATCGGTCATTATTCGCTTAGCCTAATCAGTGTTTAACTAATCTAACTACTGTTTAATTAAACTAATTAGTTAATTAGGTTAATCTAATAATGATTAATTAACTTAATTAATTCCTTAATTAATTAATTTAATTAATATTATTTAATTAATTATTTTATTATTTTAACTCTTTTTAAAAAAACGTTACGTGAGTGGGGCCCCACGTCATAGGCCCGAGGGCCTTAGCGAACGCGTGGGCGACGGTGCGGCGCTGGCGCCGGAGTTATGGCGAGTTTCAGTGGCACCGAAGCGCGCGGGCGCCTAGACATCTGTGTGCGCCGTGGTCGCCGCAAACAAAGCGCAGCGAGGCGCACGGCCGGTGTCGATAGTGGCGATGAGCGCAACCGTCTGGCAACAAGCGATGGCGGGAGAAGTGGAAATCACAGCCACGGCCGCCGAGCAAGGAGGCCGGGCGCGCTTGGCGCGGTGTGTCGTCGAATGGCATGGGGAGACGGAGAGAGGAGGCCACGCCGCAGGCGTGTCGCGCGAGGGCGCCGGCCGCAGCGCGCCCACCTGGCAGTTCGATCTTGGATCTGGTCGTCGCCGACGCCGAAGGGGAAGGGGAAGAACGGGTCCTCACCCCACGTTGTAGATGTACGCCGCGAGGCTTGATGAAGACGGCTCGAGGAAGGGGACGGGAGGTCCGGCGATGGCGAGGCGACGTTCATGGCGGCAATGACAAGCGCCTGCACTGGGATCGGCGCCGAGCGGCGCCGGTTTAGCGAGGCATCTGCGGGGAGGGCTTTAAGCGGGGAGTGGCGGCGGGGTAGGTGCAGGGAGGTGAGGCGAGCTCGGGGAGGGCGGGCGTGGCGGCGGGAGGAGCTGCGGGGTCGGCGGGCGCTCTCACTGTCCTGGCGGCGCGAGGTGGGAATGGGCGCGAGTGGAGTGAGTGGCGTGGGTGCGGGTTAGGGTTTCCACCAAGGAATAAGGAGGGTGGCCGGCCGGGGGCGATCGGCAGGCCTTTGCCAGTTAGGCTGGCCAGTGAGCCATGATGGCCCAGTGGGGGGTCTGCCTCTTTTTTATTTTAGTTAGAATTGTCTTTTCCTTTTATTTATTTCACTTTTACATTTTTATTTTATTTTAGTTTCAGTAAAATATATACATAGCACCTAATTTAGTATCTCGGTTTAGTCCACCGTCACAAAATGTCTAGTCCCCAATTAATTTAGTTTGATAATTTACTAATTAGTAAAGGCATTTAATTATTAGTTTTTATTACTGTTTTATTTATTTCAGTGCGATTAAATACTTTACAAAAATATGGATTCTCCACCATAATTATTTATGCAATATTTGGCACATATTGGACATTTTCATTTTAATGTTTGAAAACTTTTATTGTTTTCCCTTTAATTAAATTTTGAATTTGTTTCGGTTTTGAACTAACACGAGTTTAACAACAGTAACCTAGGTGACGTGGCATCATTAGCGCAGGGTTACTGTAGCTTGATTACCCGGGCGTCACAAAAATTTTACCGGGACGTGTTAGCCAATTTTCAGCTCCGTCCCCAGGACATTGGCCCCAACTCCGTCACCAATTTGTGCCACTTTCAAGTACTATCTGAAGTATATCTTCAAGAGGAACCTTCTGTTGAACTGTTTAGAGACCTCTTCCATCTAAACCGTCGCACTGAATTCACCGACGGCCCCAATACTGAATTGGGTGGCATGGCTATTCAAAAGAGGAAGGAGATCACCTATCCCCACGTCAAACTCCATACCCACCCCAAGGAGTGGAATGCGACTTGGTTTTATTGCAAAGATACTTCTCCTGAAGATGAAAATCCCTTACCTGGCTTTCGTCCAGAGCGGCTAAGCAATACCCATCCGTTTCCACAAAGATTGAGCGCCAAAGATAGAAGCAAATATGCCCCGCAACTATCCAAGCTCCGAGCTTTTATGGCTAACGGTTTGACGGGAATAGACCTTGCACGCTGCTGGTTATCATGGGGCATACTGCCTCTGAGCCGGCGCTCCGGTTTGATGTGCCAGTACACTGGTAGTGTCGACGACCCACTCCGACACACCAAACTCGAACTTTCTGATGATGAAATTACGGACTCGGTAAAAAGGATGCTGAATGAACCGGAACACCTCTGTGCTCAAACCGGTCTAGCTCCTTACTGCGCCACCAACAAACCGCCTGCGGTAAGTTTCTAGTTGTTCCATCATTAAACCATTCTTCGCTTCATGTATCTAACATTTAATTATTTCGATCCGGGTGATAATCCGTTTTGGAGCAAGAAACTTTCGCAAGATAAAGCGGAGAAAGCGGGCGTGACCCCCGCCAAAAACCAAAGTTGTCAAGAAATCAGCCCATAAGAGAAAAACCATCGCTTCATCGGCCCAGCCATTGGCGATGATGTGGGTAATCCAGATCTTGAGGTAGAACTTGATTCTCTTGGCTTGCTTTTTACACGCCTTATTGATGATGATGCTTGTCGGAGACGATCTTTGAGGCCAGCAATGCAGGATTCGCCGAGGTAACTATTCTCTCTTCGATTCAAAAATTTGCCTTTACCAAAATTTCGCCAGCAAACCGGAAAGTTAATTTTTCTCACCCTCTTGCTTATTTGGATCCCAAATTTCTTATGAAGACGCAACAACATGAAGCTCGCCGCACAACCCGCACGATGGTCGTAGTTACCTCTGCGGTTTACCAAACAGCCCGGTTCGAAGCGCCCGCTCCGAGGTCTCCGACCTTTTATTGCTTTAAATTCTAAAGCGGGTTTCTTCCGTCAACCTCTTAATCCATCCGACTCCGATTATCAGGTCACTTCCCATTCATCCTCTGGTGAATCATCGGCCACTCAGTTACCACCATTGAAGATAGCCGCCGGGTAAGCCAAACCGACCATATGCTTCTAATATATTGTGTAATAGTTACGCTTTTCCCTGACTCTTTATCTCTTAGAACCAAACCGAAACCCAGCAAGAAGGCCCGTTTGGATAAAACTGCTGAAGAAAATGCCGCTTTAGATCATGAGAGAGCACCAGATCTTGAAAAATTTGCCTCTGAAGACATTCCCAATGATCCTCCGATACAAGATGATGTTATTCCCGAAGAAAGGCCTGTTAATACTTCAACCTCTGCCGATCCACCTGCCCGTACCGTCCGGTTTGATAAATCCCACAGTCCTGCTGACAAAACGGCTGTGCCCACACAATCCGTCGAGTCCAAAGATGATGATGTGGTAATTACTGGTATGGGCCGTTCTGAACCGGGGAATCCTGCAACTTTAACCAGCACACCGTAAAAGAAGTTTTTCCGCTTTGAATAAAGGAAAATGGGATGTTGAGCTGGAGACATATGCTGCTCTGGCGCCAAGAACTCCATTCGGCTATTTAAACCGGCTTTATACTAGCCGTGATTATGAAGCTGGCTGGTCAAGTTAATGAGAGACAAGTTTGAGGTAACCCACTCCTTTACTTATCGCCACTATATCGGTCCGTCTAGCCCCAAGGGCGGTTTGTAATCTTGATCAAACCGGGACTTGAATATATTCCTTCACAGCTTTGAAATCCACCTGCATAGCCCCCAAGGGCCGGTTTAACTTTGCAAACTTTAAACCGGGGCTTCAATAAAACCTGTCTTTGGAAACATACGTAGATCAAATAGCCATTAGCCCCCAAGTGCCAAGTTGAATACTTGTATTGAGCTTGGGACTTTGTCATCTAGCAGAGATATAAAAATCGAAAGTACATTAGCCCCCAAGTGTCAAGCATATAACTTTGTTGTGTGGTTGAGACTTTGAGTTTCTTGAATTGCTTGCTGAACATACTATCAATACACAGGCTGAGGTGAAAATCAAGGAGCACCGGATTGCCGATTTACAAGCGGCGTTGAAAACCCAGCAGGCCGAAACAGATAAGGCCAAGAAAGAATTAACCAGCGCTTTGAACGCCACTGAACAATTGAAGGAAGGCTTCAAGAAAGAACAGGCTGACTGGGCCACTGAGAAGGCCAATTTAATCAAACGAGCAGAAAATGCTGAGGCTGCCCTTAAACCGGTGGTAGATGACCTGACAGCCGTAAAGCGGCAAGTACACTCTATGACTGCGACAATCTTTGGTAAGCTCCTTTGAACATTTGTGATGTTTTGAACCTGCTGTAGCATAGCTCCAGTTTGAGACTAACTTTTTACTGTTGTAGGCACACGCATTGGGCACTTAGGAAGCGATGTGCGGAAGAAATCAAGGCTGTCTACACCTTAGTAGAACAGATTATATACGGAGCCAGTATCATCACCACAGCCTCGCACAACAACCCGACACCTTCCTTGATCCAAGATACTCTGAACCGGCTGTCCATGCTTCCTGCCCGATTGAGGAGGTGAAAAAATCTCTTTGCCGATTTGGAGCTATTAATGCTTTGATCCGAGCCAAGGCATGGGTACCAGATTTTGACCGGTGGAAGCAGCTCAAGGCTACCCGGTGTGAAGGAAGATGGTTCTGATTTTAATGAAGAGGATTTACGGGCAATAAACCGTGCGGTCGCCCTCGGCTTGTCGGTGGCGAAGAAGCGATTTGGAGCATTATCAAGCAAAATACAATGACCGAACAAGCGAGTGCCACCCCAACTTTTGAAGCGGAAAATCTGATCCCTCAATCCGTAAGCATACCTCGCCCTCGATATTGAACCGTCTTCCACGATCCATGAAGAAGCCGTTTTCAAGCGTTAATGGGAATCATTGGAACCTTTGTTGATTTCCGGCCAATGGGTAGAGACGAGGAAGCGGAAGCGGCGGAAGATGAAGAGCAGTCTTGAACCGGAGGCCGGTTTAAATATCCGTCATTAGCGGTTGCTCAAAGAACAATGATCTTACTTGGGCACCGTGTTGCCTTGTAATAACTTTAGTTAATACTTCTGTTTTGAATATGCCTTCGTGCATAAATGGTCACACTTTTGCTTGATTCGTACTTCCTGCAACCAGAAAAATTTGAACCTCGGCGGCGGTGATACCACCAACCGGTTTATGATATTGAATATATGTATCAGAAATTCAACAAATATGTGATATAAATACCTGCCATATCTGGACATGAAGCTGGCGTAGCCAAACTTAAAGCGGAGGCCTTAAAAACCATGACCGTCGGTAAAGCGGGGAGAGAACAACTCCCATATAAACCGTGCTGAATCAGCACAAGCCCCCTTGTTATTGAATGATGATAACAAGAAAAAGGTAAACTGGGTAAATAAACTCCGGATTAAGATTTGACCGTGTTCTGTCAATTTGTAATTGATAGTTGAACCGGATAAAAAACGTTGTCGGTAAAAAACGCAACAAAAAAAATCGAATATCAATTATGAAAAAGTATGGCAACAAATGCAACAAATTTTTGCAAAAGAAAAGCTTTACTGAGCTGGTCAGATGGCATTACCATGGTCAGACGCAACCAAGCCCCCCGAAGGCGTAGCGATGGTGCCAGTCGGCCAGGTCCCCAAAAGATTCGTGTATCGCCGGCCAAGTGGCATGACATTGGTTGGGTTCGACCAAGCCCCAAATGACTCTCGCCCTCAGAGGCCGACCAAGAGGCGTGACCGGTTCAGACTTGACCGTGTCCCCAAATGATCTGGTGGCTTTAGCCTATCAAGAGGTGTTGCATTGGTTCGGACACGACCAAGCCCCAAGTGATAAAAACAAATGTCAAGGGTAAACCGGAGGCGCTTTTAAAATGAATCACTCCATGTAACCACGCATGATAAAAAGACAGAGACCCGCTTTAGCCGAGGCTCCGGTTTATTATATCGAAGATAATATATACATTGTCATGATATGTACATAAATAGAGCCGATGGCTCAAGTGTAGTAAGGCGAAGATGAGCTATGTTCCACGGCTGTTGGTCTCCTCCTCGGCGTGCGTGAGTCTTGGCGCTCTCGAATATCAATCGGATAGTATGACCCGTTATGCGATTCTTGCGACCACAAAGGTCCTTCCCAAGGTGGGGATAACTTGTGCATATCATGCGGTCTTGGATGAGCGAAGCACCAAATCTCCTTCTTGAAAGGTTACGGTTTTAACCCGCGATTGTGATAACGATTTAAGATCTTGCCGGTAAATCACCGAGCGAGCAGCTGCCATATCACGCTCTTCATCCAACAGGTCCGCGTCTTGCCGTGCCATCTCGTTGTCGCTTCAACATAAGCCGCCACACGAGGCGAGTCGTGCGGATATCGCCGGGGAGAAGCGCCTCTGCTCCATAGACCATGAAGAACGGTGTGTATCCGATTGGACCGGTTTGGCGTAGTATTGATACTCGAGCACGGATGGTAGCTCTTCAACCCAGCATCCGGTGTTCTCTGCGGGAACCATAAGCGGGGTTTGATGCCTCGTAAGATCTCTTGATTAGCTCGTTACGCTGTCCGTTGGACCGGGGTGAGCCATCGATGACACGTCAAGCGGATGTGCTCACGTTCACGAACTCTTTCATAGCACCCTTGGATAAATTAGTACCATTATCGATAATGATCTTGTGGAAAGCCAAACCGGAAGATCACCTTTTGATGAAGCGCACCGCTGTTGCTGCATCACACTTGCGGCAGTGCTCCGCTTCAACCCACTTGGTAAATTTGTCTCGCCACGGAAGGTGGGTCTTCATATCCTTGGATCGTTTAAAGGGCCCAACCATATCCAGCCCCAAGTTGCAAGCGGCCACGTTATTGGGATCATCCTCAATTCTTGTGCGGTTGAGCACGCTGGAAAATTCGACATCCATCACCCGTTTAACCAAGTCCTCCGCATCGGCATGTCTTGTCAACCAAGAAAATCCGTGATTTAAACGCCTTTGCCACGAGACTTTGAACGGCGTGATGTCCACAATCCCTTCATGGATTTCTCTTAAGATTTCACAGCCTTCCTCGGGAGAAACACACCGTTGAAATGCCCACGATACAACGCAATGATGCAACTCACCATTAAGAATCGTCATAGACTTGGGCGCGGATTATCATGCGGCGAATCTCATCTTCGGTAATTCCCCTCGAGTCATGTACGCAAGAAAAGGAACCGCCCAATCCGGAATAGCATGTAGTGCTGCCACCAATTGGGCCTCCGGATCAGGAATAGCCAAATCCGCTTCACCAGGGAGCTGGACTGACGGGTTGTGCAATACATCCAAAAAGACATTAGGCGAGACCAGTTTACGCTGAGAACCCAACCGACTTAAAGCGTCCGCTGCTTCGTTCTTCCGGCGATCCACATGATCCACTTGATAACCCTTGAAGCAACCCGCAATATTATCCACTTCTCGACGATATGCGGCCATAAGCGGGTCCTTGGAATCCCAAGTGCCAGATACTTGCTGAGCCACCAGGTCCGAGTCACCAAAGCACTTAACCCGGCTTAAGTTCATCTCTTTAGCCATCCGGAGTCCATGGAGCAAGGCTTCGTACTCAGCTGCATTATTAGTACAAGGGAACATTAAGCGGAGAACATAACAAAACTTATCACCTCGCGGGGAAGTTAAAAGCGACTCCGACCCGAGCCTTCAACCGCTGGATCCATCAAAATGAATAGTCCAATATGTGTGATCCGCTTCTCCTCTGGTGCTTGTAACTCCGTCCAATCATTAATGAAATCAACAAGTGCTTGAGACTTCACCGCTGTCCGTGGTATATACTTTAGTCCATGCGGCCCAAGCTCTATGGCCCATTTGGCAATCCGACGATCGCCTCCGGTTACAGTATGATATCACCCAAAGGAGCTGAATCGACCATTGCGATAGGGTGCCCTTGGAAATACTACTTCAATTTCCGGTCGCCATGAAAACACCATAGACTAGCTTCGCCAATGCGGATACCTTTGTTTGGACTCAATAAGCACCTCAACGATATAATAAACCGCCGGCGAACGGATATTCCTTGCCTGCCTCCTTCCGTTCTACCACAATAGCCACGCTTAATCGCTCGGCGTTGGCGCAACATATAACAACAGCGGCTCCTTGTCAACCGGGCGCGAAACAGCGGATTGGCCAATTGCCGTTTAAGTCCTCAAATGCTTCATCGCGATCGGACTCGAGCGAAATTATCTGTCTTCCTCGGCATCGGTACAAAGGATAGCTTTTTCTCCGAGGCGGTGATAAACCGCTCGGTATGATGCGATTCGCCCGTAAGCGCTGAACATCATTGATACACTTCGGTTTAGCCAAGGAAGTAATAGCTTTAATTTTCTCCAGATTAGCCTCAATTCCTCTGTTAAATACCAGGAACCCCAATAACTTGCCTGCCAGAACACCAAAGACGCACTTGGCCGGATTAAGCATCATCTTGTAAATGTGCAAGTTGTCAAAGGTTTCCTTCAAATCATCCACCAGTGTCTCCTTTTGTCTTGATTTCACTACAATATCATCCACATAAGCATGCACATTGCGGCCGATCTGTATGCGAGCAATTTCAGACACACCGCCGATAAGTGGCACAGGCACTCTTGAGCCCAAAAGGCATAGATACATAGCGAAGGCTCAAAGGGAGTTATAAGCGCTGTTTTCTCCTGGTCCTTAACCGCCATTTTGATCGATGATATCCGAATCGCATCCAAAAACTTAAACGCTCACAGCTGCGTGGCATCAATAATCGATCAATGCGGGGAGGGCAAAAGGATCATTGGGCGAGCCTTGTTAAGATCATGTAATCCACACACATACGCCAAGTGCAGTTTTCTTAAGGACCAGCACCGGATTAGCAAGCCACTCCGGATGAAAGACTTCAATGATAAAGCCACCGCGAAAAGCACTGCCCACTTCCTCTCAATGGCTTTACCTTTCTTCGTTAAACCGGCGGAGGAACTGTTTCACGGTTTATACTTAGGATCCACATTAAGTGTGTGCTCGGCGAGTTCCTCGGTACACGGCATGTCGGATGGCTTCCATGCAAAGATGTCCCGATTCTCATGGATGAACTTCGATGGCGCGCTTTCCTATTGGGATCGAGTTGGCATCGACAAAGAACTACTTGGGCGAATCGCCTGGTACGAAGTCAACAAGTTTGGTCTCAGCTGCCGATTTAAACTTCAGATCCGATTCATGCTCTGTAGTAGGTTTCTTTAAAGGGGTCATATCTGCCGGATCAACATTGTCCTTATAAAACTTCAACTCCTCCGTGGCACAGACCGCCTCTGCATAAGCTGCATCACCTTCCTCGCACTCCAAAGCGACCCGGCGGCTTCCATGCACCGTTATCGTTCCCTTGTAACCCGACATTTTGAGCTGCAAGTAGATATAACAAGGTCGTGCCATGAACTTAGCATAAGCCGGCCGCCCAAACAAGGCGTGATATGGGCTCCGGATCTTCACTACCTCAAAGGTTAATTTTTCAGACCGGGAATCGTGCTCGTCTCCAAAAGCCACATCCAGGGCTATCTTACCGACAGGATATGCAGATTTGCCTGGTACTACACCGTGGAACACTGTATTGGACGGTTTGAGATCCTTGTCTGTTAGACCCATGCGACGGAAAGTTTCATAGTACAGTATATTAATACTACTTCCTCCATCCATAAGCACCTTAGTGAATTTATAACCCCCCCCCTGAGGGTCTACCACCAATGCCGGTGGCCGGATTATCAACCCGGGGGGGATGGTCTTCTCTCTCCACACGATAGGCTGCTCCGACCAGCGTAAATAACGTGGCGGGGCGGTTCAACAGAGTTCATTTGCTTTCGTTTGTGAAGCTTTCGGTCGCGCTTATCCAAGCTAGTTGTGAAAACATGATACTGCCCACTATTCAACTGCTTTGGTTGGCTCTGATAACCCGACTGCTGTTGCTGCTGCTGCTGGCCGTTCTGATTATTCTGACTATTGTGACCGCCTTGATTAAGACCTGAACCGGAAGCTCCATCGTGACCCGGCCCGTGGAAACCGGATCCTGAACCGCCACCTGACCCCTGGTCATACCGGAAAGCATTAGAGTTTTTGAACTCCTGCATAATATAACAAGTAATTCAAACGGCTCGCATTAGGATTTGGACCCCGATTCGCCTTGCCTCTGCGCCGCTGCCCCCTGTCCTGTGCATTAGTATTGGCCACGAAATCCATGTTGCCATCCGCTTTGCGCTTGCCTCCACGGTGGGCGCCAACTGTCGAGGATTTGTCACGGCAGATGTCCTAGCGAAAGGACTTAGTCGTGGAGCCATCGCTACGGGTTTACTTGAAGGGGTTAAAGCGGACACAAAGACACGAGGGTTTATACTAGTTCGGCCCCTTCGATGAAGGTAAAAGCCTACGTCTAGTTGTGATGGAATTGATGTGGTCTCGATGGCTAGGGAGCAAACAAGCTTCGCCTAGGCTCGAGTTGTGGTTGTCTGTCCCTGAACCGTCGCCGGGTCGTCCCCTTATATACACGACTGACGCCCGTCGGTTCATAGAGTCCCAACCAGTTCATACCCGTATCCTGGTTGGTATCTCTCTATTCCTAACTTACAATACAAGTATACATCAAGCCGGTTTACGGCTACAAGTTCTAAACCGACTACAGGCCTTGGGCCTTTCTCTGCTTATACCACTAACGGAGTTAACTCGGCCCAGGCTGGCCGGTTTACACCTAGTGGTAATATCCCCAACAGCGTCGCCGACATTGGCTCTGGCTCCCCAGCCTATCCTGCACAGCTCATGATCGATCTGCGGATGCCTCGCCCCTGGACACCGGGCGGCGGTTTGTAGAGATCCCTTCCGATGCTCTCGTTGCTTGGAGAACGGTCATCGTGCTCGTGACTGCCGCAACCCATGGCGTTCTCTCAGCTCTGCGGCATGTCTTGTCGTCCCGCCCGTCTCTGCCTTGGCATCCAACATTGTCGACCTCCTACTCCAAGAGGCCCAATTAAAATCCACACTCCCTTCCGTTGCGCTTCACCGTGGATCTTGGGCGTCTGTGGTTTACGCTTCGCTAGTTTGGCATCCCCATCCATTGATGTGCTTGAGCTCTGGCTGATCGACCCGAGTTGCTTGAGGTTGGCGAGACACATATTGAGAGCTTCTGGAGCAGGCTGAGGCTGCTTTGAGCAGGCTCTCCTTTTTTGCCGCTACGTTTACGGCCAAGCAAACACCACTCCTCATGTTGGCTCCACGGAGGACGAAGGGCGATCCTTATGGTTGTTTCTCCCCTCGTGTTGGGACAATTCATCATTGATATCCTTCGTCCGTTGTTCATGCCGATGTGGGCGAGTCCATCGCCGTGCTTGCGGCTCCGGTGCTACAGCTCATGCCCGAGCTTGGGATATATGTTCGAGCCCTGCCGCCTCTGTCCTTGGGCGGTTGGAAGTGGACTCGTCGACAGCCTTGTGTGAGGGCATGTTTTGCCTCTGTCGTGTGAGCAATCTGGGCGCCAAGTCCATTGTGTCGATGGTTCCTCCGGTGGAGGATGATGTGTTGGGGTTCCTCGGGCCGATGATGTCGATCTGGCGATGCATTGGTGCCTGCCCTAGTAGGAGCCCCTTGGTTGATGACAACTACATCAAGAAGTACAATGAGTTCTATGATTTTCTTGACAAATGGGTGGCGGATTAGCTGGGCCCGACATCACAAGTGGTTGCCTCCCAAGAAGAAACCCAATAGGGAGAAAGCAAAGAGAAACAAAAGCAAGAAGGCGGTGTCATTGGAAGACGCCCACAATTTCATGATGGAGGTGCTCCGTTTTTATCATGGTCGATGTTCTTGTGTGAAGCTCCATTGTGTTGTACAAGTGTCAAGGGTTTGGTTGTGGTGCATTGGGAGGGCCACATGTGTGGTCACGGTGTTTCTGTTGTGTGAGTAATACGACCTTGGGTTGTTTGTATCGGTTTTGGCCCGGTTTTCCAGAAATTAACTGGGCAATTCTCTTCTTCTTAATTAATCGATGAGGCAAATCTTTTGCCTCCGTTTCGAAAAAAAAACTTGCCAGGTCGTGGACAATGCAACGGATGCAACTCACAGTCCCTAGTTTTCCTCTTTCCTTTTCCCACCCAGGTCGTGGCGTGGGTGGCGGCGAGGTGTACTATGCTCCTGTTAAAATTATGTTCATTTGAATAATGCTCTGGTCTCCTTTGGTGATTGTAGGCCTTGGCGTGTCTAGCACAACATCAACAGTAGAAGGACCGACTGTTGTTGTGAATGTGAAATCAAAAGACCCAGAATGAAAATATTGCATTTGTCCGGAAGAAAACAAGAAGAATTCTGTAAAGTGCATCTAATGCCATAATGTGTACACCAACGGTATGCATGTATTTTTTTGAAACAAGGCAAAAGATTTGCCATTTTCATTGATTAAGAGAGAAGTTTTAACAGGAACCCGCAAGGCGGGGGAATAAAGTCTACTCTCGCGGCATTACATTACAGAGGTGTCTAGCGCCTGCAAGCGTCCAAATACGAGCCTCCTCCTTTATCCTAGCAGTGACCATGGTCACCGTGGTAGCGACATTCCTAAAAACTCTTGCATTGCGCTCATTCCAGAGTTCCCATGAAACAAGGATGAGCATGGAGGCCAGAGCCTTCCTCGGGGGCCCCATATCTAGGATAGTCTTGAACCACCATTCCTTTACAGAAATTTCGTAACGCCAGCCCGCAATGATAGCACTGTTTATGCCGATCCATGAAGCCACATTAGCCTAAACGCGTTGGGAAAATCTGCATTGGAATAGGAGATGTGATGCAGATTCAGCAACTTGCTTGCATAAAGGGCAAAGCCCATAATTGGGCCAGCCCCGACGCTGCTGCCTGTCCGCTGTCCAAACACGATTCTGGATGACGAGCCAAGCAAAAAATTTGCACTTGGGAGGATCCCAGGCTTTCCAAACGGACATGCTCATGTTGCTCCTGAGATGGCCCTCGAACTGCGCCATGTAGGCCGAAGAAGCGGAATACTCGCCACTTGTAGTGAGCTTCCATAGATAGTATCACGGACACCCGCAACCAGGTTGATCCTAGACACCCTTTCCCAAAGGAGGGCGAACTCCTGGATGTGCCCCAAGGATAGGCCGTGTTGGGTGTTTATTTGGCCGACCCAGAAATTGTTCAGGAGTGCCTTTTGGACTATGCACGTCTTTTTCTTAGAGATGTCGTAGAGAGCGGGTGCAATGTCTTTCGGCCTGATTCCATCCAGCCAAGAGGAGTTCTAGAAGCTCGCGATGCAACCGTCTCCGATGTGAACCATGGTGGCAGCCGCAAAAATGTCTCTGTCCTTGTCAGTACATGGTGTTCCAGTGCCTAGCCAAAGCTTAGGGGGGTCTGCCCATTCATACCAAAGCCAACGAAGACGCAAGACGGTTGCAAATTTCTTGAGGTTGAGCACTCCTAGCCCACCATAAATCCGTGGCTTACACACAAGTTCCCAATTAACTTTGCATTTTCCTCCCGTGACCTTGTCACAACCTGCCCACATATATGCGCGTCTCAAACTATCAATCTTCTTCCTCACCTCCACCGGTAAATCAAGGGGCGTCAGATGGTAGATTGCAATGGCCGTGAGCACCGCCTTGACGAGGACAATCGACCGAGGGTGGCCACGTGCTTGGCATATGGCGGGGAGCTTGCCGCGACCTTGTCCTCTAAATATTGGAAATGTATCCTTTTGAGTCTTCTAACTGAGAGGGGCAGCCCCAAATAACGCACTGGGAAGCCGGAGCGAACTGCTGGAAAGTCATGTAGAACATCCTGAAGGTCGATGCCCTCGCAACGGATAGGCGCAACGAGACACTTTGCACAACTGGTGACCAACAGTGACCTCCCCAAAAGAGGCCAATGTCGACGCCAAGAATTGAATATCACTTTTAATGGGTGCAACAAAGATGGCAGCATCATCGGCGTACAAGGGCACGGATAGGTCTTCCTCTGAGAGGATGCAAGCTCCCTTGGGCCGTGGCTTTGGCAAGTATGTGGTGTAGGGGGTCAATAACAAGGACAAAGAGGAGCGGCGAGAGCGGGTCCCCTTGCCGAAGGCCTTGTCCATGTGTGATCGGGTCGCCGGGAATGCCGTTAAGTAGCACACGGGAGGAGGATGTGGAGAGGAGCGTCGAAACCCAATCACGGAAGCGACTTGGGAAGCCCAGGTGTCGAAGCAAACCCATCAAATAGTCCCATCTAACCGAATCGAAGGCCTTTTTGATATCAAGCTTGAAAAGGAGGGTAGGGGATTTCGTGCGGTGAAAGCTTCTTGCCAAGTTTCTTACATTCATAAAGTTGTCGTGGATGCTTCTCTTCTTGATGAAAGCACTTTGTGCATTGGAGACTAGGTTGGTCATGTGAGGGGCTAAGCGAGAGGCCATCATTTTAGCGATGATTTTGGCAACCGCATGAATGAGGCTAATTGGTCTGAAATCTGAAATGTCCTCGGCGCCGTCTTTTTTTGGGATAAGGGCGATGTTCGCTGAGTTGAGCCAGGTGAAGCTGGAGGCGCGCAGGTTGGAGAAGCCATTGACAACAGCCATCAAATCCTGCTTGATGATGTCCCAACATTCCTTGAAAAAATACCGGTGAAGCCATCCGGTCCGGGAGCCTTGTCAGTTGGTAGGGAGAAAATAGCGGCTTTAGTTTCCTCTTCAGTGAATGGTAGGTCCAGATCCGCAAGGTCACATGGCTGGGTTGGAATGGCCTCCCAGTTGAAATCTTTTGACCGTGCCTACCCCTTGCGAATGACCGTGGAGAAGTGCTCATGGACAATGGCTTTCTTGTCGTCATGGTTGGTAACCCATCCTTGGTTGTGCCGGAGACGATGGATAAAGTTTTTCCGTCTCCGCCGACTGATTCGTAGATGGAAAAAACGCGTATTGGCATCCCCCTCTTTAAGCGAGGTTATCCTTGAGGATTGCTTTTTTCTAGCTCGCTCTAGGACAGCCAGAGCGACAACCTTCCGCTTGAGCTGTTTCCTTAAATCTTGCTCGTCGTTGCTCAAGGCCCGAATTTCTTGTGCCATGTCCAAGCGCAGGATGACCTCGAGAGCCATGTGGAGTTGGAATTTATGGTGAGAGAAGAGCTTCCTACTCCAGCACCTCAATCTCTAACTAGCTGTCTTCAACTTGTGGAAAAGAATATGGCAAGGGTCATGGTGGCTCACCCTCTCGTTCCATGCATCAGCAACAACTTTCTTGAAGTTTGGCATGTTTGTCCAGAAATTTTCGAACCTAAAGGATTTTGGCCTCAAGGGTCCCTCATCGCTAGCAAGGATAAGGGGGCAATGGTCGGAGAGCAAGGATGACAGCGCATGCAGGATGTGGGAGCCAAAATGGATGTCCCAATCTTCATTACAAAAAAAACTATCCAGCTTGCTCATAGTGGGATTATGCTGCTCATTGCTCCATGTAAACTTTCTATTTTGCAGGTGGATCTCCTTGAGCTCACAAGAATTGAGTGCATTACGGAAGCGAACAATACAACTCCGGTCCACATTTGCTTTGTTTTTGTCACGGGCGCGGTAGATTTGATTGAAATCTCCGGTGATCAGCCACTTAACTCTATCGGGAGGCTTCTGGCTAATCATCTCCTGAAAAAGGAGTCCTTCAGATTGCTTCTTGTAGTTCCATACACCGAGGTCAGCTTGAAGGAGGTACTGGATTCAACAATGGTCACCATGGATGAAAGGAGGAAAGCCCCCAAATTGACCTGCTCAATCTTGACCACATCCTCGCTACAGAGAAGGAGGATTCCTCCCCGGGTGCCGTCCGCCGGGCGCTCAACAAAAGATTTTAGACGGTGTCCTCCAAGGAAGGCTGCAGTGGATTGATCAATATTGGCCAGTTTGGTTTCTTGCAGACAAACAATGTTGCAGGGGGTTGAGGCAATGGTTTCATGAACAGTCGCTCGTCGAGCAGGACAATTGAGGCCTCGAACATTCCAACTGAGAATACATAGGTTGCTGTCATTCATGGGTAACCGGCAATACATCTAAGTAGCAGCTACAGGACCTAACCTCACAAACTAAAAGCCTTGCGAGGCAATAACGATGGCGCACCAATGCAGTGATGCAGGGAAGCAGTGAACACATAACCAAATCAGGCGATACATGAAGGAAGGACTAATCATCAGGGCTAAGCTACATCTTCATCTTCAGCCCGCAGCAACATTACGCCACCGTGGCGTCGTTGCTGGCCTGGGTCCTCATGCCGGGACCCGTGTCTCCACCATGCTGGATGAGGGCATCTTCCACTGCACCAGCAAGATCACAGTCCATCTGGAAGAGAGCTCGCAGGGCAGCAACCGCAAGATCAGGCAGCTGGCCATTGAACAGGGCAACATACTTGCTGATCGCATCTTCAGTGATCATCTCACCTTCACCAACAATGCCCAACCTCTGACAGAGAAGGCGCTCCTCCATCTGCGCAATGGGCATGGTGTGGTTCTTTGCTTTGAGGCGTGGGCTGGGCCTTCCAAGAGAGAAGCCGATGACACCAGCAAGGGTCTTGCGTCTGGCTGCTGGAGGTCGTGAGGGGGGTGGAGCTTGGGGCCGTCAGGAGGGGTGGTTGGAGCGGAACGAAGATGCGTGTGCTCGTGTTGCTTGACGTGGCCACATCGTTGAGCATATCAGGGACAGCCGAAGCAGTCAGAGGGCCGCCCGATGCAGGGGAGGCTTCGAGACGGGTGCTGGGAGGTGTTGACATCGGTGGCGTGGGAGAGATTCTTTCCCCAAAGCAAGGACCCAGCCGCCTGAGCCATCCTGGGACCAAGGAGGTTGGCCTGATCTCGATGATGTCGCACGAGGTGGTGCGCTGCGCCTGGGAAGGGGAGCGACCATGGTCATGCGCTCGGCGCTCCTGATGATCTTCATGGTGGTCACGCGCTCGGCGCTCCTGGTGATCTTCCTGGCGCTCACCGAGCCGTCGGGGTATGCATGTATAGCTCCTGGACAAAATTTTAGATGGGGAAATCCTTAATTTCTAATATATATTTGGCATATTTTTCGAAATGCTATTTTGAATATAGCACGCAAATAGCACGCAATAACTTGTATAGCATTTGGAGAAGGGCCACACTATTTTAGATATATAGCACACTATTTTTTAGTTGATTACCATGCAAAAAAAAAACTACGCTATGGCTCCTTTTGTGATTGTGCGGCTAATATGTATTTCTTCTAGACCTCACGTGCGCCTCCCTGCCATCGGCAGCACGGTTGGATATTTTGCTGAATGGGACAATCAACGTTTCTTTGCATATATAGGTGGGACAACTAGCGTTTCTTTATAGTGTATTCGCTATGAACCATTGTGATTGCACATAACCCTAATTTTCTTTCCCGTTGCAATGCACATGCATATGTGCTGGTTCATACTCATAACAATTACAGATACATTGATTTAGATCTATTAAGATCTTAAAAATGTAAAGTAACCCTTATAACTAAGAATTACAATAAAATCTCTAGGAAACACCTTCGCGGTAGCAATCTCTAGTAGAAAGTTTCTAAAAGAATCCCTGCTTGAAGAAATACTCAAAAGACTTCGATAAAGAGGCTTTAATTGGACAGAAAAAATAATGTTGTCACTCTTTTACCCACATGAATATTACTAATAATGATTTCTTTTAAAGCGCCTTGAGTCGCCCATCCAAAAGATAGGAAACCTTGATCGATGATATAGTTGGGAAGCCTTGATCGATGGTTTTTTAAAGAGAAGGCTTGTCTCTTTTAGTTTGTTGAGCCACTTATTGTATGGGGCCATATTTCTTGTTCATTGTTCTTTTTCCAACATTTAGTTGACACTACTACAGGTCCAAACGTGACATATAGATTAGAGACCCTTCAACTAAACCGTGTGCGATGCGGTAATCGTAAACGGTGTTATAATAAAAACCTTCGCCAATAATATGAACTGTATGCGATGGCGGTGGCATCAAGCACGATTCAAATTAGAGTTATGTGACATACAATTGATCCATACGAACTTTTTGCGATGAGACAAAAAAAGAAAGCATCAGCCATATAAAGGTGTGTGCGGTAGACGACATACAGTTCAATCGGACGAGTTGTTTTCAATTAGGCAACACAACAGAAACAGTCGACCAGATCAACGTGTGTGCGATAGCCGGCATACAGTCCACTCGGATGAAATGTTTGCAATGAGCGAAAACAACAGAAACGGTCAGCTAGATCAAAGTGTATCCTATAGACGACATACACTTGACACAGATGAACTGTTTCGATTAGCCACAACAAACATAAATGGTTAGACAGATCAAGGTGTGTGCGCTAGACGGACACACATTCTAATTAAAATAAGCATGTGCAATGGTAATAACGAGCGCGCACAGTTGATGGAATAAGTCGTGTGGTGACATCGCCAATTGTGGTGCATCCTGTGTTGCAAACGCCACGTACGCATCCGAGAACGCGTGCATGCATTTGTTTGAGGGACAAGTATTTTTGGACGGAGGGAGTAAATCTCTCCCTAATAATAAAGCAGATATTGCTTCTGGTAGTCCGTCATAGTGGTTTTTTTGCAAAAATCCCTCCCATTTTCTAGAAATTGTACTTGTAGTCCCTCTTTAAGTGATATCTACACAACGATTTGATTTTACAAATTAACCCCTGGATTTATTAGAATTCAACCTGAGATCCTTTCCTATATCTTAGTCAAACGCTCCCTCCCCGGCCGTGGCGGCGCAGGACTCACTCATGCCCTCCCCGCCATTCCTCCCGCCGCCTGGCCCTCGCTGGCCCTTGATGTTTGCTTGAACTACGTCGGTATTACCCCAAAGAGGAAGGGATGATGCAGCACAACAACGGTAGGTATTTCCCTCAGTGACGAGACCAAGGTTATCGAACTAGTAGGAGAACCATGCAACACAACGTAAATAGCTCCTGCACACAAATAACAAATACTCGCAGCCCGACGTGTTAAAGGGGTTGTCAATCCCCTTCGGGCAACGACGCCGGAAATTGGCATGGTGACAGGATAAAGTTGTAATAGATTGGATATATAGATCGCAAATAAAATAAAATGCTGCAAAGTTTTTTTGTATTTTTGGTTTAATAGATCTAAAAATAAAAGCAAATAATATAGATCACGAAAGCAAATATAATAAAGAAGAGACCCGAGGGCCTTAGGTTTCACTAGTGGCTTCTCGCGAGAAAAATAGCAAACGGTGGGAAACAATTACTGTTGGGCAATTGATAGAACTTCAAATAATCATGACGATATCCAGGCAATGATCATTATATAGGCATCACGTCCAAGATTAGTAGACCAACTCCTGCCTGCATCTTCTACTATTACTCCACACATCAACCGCTATCCAGCATGCGTCTAGTGTTTTAAGTTCATGAAAATAAGAACGATGACATGATGTAGACAAGATCTATTTATGTAGAAATAGACCCCATCTTGTTATCCTTAATAGCAACGATACATACATGTTGTTTCCCCTTCTGTCACTGGGATCAAGCACCGTAAGATCGAACCCATCACAAAGCACCTCTTCCCATTGCAAGATAAATAGATCAAGTTAGCCAAACAAAACCTAAATATCAGCGAAGAAATACGAGGCTATAATCAGTCATGCATATATGAGATCAAAGAAGACTCAGATAACTTTCATGGATAAAAACATAGATTTGATCATAAACTCAAAGTTCATCGGATCCCAACAAACACACCGCAAAAAGAGTTACATCATATGGATCTCCAAGAGACCATTGTATTGAGAATCAAGAGAGAGAGGAAGCCATCTAGCTACTAACTACGGACCTGTAGGTCTACAAAGAACTACACACGCATCATCGGAGAGGCACAAATGGACATGATGAACCCCTCCGTGATGGTGTCTAGATTGGATCTGGTGTTTTTGGAACTTGCGGCGGCTGGAATTGATTTTCGTCGACCCCCTAGGGTTTTTGGAATATTGGGGTATTTATATAGCAAAGAGGCGGTGCGGGAGGCCACCGAGGTGGGCATAACCCACTTGAGTGCGCCTGGGCCCCCAGGCGTGCCCTGGTGGGTTGTGCCCCCCTCGGGCACCCCTCTGGTACTTCTTCGGCCCAACTTGTGCCTTCTGGTCTAGAAAAAATCCACAGAAAGTTTCGATGCGTTTGGACTCTATTTGGTATTGATTTCCTGCGATGTAAAAAGCAATCAGAAAACAACAACTGTCACTGGGCACTATGTCAATAGGTTAGTACCAAAAAATTATATGAAATGCTTATAAAATGAGTGTAAAACATCCAAGAATGATAATATAATAGCATGGAACAAAAATATAGATACGTTCGAGACGTATCAGCATCCCCAAGCTTAATTCCTGCTCATCCTCTAGTAGGTAAATGATAAAAACAGAATTTTTAGCATGGACATTTAGACTTTTATGGTTCAAAGCAATAGTATAGTTTTGACATGAAGACTAATACTCAAGCATATCAACAAGCAACCATGTCTTTCAAAATATCAATGCTAAAGCAAGTTATCGCTAGCCCATTATGCTCAATCATTGATTCATTCATGAAACACACTCGAATACTAGCTATACCCAATGCTCAAGTACGATCATAGTGCCCTTAGTTGGTGCTTTATAAGAGAAAATGGAGACTCAAGTTAAAAATAAAAATTGCATAAAGTAAAAGAAAGGCCCTTCGCAGAGGGAAGTAGGGATTTGTAGAGGTGCGAGAGCTCAAATCGAAAATTGAGAGATAAAAACATTTTGGGAGGCATAGTTTTCCCACCAACGAAAATGACTTAGAGTTCCCAACACTTTCCATGCTAGATATATCGTAGGCGGTTCCCAAACAGAAAATAAATTGTATTCCTTTTTCCACCATACTTTCACTTTCCATGGCTAACCGTATCCACGGGTGCCCTCCATACCAACACTTTCCAATGAATTTATTATTTGACAACATAAATTAAATTCATTTTTCATTTCGGGACTGGGGATCCCTAAATTCTTTGCCGTAATCTCGTGCAATGTCAAGTGAATAAACACTCATCGTGAGAATAACACATCTAGCATGGAAAATATCGGCCACCCCTCACCACCTCGCAAGCGGTACGAGCACACAAAAGAGAAATTTATTTTGAAAATTAGAGATGACACATACAAATTTGCATAGAACGGCACGGAAATACCACATATAGGTAGGTATAGTGGACTCATATGGCAAAACTGGTTTAAAGGGTTTTGGATGCACAAGTAGTGATCATACTTAGTGCAAAATGAAGGCTAGCAAAAAGATTGAGAAGCGTCCAACCAAGAAAATCTCGTACCCGAGCATTAAGCATAAGTAACACCGAATAATGCACCACAAGTAGGATATAATTTCATTGCATAACTATTGACTTTCGTGCTTGCATAGGGAATCACAAACATTAACGCCAATATTCTTAATAAAGCATAATTACTCATCAACATGACTCACATATCATATCATCAATTCTCAAAACCATTACTAAGAACCAAGTTTATTTTGTCCAATGATCTTCATGAAAGTTTTTATTATATCTTCCTTGGATATCTATCACTTTGGGACTAGTTTCATATGTTGCCTTTAATAAGCTCAAACAAATTAAGTGAAGAACATGAGCATGATATTTCTTTCTCTAAAAATAATCTAAGTGAAGCAAGAGAGATTTTTAAAAAAAATTACTAACCCCCAAATAAATCTAAGTGAAGCATGAGAGCATTTCTTAAAAAATAACCAAGCACACCGTGCTCAAAAAGATATAAGTGAAGCACTAGAGCAATTCCAAGGCTCTGAAAATTTAAGTGAAGCATAGGAGCAAGCATAGCATAATTGTTTGGCTCTCTAAAAAAGGTGTGTCCAGCAAGGATTCAAGACTTAAAACACAAAGCAAAACAAGCAAAGACTCATATCATACAAGACGCTCCAAGCAAAACTCATGTGACGAATAAAAATATAGCTCCAAGTAAAATACCGATGGTTGTTAGAAGAAAAAGGGGATGCCACTCGAGGGCATCCCCAAGCTTAGTTGCTTGCTACTTCTTTTAATATTATCTTGGGGTGCGTCGGACATCCCCAAGCTTAGCCTTTTGTTAATCCTTATTCCTTCATCCATCGTAATATCACCCAAAACTTGAAAACTTCAATCATACAAAACTCACCAAAAACCTTCGTGAGATCCGTTAGTATAAGAAAGCAAACCACTACTATAAGTATTGGTGAAAACCCATTCATATTTTACTTTTGCATTATATCTAACGTATTACAACTTTTCTATGGCAAAAACTCTTCAAAGAAAACCATAGAATCATCAAACAAGCACACAATGCAAAGAAAACAGAATATGTCAAAACAGAACACTCTGTAGCAATCTGACTACTTTGAATACTTCTGTAACTCCAAAAATTCTGAAAGATCAGGACAACATGAGAAATTTGTTTATTAATCTTCTGCAAAAAGAATCAACTCAAAAGCACTCTTCTGTTAAAAATGGGAATTTATTTCCCAAGCGCAAAAGTTTCTGTTTTCAGCAAGATCAAATCAACTATCACCCAAATCATCCCAAAGGGTTTGCTTGGCACAAACACTAATTTAAACCACAAAAACACATCTAAGCAGAGGCATAGTTGGGTATTTTATTGAAAACAACAAGAAAACCAAAGAGCAAAAAAATACAAGTTGGCTTGCCTCCCAATGAGCGCTATCGTTTTACACTCCTAGCTAGGCATAAGATTTTATTGACGCTCACATGAAAGATAAGAATTGAAACAAAGAGAGCATCATGTAGCATGTGACAAACACATTTAAGTCTAACATACTTCCTGTGCATAGGAATTTAATAGGCAAACAAATTGTCAAGACAAGAAACATCTAACATATGCAAAGAAGAGGAATAAAACATTGACGATCTCAACATAATGAGAGGTAATTTAGTAACATGAAATTTTCTACAACCATATTTTCCTGTCTCATAATAATTACATGGAGGATCATATTAAATTTCAACAATATAAATATCAAATAACATTTTCTCTTCATGATCCACATGCATGCAATGCTGACACTCTTCCAAAATAGTGGGATTATCATCAAATAAAGTCATGACCTCTCCAAGCCCACTTTTATCAAAAATTTCATAAGATTGACCATTCTCTAAAGTAGTGGGATTATTATTACCTAGAGTAGACACTCTTCCAAACCCACTTTCAATATTATTGCAAACACTATTATCAATATCATATTCATCATGATGCTTAAATAAATTTTCAAGATCATAAGAAGAATCATCCCAATCATGATCATTAGAATAAGTAGCGGACATAGCAAAATTAGCATCCCCAAGCTTGGGATTTTGCATATCATTAACCCAATTGAAATTAATAGAATTTATAATAACATCATTGCAATCATGCTTTTCATTCAAGGAGCTATCATGAATCACTTCATCAATTTCTTCTTTCAATACTTCATCACAATTTTCAAATTCATAAATCTCAAGCAAAACTTCATAAAGATAATCTAGTGAACTCAATTCACTAGCAATTGGTTCATCATAATTGGATCTCTTGAAAAGATTAGCAAGTGGATGAGGATCGATATCAATATATTTTTAACAAGCGAAGATGCAAGCAAATAGAAGGAACATGGCAACACAAGCAAACCTGAGATCTGACGAGAAAAAGGCGAACGAAAAAGAGGGCGAATAAAACGGTAAATTTTTGTGAAGTGGGGGAGAGGAAAATGAGAGGCAAATGGAAAATAATGTAAATTGCAAGGATATGAGATTTGTGATTAGGAACCTGGTTGATATTGATGATGTCTCCCGAAAACGGTGCCAAAAATTCCTTTTGATGTTTGCTTGAACTATGTAGGTATTTTCCCAAAGAGGAAGGGATGATGCAACAAGCAACGGTAGGTATTTCCCTCAGTGATGAGACCAATGTTATCGAACCAGTAGGAGAACCATGCAACACAATGTACCTCCTGCACACAAATAACAAATACTGGCAACCCGACATGTTAAAGGGTTGTCAGTCCCTTTCGGGTAACGGCGCCAGGAATTGGCACGATGACGGGAAAAAGTTGTAATAGATGGGATAAATAGATTGCAAATAAAATAAAGTGCAGCAAAGTATTTTTTTTGTATTTTTTGTTTAATAGATCTGAAAATTAAAGAAAATAAAATAGATCGCGAAAGCAAATATAATAAAAAAGAGACCCGGGGTCGTAGGTTTCACTAGTGGCTTCTCTCGAGAAAAATAGCAAACGCTGGGAAATGATACGTCTCCAATGTATCTATAATTTTTTATTGTTCTATGTTGTTATATTATCATTCTTGGATGTTTTACAATCATTTTATAGTCATTTTATATCATTTTTGGTACTAACCTATTGATTAGTGCCCAGTGCCAGTTGTTGTTTTCTGCATGTTTTTTACATCGTAGGAAATCAATATCAAATGGAGTCCAAACGCAACGATACTCCTGGATGATTTTTTTGGGCCAGAAGACATCCAGTGGGCCAAGGAAACACCTGGGGGTGGCTCAAGGGGAGCAACACCCACCAGGGCGTGATTTAATTATTGCTCGTCCTTGAGTAGGTAAATGATAAAAACAGAATTTTTGATGTGGAGTGCTACTTAACATGTTCATCACATTCTTTTCTTTATAGCATGGACATATGGACTTTTATATGATTCAAAGCAATAGTCTAGTTTTGACATGAAGACTTTAATAATCAAGCATACCAACAAGCAACCATGTCTTTCAACATATCAACACTAAAGCAAGTTATCCCTAGCCCATCATGCTCAATCATTGATCCATTCATGAAACACACTCGAATATTAGCTACACCCAATGCTCAAATACGATCATAGTGCCCCTTAGTTGGTGCTTTATAAGAGAAGATGGAGACTCAAATTCAAAATAAAAATTACATAAGTAAAAGAAAGGCCTTTCGCGGAGGGAAGTAGTGATTTGTAGAGGTGCCAGAGCTCAAAGCTAAAATTGAGAGATAAAAATTATTTTTGAGAGGCATACTTTTCCTACCAACGAAAACGACTTGGATCATTCCAACACTTTCCATGCTAGATACATCACAGGCGATTCCCAAACAGAAAACAAAGTTTATTCCTTTTTCCACCATAACTTTCACTTTCCATGGCTAGCCGTATCCACGGGTGCCTCGATACCAACACTTTCCAAGGAATTTATTATTTGACAACATAAAGTAAATTCATTATTCATTTCGGGACTGGGCATCCCTAGTACCTTTGACGTACTCTCGTACACTAACAAGTGAATAAACACTCATTGTGAGAATAACACATCTAGCATGGAAAATATTGGCTACCCTTTACCGCCTCACGAGTAGTAGAGCACACAAAAGAAAATTTTATTTTGAACATTAGAGATGGCACATGCAAATTTTCTTAGAATGGCATGGAAATACCGCATATAGGTAGGTATAGTGGACTAATAAGGCAAAACTGGTTTAAAGGGTTTTGGATGCACAAGTAGTGATCATACTTAGTGCAAAATGAAGGCTAACAAAAAGATTGACAAGCGACCTACCAAAAAGCAAAAAATCTCATACCCAAGTATAAGCATAAGTAACACCGAATAATGCACCATAAGTAGGATATAAATTTCATTGCATAACTATTGACTTACGTGCTTGCATAGGGAATCACAAACCTTAACATTAATATTCTTACTAAAGCACAATTACTCATCAACATGACTCACATATCATATCGTCATATCTCAAAACTATTACTAAGAATCAAGTTTATTTTGTCCAATATCTTCATGGAAGTTTTTATTTTATCCTCCTTGGATATCTATCACTTTGGGACTATTTCCATGTGTTGCTTTTGATAAGCTCAAACAAATATAAGTTAAGGTCATGAGCATAATTTTTTTCTTTTCTCTCAAAATAATCTAAGTGAAGCAAGAGAGTATTTCCTAATATTTTACTAACTACCAAAATAAATCTAAGTGAAGCATGAGAGCATTTCTTCAAAATTAACAAAGCACGCCGTGCTCAAAAAGATATAAGTGAAATACTAGAGCAAATCCATGGCTCTAAAAATTTAAGTGAAGCACAGGAGCAAGCATAGCATAATTTTTGGCTCTCTCAAAAGGGTGTGACCAGCAAGGATTCAACAATTAAAACACAAAGCAAAATATGACGCTCCAAGACGCTCCAAGAAAAACTCATATCATGTGACGAATAAAGATATAGTTTCAAGTAAAATACTGATGGTCGTTAGAAGAAAGCGAGGATGCCACTCGGGGGCATCCCCAAGCTTAGTTGCTTGCTACTTCTTTGAATATTATCTTGGGGTGCCTCGGGCATCCCCAGTCTTAGCCTTTTACTTATCCTTATTCCTTCATCCATCGTAAGATAACCCAAAACTTGAAAACTTCAAACACACAAAACTCAAAAAAACCTTTGTGACATCCGTTAGTATAAGAAACCAAACCACTACTGTAAGTACTGTAGGAAACCTATTCTTTTTTTTGCATTATATATACTGTATTCCAACTTTTCTATGGCAAAAACTCATCAAAGAAATCCATAGAATCATCAAAACAAGCACACAACGCAAAGAAAACAGAATCTGTCAAAAACAGAATAGTTTGTAGCAATCTGAAAATTTTGAATACTTCTGTAACTCCAAAAATTATGAAATAAATTTGTGGATGTGAGGAATTTGTCTATTAATCCTCTTACAAAATAATCAACTTAAAAACACTCTTCTTTTCAAAGTGGCAAATAATCTCATGAGCGCAAAAGTTTCTGTTTTTCAGCAAGATCAAATAAACTTTCACCCAAGTCTTCCCAAACATCTTGCTTGGCACAAACACTAATTAAAAAAACACGATCATAACAGTAGCATAATTGTGCTAACACTCAAGAACAGAAAGCAAAAAGAAATAATAAATTTTATTCATTGGGTTGCCTCCCAACAAGAGGTATCGTTTTACGCCCCTAGCTAGGCATAACGAGTAGGATCTAAGTTTTGCCACTCTTATCCTTGTTTCCCTTGGAGGTGTTTGTGTCGGGAGGTTTTGTAAATAAGATAGAAAACACATTATCCATGGAAACCTTAGCATTATCAAGTTGCTTTTTATCATATCCCCTTTGGTTCCCGGCAGTGATCCAAGAATAGTGTTGATTAACATCATTAAAAACTTGTTGGATCATATCTAAAACGGGGACTTGCTTTTTAAGATAATCATCAAAGATTTGGTTATCTCCAAGCAAATGTCTCAGAGCATAATCACTATTATAAAGAGTTTCATCAATCAAGGGTTTTTCATGATTCATGCCATAAAAATCAAAGATTTCCCTAGCTTCCCGTATTATGTAGTCAAATTCATTCATCAAAAACAAGAGTGGCTAACTTTTTAGCTTTAGGATCCTTTATAACGGGCAACTCATAAAACATCCTTTTCAAGGTAGGATGAGTACGAATAAATATAGTTTCAAGTTTCAAAACAAGTGCCGAAATATCCTCCGCATAAGATTTAGTCCTATTAAGTATAGGGATATCATCAAGACTTAGTTTTCCGACACAATTGAAAAATTCTTGGATATGTTCTTTTCCCATAAAATTCCCTTGCCCCAAAACAAAAGTTTTGGCATCCAAATTACCTATACGCTCCACTTTAGGAGTTAGGCCATCATCTGTTTCTGCCATACCAAAGTCACTCATGGTGACAAGTTCAAGCAAATAAAAGATCTGACGAGAAAACGGCGAACGAAAAAGAGGGCGAAGAAAACGGCAAATTTTTGTGAACTGGGGGAGAGGAAAACGAGAGGCAAATGGCAAATAATGTAAATTGCAAGGAGATGAGATTTTTGTTTAGGGACCTGGTTGATGTTGAAGATCCTCCCCGGCCACGGCGCCAGAAATTCCTTTTGATGTCTGCTAGAACTACGTTGGTATTTCCCCAAAGAGGAAGGGATGATGCAGTATAGCGACGGTAGGTAACTCCCTCAGTGATGAGATCAAGGTTATCGAGCCAGTAGGAGAATCTCCTCACACCACGTAAACAGCACCTGCACAAAAATAACAAATACTTGCAACCCGACGTGTTAAAGGGGTTGTCAATCCCTTTCGGGTACGTCGCCTCAAGATAGGCAAAAACATCAGGTAAAAGTGGTAGATAGGATAAATAGACCTCGGAACAAATAAATTGCAGCAAGGTATTTTTGTATTTTTGGTTTAATAGATCTGAAAATAAATGCAAGGGAAAATAGATCGCAAAGGCAAATATGATGAAAAGAGACACGGGGCCGTAGGTTTCACTAGTGGCTTCTCTCGAGAAAAATAGCAAACTGTGGGAAAACAATTATAGTTGGGCAATTGATAGAACTTCAAATAATCGTGACAATATCCAAGCAATGATCATTATATAGGCATCACGTCCAAGATTAGTACACCGACTCCTGCCTGCATCTACTACTATTACTCCACACATCGACCGCTATCCAGCATGCATCTAGTGTATTAAGTTCATGAGAAAACGAAGTAATGGAATAAGAAGGATGACATGATGTAGACAAGATCCATTTTTCTATTGCGGAGATATATATCTCATCTTGTTATCCTTAGTAGCAACGATACATACATGTCGGTTCCCCTTCTGTCACTGGGAGGCATAAACTGCCAAACGAACCCAGAATATTTCCAAATTTTAACACGACACTCATATAGTTGCATGTTCACTGTAGATAAATGTTCTAGCAATTCATACACCATCATTTCCCTCCATAACAACATTTTGTCTTTCAAAACAAAATGAAAAATCAGGTATAGCACAAATAGTTTATTAGGAAAAATTGTGTGGGATGCGATATAAAATATCTTGGCGCACTGTCTTGTCTGGCTTATGCAGGAAGCTTCGTCATCAATAGTCCATCGCCCGCACTTGAACCACACTTGCGCGATAGTTTCTCGCAGCACCGAGCGAATTTTACTGCCACCGCGGAAATATCTATCTCCCTCCCACCAAAAGCCACATTTCCACTATTCCTCCTTGCTTTCAAAGTTCAAACCTTCACTGCTGCTTACTAGCAGCGCCGCCTGCTCACTGGCAACCGTTCTTCTTGTTGCGTGGCCTCATAAATATGGTTCGGTAATCCACACACCACCCACACAATGCTCCTCCTTCCCCGTCCCACATGCCCTGACCAACGGCGCGACACTTTCCACTAAAATAACTGGCTCCGTCCTCCAATAAAGCGCCGCCCACATCCATTTTTTCATGCAATATAACGTGGAGCTCAGTAGCATCTGGCAGCGGAGAAGAAAATTGCGGTCGCACGCGCAGACAAGGTCGCCATGGCTGCCATGCATGCCGACCGCTAGATCTTGGAGGAGCACCTCATCTTCGAGGCCACCGTCGACACCACTATGCGGTTGTCAACTTTAAAATACTATTTGTGTTGTTTTCTTGAGGCCACCGCCAGTGCCTTCTAGTGATTTGTCCTCTGTAATGTTAATGTGCAATCTGATAGTAGCAACCCAACCCGAAATCGGCCAAGTCTCTGTGTATCTCTACCATCCCAAGATCATGCTGGCACACACAGTACATGATAAAAAATTCAAAGTTCAATCACACCTGATTTATTACATGATTCTCATGTAGGGTCTTTATTACAATAGAATAAATTTGGCCGATGGCGAACTCATGAGAAAAGCTAAATGCTACGATCCTCTGCAACATGAGATGTTGCAGCCGTCTAGGTCAGCATTTTGAATATGCCGGCAAGTCATGAAGAGAGAACAACAATAATATTACTAACACTATATGCAATTTGGCTATGGGGCTCTAAGTTTAAGTTTTTGCGAAAAAAACAATTTTTCCCTACAATAAAGGACTTGCTTGGAATTACTACAAAATGTTGGTTGTTATTGAGATGGTTCCGCCAACCAATGTCTCATTCCGGAATCATTAATAACCCATCAATTAACTAATTATGTTTGGTGTTGAGATTTCCAAAATACTCCAATTCCAGAGGTTCAATTGTCCGTAACCGGGGACACGGCTAATCGATTAGGTTTTCACTCTGCAGAGTCTTGTGCACTTTACCCGCAAGAATCACTCCCTCCTTTATGTCCTTGCACCGCCTGGTGTTTGAAGACGGGACGAACAAAACAGGGTCTTCCGGAGAGTTCCTCTGGGCCACTACCGGTGCCCATCCAATCCTACTGTTCTTCTACATCTCGTAGCACCGTCCGATCAGAGTCACGCCTAGGGTCGACTAAGACAGAGCCCATAATGGCTTGCGGCTGCACAGGTAAGCTTCCGGTCAAGGTGTATCCTTTCCTCTCTTCGTGGTTGGGCGAAGCTTTCCGCAAGATGCCATGGCGCTTCTCCATGCATCACGGCCATCCGTGGGTTTCTCCAGGCTTGAAAGCACAAGTGCTCCCTAGGTGGTTTTGGTAATTAATGTCAACATATATCTTGTTGGACTAAAGGATGTGGGAACTCCTTCAAGATGCTAAGGACAAAGGATTGGCTCAAGCTTCAAGCTCAAGACTCTTTATTTTACATTTCAGTGATCCAAGATCACATTGAGTCTATAGGAAAAGCCAATACTATCAAGAAGGGATGTGGTGTTGCTTAATGAGTTTCTTGCTCCACAGTGCTTAGTGATATGCTCCAAAACCCTCAACTACTTTCCTACTTCCACACATATGTCCTATATCTAAATTCAAACTCGGCCCCACTGATTCTTTCTATCCGGTGCCACCGAGTTTGAATGTCATAGCCACTGCCACAAACCCTAGGCAAATCGGTCTCACCGATAGGGATCTCGGTCTCACCGAGATGGGATTGTAATCTCTCTGTGTATGTCCATTGCCAAAATCGGTCTCACCGAGTTTGAGCAATCGGTACTACCGAGATTACAATGCAAACTTCCTGGTTAACTTATTACCAAAATCGGTCCCACCGAGTTTGTGTAATCGGTCCAACCGAGTTTGCCTGACCAACTCTCTGGAAAGCTTATTACCAAAATCGGTCTCACCGAGTTTGCGTAATCGGTCTTACCGAGATTACGTTATGCCCTAACCCTAACCGAATCGGTCTCACCGAGTTGCATATCAGTCCCGCCGAAAATCCTAACGGTCACTAGGTTTACTAAATCGGTCTGACCGAGTCTGTTGAATCGGTCCCACCGAGTTTGGTAAATTGTGTGTAATGGTTAGATTTTGTGTGATGGCTATATATACCCCTCCACCTCCTCTTCATTCGTGGAGAGAGCCATCAGACTGAACCTACACTTCCAGCATACATTTTCTGAGAGAGAACTACCTACTCATGTGTTGAGGCCAAGATATTCCATTCCTACCATATGAATCTTGATCTCTAGCCTTCCCCAAGTTGCTTTCCACTCAAAGCTTCTTTCCACCAGATCCAAATCCTATGAGAGAGAGTTGAGTGTTGGGGAGACTATCATTTGAAGCACAAGAGCAAGGAGTTCATCATCAATGCACCATTTGTTACTTCTTGGTGAGTGGTGTCTCCTAGATTGGCTAGGTGTCACTTGGGAGCCTCCGATAAGATTGTGGAGTTGAACCAAGGAGTTTGTAAGGGCAAGGAGATCGCCTACTTCGTGAAGATCTACCGCTAGTGAGGCAAGTCCTTCGTGGGCGACTACCATGGTGGGATAGACAAGGTTGCTTCTTCGTGGACCCTTCGTGGGTGGAGACCTCCGTGGACTCGTGCAACCGTTACCCTTCGTGGGTTGAAGTCTCCATCAACGTGGATGTACGATAGCACCACCCATCGGAACCACGCCAAAAACATCCGTGTCTCCAATTGCGTTTGAATCCTCCAAAACCCTTCCCTTTACATTCTTGCAAGTTGCATGCTTTACTTTTCGCTGCTCATATACTCTTTGCATGCTTGTTTGTCATGTATTGTGAATGTTAAACTTGTGCTTAAACTCCACTTAAACTTTAAGGAATCTTAAAAACTGCAACTTTGGTACTTAGTGTCTAATCACCCCCCTCTAGACACCACTTCTCAAGTTCCTACAAGTGGTATTAGAGCATTGGTCTCCATTGCCTTGGTTTAATCACCATTGGAGGAAGATGGATGAGTCAACTTAGGGGAGTCTTAGACATAGAGTGCCTATTCTTGATGGAGAGTACTTTCATGAGTGGAAAAATAAGATGCTTGTAATTTTCAATCAATATCATTTGAACAAGTACATTGCTAGCCCTTGTGCACCTTATGTTGGTCCTATGCATCCTACCCACGATGAGTCAATTGACATGATTAGGAATCTTAGAACTGCCGAACTTATCATTAGAGGATTGCCTAGAAACTTGATTGGATGTTTGCCTACTCTTAAGTGTGCCTACACTATATGGAAATTTCTTGAGGAACGCTTTCCAAATTACTCCTTGAAAAATCTTGAAAATTCTCCATAAGTCTATTGCTTTGAGTAAGATGAATACTAGTGATCCTATGTTTGGTGATCGTCTATTTGAGCTTACAAACCTTATGCGTGCCAAAGGAAATGTCGGAATTATTAGTGATATTATTTCCGAAGCTATAAAAATTCATAAGCAAGATCATTGTCAAACTCACTCTAATGAATCACCCTCTCTAGGAATTGATCCACCACATGACGATGTTGAACATGGATACTATGATGAGGATGATGATAGTGACTTTGATCTTGATGATGCAATGAGACATTTTGGTCTTATGGCAAATCTTCGGGAATATATGTCAGGAGGAAAGGAATGGGTTCTTGATAGTGGATGTACCGATCACATGACCGGAGATAAAGACATGTTTCGTGAGCTTGCTGAAAATGATAGTCCTCGAAAGTATGTCACTTTCGGTGACAACTCAAAGGGTAAGGTGGTTGGCCTCGGTAAGGTGGCCATATCACATGATAGCTCCATACAAAATGTCATGCTCATTGAATCTCTTGGATACAACTTACTTTCAGTATCTAGACTTGCTGATTTCGGTTTCAATGTCCTATTTACTGAAGTAGATTGCCAAGTGTTTCGTCGAGATAATCATAAAATGGTCTTTACCGGTGTGCGTAGAGGTGATCTATACATTGTTGATTTCACTAAAAAGGCTCAACCTAAAACTTGCTTCATTGCTAAATCCTCAAAAGGTTGGTTATGGCATAGACGATTAGGTCATGTTGGTATGCGAAACCTTGACAAGCTTATTAAAGCAAATCATATCCTTGGAGTTAATGATGTCATATTTGATAAGGATAGACTTTGCAGTGCTTGTCAAGCAGGTAAACAGGTTGGAGGAAGGCATCCCGTGAAGAACATCATGACCACAAGGAGGCCACTCGAGCTAGTTCGCATGGATCTCTTTGGTCCCAACTCCTACAGGAGTCTCAGTGGAAATTCTTTTTGTCTAGTTATAGTTGACGATTTTTCAAGATTTACGTGGGTGTTCTTTCTCGATGATAAATCACAGGTCCAAAAGATCTTCAAAAACTTCGCTAGGAAGGCCAAAAATCAATTTGAAGTGAAGATCATGAAGGTTCGCAGCGACAACGGAACGGAGTTCAAGAACGCAAATGTGGACACCTTTCTTGACGAAGAAGGGATTTCACATGAGTTCTTGGCTACGTACACACGTCAACAAAACGGAGTTGTTGAGAGGAAGAACCAGACGCTCATCGAAATGGCGAGAATGATGCTTGATGAGTACAAGATACCGAAGCACTTTTGGGCAGAAGCGGTTGAGACAGCTTGTCATGCAACAAATCGCTTGTACCTTCACAAGCTACTCGGCAAGACGGCATATGAGCTCCTCACCGGTAACAAACCCCAAGTTGGATACTTTCGAGTATTCGACTCAAAGTGCTACATTCTTGATAAGCATAGTCGTTCTAAATTTGCTCCTAAGTCTCATGAAGGTTTCCTACTAGGTTATGGCTCAACCTCTCACACTTACCGTGTCTACAACAATTTCACCCGAAAGGTTGAAGAGATGGTGGGTGAAGTTTGATGAATCTAACGGCTCGCAAGTAGAGCAATTGCCAATTGATGTAGGAGAAAAAGATCCTTCGGAAGCAATCCAAGACTTGTCTATTGGCAAGGTCATCCAACGCAGGTGAAGGAGAGTACCTCGTCCGTCCAAGTGGAAGCTTCTACTTCACGACAAGGTGAACCAAGAGTTGATACGGAAGCATCCACAAGTGGGACACACCAAAATGAAGAAAACAAGGAAGTGCATTAAGATGAACGTCAACAACCTCCTTCTCCACCATGACAAGAGAACGCCAACGCCAACAATGAAGAAGGCCAAGAAAAAGAACAACATGAAGAAGAAGTTCAACCAAGAAACAAGCAAAAGCTTTCACGAGTTCGAGCAAGAATTGCTAAAGATCATCCCGTTGAGCAAATCTACAATGATATTCAAACCGGGAGAATCACTCGCTCTAAAACTCGTTTAGATAACTTTTGTGAAAACTATTCTTTCATCTCTAGCATTGAACCTATGAAGGTTGAAGAAGCATTGGAAGATCCGGATTGGATAAATGCTATGCATGAAGAGCTACACAACTTTGAGAGGAACCAAGTTTGGACATTGGTTGAGAAGACCGACAACAACCACAACATCATCGGTACCAAATGGGTGTTCCGCAACAAGCAAGATGAAGATGGACAAGTAGTTCGCAACAAAGCACGTCTCGTCGCCCAAGGCTACACACAAGTCGAAGGTATGGACTATGGTGAGACTTACGCTCCCGTTGCTAGACTTGAGTCCATTCGCATCTTACTTGCCTATGCTAATCACCATGATATCACCTTGTACCAAATGGACATTAAAAGTGCTTTTATAAATGGTGAAATAGAGGAGGAAGTTAATGTTAAGCAACCTCCCGGCTTTGTCAATCCTAAGAAACCCAATCATGTTTACAAACTTCACAAAGCTCTTTATGGTCTTAAACAAGCTCCTAGAGCGTGGTATAAATGCTTGCCCAAGTTCCTTATTGAAAAATGCTTTGAAATTGGGGAAATTGATTCTACTCTTTTTACTAAAAGTGTTAATGGAGAACTATTTGTGTGCGAAATCTATGTTGATGATATTATACTTGGTTCAACTAACCCTCATTTTAGTGAAAAGTTTGGGAAGCTAATGTCGGAGAAGTTTGAGATGTCTATGATGAACTCAAATTCTTTCTTGGGTTGCAAATCAAGCAAACTAAGGAAGTTACCTTTGTTTCTCAAACAAAGTACACCAATGACTTATTCAAGAAGTTCAATATGCAGGAATGCAAAGGTATGACTACACCCATGCCTACTAGTGGACATCTTGACTTGACCAAAGATAGTGAACCAGTTGATCAAAAGGTTTATCGCTCTATGATTGGTTCATTGTTATATATATGTGCTTCACGTCCCGATATCATGCTAAGTGTGTGCATATGTGCACGATATCAAGCTGCTCCTAAAGAATGTCATCTTAAGGCCGTGAAAAGGATAGTGAGATACTTAATCCATACACCAAATTTTGGCATTTGGTATCCTAAGAGGGCCTCTTTCGATCTTGTTGGCTACTCCGACTCGGACTATGCCGGAGACAAGGTTGATAGAAAGTCCACTTCGGGTACTTGTCAATTTCTTGGTAGATTTCTTGTGTCTTGGTCCTCCAAGAAACAAAACTCGGTATCCTTATCCACCACCGAAGCGGAATACATTGCCGCTGGTTCATGTTGTGCTCAATTACTTTGGATGACCCAAACTCTTAAAGATTATGGGATATATGTGAGACATGTTCCATTGCTTTGTGACAATAAAAGTGCTATCAAAATTGGTCATAATCCCGTGCAACATTCTCGAACTAAGCATATTGAAGTTCTTCATCATTTCATTCGAGATCATGTTGCTAAGGGTGACATTGATCTTAAGCATGTTCGCACCGAAAAGCAATTAGCGGATATATTCACTAAACCTCTTGATGAGAAAGTGTTTTGTAGGTTAAGAGGAGAATTGAACATCATTGATGCTTCAAACTTGGAGTAGAAACTCCATCGGATACATGCAAGACATGAGCTTATGACTAATCCTTGATATTTCTCTTATGATGAAAATCTTATGTCTTGGATATATTTGTATCTTGCATGTTATCTAACCCATGTAGGTACTTGGATGAACCTAATTCCATGAGATTGTAACCTACTCACATCTTGAGCAATCTCTACATCACCAAGTTTCTACACTATGGTGGTTGAAGACAAGGAAGCACGGAACCACTCAAACATATCCTTTGACAAATTCTATGTTGAGCTTTATGATTGTCAACTTTGGATACACAAGTGCTCTTCCATGCAAGAACTAACCCATGTAGGTAGATGGACCCAAATTCCAAGTGGTGCTCCCAACTCTTGATGAACTACATCAACCTTGAGCAACCCACACAAGTTCAACTACATGGACAACACCACCAACTAAGGTATGTTATTCCATCTTAGAGAAGCTTTACTCCGAGACATGAGTTAAAGCAACTCGACAAGATGTGAATACATCAAGATGCTTAAAAGAAAAATGGCAACCCCATTTTGAGCTTAAAGGATGAGTATGACCTATGATCAAGTGATCTCACTTGACTCCTAAGTCAATATACTCTAACATAGGTGACTTTGTCGCCGACCATCTCTAGATGAAGTTCTCTAGTGTTATTTTCTGTGTTTCTGCATTTGTCTCATGCATATTTGTTTCCCCTTTCAAAAAAAAATCATCTAGATTTCTTTCTGTTTGCTCTGCATTTTTCTGCATCCAATTCATTGCATATCTTTCAGTAAATTCCTTGCAAATCTTTGTGAGATCTTACTAGTCTAGTGAGCTGCGGTGACAAGTGTTTTCTCTGCGATGAACTCGGTTTCACCGATTTGTTACTTTCGGTCCAACCGAATCCTTTCAGTACAACCGAAGCATACCACTCGGTGCCTCCGATTTCACAATAGGAAAAACAGTTTGCCACTTATTCTGTGTTTCTTCTATTCCAGCTCCACTCAATGAATCTTGACCTCTACAAGCATCACATTTTTTTTTCATTGCTTTGTGCTGTGTCTCAAGGACCAAACCCATTAGACAGATTCCAGAAAACCCTTCTTGGAAATTGATGTCAAAGGGGGAGAGAGAGATCACATCAAAGCTTATCATTTAGAGAGAGATCATATCAAAGAAAGAGTATATCACCTCCTCAGGGGGAGAGAGAGATCTCCAGGGGGAGAGAATACTTAAGTAGAAAGTATTTCTCAAGGATCCCAGATGCTTGATGTCCAAGAGGAGAGATGCCACATGTCTTCTTGAGGGGAAAGACATGTTCATATGATCTTTTGTGCTTATTTGCATTAGTTTGCATTAGCTCTGTTCATTTATATCATTCAGCTCTGATTTTCTGTTCCCTATCTTCTCCCAGTATGCTATGCTAGATTCAGGGGGAGCAAGACGTCTAAGGGAAAGAAATCATTTAAATTCATTGCATATCTTTACTCTTGGGGACATGCTTAATCCAATGTGGTACTTAGTACTCACTCTCTAAATGTCATCCCAGTCTTGGTATTCTTGTGGTTTCTTTTGTTTGCTCTGGCTAGTAGGTGCATCTGTGTTATCTAACCTTGTTTATGCAGGTTCATTCCATCCAAAGCCAACTCAAGACTACAAGGTAAGTATATGCATCACAATCATGTGTATGAGGAATTCTTGCTGATGTACATACTGTTTGCAAGAAGGACTCATGGGCATGAAGGTTTTTCCTTAATATTCTTTGCTCTGATGCATATGACCAAGATACATGTAACACATTGCCTACTCTATCATGGTTATGCTCTCACATGCTTCTATATTTCATATTCACATGATTGCATACATGTAGGGGGAGTCTATGCTTGTTACATGTCTTTCCAAAGCTTTACTTGCTATTCCTTATATTTTTATCTAAAGCTTTGAAGTATGTTGTCATCAATTACCAAAAAGGGGGAGATTGAAAGCACAAGTGCTCCCTAGGTGGTTTTGGTAATTAATGTCAACATATCTCTTGTTGGACTAACACTTTTATCTAGTATGTTTCAGATAAGTTCAACAATGGAGTGGCATGGACTAAAGGATGTGGGAACTCCTTCAAGATGCTAAGGACAAAGGATTGGCTCAAGCTTCAAGCTCAAGACTCTTCATTTTACATTTCAGTGATCCAAGATCACATTGAGTCTATAGGAAAAGCCAATACTATCAAGAAGGGATGAGGTGTTGCTTAATGAGTTTCTTGCTCCACAGTGCTTAGTGATATGCTCCAAAACCCTCAACTACTTTCCTACTTCCACACATATGTCCTATATCTAAAGTCAAACCGGCCCCAGTGATTCTTTCTATCCGGCGCCACCAAGTTTGAATGTCATAGCCACTGCCACTAACCCTAGGCAAATCGGTCTCACCGATAGGGATCTCGGACTCACCGAGATGGGATTGTAATCTCTCTGTGTATGTCCATTGCCAAAATTGGTCTCACCGAGTTTGAGCAATCGGTACTACCGAGATTACAATGCAAACTTCCTGGTTAACTTATTACCAAAATCGGTCCCACCGAGTTTGTGTAATCGGTCCAACCGAGTTTGCCTGACCAACTCTCGGGAAAGCTTATTACCAAAATCGGTCCCACCGAGTTTGTGTAATCGGTCCAACCGAGTTTGCCTGACCAACTCTCGGGAAAGCTTATTACCAAAATCGTTCTCACCGAGTTTGCGTAATCAGTCTTACCGATATTACGTTATGCCCTAACCCTAACCGAATCGGTCTCACCGAGTTGCATATCAGTCCCACCGAAAATCCTAACGGTCACTAGGTTTACTAAATCGGTCTGACCGAGTCTGTTGAATCGGTCCCACCGAGTTTGGTAAATTGTGTGTAACGGTTAGATTTTGTGTGGAGGCTATATATACCCCTCCACCTCCTCTTCATTCGTGGAGAGAGCCATCAGACTGAACCTACACTTCCAAAGATACATTTTCGAGAGAGAACTACCTACTCATGTGTTGAGGCCAAGATATTCCATTCCTACCATATGAATCTTGATCTCTAGCCTTCCCCAAGTTGCTTTCCAGTCAAATCTTCTTTCCACCAGATCCAAATCCTATGAGAGAGAGTTGAGTGTTGTGGAGACTATCATTTGAAGCACAAGAGCAAGGCGTTCATCATCAACGCACCATTTGTTACTTCTTGGAGAGTGGTGTCTCCTAGATTGGCGAGGTGTCACTTGGGAGCCTCCGACAAGATTGTGTAGTTGAACCAAGGAGTTTGTAAGGGCAAGGAGATCGCCTACTTCATGAAGATCTACCGCTAGTGAGGCAAGTCCTTCGTGGGCGATGGCCATGGTGGAATAGACAAGGTTGCTTCTTCGTGGACCCTTCATGGGTGGAGCCCTCCGTGGGCGACGGCCATGGTGGAATAGACAAGGTTGCTTCTTCGTGGACCCTTCATGGGTGGAGCCCTCCGTGGACTCGCGCAACTGTTACCCTTCGTGGGTTGAAGTCTCCATCAATGTGGATGTACGATAGCACCACCTATCGGAACCACGCCAAAAACATCCGTGTCTCCAATTGCGTTTGAATCCTCCAAAACCCTTCCCTTTACATTCTTGCAAGTTGCATGCTTTACTTTCTGCTGCTCATATACTCTTTGCAAGCTTGTTTGTCATGTATTGTGAATGTTAAACTTGTGCTTAAACTCCACTTAAACTTTAAGGAATCTTAAAAACTGCAACTTTGGTACTTAGTGTCAAATCACCCCCCCCCCCCCTCTAGACACCTCTTCTCAAGGTCCTACAAGGCTGCCCATCAACCGTCCTCCACCCCAGTAGTGAATTTGAAGCCCATCTTGAGCTTGAAGTCATGGGGTTGTCATCATCTTGACTCTCACATCTCCCTTATGAATCGCTCAACCAACCCCATCTACGAGCATAGCAAAGTAAACTACATCATCTCGGGTAATGGTAACAAAGGGATTTTGGATCAACCTACCACATGATACTACTCAAGACTTATTCAATTTCTCCTACTGCATGCATGGTGAGGAGGAAATACTACTAATGCAATAAAACATAGGAATTAAACTTCATGATCAAGAATTGCACGGCTGACTGTCTTCGAATGCTAGTGACTCGTGATAACAAGCTTCGCACTCTAGGAATTCTATTCGAAGCAAACAATAAACAAATAAGCATACAACTATATTAACATAACAGCAAGCTAATGTAAATCACACGAGAGCAATCAAACCAAAACCAAAGAAAACTCGAAGAACTCAAAATAAGGTTTTCATTACTTCAAGCAAACACATTAAAAGCTAAATTAAAACTCTAATTATGCTTAAAACAAAATTAGTAAGAAAACAAAATGAAACATTTTATTTTTCTATAAATAAAAGTCCACCCTCTATAACTACAGAAACTAATCTGAAATAAAATACAACAGAGGCGGAAATAAATTTTAAAGTAATTAAAACAATAGAAAACAGCCACAAAGTGAAATAAACTAAAAACAGGGATGTTTTCGTGTAAAACTATTTTTTATAAAATCTGTAAATTTCCAAATTAATCCTACTCCTAGGCAAGTTCAAAACAAAGCAGTGGCAAAAAGAATCACAAAGAAAAATTAATCCTAGATCATTTTATAGCAGAAATACTAATCTGACTAAAACTCATATAAAACAATTTTTAAAAACTAAAACATGGCTGAAACTATTTTATACAGAAACTTTAGGATATTTGCAGACTAGAGCAAAAAGAATCAATCAAAAACCCTAAGTAACGTAAGAGATGTAAAATTTTCAAGATTGGAACTTTTCTGTTTTAAAATCAGAAACGAAAAAAGAACAAAAAAACAAACGACGCTACTGGGCCTAGGAGGGGTGCGGTCTGTAAGTAAGCAGCACTCGGGCGGAAATTAACAAAAAACTGTGCTTGCGAACAACTAAAAGAAAGGCGATCTGTCCAGTCAAGAATAAACCGTAACTTGACCGAAGTAAACCGATCTAATAAAGAAAACAGTACCCCTTTGCTAGATCTAATCTGGAGCATTGGATGTTGATCTAACGGATGAAGGGGAGGTGGCTTACAGCAACATTGACGATGTACAGAGGCGACGGAGTGATGACCCACAAGTGTAGGGGATCTATCGTAGTCCTTTCGATAAGTAAGAGTGTCGAACCCAACGAGGAGCAGAAGGAAATGACAAGCGGTTTTCAGTAAGGTATTCTCTGCAAGCATTGAAATTATCGGTAACAGATAGTTTTGTGATAAGGTAATTCATAACGAATAACAAGTAATGAAAGTAAATAAGGTGCAGCAAGGTGGCCCAATCCTTTTTGTAGCAAAGGACAAGCCTGGACAAGTTCTTATATAGAGAAAAGCGCTCCCGAGGACACATGGGAATTATCGTGAGGCTAGTTTTCATCACGCTCATATGATTCGCGTTCGTTACTTTGATAATTTGATATGTGGGTGGACCGGTGCTTGGGTACTGCCCTTTCTTGGACAAGCATCCCACTTATTATTAACCCCTATTGCAAGCATCCGCAACTAGAAAAGAAGTATTAAGGTAAACCTAACCATAGCATGAAACATATGGATCCAAATTAGCCCCTTACGAAGCAACGCATAAACTAGGGTTTAAGCTTCTGTCACTCAAGCAACCCATCATCTACTTATTACTTCCCAATGCATTCCTCTAGGCCCAAAGAATGGTGAAGTGTCATGTAGTCGACGTTCACATAACACCACTAGAGGAGAGACAACAAACATCTCATCAAAATATCAAACGAATACCAATTTCACATGACTACTTATAGAAAGACTTCCCCCATGTCCTCAGGAACAAACGTAACTACTCACAAATCATATTCATGTTCATAATCAGAGGGGTATTAATATGCATAAAGGATCTGAACATATGATCTTCCACCGAATAAACCAACTAGCATCAACTACAAGGAGTAATCAACACTACTAGTGACCCATAGGTACCAATCTGAGGTTTTGAGACAAAGATCGAATACAAGAGATGAACTAGGTTTTGAGAGGAGATGGTGTTGGTGAAGATGTTGATGGAGATTGACCCCCTCCTGCTGAGAGGATCGATGGTGATGACGATGATGATGATTTCCCCCTCCCGGAGGATGTTTCCCCAGCACAACAGCTCCGCCGGAGCCCTAGATTGGTTCTGCCAAGGTTCTGCCTAGTGGAGGCGGTGTTTCATCCCAAAAGCTTGCTTATGATTTTTTCCAGGGTAAAAGACTTCATATAGTAGAAGATGGTCACCGGAAGCCTACCATGGGGCCCACGAGGCAGGGGGGACGCGCCCCCACCCTCGTGGCCAGGGTGTGGGCCCCCTCTGGTACTTTCTTTGCCCAATATTTTTTATTAATTCCAAAAATGACTTTCATGGAGTTTCAGGACTTTTGGAGTTGTGCAGAATAGGTCTCTAATATTTGTTCCTTTTCCAGGCCAGAATTCCAGCTGCGGGCATTCTCCCTCTTCATGTAAACCTTGTAAAATAAGAGAGAATAGGCATAAGTATTGTGACATAACGTGTAATAACAGCCCATAATGCAATAATTATTGATATAAAAACATGATGCTAAATGGACGTATCAACTCCCCCGAGCTTAGACCTTGCTTGTCCTCAAGCGGAAGGTGAAATCGAAAAATATCTCCACATGTTTAGAGATAGAGGTGTCGATAAAATAAAATACGGACATGAGGGCATCATGATCATTCTTATACAGCAACATATATATATATATATATATATATATATTTTAATATGATTTCTTATGCTCAAGTAATAATCTATCCACAATGTCAAGTATGAATCAGCAACTTCATTGAAACCTAACACTCACGCAATTTATCATAACATCGGAAAGAGTCAATATAAGAGCTTTTCAGCAAGTCCACATACTCAACTATCATCTAGTGTTTCACAATTGCTAACACTCACGCAATACTTATGGGTATGGAGTTTCAATCGGACACAGAGAAAGATAGGGGCTTATAGTGTTGCCTCCCAACCTTTTACCTCAAGGGTAATGTCAACAATAATAGTTACTGCTAACTTACATCCAATTGATATATATATATATATATATATATATATATATATATATATATATATATATATATATATATATATATATATATCGAGATCTTTCCAACACAAGGTGCTTGCCAAAGGATAAAATATAAAAAGGAAAGGTGAAGATCACCATGACTCTTGCATAATGCATAAGACAAAAGTAAAAGATAGGCCCTTCGCAGGGAAGCAGAGGTTGTCATGTGCTTTTATGGTTGGATGCACGAAATCTTAATGCAAAAGAATGTCACTTTATATTGCCACTTGTGATACGGACCTTTATTATGTAGTCCGTCGCTTTTATTGCTTCCATATCATAAGATCGTATAAAGCTTATTTTCTCCACATTAATAAGTCATACATATTTAGAGAGCAATTTTTATTGCATGAAACATGACAATTTACTTGAAGGATCTTACACCATCCATAGGTAGATATGTTGGACTCTCATGGCAAAACTGGGTTTAAGGATATTTAGAAGCACAAGTAGTATCTCTACTTGGTGCAAGGAATTTGGCTAGCATGAGAGGGAAAGGCAAGCTCAACATGTTGGATGATCGATGACAATATACTTTATTTCGAATATAAGAAAACATAACCCATTACGTTGTCTTCCTTGTCCAACATCAACTCTTTAGCATGTCATATTTTTATGAGTGCTCACAATCATAAAAGATGTCCAAGATAGTATATTTATATGTGAAAACCTCTCTTTCTTTATTACTTCCTATTAATTGCAACGATGACCAAAACTATGTTTGCCAACTCTCAACAACTTTTATTCATCATACTCTGAATATGTGAAGTCATTACTCTCCATAAGATCCATATGATCTCTTTATTTCTTTTTATTCTTTCTTTTATTTTTATTCCCTCAAGATCATAGCAAGATAGCAAAGCCCTTGACTCAACACTAATCTTTATTATATAGCTCACAGACTCAATTACATAGAGGAATCATAAAGCAAAACTCAAAACTAAATCATACTAAAGCTTTATTCTACTAGATCAAGATATTACCAAAAGTATCAAACTAAGAAAAACAGTAAAGATATGAGTGTGATGGTGATACAATACCGGGGCAACTCCTCCAAGCTTGGCAGTTGCCAAGGGGAGTGCCCATACCCATGTGTTCATGTCTCCTTCTTTGGAGGAGGTGGTGTGATATTCTTGGCGATGATGCCCCTCAGGATACGATTATCCTCCTCGAGCTTATTGACTTGCTGCTTGAGGTCCATTATTTCCTTACGGAGCTTACCCGTGACGGCTAAAGCTCCTTTCACCCATGGATGTTGCATAGCTGCTGAAGAACAAGTGACACTCTTTATCATATTTTCATAAGAAAGAAATCTAACATTGGAAGGGATGACCGAGTTTGGAACAATTGAGCTCTGTAGTTCCCCCATCGTGAATCCGGCTCGGAAACGAGAGGTAACTTCTTGATCTTCCTCCATGGCATCTATCCTTTCCATGCTATTATATTACCTGTTCTGGATGTTTATGGGCTTTACTATACACTTTTATATAATTTTTGGGACTAACCTATTAACCGGAGGCCAAGCCCAAATTGCTGTTTTTTTGCCTATTCTAGTGTTTCACAAAAAAGGAATATCAAACGGAGTCCAAACGGAATGAAACCTTAGGGAGAGTTATTTTTGGAACGAAAGGAATCCAGGAGACTTGGAGTAGACGTCAGGGAAGCTTCGAGGAAGCCCTGAGGCAGGGAGGCGCGCCCTACCCCCTGGGAGCGCCCCCACCCTTGTGGGACCCTCATGGCTCCCCTCACCGACTTCTTTCGCCTATATATATATCCATATACCCTGGAAACATCTGAGGGCACAATAGATCAGGAGTTCCGCCGCCGCAAGCCTCTGTAGCCACCAAAAACCAATCAGGGCCCTGTTCCGGCACCCTGCCGGAGGGGGGATCCCTCATCGGTGGCCATCTTCATCATCCCGGCGCTCTCCATGACAAGGAGGGAGTAGTTCACCCTCGGAGCTGAGGGTATGTACCAGTAGCTATGTGTTTGATCTCTCTCTCTCTCTCTCTCTCTCTCTCTCTCTCTCTCGTGTTCTTCATTTGGCATGATCTTGTTGTATCGCGAGCTTTGCTATTATAGTTGGATCTTATGATGTTTCTCCCCTCTACTCTCTTGTAATGGATTGAGTTTTCCCTTTGAAGTTACCTTATCGGATTGAGTCTTTAACGATTTGAGAACACTTGATGTATTTCTTGCATGTGCTTATCTGTGGTGACAATGGGATATCACGTGATCTACTTGATGTATGTTTTGGTGATCAACTTGCGGGTTCATTGATCTTGTGAACTTATGCATAGGGGTTGGCACACGTTTTTGTCTTGACTCTTCGGTAGAAACTTTGGGGCACTCTTTGAAGTACTTTGTGTTGGTTGAATAGATGAGTCTGAGATTGTGTGATGCATATCATATAATCATGCCCACGGATACTTGAGGTCATATTGGAGTATCTAGGTGACATTAGGGTTTTGGTTGATTTGTGTCTTAAGGTGTTATTCTAGTACGAACTCTATGATAGATCGAACGGAAAGAATAGCTTCTAGTTATTTTACTACGGTCTCTTGAATAGATCGATCAGAAAGGATAACTTTGAGGTGGTTTCGTACCCTACAATAATCTCTTGGTTTGTTCTCTGCTATTAGTGACTTTGGAGTGACTCTTTGTTGCATGTTGAGGGATAGTTATATGATCCATTTATGTTATTATTGTTGAGAGAACTTGCACTAGTGAAAGTATGAACCCTAGGCCTAGTTTCCTAGCATTGCAATACCATTTACGCTCACTTTTACCACTTGTTACCTTGCTGTTTTTATAATTTCAGATTACAAAAACCTATATCTATCATCCATATTGCACTTGTATCACCATGTCTTCGCCGAACTAGTGCACCTATACAATTTACCATTGTATTGGGTATGTTGGGGAAACAAGAGACTCTTTGTTATTTGGTTGCAGGGTTGTTTGAGAGAGACCATCTTCATCCTATACCTCCCACGGATTGATAAACCTTAGGTCATCCACTCGAGGGAAATTTGCTACTGTCCTACAAACCTCTGCACTTGGAGACCCAACAACGTCTACAAGAAGAAGGTTGCGTAGTAGACATCAGTCGGCCTCTATCTCCTCCTCCGTTGATGGCCCAAAGTGATAAGCATCGCTGTTTGCTCCTGGACCCGGTGTCAGATGAGACACCCAACTCTCCCCGACTGACTCTTGAGAAGACATCTTGCTCTAAATCTATTGCAGAAACAGATCGAAACAAAAACAGAGGATACTTGCGTGATACGATGGTCAAAACGTTTGGGAGATTATATAATGAATTTTTACCGACCAAAAGAAGTATCATGCAAGAAAACGGAGTCCGGAGAGCACACGAGGTGCCCACGAGGCAGGGGCACGCCCAGGGGGGTAGGGCGCGCCCTCCACCCTCGTGGATGCCTTGTGTCCTTCCCGGACTACTTCTTATTTTCCTATTTTCCTAAATATTCCAAGAAGGAGAAAAATTGCTATTAGAACTGTTTTGGAGTCGGTTTACTTAACGTACCACATACCTATTCCTTTCTGGAGTCTGAAACATTCTGGAAAGTGTCCCTTATGTACTCCTCTGGGTTACGGTTTCAATAACATTAGTTTCAACATTTATAGGATTACCTGAGATATAATGTTTGATTCTTTGACCGTTTACCACCTTCGATTCGTGCCTTCGAAGTTGTTGATTTTTATGGCACCGGAACAATAGACCTCCTCGATAATGTAAGGCCCTTCCATTCAGAGAGAAGTTTTCCTGCAAAAAATCTTAAACGAGAGTTGAATAGCAACACATAATCGCCTACATTAAACTCACACTTTTGCATCCTTTTGTCATGCCATCTTTTAACTTTTTCTTTAAACAGTTTGGCATTCTCATAGGCTTGAGTTCTCCATTCATCAAGTGAGTTAATGTCAAATAACCTCTTCTCACCGGCAAGTTTGAAATCATAATTGAGCTCTTTAATGGCCCAATATGCCTTATGTTCTAGTTCGAGAGGTAAGTGACATGCTTTTCCATAAACCATTTTATATGGAGACATACCCATAGGATTTTTATATGCGGTTCTATAAGACCATAATGCATCATCAAGTTTCTTGGACCAATTCTTTCTAGATCTATTAACAGTCTTTTGCAAAATCAATTCAAGCTCTCTGTTACTCAATTCTACTTGACCACTAGACTGTGGGTGATATGGAGATGCAATTCTATGATTAACATCATACTTAGCAATCATTTTACGAAAAGCACCATGAATAAAATGTGAACCACCATCAGTCATTAGGTAACTAGGGACTCCAAACCTTAGAAAAATAACTTCTTTAAGCATCTTAATAGAGGTGTTATGATCAGCACTACTAGTTGGAATAGCTTCTACCCACTTAGTAACGTAATCTACAGCAACTAAAATATGAGTATACCCATTAGAGGAAGGAAACAGTCACATATAATCAAAGCCCCAAACATCAAATGGTTCAATAACAAGAGAATAATTCATAGGAATTTCTTGACGTCTACTAATATTACCAATTCTTTGACATTCATCACAAGACAATACAAACTTACGTGCATCCTTGAAGAGAGTAGGCCAATAAAAACCAGATTGCAATACCTTATGCGCAGTTCTGTCTCAAGCGTGGTGTCCTCCATAAGCCTCAGAGTGACACTTGCATAAGATTTCTTCCTGTTCATGCTCAGGTATACAACGTCTAATAACACCATCTACTCCTTTATAAAGGTGTGGGTCATCCCAAAAGTAATGTCTTAAATCATAGAAAAACCTTTTCTTTTGCTGGTATGTGAAACTAGGTGGTATAAATTTAGCAACAATGTAATTAGCATAATCAGCATACAATGGAGCAGTACAAGAAGCATTTATGACAGCTAATTGTTCATCAGGAAAGCTATCATCAATAGGTAGTGGGTCATCAAGAACATTCTCTAACCTAGACAAGTTGTCTGCACGGGGTTCTCTGCTCCCTTTCTATCAATAATATGCAAATCAAATTCTTGTAGTAGGAGAATCCATCTAATAAGTCTAGGTTTTGCATCTTTCTTTTCCATAAGATATTTAATAGCAGCATGATCAATGTGAATAGTTACTTTAGAATCAACAATATAAGGTCTAAACTTATCACAAGCAAATACAACTGCTAAAAATTCCTTTTCAGTAGTAGCATAATTTCTCTGGGCACTGTCTAGAGTTTTACTAGCATATTGAATAACATTTAGTTTCTTATCAACTCTTTGTTCTAGAATAGCACCTACAGCATAATCACTAGCATCGCACAAAATTTCAAAGGGTAAATTCCAATCAGGTGGCTGAACAATAGGTGCAGAAATCAAAGCTTTCTTAAGTATTTCAAACGCTTCTACACAATCATCATCGAAGACAAAAGGAATATCTTTTTGTAATAGATTAGTAAGAGGCCTAGAAATTTTAGAGAAGTCCTTAATGAACCTCCTATAAAAACCGGCATGACCAAGGAAACTTCTTATACCTTTGATGTCCTTAGGACACGGCATCTTTTCAATAGCATCAACTTTAGCCTTATCAACTTCAATACCTCTTTCAGAAATTTTATGCCCCAAGACAATGCCTTCATTAACCATAAAGTGGCACTTCTCCCAATTCAGGACAAGACTAGTATCTTTGCATCTCTGCAAAACTCGATCAAGGTTGCTCAAGCAATCATCAAAAGAAGATCCATAAACAGAGAAATCATCCATGAAAACCTCAACAATCTTTTCACAAAAGTCAGAGAATATAGCCATCATGCATCTTTCAAAGGTAGCAGGTGCATTACATAAACCAAAAGGCATACGTATATAAGCAAAAGTACCGAAAGGGCAAGTAAAAGTGGTCTTTTCTTGATTCTCTGCTGACACAGGTATTTGAGAGAAACCAGAGTAACCATCTAGAAAGCCAAAATGTGTATGTTTAGATAATCTTTCTAGCATTTGATCAATAAAAGACAGAGGGTAATGATCCTTTTTAGTAGCTTTATTTAATTTGCGGAAATCAATTACCATCCTATAACCTGTAAGAAATCTTTGCAGGATCAATTCATCTTTATCATTAGGAACAACAGTAATACCTCCCTTCTTAGGGACACAATGGACAGGACTTACCCACTGACTATCCAACGAGATATATTATACCTGCCTCCAGGAGGTTTTGTATTTCCTTCCTTACCACTTCTTTCATATTAGGATTTAACCATCATTGGTGATCAGTAACTGGTTTGGCGTCTTTCTCCAATTTTATTTTGTGTTGGCATAGAGTGGGACTAATGCCCTTAAGATCACCAAGAGTATATCCAATAGCAGCACGGTGCTTCTTCAGAGTTTTCAATAATTTTTCTTCTTCCTGCTCTATAGCATTAGTAATTATAGGATATATCTTCTTTTCATCAAGATAAGCATAATTAAGAGTATCAAGCAGTGGTTTAAGCTCAAACACGGGATCACCCTTGGGTGGAGGGGGATCCCCTAGAATTTCAACAGGCAAGTTGTGTTTCAAAATAGGTCCCTGTTTAAAGAATACTTCATCTATCTCCCTTCTTTCATTCATAAACATATCATTTTCATGGTCTAGCAAATATTGTTCTAAAGGATCATTAGGAGGCACGGCAATAGAAGCAAGACCAATAATTTTATCCTTACTAGGCAATTCTTTATCATGGGGTTGTCTACGGAATTTAGCAAAATTAAACTCATGAGACATATCCCCCAAACCAATAGTAACAACATCATTTTCACAATCTATCTTAGCATTAACAGTATTCAAGAAGGGTCTACCAAATATGATGGGACAAAAGCTATCTTGCGGAGAACCAAGAACAAGAAAATCAGCAAGATATTTAACTTTCCCACAAAATGCTTCAACATCTCTAACAATCCCAGCTGGTGAAATAGTATCTCTATTGGCAAGCTTAATCGTAACATCTATTTCTTCTATCTCAGCAGGTGCAATATCATGCATAATTTCTTTGTATAAGGAATGAGGTATTGCACTTGCACTAGCACCCACATCACATAAGCCATGATAACAATGATCTCCTATTTTAACAGAAATAACAGGCATGCCTACAACAGGTCTATGTTTATTTTTGTATCGGGTCTAGCACTTCTAGCAGCTTCATCACAGAAGTAAATAACATGCCCATCAATATTATCAGCCAAGAGATCTTTAACCATAGCAATACTAGGTTCAACTTTAATTTGCTCAGGCAGTGTAGGTGTTCTAGTATTACTCTTATGAACCACAGTTGAATCTTTAGCATGATCCTTTATCCTAACAGGGAAAGGTGGTTTCTCAATATAAGTAGTAGGAACAATAGGATCATTATAAGTGATAGTATTTTCTTCAACTTTAATAGGTGCAACTACTTTTACTTCAGTGGGAGGATTATATTTAAACCACTTCTCCTTAGGGAGGTCAACATGAGTAGCAAATGATTCACAGAAAGAAGCTACTATCTCAGAGTCAAGTCCATATTTAGTGCTAAATGCACGAAAAGCATCGGTATCCACTAAGGATGGCAATTTTACCCGCAGGTACGGGTACCCGCGGGTACCGTACCCGCATGGGCAGGGTATGGGCACAATTTTATATCCATGGGTAATACCCATACCCTACCCATTAAGTCATGGGTAGGGTACGGGTATAACTTTGTACCCACGGGTATACCCATAACCTGCCCGCTTGTAAACTAATGTTAAGTTGTTGTCAATTAATCATTAATTTGTCATGTGGCTTGTCTACTCCTATTGACTTATGAGTATGTTGTACTCATCTACCAGTTATTGAGTTGAGATAATTGTTTTTTTGTCGAATGCGCTATCAATGAGCGTAAAAATGTGAACAACTCATCTACTATTTGTTCTACCCGTTGGGTACCCAATGGGTACAGGTACCCGCCGGGTATGGGTATGGGTAAAGTTTCATACCCATGGGTATGGGTATGGGTAGAATTTTGTACCCACCGACTATACGGGTATGAGTATGGTATTGCTCTACCCTGTCCATACCCTACCCATTGCCATCCTTAGTATCCACAAAAGATTTAACACAATCAAACTTAGGTGTCATACCTGACTCCTTACCTTCGTCGAGATCCCAATCTTTAGAGTTGCATTTAATTCTTTCCAATAAATCCCATCTGAATTCAATAGTCTTCACCATAAAAGAACCAGTACAAGAAGTATCGAGCATGGAGCGATTGTTGAGAGAAAGCCGAGCATAAATTTTTTGAATAATCATTAATCTTGAGAGCTCATGATTGGGGCATGAATATAACATTGACTTAAGCCTCCACCAAGATTGAGCGATGCTTTCTCCTTTGCGAGGCCAAAAATTATATATATAATTACGATCACGATGAACAAGATGTGTAGGATAAAACTTCTGGTGAAATTCCAATTTCAATCGGTTGTAGTTCCATGATCCCATGTCATCACATAGCCTATACCATGTCAATGCCTCTCCCTTCAAAGATAAAGGGAATACGTTCTTCTTGATAACATCGTCGGGCATACCTGCAAGCTTAAATAATCCACAAACTTCATCCACATAGATTAGGTGTAAATCAGGATGCAATGTTCCATTTCCTGTAAAAGGATTAGCTAGTAGTTTCTCTATCATACCCGAAGGAATTTCAAAGTAAACATTTTCAGTAGGTTCAGTAGGTTGAGGAGCAACTCTTTGCTCTACTGGTCGGGGTGAAGATACCCTGAACAAGCCCCTCAAAGTATTATGTTCCATAGTAACAAGTGATAGTAAATTTCAACACACTATATAAATTTTGCCTTACCAAGTTCTACTTACCAAAGGCACTTCACTCCCCAGCAACGGCGCCAGAAAAGAGTCTTGATGACCCACAAGTGTAGGGGATCTATCGTAGTCCTTTTGATATGTAAGAGTGTCAAACCCAACGAGGAGCAGAAGGAAATGACAAGCGGTTTTTAGTAAGGTATTGTCTGCAAGCACTGAAATTATCGGTAACAGATAGTTTTGTGATAAGGTAATTCGTAATGGATAACATGTAATGAAAGTAAATAAGGTGCAGCAAGGTGTCCCAATCCATTTTGTAGAAAAGGACAAGCCTGGACAAGTTGTTATATAGAGAAAAATGCTCCCGAGGACACATGGGACTTATCGTCAAGCTAGTTTTCATCACGCTCATATGATTCGTGTTCGTTACTTTGATAATTTGATATGTGGGTGGACCGGTGCTTGGGTACTGCCCTTTCTTGGACAAGCATCCCACTTATGATTAACCCCTATTGCAAGCATCCGCAACTACAAAAGAAGTATTAAGGTAAACCTAACCATAGCATGAAACATATGGATCCCAATCATCCCCTTACGAAGCAACACATAAACTAGGGTTTAAGCTTCTGTCACTCTAGCAACCCATCATCTACTTATTACTTCCCAATACATTCCTCTAGGCCCAAACAATGGTGAAGTGTCATGTAGTCGACGTTCACATAACACCACTAGAGGAGAGATAACAAACATCTCATTAAAATATCAAAGGAATACGAAATTCACATGACTACTTATAGCAAGACTTCTCCCATGTCCTCAGGAACAAACGTAACTACTCACAAATCATATTCATGTTCATAATCAGAGGGGTATTAATATGCATAATATCGTGGAATTGTCACATCAGATATCCTCGTGAAAGGACTTAGTTGTGGAGCCATCGCAACTAGGAAGCTTGAAGGGGTTAAATCGGGACAAAGGACACGAGAGGTTTTATACTAGTTCGGCCCCTGACGGTGAAGGTAAGGCCTACGTCTAGTTGGGTTGGTATTGATGTTTCGATGACCAGGGACCAAAATACGCTATGCCCGGCTCTCAATGAGTTGTTTCTTGCCCTAAGCCGCCAGCAGGCCGTCCCCTTATATACATGGGTTGACGCTCTGTGGCTTACAGAGTCCTGGCCGGCTTATAAACAGTGTCCGTCTCGGTGACTAGTTAAATCTACCTTATGATACAAGTCATGCCATCCTGGCGGTTTACTACAACGGGCCTTAAGTCGCCTGTGGGCCTTAAGCCCTTTATTGAATCGCCATCTTCATGCTTGGTCTTGGGCTTCTCTCTGATGAGTCTTCTTTGTGTAACCCGGCCCCTCCTAGGCGGCTTACACAAATAGTTATATCCCCAACATTAGGCCCCAGATTGATTTGAACCTGTTCATGTCAATCTTAAAAATATTTTTAAAGAATAAGTCTTCAGTCTTCTGACTATATAGAGGGTTTTCTTTAACCCGCCATGACGTCATCTTCTGGATCCGTCTTAACCCGGCGTGACATCATCCTTTCTTTAATTCCTTTTCTATTCCATCGTATCCTTCAACGGATCTCTGCTTTTATTGATTGTTTCGAAAATCGAGGCGTCGGTGCCGCTAGATAATAATTCTTATCTCCTCGTATCCCGCGCCGTCTCAGTTATCCTCTCCTTATAAATAGGCGCGACTTAGGTCTTCCATTCTTCCCTCATTTAGTCGTCCTCTTCCTATTGCCTCCTCTCGAGCTCCGCCGCCGCCATCGTCGAACCCCTCGTCTTCATCGACTCAGGCCGCTGCTTCAACCTGACTCTGACCAGAAATCGACGGCGAACCTCTGCAGCTCGTCCACATCCGTGAGTTCCTCTCCTTCCCTTTCTGTAGATCTGCATTGGAACCCTGTTGAGTTCGTCGGCGCTCATCACCGCCCGATGCAAACCCTCGCTAGTTTGCACCTCCAATGCCATGTTTAGATCGTAAAAACTATGTAGAACTGCTGCGGTAATTGTTTGTGTTTATCTTGCATAGAAACAGATCTCATTTCCCTTGTTTGGAAACCCTCTTCGAGTGCATGAACTTCTCTGCCCTATTTTTAGGTCTAGAAAATTTTCCTTTCAGAGCAATAATTTGATCCAGAATAATAGCTGTCGTCTATGAAACTTGTTTCTATCACCCGGAAAGCTTCTTCTGGTAAATGCCCTTAAACACAACTGTCCAGGTGTCCGGCTTAAATAAATGACACTGATCTGTGAGCCTTACTTGCTTCTCATGACCTTAGGAATTTTGAACTGCTCTTGATACTTGTAGCGGCTTAAATACTGTTGCACAGTCACCTTTATATCATTAGGCCCCTCATTAAGTCGCTACTTTGAACAATTAGGATATTTCTCCCGGCTTAAAATTGAACCGGATCTTCTTATTTTGTAATAGGCCAACTGTTGCCATGGCACCTAAGGCGGCCAAGGCCCCTGTAACTTGCAATTGGGTCCCATCCACAGTTACTAAGAGCAAACTTCCTGAGTTCGTGAAGTCTGGCCACCTGCCAAAGAAGGAAGTCATGTCTTATCGTGCCCCTAACCCGTCCGAGGAGATGCCTCAACCCAAAGAAGGGGAAGTAATAGTTTTCACGGATCACATGAACCGGGGATTTGCCCCTCCCGGCTCAAAATTCTTCAGGGAAGTTTTGAATTTCTTTGATCTTAGACCTCAAGACATTGGACCCAATTCTGTGTCAAATCTTTGCAATTTTCAAGTCTTCTGCGAGGTGTACCTGGGAGAGGAGCCAAGTCTTCTTTTGTTCAGAGAACTTTTTTATTTGAACCGGCAGAATGAATGTGCCAACAGGCCTAGTCTTGAACTTGGCGGCATCTCAATCCACCGGCGGAGAGATTTTCTTTTCCCTTATGCTGAGCTGCCGAGTCACCCGAAAGATTGGAACCAGACGTGGTTCTACTGTGACTAGTAATGCTTTCGGCTTACTTCCCTTCTGCAAGAAGAACCCGGCCCCTACAGTGAGTTACCAATCTTAATAAACACTTTTTAGCACGTTATACCTTCTTTGTACTTATGATTCTTTATGTTTTTCCACAGGCCGGTGATAATTTCTGGAAGGCCAAGTATGACCATGAGGCTGCCAAACAGGCCAGAGCAGCCAAGAAAACCGAGAGGAAAGCCGCCAAGACAGGCACCTCAAAGAAGAAGAAACCCAGCGCCTCCGATATGCTTAAAATGGATGACTCTTCTTCAGATGATGAAGAGGTAATCTTTTGATTTTCTTAACTCCTTTGTCATTACTCTACTGACATTCTATCCTTTTAGGAGGATACAGGGAACAGTCAAGCCATTGACGAAGAGGTAACTATAATCTCCTCTGACTCAGAGCCTTTGCCAAAGCAAAAAATCCGAAGGGTGACCCGGAAAGTAAGATTTTCACATCCTCTAGCTTACCAAGATCCTAAATTTCTTTTGAAGCAACAACAGCTTGAGAACCGGAGGCAGACTCGGGCCAATCAAGACGCAGAACTCTCCTCCGGCTTACCCGACGTAACCAGGAAGCGTCGGACCGAGGTTATCTCTGATTTATGTTCTGTTTTACCTTTGGTGGGTTTGATTCGCCAACCTCTCAATTCATCTGACTCCAATTATCAGGATACCTCTCCTTCCTCTGACGAGTCAATGCAATCAAACATGCCGGCTTTCAAAATGGCTCCCAGGTAATGTAACCTTTCTTACTTTAAGTTTTTTCATACTTATACCTTAATACTCATCCTTCTACCTTGATTGTCAGCCCGCAAGTGAAGCCCAGCAAGAGGGCAAAGAAGAATAAGCCGTCCCAAGACCCGGTGGTCACTGAACCGGCGCTTCACTCATCCGCTCCTGACAGCTCCACTCATCAGCCATCGCCTGAACCGGCTTCTGATATTCCGGTGCCAACCTCTGACCCGCCTACAGAAGATGTTATCCACGATTCTGATAACCCGGAAATTCCTAGCCCGGTCAAGACGACTGACCCGGAAGTTGAATTTCTGAAAAGTCAATATGTTGAACTAGGCCGGCCTACTGTTCTTGCCCAATGCACTACCAAGGAGGAGTTTGCCCAATGTCGGAAAGCCAAATAGGACATCACTGATTATACTTACCTAAGCATTGGTGATATAGTCTCGGGCTATCTGAATCAAGTGCACAATAGTCGTGACCTAGAAATTGATATGGTGAAACAAATACAACACAAATCTGAGGTATAACTTATGCTTTTTTCCTGAACCTTACTTACTGTACCGGCCTCCAAGTCTATTGCTTAGGAATGAATATGCTGTAGACTTAGAAATCTACTTACTATTAGGTTGTCCGGTTTAAAGTGAATACATTTAACCCCGTGATGGCATGAGACTTTGAATTTGTGTTACACATTAGCCCCCAAGTGTCAAGTATCTTTACTTGTAAAGTGCTTGAGACTTAATATGTATTACTCAGTAGGATAGGTTAAAAAAAACTTTAAGCATACATTAGCCCCCAAGTTCCAAGTATATGTACTTGTAAAGTGTTTGGGACTTGAATGTTACCTTACCATGATTCTTACCATAACCTGATGTCAATACAGGCCACCATAAGTCAATTTGAATCATAGATTGCTGACCTGAAGAGCCAGCTGAAAACTCAAGAACTTGAAACTCAGAAAGCCAACTCCAAGTTTGAATTCAGTGTCTCTGAACAAGAGAAGCTGAGGAAAAATTTGGAGTCAGAAAAGAAAATTTGGGCTGATGAGAGGGCTTCACTGGTGACCCGGGCCGAGGCGGCAGAAGCATCTCTTGCAGAGGCAACAACCGAACTATCCGACTTAAAACAGTAGATATCCCAAATGGTCTCAGCCATCTTCGGTAAGTCACTCAGAAAAACCTTAAATATTGTAATCTTCCAAGGATTATTGTAATAGTTATCTCCAGCTTATTGTTACGCTTGTGAACATACAGGCCCCAGGAGTACCAACCTCAAGCAAAACATGCTGATCAAGCTTAAGGCGGTTTATACCTTAGTGGAGCAGCTGTACTCCGGGTCACAACGTGCTTTTGCCGTTGTGGCCTTATCAAATACCACTCCTCACCTCCTACAAGATGTGCTGAAGCATCTCGCAGTGCTACCTCAACGAATTCAGGATTTAAGGCGGGCATCTGCAAGAGCCGGAGCCGTGGCCGCATTAAGCCGGGCAAGGGCATGGGTGCCAGAACTTGACTTGGCTGATCTCTCTCTTGGATATCCAAGCCTGAAGGAGGACGTCACTGCATTTGATGATCAAGACTTCACTGCCTGTGTCAAAGTCATACGTCCCCTGGCGACCCTTATTGGGAATGATACTGATCTACTTAAATATTCGCCGGGCTATGATAGTGAGAACCGGAGAATTCCAAATATTCCATATGACCAAGTCAGCCTGGTCCCTCCAACGCGTAAGCATACCTTTGCCCCTGAAGTGGACCCGGCCGGTTTAATAGATGATGAGGCTGAATTTGAAGCCTTGAGCGGCATTGACTGGGCCTCGTCCACCTTCCAAGACAAAGCAACCAGTGGAGAGGCGGAGAAGGATAACCCGGAGTCTTCAAGCCCGCCGAAGGAATGAGCCGCTACACGTTTTATAACTTTACCAAAACAATGCTTCACTTATTCAGACTCGGGGAGTCTTGTAATAGGATAGAAAAAACTTCTTAATGCTTGTCATGCCCTCGCGCATGCTTATGGTGCTTATTACTTTTGTAAGCCGCCATCACTATATTTCTCTGGCTTATATTAACCATGTATGTCCTTGATGTTTAACTTGCTTTGCCTTATCCTGCACATAAAACAAGCAAAATTTTCTGGGCGGTTTACTGCACCAGGGGTTTATAGGGTCTTGATAACCCAGAACATGACCCAAAGATATCATATACAGGCCGGTTTATGATTATTTTAAATATAATCACAATAGCATACCTGTGACCCCCTTGATAGTCTTCCCGGCCTATTTGATGCTTTACCTGGCACTTACGAACTTGGGGTGATCAATATTAAACCGGAAGAATTAAGGACCATCTCCTCAAGAAGGTTTCAAGATAGTTAAAGTAATTATATGTATAAGCAATGTTCACAGGCTCATGATTCGAATACGATCAGAAAACCGTCCCAAAGGGGTTAAGCTAAGATTCGGATACGATCATATAGCCCCCAGTGGCTTTGGCGATGCCGATCAAGTGGGTATCGACAGCTATGTTCTCTTTGGTTCGAATACGACCTATGTTTGAACAGGAAGCCCCCAAGTGAACATAAGAGTTGTTTAATGACGCTAATTCGAATACGATCCACGTCAGACCCAAAGGGATTAAGCTATGATTCAAATATGATCAAGAAGCCCCCAAGTGGGTTTGGCAGTATGTCGATCAAGTGGGTATCGACAGTTATGTTCTCTTTGGTTCGAATACGACCTATGTTTGAACAGGAAGCCCCCAGGTGACCATGGCTAGATTCAGATATGATCATAAGCCAGTCCAAAGGGAAAGCCGGATTCAGATGTGATCCGCTCCCTGTTGGTTGTCTCCACTACCTGATAAAGAAGACACATAGAGTTTTGAGGGTAAAAAGGATGGAGGTCCTGCTTTATTTATTTATATAATATGTACATCGTCAAAAAAAATATACATCTTGAAAGCCGGTGGCTTAAGTATAATAAGGCCGGAGATGAGCAATATTCCACGGCCGACCGGTCTCCTCCTCCGACTTAAGTGAGTCTTTGTGCTCTCGAATATCGATGAGGTAGTATGACCCGTTGTGAGATTCTTGCTAACCACAAAGGGCCCTTCCCAAGGCGGGGATAGCTTGTGCATATTAGACTGATCCAGGATGAGCCGGAGCACCAAGTCGCCTTCCTGAAAGGTTCTGCTCCTAACCCGACGGCTGTGATAGCGACGCAGGTCTTGTTGAGAAATCGCCGAGCGGGCTATTGCCAAGTCTCGCTCCTCATCCAGCAAGTCAACTGCATTCTGACGAGCTTCTTCGTTGTCAGCCTCAACGTAAGCCGCCACGCAGGGTGAATCGTGTCGGATGTCATTTGGCAGGACCGCCTCTGCACCATACACCATAAAGAAAGGCGTGTAGCCTGTAGATCTGTTAGGCGTGGTGTTGATGCTCCATAACACAGAAGGTAACTCCTCCACCCAACAACCCGGAGTCCGCTGCAAGGGGACTAAGAGCCAGGGCTTGATGCCTTTCAGGATCTCTTGATTAGCTCTTTCTGCTTGACCATTGGATTGAGGACGAGCAACAGCCGAAATATCAAGCCGGATATGTTCTCTTTGACAGAACTCTTCCATGGCACCCTTGGAGGGGTTAGTGCCATTATCAGTTATGATGCTATGTGGGAAACCAAAACGAAAGATCACCTTTTTCATGAATTGAACCGCCGTGGCTGCATCACACTTACTGACTGGCTCTGCCTCAACCCACTTTGTAAACTTGTCCACTGCCACCAGGAGATGTGTCTTTTTATCCTTAGACCTTTTGAAAGGTCCAACCATGTCAAGCCCCCAGACTGCAAACGGCCAAGTGATTGGGATCATCCTCAATTCTTGAGCCGGCACATGAGCTCGTCGTGAGAACTTTTGACAACCGTCACATTTGCTGACCATATCCTCCGCATCAGCATGAGCCATCAGCCAACAGAAACCATGACGAAAAGCTTTGGCTACAAGAGACTTTGATCCGGCATGATGGCTACAATCCCCTTCATGGATCTCACGAAGTATTTCTTGGCCTTCTATAGGGGACACACAGCGTTGAAATGCCCCAGTGGCACTTAGGTGATGTAACTCACCGTTAACAATTGTCATAGATTTGGAGCGCCTGACGATTTGTCTCGCCAAGGTCTCATCCTCAGGTAACTCACCCGGGTCATATAAGCCAAGTAGGGCACTGTCCAATCCGAGATAACGTGAAGAGCTGCCACCAGCTGTGCCTCCGGGTCTGGCACTGCTAGCTCTTCCTCGGTAGGCACCTTGACAGAAGGGTTATGTAAAACATCAAGAAAGGTGTTGGGCGGCACCGACTTACGTTGGGATCCCAACCGGCTTAAAGCATCAACCGCCTCATTCTTCCTTCGATCGATGTGCTCCACTTCATAACCCGTGAAGTGACCAGCCACATCATCTACTTCACGACGATAAGCCGCCATAAGGGGATCCTTGGAATCCCACTTGCCTGATACCTGTTGCACCACGAGATCTGAATCGCCCAAGCATCTTACCCGGCTTAAGTTCATCTCCTTAGCCATCCGGAGACCATGGAGTAAGGCCTCGTACTCAGCTGCATTGTTAGTACATGGAAACATAAGCCGGAGTACATAACAAAATTTGTCACCTCGGGGGGAAGTTAACACCACTCTAGCCCCCGAGCCTTCTAACTGCCTGGACCCGTCAAAATGAATAGTCCAATATGTATTATCTGGCTTCTCCTCAGGGGCCTGTAACTCTGTCCAATCATTGATAAAGTCCACCAAGGCCTGAGACTTAATAGAAGTATGTGGAATATACTTCAAATCATGAGGCCCAAGCTCGATGGCCAACTTGGCGACTCATCCTGTGGCCTCCCTGTTCTGAATAATGTCTCCCAAAGGGGCAGAACTTACCACAGTTATAGGATGACTTTGAAAGTATTGCTTCAATTTCCGGTTGGCCATAAATACTCCGTAAACGAGTTTCTGCCAATGTGGATACCTTTGTTTAGACTCAATGAGTACTTCACTGATGTAATAAACTGGCCATTGAACCGGATGCTCCTTGCCGGTTTCATTACGCTCCACCACGATGGCAACGCTGACGGCTCATGAATTGGCAGCCACGTATAGCAGCAACGGCTCCTTATCAATGGGAGCCGCAAGAACCGGTGGTTCAGACAACTGTCTCTTCAAGTCTTCAAAGGTAGCATCAGCAGCATCACTCCAGAAAAAAGTGTTCGTTTTCTTCATCATCTGATATAGCGGTAGCGCCTTCTCACCTAACCGGCTTATGAATCGGCTTAAAGCAGCAACACGACCCGCCAATCGCTGAACATCATTGATGCACGCCGGTTTAGCCAGAGAGGTAATTGCCTTAATCTTCTCCGGATTAGCTTCAATGCCTCTGTTTGATACCAGAAAACCCAAAAGCTTGCCTGCAGGTACACCAAATACACACTTGGCCAGGTTAACATCATTTTATAAACCCGGAGATTATCAAAGGTCTCTTTTAAACCAGATATTAAGGTTTCCTTCTCTCTGGACTTCACCACAATGTCATCTACATAAGCATGAACATTACGCCCGATTTGATCGTGTAGACAGTTCTGCACACATCTCTGATAAGTTGCCTGAGCACTCATGGGTCCAAACGGCATAGATACATAACAGAAGGCCCCAAACAGAGTGATGAAAGATGTCTTCTCCTGGTCCTTAACTGCCATTTTGATCTGATGATAACCAGAGTAAGCATCCAAAAAACTCAAACGTTCACAACCCGCCGTAGCATCAATGATTTGATCAATACGGGGGAGAGCAAAGGGATCAGCCGGACATGTCTTGTTTAAGTCCGAGTAGTCCACACACATCCGTCAGGTGCCGTTCTTCTTGAGGACAAGCACCGGGTTAGCCAACCACTCCGGGTGAAAAACTTCAATGATAAACCCGGCCGCTAAGAGCCGGGTGACTTCCTCTCCAATGGCCTTCTGCCTTTCTTTGTTAAAGCGCCGAAGAAACTCCCTGACCGGCTTATACTTCGGATCAATATTGAGAGTGTGCTCAGCGAGTTCCCTCGGTACACCTGGCATGTCAGAAGGTTTCCATGCAAAGATGTCCCGGTTCTCATGGATGAACTCGATGAGCGCGCTTTCCTATTTGGGATCCAAATTGCTGCTGATGCTGAACTGCTTAGAAGGGTCACCCGGGCTAAAGTCAACAAGTTTTGTCTCGGCAGCCAATTTAAACTTCAACGCTGGGTCGTGCTCTGTAGTTGGTTTCTTCAGGGAGGTCATATCCACTGGGTCAACATTATCTTGATAAAATTTGAGCTCTTCCGCTTCACAGGCTGACTCAGCATAAGCCGCTTCGCCTTCTTCACATTCCAACGCCACCTTCCGACTTCCATGCACAGTGATGGTGCCCTTGTGACCCGGCATCTTGAGCTGCAAGTAAACATAACACGCCCGGGCCATGAACTTAGCATAAGCCGGCCCCCCGAACAGAGCATGATATGGGCTCCTGATTTTGACCACCTCAAACATCAACTTCTCAGCTCTGGAGTCATATTCATCTCCGAAGGCCACCTCTAGCTCAATCTTGCCAACTGGGTAAGCCGACTTACCAGGAACCACCCCATGGAAAACAGTGTTGGACGTCCTTAGATTTTTATCAGTTGACCCCATGCGTCGAAAGGTCTCATAATAGAGGATATTGATGATACTACCTCCGTCCATGAGTACCTTCGTGGATTTATATCCACCAACCAGAGGTGCTACCACTGAAAGTGCGTTATATCGACTAGAGGGGGGTGAATAGGCGATTTTTATGAATTCTTCACTGAGGAATTTGCTGGTGTGGAAATTCCTTAGGAAGAACTACTTGCAGCGGAATATGTACTCAGAATTAAACATAATAGGATACAACCATAGTCATCATGATGAAATGAAGACTAACACAGAGTACGGGAAGCGTAAACACAGGATAACAAGATGAAGACAGACAGACTGAAGAAATTGAACTGAGGAATTTGTGAAAGTCTTTAGTCAAAGTCTTCAAGCACAGATATGAACAACATGCAACACAGAATGAGGAAATGGAAGGGTTGAGGAAATAGAACCAGTCAGTTGGTGAAGACAATGATTTGGTAGACCAGTTCCAACTGTTGTCTCAGTTGTACGTCTGGTTGGAGCGGCTGAGTATTTAAACTCGAGGACACACATCCGGACACCCGATCTCGAGCCGCAACTCAGGACACCCAGTCCTCACCGTATTCTCCTTGAACTAAGACCACGCAGGCCTCGTCCAATCACTCGTGGTAAGTCTTCAGGTGACTTCCAAACCTTCACAGACTTGGTCACTCGGAAATCCACAATTCCTCTTGGATGCTCTAGACCTTGACGCCTAACCGTCTGGAAGAAGCACAATCTTCAAAGGTAACAAGCGTCGGATCCACGCAGGATCAATTTCTTCAGTGATGCTCAATCACTTGGGTTTGTGTGGGTTTGGTTTTGGGATTTTCCTCACTTGATGATTTTCACTCAAAGTCCTCGGAGGATGGGTGGCTCTCAAATGACAAGTGTCAAGTTCTCTCGGAGCAGCCAACCAACTAGTGGTTGTAGGGGGCGGCTATTTATAGCCTAGGGAGCAGCCCGACATGATATGACATAAATACCCTTCAATGATATGACCATTAGGTGGATAAGATATTTTGGGACAGCCAAGACAAGACAAAGAACGGTCGGAAATTTGACTCTCAAATTCCTCGGGGCTATCATGTTCCTCCTCAGTGTAGGCAATTCGACTTCGGCGAATTCCTAACTCCTCGATCGAGAAAGTCATCAAGGACCGTAAGAACTGCGTCTCTATCATTTGAAGAATTTGATGAATCTGTATGAGATTTCAATGGCTTCACTCGAAGGGATTGGTAGGTGTAGGATTTTGAGTTGAGCATCACATGGAAATTTTTCCTTAGTATTTCCTCGACCCCCTTTAACGATGACGGTGTTTCCTATGACTCAAGAAAGAGAAAATGAAACTACGAAAACAAAAGTCTTCACGCTTCATATTCCTCGAATGAATATCAAGTCTTCAAGGTCACACCAAATTCTTCACTTTCAAAGTCTTGAAAAGTCTTGAATATCAAAGTCTTGATCGAAGAACTTCATGTTTAGGGTCGACTTTCTCTGTAAATATCAAACTCCTCATAGACTTATAGACCTGTGTACACTCACAAACACATCGCCATTACTTAACCTATAAGTCTTCAATACACCAAAATCACTAAGGGCACTAGATGCACTTACAATCTCCCCTTTTGGTGATTGATGACAACATAGGTTAAGTTTTCAACGAGGATAAACATATGAAGTGTAAATACTGATATTGAGGAATTTGATTGCAAGATATAGAAGAACTCCCCCTGAATATGTGCATAATGAGGAATTTGCTTTTGAGGCAATGCACATTTGAAGAGTTGAATCATGGAGATCTCCCCCTATATCTTGTAATTCATACACGCATTTGATATATAATATGAAGAATTTGAAATGCATGATGAAATATGGTGCCTGATGAGATTTAGCATGCGTGCAATAATATTGACTAGGAATAAGCATGCAGAATATCACATCAAAAGTTTCAGAGCTCAAATATCACATTCAGAGCTTAGTGCTTCAAAAGCATCAGAGCATCAAACATATCAAAATCAGAGCGTCAAACGTATCGAAGCACGATCAAAAGTATCAAGGCACCATCGGACTTAAGATTACAACTCGATCCAATAAAAAGTTTCGGAAGAACGAGAGTTGTAACTTAATAAAAACGCCCATAGTATAAACCCGCTTGAAGACTAACTCAGATTTCTCCCCCTTTGTCATCAAATGACCAAAAGGATCGGCGAGGACTAACGCCTATGAAGATTTTCAAGTCGATGGAGGAGCGCCAGCGTTATCGGGGTTGGTTGTTGAAGTAAGGCTGCCGCAGTTGTCGTCCAAATCTTCATATTCATCGGTTTCACGCGATGAAGAATAAGAGCTAGCCACCAAATCAGAACTTTGACTCTCTTGAATTTCTTGAGGTGGTGCAGACCGATCAAATGCTTCACGAAGACCCATAGTCTTCAATTCTTCCGTGGAATAGACATGATTAAGAACAGCCCAGTGCGGTTTAGGGTTTCATGAAGGTAGTCTTGATTTTCTTCACCGCATTATGTGTTGAGGTCATGTTGTGAAGAATTGCAGCAAATTGGCGCTTCACCCATTTCGATTGCGATCAACCTTCCGATGAAGACGAGGAGTAACTCACGATCACCATCACCACAGGTGCGATTGCTTGAGGCTGTTGCTTGGTTGAGGTATTTATGGCGGTGTCATGCGTTGCAGAATCGTCATTGGTGGAGTAAGATGCAGCCTTGCAAAATTGACCATCCAATGGACGAGTGCCTTCATCAATCACAGCTGCTGCCTTGCCCTTATCATCAGATGATGAAACTGGTCGCTTGAGGACTTCAATGGGCGGCAAGTAGCTGCCATGGTTCAGAGTGTCAGCCTTGTAGTTCAGTGAAGATCTTGCCCTTATGAATCTCATGATCCAAGGTGCATATGGCTTCAGCTCAAAAGGTGACATTGCAACATTGGCCAGAGTCCTCATGAAGAAATCATGGAAATTGACAGGAACGCCATGAATGATATTGAAGAGCATGTTCTTCATGATGCCAACGACATCTTCTTCATTTGAGTCGTGGCCTTTGATGGGACTCATTGTCTTCGTCAAGATTCTATAGACAGTCCTAGGCACATCTGACAAATCCTTGACGAGGAATTTGGTTCGAGGGGCTTGTCACGGCTTCAATGGCTTCATGAGCACTTGCATAAAGTGATCGGACAGGTTCGTGGTCATTGTAGATGCAACGTGCGATTTCATGGGGAGGATTAAGAGGAAGGACACGAAGCAATTCAGTTCTTTGGTGCCTTGTAGTGAGTATTCTCGGTCATCCAATCCAGAACCCATGAGTTGATATCTTGACATCTCCGGTGATGTGCGGTGACATAGAATCGAAGAATGAGTTCTTCATTCGATCCACGTATATCGGTCAGAAATTTAGTAGCCTCGCATCGTGAAGAACACGAAGTCTTGGCTCGAAGCACGGCAATGATTCCATATCCACATGAGGAATATGCTCATGGTCAAGATCTTGTCCTTGTCAAATAGCACCGAGGAATAGAAGTTTGCTTGTGTTGGAGTCGAGCGTCTTTTCCTCATACGGCGAGTCATATGGATTATAAGCGATGAAGAACACATGCTCGTAAAAGAAGTCTTCAGCCTTGAATTTTTGCTTGCTCGAGAACGGATTCTTGGTTTGGGCGGAGGAATATCGTGATTTGCAGCACAACCTCGAGAATCGCGATCTCGGGTTCTTCATCTTTGAGAATTTCTGGTTCCTCTCCTTGTGCAGTTTGAGGATCAGCGATGGGTTCTTCAAAGCTAGTGGCTGGAATTTCTTCATTGACGAGACGATGTGGGATGAGTTTCTTGAGCCCAATTGAGCAGTTGTAGCCGGGGTGAGGAACTTGTAGAATCGAAGTGAAGAGAGGAGTATTGGGATCTTGACTTTCCCAAAAGTCATCGTTCATCACCGTGTAGTGCACCCAATATCCACGTCTTCGTCTTCTTTTTCAATTTCCTCAACACCGCCTCTTGGTGTGAACCGAGGCACGGTGAGAAACAACTAGGGTTGAAGGAATGCTTCCACTTCAATTTCTTCATCAAGCTGTTCTGAGGTAGCAACAGATTGATTTTCTTCATCAGATCCGCTTGGGATCGAGTACTCTTCTCCATAAGGAACAATTTCCTTAGACGACATGGAGGAAATGGGAATGGCATCAATAGGATTTTCAAGTGAGCTGGTCATTGGCTTCATTTTCTTCGCAGCCGAAGAATTTGACGCAGCTGATGCCTTCCTCTTCTTCACCGCAGCTCGTTCTGCAGCCTTTGTCTTCTTCACTTCATAAGCAGAAGGAAGAATTGGAGTTGGTGTTGGTGCAGGAGGAGCTGAGGACTGAGGAACAGTTTCTTCAAGCGCAACTGGTGCAGTGGCCCTGATCTCATCAATTTCTTCAGGCGCACCACTAGTGGATGCCACAGGAATTTCTTCAAGGTGGAATGGAGTCATCAGCCACGAACTTGTATTCTCATCGGACGCTGAAAGTCATCAGCGATCTTGGCATGTTCATCGGCGGGCTGAGCGAGTCTTGACTGAGGATTTTCTTGTTGCGATGGGGCTACAACAGTTGTCATTTTCTTCGTCAAATTGATTTAATCTCACCTTGGCTCCTTGCCAATCAAGATTATAAGCATCGAAATCCTTCTTTGAGTGCTTGGATTTCAGATTGAGCTTTGAGAAGTTCTTGAGTCAAGTTGACGATGTTCTTCCTCGAAGCTTCTCCTTTACGGCTTGTGTTCTCTTTAATTCACGAGCCTTTTCAAATTTCCATTTCTCTTGACGATGAAATGGTTCACATATGACTTTGACCAGAGTCAATGGCGAGATCCGGTATGGGAGTGTTTGGATCCCGATGCCATAGGTTAATGAAGTCAAGAATCTTTTTAGGATCCAAAAGCGAGCACATTTGTTCTTTTGGCTCTAGCGGCCTTGGTCGATCTGTCTCGATGATTTCGTAAGTTCTTCATCGAGGCTTCATCATCGAGGGAACGTTGAATGCAACTGTTTCTTCTTTGGACTTGGCGAGGACCGCGTCCATTTGTTGCTTTTGTCTTCAGCAGAGTGGGGCTGATGAGGACATTGGTGCGGTGAGGAACTTCTTGAGACACGAAGCAATTGAGAAACCCCAGTCCTTTGACATGTAGCCAGATGCACAGGAGTTGAGGACTTGGAGGGAGCTGCTGAGGATTTGGAGTGAGCAGCAGAAGTCTGAGGAATTTGCCGTGAGGGCGCGGCTGAAGAACTGGGCCGTGAGGGCGCTGACGGTGATGCACTTGGCTTTCGAGCAGGCTTCTTCGGCATTGATTTCCTTGGTTTGACCGAGGGCTCAGCGGCAGTAGCAGCAGCAGAATCCTCATTGAATTTCCTCACTGCCTCCTTGGCCTGTCTTGCCAATTTGGCTTGGCGCTGGACCATTCTTGAGAAAGTCTTCACCACGCTTGATGCTGGTGGGATCGGCGACTTGGCGGTGCGGTGGAGCTCTTGGGCATGGAGGGTTTAAGGCGAATTTCCTCATGTACTTGGGAGTAACATAGCGATATTCCTCCATTCTCGTGCCCATCTTCGTTCTATCCTTTGAATCGCACTTTGCGCTGATTTTTAGTCTCCTTGCCAAACTTGGATTCATCGGTGTCGCGATAATCTTTGTATATTTCATCAGAATCTCAAAGGCAGTCATGACCTCCGGTTTCTTTCCTCCCTTCGCGGTCTCTTGCCTTACGCCATTTTCTTGGATGAGGAATTTGAACTATAGAGCACTCAAAGAAGTATGCAGTTTTTCTTCGAGGAACGCTGCAAATGAGTTAAGTTGATGAGAACCTAGTGATTCAGCATGGACATGAGTACTGTGAGCAGAGTGTAGGTGCGAGGAATTTGGAGAGGTCATATCGTTCTCGAGAGATTTTTCAAAAGGAACAAGTTTTGAGGATTTTGACCAGTTGAGCCTTGAGGAATTTCACTAAGCGTTTTGTCTCGGTTCGAGTTTCTGATTGAAAATCCGCACAATTGAGGAATCTTGAAGAAATGAATGCTTAGAGATAAATCAAGAGCATACAAGTGTGTGAGGTGTTCATATGTGAAGATTTGAAGAACAAAAACACCTTTGAAGATTTTCAGAAAGATTTGAGAATCAACGCGAGTAATAAAAGTAACTTTTAATTACCCGAACTGAAGAACACGACGAACAGGAATGAACTATAGTGAAGTTTGTCACGTTAGATCTCCCACGCCCTAACTTGGCAGAGGGAGACGACTACGGCGGCGGCGGAGTGAAGAATTCCGCGGCCGGCGCGAGTACGACGACGACGAGGTCGAGGCAGTGAAGCTCTTCCTCACCGACGGCGATGGAGTAGCGGCGGCGCTAGGGTTTGAGGAGAGCTCGAGCGAGAGACAGCGACCGAGCAGAGTAAATGAAGTAAGGAAGGGAGAGGGGTATTTATAGCCACGTGAAAACTGTTCGTCCAAGATTTTGGGACGAACATGCCCTACCCTTTCTTCTTCACGCGACATGTGTCACCCACGTCTTGTCGAGATGAGATCGTGTAAGATCGTGGATGATTAAACTAATGCATCGTGGGATGCGGAGCAGTTTGAGCGGTAAAACCGAAAATTTGGATAAGATTTGTTTAAAAATTTCATTCGCAATTTCTTCACCGTCAAGGACACAAAGAAGACTTTGAGCGAGTTTCAATCGAGCACATGAAGAATTTGTGAATAGATTGGATTGAGTATAGCATAGAGGGGGAAGGGTCCGATCACATTCACTTAGCGGAAATAGCAACTTGAAGAATTAGCAATAAGTGAATGCTATAGAGGACATAAACTCATATATATATATAGCCAATGAAGAAAAAAGACGGAAACATTGAAGATTTTGCAAAGTTGAAGAATTTGAAAAACTGAGGAATTTCAAAAATGAGGAAAAACTCAAATTGAAGATTTTCAACTTTTGTGGTGGCGTAGCCCACCGTATAAGAATGATGATTTCAGACACCGCATACAATTGTCGTAGGGTTCTGAGAATCAAATTCTTCATTAATTTCTTCACACTTAGAATGTTATTCTTCATTGATTGAGAAAAACGTTTCTTCATGTGTTGCACATCTAAGTCATCAATTATGCATAAGGGTTAGGATGTGTGTCCTTTTCAAAGAACATTCAAAGATTCTAAGATATTTAGCTCACACCGCAACTTGCTAAATCTCTTCTCATCCAAGGGCTTAGTGAAGATATCAGCTAGCTGTTCTTGATCTTCACATGCTCGATGGAGATATCGCCCTTCAACACATGATCACGAAGAAAATGATGACGAATCTGGATGTGCTTAGTCTTGAGTGCTGAACTGGGTTGTGAGCAATCTTGATGGCACTCTCATTGTCGCAGAGAGGAGGCACATTCTTCATGTTGACGCCATAGTCCTTGAGGTTTGCTTCATCCAAAGCGATTGAGCACAACATGAGCCAAAGCAGCAATGTATTCAGCTTGAGCGATGAAGCGGTGATACACGATTCGCTTTTCTTTGAGGACCAACAGACCAAAGATCGTCCGAGGAAATGACAAGTGCGGATGTTGACTTGCGGTCCACACGATCACCAAAGCATAGTCAAAGTCGAATATCCAATGAGATCAAAAGCGAGCCCTTGGGGTACCATAATCCTAGTGTTGGTGTGTGAGCTAGATATCGAAGAATATGCTTCACAGCCTTATGGTGTGATTCCTTGGTGCAGCTTGAAATCGGGCACATATGCAAACACTAAGCATTATATCGGCCTAGATGCACATAGGTACAATAAAGAACCAATCATGGGCGGTATACCTTGTGATCAAAGTCAATACCATTTTCATCGATTGCATAGATGGCCATTTGTGGGCATAGGAATTTTAGCGCCTTTGCAATCTTGCATGCGAATTTCCTCGGTACATCTTTGAGGTATTTCTCCTGAGATATGAATATGCCATTGCTCTGCTGACGAATTTCAAGACCTAAGAAAAATTTCAACTCTCCCATCATAGACATTTGATATTCTTCACTCATCATATAGGCAAATTCATCACTATATCGTTGGTTAGTACAGCCAAAGATAATACCATCAACATATATTTGGCACACAAACAATTCACCATCATATGATTTAGTAAATAGAGTAGGGTCGAGTGAACCGGGTGTGAAGCCATTCTTCACGAAGAATTCCTTCAATGTGTCATACCACGCCCGAGGGGCTTGCTTGAGGCCATAGAGGGCCTTATTGAGTCTAAAGACTTTGTCAGGATTCTTGGGATCTTCAAAACACAGGGGTTGAGCAACATATACTTCTTCCTCAAGCTTACCATTGAGGAATGCACTTTTCACATCCATTTGATATAAGATGATATCATGATGGTTAGCATAGGCAAGTAAAATGCGAATAGCTTCAAGTCTAGCAACAGTGCAAAAGTTTCATCGAAATCAATTCCTTGAACTGTGTGTAGCCTTGAGCTACTAGTCGTGCCTTATTCCTCACCACAAGGCCATTTTCATCTTGCTTGTTGCGGTAGATCCACTTTGTGCCAATGATATTATGCTTGCGAGGATCAGGCGATTGACCAATTCCGGACATTGTTCAACTCGAACTGATGTAATTCTTCTTGCATAGCCTGAATCCACTCCGGCTCCAGAAATGCTTCATCTACCTTAGTGGACTCTGAGATAGAGACAAAAGCATAGTGCCCACAAAAGTTAGATAAGTGTGAGGCTTTTGAGCGTGTGAGAGGACATAGTGCGCTAATGTAATCGATGATCTTCTCCACTTGCACTTCTTTTGCAACGCGTGGATGAGTTGGTTGTCGTTGAGGATTTTGATCAGCATTTTCTTGACACCATTTTCCTCATCATGTTCTTGGTGCATCACTCGGCGTTCTTCATGAACAGGAATGAATTCTTTAGCAGATTCTTGATGAGGAATGACATCCTCGGTTGCCTTGAGCTTGATAGCATCCTCGGTGCTGGTTCATCTAACACAGAAGGTAGGTGCTCTCTTTGCGAGCCATTAGTTTCATCGAACCGCACATCTACTGATGTCGACAATCTTGTGAAGAACAATGTTGAAGACTCTGTAGGTGTCGAGTCCTTCCCGTAACCAAGCATAAAACCTTCATGTGCTTTCGGTGCAAATTTAGAGTTGTGGTGAGGATCTCTAATCCAACATTTAGCACGAAGACTTTGAAATAACTCACATTGGGTTTCTTGTCGTTGAGGAGTTCATAGGCGCCTTCTTGAAGAATTTGTGAAGATATACTCTGTTGATGATGTGGCGGTAGTATCAATTGCATCAATCCAAAAGCGCCGAGGCGTTTTGTATTCATCAAGCATAGTGCGAGCCATCTCAACAAGAGTTACTGTTCTTGCGCTCCACGACGCCATTCTCCGAGGAGTATAGGGAGCAGATAATTCATGAGTAATACCAAGTTCATCAAGATAGGCATCAAGACCAGAATTCTTGAACTCAGTTCCATTGTCACTTCTGATATGCTTGATCTTCACACCAAAGTTGGTTGAAGCCCTCGAGGAAAATCGTTTGAAGACTTCCTGCACTTCATGTTTGTAAGTAACAATGTGTACCCATGTATATCGAGAATAATCATCAACAATGACAAAACCATATAGAGATGCATCATTAGTGACAGCTGAATAATGATTAGGTCCGAAGAGGTCCATGTGAAGCAATTCGAATGGACGGGTAGTGGTCATGATAGTCTTCGCTGGATGCTTGGCCTTGGTCATTTTCCGGCTTCACATGCTCCGCATAAGTGATCCTTGAGGAATTTGACATTCTCAATGCCAATGACATGCTTCTTCTTTGCAAGCGTGTTCAGATTCCTCATGCTGCATGACCAAGTCGTCGATGCCATAGCCAGCCTATACGAAGCTTTTGCAAGTAGACACACGGCTGGTTGTGGTCTGTAGAGAAATCAACAATATCTGATCTCCTCTCCTAAAGCCTTGAAGACTTTGGAATTGTCGACTTCCATAATCACAACACAGCGATATTTGCCAAAGACAACAACCATATCAAGATCACAAAGCATTGAGATCGACATGAGATTGTATCCTAAGGACTCAACAAGCATGACTTTGTCCATGTGCTTATCCTTAGAGATAGCAACCTTACCAAGACCCAATACGACTTTTGCCTTTGTCAAAGAAAGATGATATGCTTGAGGTGACGGTGATAAGGGAGCATCCATCAATAGATTCTTGTCACCAATCATGTGATTTGTACATCCACTATCGAGGACCCATTCGGTGGTTTTGGGTTGATCATCCTGCAGATGAATTAGTGTAACTTACAATCTCATATGCTTCATCGATGAAGAATATGATATCAAGTTCATCGATGAATTTCATCAAGCGATAAGCAGATATAGTAGTGTGAGGGCGTGTGAAATGAAAGTTCATTTCATCATGATTCGCTTGCGTCCTTTCGGGCATTTTGTCGTCCCCAGAAATTCTTGAGAGGTTAGAGCACGTCCGGAGACTGACCTGCAGAAGATTAGTTCTTTTCTTCACCACCCACATCGGAGGGGTGGCAAAGAGTTCATCATCCTGCGAGCACCATGTGAGAAAGGTGGCAAAGATGCCAAACCATTTAAGCTTAGCATAGGAGGGTTAGGGTAAGCATATGAATAAGCGAGTAATTCTTGAGGACTTATGAACATAATGGTTTGAAGAATAATGCACATATTCATAGCCCTTAGCTTTACCCTGCGAGACAGATTTGTTAGCACGATGATAATCATATGAGGACTTTGATCCAGTTGAGGAATTTGATCCTCGTGAAGAATTTGGTCCATATGAGGACTTGGATCCATATGAAGAGTTTGGTCCATATGAAGAATTTGATTTGGGGTTCCTGTTCTTCACAGGTGGTGTCATGAGGACATTCACCTGAAGACTTTCAACACAGCTTTTGGGAACCCAGATTTTCTTCATAGGGGAACCGTTCTGCAGATTAGTGCCAACATATCTAGCAAATACTTCACCATTCGATTTTTGAACAGTTTATAGTTGGAGTCAAATGACTCATCGGAAGAATGAGGAGATTCACATGTAAAGCCAGATAAGTTAGATGGATCAACTGGAGGTCCCTTTGCAGCAACCCATGAGGTTTTGGGATACTGCTCAAGCTTCCAATATGTTCCATCGGCATTGAGTTTCCTCTCAAAGGCAATACCCTCTTTCCTAGGGTTTCTGTTGAGGATCTGCTTTTTGAGCACATCACAAAGTGTCTGATGCCCTTTGAGGCTTTTGTACATGCTGTCATGTACAATTCCTTTAGCCCTGCATTGTCGGTGATACTAGCAATGTCCTCGGATGAAGAATTAGTGATAGCAGAGGCGATGAAGAATTTGTAACATTTGAAGCATTTGAACATTCAGTGAAGAATTAGCGATTCACGTTCAATGCACTTTAAGCATGGAGGAACAAATTCTTCCGAGAAGCGTTGATTTGTTGAGCTAGTAATGAATCGCGCTCCTACGAAGATCTTCATAACACACTCTTAGCTTTTCAAGATCTGCCTTTCTTTGAATAGCTTCAAGAGAAAGCTTCTCATGATCTTGCTTTTCTTGAAGAAATTCATAAGAAAGTTTCTCATGATCGACAGAGAGAGTTATGATGACCTTGAAGGTTATCATACTTAGGCTCAAGTCTCTGAAGATTTTCAACGAGGCTTTAGTGCGATCCATTTCTTCACCCAACATATCATCACTTTATCTAGCATGTTTTGAACCTTTTCAAGAGCCCGTTGTTGTTTCACAGCAATTTTAGCAAGTTTAGAGTAGCTGGGTTTGAGATCCTCATCAGATTCATTTTCACTAGAGTCAGAGGAGTTGTATTTGAATGCCTTAGCTCCTTTGCTCAGATGGCCACAGATGATATTCTTCGCTTGAGAATCGAGTTGTTTGAATCTCTTCACATCGGTAGCGGTCAGCGTTTCAGTGACAGAGGGGACACCATTTTCCACAACATACCAGAGATCATTGTCAATTGCCTCAAGATGCATTACGCATCTTGATCTTCGATAGAGGGGTAGTCCGTTCCATCAAAGTAGGACACCCAGCCGAGACCTTGATCATACTGCGGTCGACATAACTAGAACTCGGTGGTTAAACCAAAATCACACGTAACAAGGGAGTACCTTGCTCGATACCAATTGAAAGTGTGTTATATCGACTAGAGGGGGTGAATAAGCGATTTTTATGAATTCTTCACTGAGGAATTTGCTGGTGTGGAAATTCCTTAGCGAAGAACTACTTGCAGCGGAATATGTACTCAGAAGTAAACATAACATGATACAACCATAGTCATCATGATGAAATGAAGACTAACACGAGTACGGGAAGCGTAAACCACAGGATAACAAGATGAAGACAAAGCGATGAAGAAATTGAACTGAGGAATTTGTGAAAGTCTTGAGTCAAAGTCTTCAAGCACAGATATGAACAACATGCAACACAGAATGAGGAAATGGAAGGGTTGAGGAAATAGAACCAGTCAGTTGGTGAAGACAATGATTTGGTAGACCAGTTCCAACTGCTGTCTCAGTTGTACGTCTAGTTGGAGCGGCAGAGTATTTAAACTCGAGGACACACAGTCCCGGACACCTAGTGTCGGTGTCAAAACCGGCGGATCTCGGGTAGGGGGTCCCGAACTGTGCGTCTAGGCGGATGGTAACAGGAGACAAGGGACACAATGTTTTTACCTGTGTTGGGCCCTCTCGATGGAGGTAAAACCCTCGTCTGCTTGATTAATATTGATGATATGGGTAGTACAAGAGTAGATCTACCACGAGATCAAGGAGGATAAACCCTAGAAGCTAGCCTATGGTATGATTGTTGTAATGTATGTTGTGTCCTCGGACTAAAGCCCTCCGGTTTATATAGACCTTTGGAGAGGCTAGGGTTACACGTAGTCGATTACAATGGTAGGAGATCTACATATCCGTATCGCCAAGCTTGCCTTCCACGCCAAGGAAAGTACCTTCCGGACATGAGCCGGAGTCTTCAATCTTCTATCTTCGTAGTATGGGAGTCCGGCGGATATTGATAGCCCGGCTGTCCGGACACCCCCTAGTCCAGGACTCCCTCAGTAGCCCCCGAACCAGGCTTCAATGACGACAAGTCCAGCGCGCTTATAGTCTTCGGCGTTGCAAGGCGGGTTCTCCCTTCAAATTCCATGTACCAGCCGAATAGTGCTCGGCTTCATCTTGAATACTGTGTTCCTCGGCTTCCACGCCAAATAATGGCCCTCTTCCACGCGTCGCACGAATGCGAGAAGTCAGGGTGTCTTTTACATTTCACCCCCTAATTGTGCGGGTCGTATGCCTATAAAAGGGGCAGGGATCCAGATCCAAACTGCACCGTCTTCCTCCCGCGTACATTCCATCGAAGCGCCTCTGACCTTGAAATCCATTCCACCATGGATCGTCAACGCGGCTCTTCCTCACGCGCTCCTAGCCCATCGCCAGGGGATTGGAGGAGGTGCTCTATTTCGCACAATGAGCTAGTGAAGCTCCAAGCGGAGGATTTCTTCCTCCGCCTTCATGAATTCTGTCCCGAGCGGACTGGTTACTTATCAAGGTGGGAGGCAGGCGGAGGACACCCCAAGCCCCAACAAGGGGGAGCGATTGTGCTTTGTCCCTATCTAATAAGGGGCCTCGATTTCCAATACATCCGTTCCTCCGCGGGCTCCTGAAGTTCTATGGACTCCAGCTCCACCACCTTACGCCCGCCTCTGTGCTGCATATCGCGGGCTTCGTAGCTCTTTGTGAGCTATTCTTGGGCATCGAGCCCCATTTTGCATTGCGGAAGAGGCTGTTCTGCCTCGTACCCCGTTCTCACCAGGGGTCCATATATCAAGTGGGTGGCGCCGAAATATGGCGCATCGCCGGACCGGATACCTATCCGCACCCCCAAGAGGCGTCCGGACTGGCCCTCGGGTGGTTTTATATAGTAGGCGCCTCGTTGCCCGACCAGTCCGGATTGGCCTCCGGAGTTTGATCTTTGCTCCCTTGAAGAAACGCCTCGGTGGCGCCCTTGAGCCCGTTTGGAGGAAGACAAGAGCGTCTATTACTTGATGGGCGGATAAGATTAATGGCTCATTCGGCTTGACCATGATTGGAGTCATGGCGGCGTGCATCAAGCGGGGGTGCAGCCGCTGCAATCTGAGGCCACCCCATGTGGGATTTCAATGGGAGGACGATGCCACCCGCACGGCCGTAAGGGGCGGAATCGACCGAGGATCTGGTGAAGATCTGTCCGGTCTGTACAAGGGGAGAAGGAGGACTTCCTTCGCCCGAACCCTCTGGAGGGGTTTTCCATGATCAACCCCAGAGGATGGGTAAGCGAACACCCCAAAGGGCTTTTACCCGTATCTTCGAAGTTTAAGCTTCTTACATTATGTCTTCGGTGCAGAGTCTACGCCGGACTGTGGAGGGCATGGTGAGCCCCGCTCCATAACCCGAGGATCCGGAAGGATCGCTGGGTCCGGCCTCCGAGGAGGATCCGGAGATCGAGGTGGAGCTGATCGACGGGGTGGATCACCAGCTCAGCATAGACAATGCTTTGGTCGCTATTACGGCGGACTACCCCGGACTGAACTTGGCTTCACAGGTGACCACGATCGAAGTCCGGACACACATATTTCTTCCCTGTGCCTTTCTAACCCTCGCGAACGATGGTATTTTGCAGGGAACGCCTTTACGGCAGGAAGCCGAGCCCACGGCGGCTGACCAACAGAGGCCAGTCCGGTCCAGTAGGCGGAAAAGGAGCGCAGTGCGGACGGAAACGTCGCCGCAAAGGTATAGCTTGTATCCGAATTTTTAGAGCAACATTCCGAGGAAACGCCTGAGTGCTCATGATCTTTACAGGAGAAAAAGCGCTCGCCGGACTACAAGCGCAGGAATTGCCGATCCAATCCACACCGGCCAGGCTCCAGCGCCCGGACTGGAGGGGGAGGCAAGCGCAAGACGTGAACCGGATCCTGCTCCAACGGAGGATACCGACAGATTGTCCACCACCAAGTCTGAGGTGGAGAGCGCTATGAATCATAGACGCCGCCGGACAGTATTTCAAGAAGCGTGTTTTTCCCCTGAGGCCTTGGATGCCTTTAACGCAGGGGACGCGCATCTCCGTGCTGCTCAAAATGGTTTTACCAGAGCCACGGAGCAGTATGTTAGAGACATACGGGTAAGGGAATTTTAATGGTTGTATACACCAGTAGCCCCCGAGACTTAAATTAGTTGTGGGAACTGATTTAAGGATCATTGTAAATTTCAGGCACTTAACGAGAAGAACGCCCAGCTGTCTCGGGAGCTGCAAGATAGCAAGGCCCAACTTGAGGCCGCACTTGCTGCCGCAGGAGGAGGCGGGAACACCCCCCCTGGTAACACATTTTTATTAATAAATATAAACGCTGTGCGGCGTGCGCATGAGTCTAATAATGACATTGCAGGTGCCGCCGGACAAGATCCGGACGAGCAAACCTTGCTGCGCCCGACTAAAGGCAGCGAAAGTGTGCTTGAATAGGGTTCAGCGGGAAAGGAACAAGCTCCAGGATGCCAGCGCCAAGCTCGGAGAAGAGCTGAAAGGCGCCTGAGCCGAGCTGTCCGGCTCCGATTAAGGAGAATCAACGACTTCGTCGCGACATATATAGTAAGTGCTTGAGCGAACTCTTTTGAAAAGAAGAGTTCGGCGAGGAATTAATTTGACATGATATGTCTTGTAGGTATACTCACGGGCCGTCCTGCAGAGGAGATGCCCATATCGATGGGTAATCAACTTCCAGAACTGTTGCAACTACTTGAACGAGTTCGGCAGGCAATGAGTGGCGCCGTTCATGCTTTATGGTCGGCCCTTACCCTGCCCGAGGGCCTCGGGGAGCTTGCGGAGAAGCTGCAGGGAGCGCGGCAGCGCTTCCGTTTGTGGAAGATTTCAGCTTGCCGTCAAGGTGCCAGGGAGGCTTGGGCCATGGTGAAGACGCGATACAAGAAGGCGGACCCTAACCATATGGCCAAAGTTGGACCGGTGGGGCCCGACGGGAAGGAGATCCCTGTGAGTTTAGTGTACAGCCAAGTAGAGTTGGCTGCTAAATTTTCCCAACGGGACTGTAAACTGGACAACCTGTTAGACGGGATTGAGGAGGAGTACAATCAATAATCTTGACAATGTATGTTTATCCTTTAAAAAATGACATGTGAAATATCTTCTAGCCGGATTGTAGATCGTTTGTCTTTGCCGACCTTTTAAGCCCGACCTCGGGACCCTAGAGTGCAGGTGTGTCCGAATACCTTTTGGTTAAGAAATAACTGTGGTATGCATGGAGACCAGGCGTAGGGGTCATTAGTGCTTTATCGGACAAGTGCCCAACTAGTTATGTTATATTACATGGTTAGTAAGAAACATCTTCGGGGAGAATAGTTCCGTTAAGGGTTCCTTTATTTGGGAGGCATGCCCTAAAGTGCAGTCTTGGACTGCAAAAGCAACACAACATCCGGGGCAGATGGAAAAAATAGTAAAAAGTCATCTTTTAGATCACCGACCGAATATTCCCTTAAGAACGCTAGCTTTCGGCTTCACCCGGTCCGAGGTACACATCCGCCGACCCGCAGAACAATCGCAGAGGTGCTCCCTTTACCTCCTAGCCGAACAATCGGGAACGTAGGGGTAAGCACAGGAGCCAGGCAACCCAGCTTGGCCAAAACTTAAGTCATATCGATGCAAATAATGGCGAGTAAAAGGTACATGTGGAAGCTTAACACATGTGTTGGGTATAAAACCCGTATAGTTGAGCTTCTGTAAAAGAAGCCCCCAGGAATGACGAGTGCGGACGGCACATCGTGCGTGTGCAAAGAATGCGAAAATAGGCCGCGAATGGCTTTTAAGTTAAAAGGATAAAAAGAGAAACAAAAGACAGCCAAAATATAAAAAGTTGGGCGGGGTAAGGGGACGAACTCTTAATCCGGCGCTAGGCATAGAATCGCCGGAGTCGGGCTGCGTTCCATGGGTTCGGCTCGAGTCGGTTGTCCGACGCATTTCATAGATGGTATGCTCCGCCGGTCAGTACTTGATCGATAATGAAGGGGCCTTCCCATCTGGGCTTTAGCTTGTCCTTTTTCTTGTCCGGCAGGCGTAGAACTAGTTCGCCAACGTTGTAAGTCTTGGCCCGTACTTCTCTGCTTTGATATCTTTGGGCCTGCTGCTGATAGAATGCGGAACGAGCCTTCGCGACGTCACGTTCTTCCTCCAATGTGTCCAAGCTGTCCTGCCGATCCAGCTCGGCTTCTCTTTCCTCATACATGCGCACTCGAGGTGAGTCATGAATAATGTCGCAGGGCAAGACGCCTCTGCGCCGCACATCATAAAAATGGTGTGAATCCGATAAATGCGGTTAGGCGTTGTCCGCAGCCCCAGTCTGGAGTCGAGCTCCTCGACCCATTGGGTGTGATTTAGTGAGTGACCTCACTAGTCCGGGTTTAATGCCGCTCATTATTAGACCGTTTGCTCTTTCCACTTGACCGTTGGTTTGAGGGTGATAGGCGACGCATAGTCGAGCTTAATGCCCATATTTTTGCACCATGACTTGACCTCATCGGCTGTGAAATTCGTCTTTGTTGTCGGTGATGATGCTGTGGGGACTCAGTAGCGGTGTGCCACCTCGATATAAAGTCTATCACTGGTCCGGACTCTGCGTTTTTGACGGTTTGGCCTCTATCCATTTGGTGAATTTATCCACCATGACCAATAGGTACTTTTTCTTGTGGGTTCCCCCTTTAAGGGGTCCAACCATGTCAAGCCCCTGACCCATGACGGCCGGTAATGGGTATGGTTTTGAGGCGGTGGGTGGCATATGGCTCGATTAGCAAATAGTCGACAACCAACGCATCGCCGGACCTAGTCCTGTCGCGTCTGCCGGGCCGTCGGCCAATAAAATCTGTCGGAATGCCTTTCCTACCAAGGCCGGGCTGCTGCGTGGTGTCCGCCCTAGTCCGGCATGAATTTCAGCCGGGAGGTTTCGCCCCTCTTCTTGGAGATACACCTCAAAGGACTCGGTAGTACTTTTCTTATAAAGTTCTCCCTCGTGGACCGTGTAGGCCTTCGATCGCCGCACTATGCAGCGGGCCTCATTTTGGTCTTCGGGAAGTTCCTGCCTAAGTAAGTAGGCTAGGAAAGGTTCTATCCACTCGGCGATTACTGCCATTATGTCGTGGGTAGAACGTGTTATGTCATGTGCCGAGTCACCGATTGGTGCGGTTTTCTCCGGGTTGTCGCTGCCGGGCTCCTCTTCCCATAGTACGGATGGCTTGAAAAGCCGTTCCAGGAAGATATTTGGAGGGACAGTATCACGTTTCGCACCGATGCGTGCCAGGATGTCGGCCGCTTGGTTATTGTCTCTGGCTATGTGATGGAATTCGAGTCCTTCAAACCGAGCTGACATTTTTAGAACAGCGTTACGATATGCTGCCATTTTCGGATCCTTGGCGTCGAAATCTCCGTTTATTTGGGATATTGCGAGGTTTGAGTCCCCGCGCACCTCTAGGCATTGAATGCCCATGGAGACCGCCATCCGGAGACCATGTAATAGGGCCTCGTATTCGGCTGCATTGTTGGAGTCCGTGTACATTATTTGAAGTACGTCTTGATCAGATCTCCGGTGGGGACGTCGATCGACGCCACCCCGATCCGCCAACATTTTGGAGCCGTCGAAGTGCATAGTCCAATTGGAGTATTCGCCATACTCTTTAGGGAGTTCGGCTTCAGTCCATTCGGCGACGAAGTCATCCAAAACTTGTGACTTTATGGCTCGTCGAGGTTTGTAGGTGATGTCGAATGGCAAGAGCTCAATTGCCCATTTTGCGATCCTGCCCGTTGCGTCGCGGTTATTTATAATGTCATTTAGTGGTACTTCTGAGGCCACTATTATCGAACACTCTTGAAAGTAGTGCCGAAGCTTCCGAGACGCCATGAACACCGCATATGCTATCTTCTGATAGTGCGGGTAATGGGATTTGCAGGGGGTTAACACAGTGGATACATAATACACTGGTTTTTGAAGAGGGAATTTATGCCCTTCCGTCGCTCGTTCGACGACGAGGACTGCGCTAACAACTTGATGAGTTGCTGTGATGTATAACAACATTGGTTCGCCCAGGGTGGGCGCAGCTAGGACTGGATTTGTTGCCAGTATGGCCTTTATTTCTTCGAGTTCGGCAGTGGCGGCAGCCGTCCACTCGAAGTGTTCAGTGCGCCTTAGGAGGCGACAGAGGGGCAACGCCTTTTCTCCTAAACGGGAGATGAAGCGGCTTAACGCTGCCATGCATCCTGTTAATTTTTGTATTTGCTTGAGGTCTTTTGGAATATCCAACTATGACAGAGCCCGGATTTTGGCCGGATTTGCTTCAATCCCTCTACCGGATACGATGAAGCCCAGCAGCTTTCCGGCTGGTACGCCGAAAACGCATTTTTCCGGATTCAACTTGATGTCGTATGCTCTGAGGTTGTCGAATGTGAGCCTCAAATCGTCTACTAAGGTTTCGACGTGTTTTGTTTTGACGACTACGTCGTCGACGTATGCCTTGACTGTTTTGCTGATCTGGTGGCGGACATGTTTGAATCATGCGCCGATATGTTGCGCCGCATTTTTGAGTCCGGGGCATCGTATTGAAGCGTAATGGTCCATATGGAGTGATGAATGCCGTTGCGGCTTGATCTACTTCCGCCATCTTGATTTGATGATAGCCAGAGTATGCGTCCAGGAAGCACAATGAATCGTGCCCTGCTGTGGCATCGATAATTTGATTGATGCGGGGGAGAGGGAAGGGATCCTTGGGGCAGGCCTTATTGAGGTCTTTAAAGTCGACACAGAGGCGCCAGGATTTATCCTTCTTTGGTACCATCACCAGGTTTGCTAGCCAGTCCGGATGTTTGATATCTCTGATGAATCCGGCTTCCAATAACTTGGCCAGCTCTTCTCCCATCGCCTGTCTTTTGGGCTCGGAAAATCGCCGAAGAGCCTGTTTGACTGACTTAAATCCTTTTAGGATGTTGAGGCTGTGTTCTGCCAACCTGCGAGGGATTCTGGGCATGTCCGAGGGGTGCCAGGCGAAGATATCCCAATTTTCCCGAAGGAATTCGCACAGTGCGGCGTCAACTTCGGGGTTTAACTGTGCCCCGATGGAGGCCATCTTTGTTGGATCCGTTGGGTGGACCTGAAATTTTATTATCTCATCTGCTGGTTTGAAGGAGGTGGACTTGGATCTTTTAGCAAGTATCGCATCATCCCTGTTCACCGTAGAGCGCAGCGCGGTGAGTTCCTTTGCTGCTAAGGCTTCGGATAGTGCCTCGAGGGCTAGTGCGGCTGTCTTATTTTCGGCTCGGAGTGCTATGTCCGGATTACTAGCGAGAGTGATTACTCCGCTGGGCCCAGGCATTTTGAGCTTCATGTACCCGTAATGGGGTATTGCTTGAAAGATTGTGAATGCCTCTCGTCCTAATATGGCGTGATAGCCACTGCTGAACGGGGCCACCTGGAACGTGACCTCTTCGGATCTGTAATTGTCCGGAGAGCCGAACACCACATCTAGTGTGACTTTTCCGGTGCAGCACGCTTCCCGGCTAGGGATTATTCCTCTAAAGGTTGTGCTGCTTCGCTCAATACGGCTCCAATCGATTTTCATTTTTTGTAGGGTTTTCTCGTAAATGAGGTTTAGTCCGCTGCCGCCATCCATGAGAACTTTTGTCAGTCGAAAGCCGTCCACTATGGGACTGAGTACTAGTGCGGCTGGGGCTCTGGTTTTTCGAGACGTGGGCTCGTCGCTGTCATTAAAGGTAATAGCTGTGTCACTCCATGGATTTGCTGTTGCTACTTGGTAGACTTCGGCGAGTTCGCGGACAGTTCGTTTTCGCATATTATTTGATGCGAAAGTCTCAAGACGCATTTATACCGTCTTTGGTATTGTTGGAATGGTTATCCGAGCTAGAAGCTCTTCGCCACTTTTGGCCACCGCCGTAGTATCCAACATGCTCGAAGGCTATGTGTTGGGACGGCTCCCTCTGTATTATGAAGTTTACAGGGTCCATTGAGCCATCCCTCCAAAGACGGTTTCGCTTCCCTTATTGGGTTTTTGTTTTCTGGTTTTTGCATCCGGGCCTCGATTGTAAGGCGCCTTTTATCATGGATGGGTTTGGGGCGGATTATCCTGCAATTTATCTTCGGTCTTCCGGAAACTCTCCATCGCACAGTACTTTCGTACTATGGATGCCAGATCGGTGAAGCGCGTAATTTTGCGACGATCAATGGCGTTTAGTATTCCCTTGTCCGTGCAGTTATTGCAGAAGATTGAGATTGCGTTTTCCTCTCGGCAGTTCTTTATCCTGTCCATGACCAGGAGGAATCTGGCCCAGTAGTGATGTACTGTTTCGGTGGGCTCTTGCCGTATTAGGAATAGATCGCATATGTCTGGGCGGGTGGGTGGAACAAAATCCGTATCCCTGCCCATCTTGAGGCTCAAAGGCCAAGGAGTTTCCAAATTCGTAAATTTGGTTTGCTGGACACAATCCAGCGAGTCCGGGGCAATGCATGATTTTAAGTTCAATGCTCGATTGACATCCGTCCCTCCGCGGGGATCCGGCATGGAGGGTTCGGGAATCCGGACATGAATTGTCTTCAACATTGGCAAAGAGTTGCCGTATTGTTCCTCCACCACAGAGATGTGGTGGGTGGCCTGGGGGGAGTTAATCTCTCTCAGATCGGTTTTAAGCCCAATCTGGTTATAGTCCATAGCGACTCCCAAGGCGGCGATGCGATCCAAGAGCTCATTAACAGATGAGAGCTCGATTGGATCTAACTGTTCGGCAGCTTTAGGGCTGACGCGAAGATTGCTTCCGATGACTTGAGAAGTCATTGCCGAAGCAGCGGCCGGATAGGCAGTCATAAGGAAACCACCAAGCCGGATAGTTTGGCCGGCGGCCAAGGCCCCTCCGGCGAAAACGCCGTCCTTGAAGACGGGTGGAGGCATCCGCCCTGTCGCGACGACACAGAGGAACTCTCAATGAAAGCACCAATGTCGGTGTCAAAACCGGCGGATCTCGGGTAGGGGGTCCCGAACTGTGCGTCTAGGCAGATGGTAACAGGAGACAAGGGACACAATGTCTTTACCCAGGTTTGGGCCCTCTCGATGGAGGTAAAACCCTACGTCCTGCTTGATTAATATTGATGATATGGGTAGTACAAGAGTAGATCTACCACGAGATCAAGGAGGCTAAACCCTAGAAGCTAGCCTATGGTATGATTGTTGTAATGTATGTTGTGTCCTATGGACTAAAGCCCTCCGGTTTATATAGACACCGGAGAGGCTAGGGTTACACAGAGTCGGTTACAATGGAAGGAGATCTACATATCCGTATCGCCAAGCTTGCCTTCCACGCCAAGGAAAGTACCTTCCGGACACGAGCCGGAGACTTCAATCTTCTATCTTCGTAGTATGGGAGTCCGGCGGATATTGATAGTCCGGCTGTCCGGACACCCCCTAGTACAGGACTCCCTCACCCAGTCTCTAAGCCGCAACTCAGGACACCCAGTCCTCACCGTATTCTCCTTGAACTAAGACCACACAGGCCTCGTCCAATCACTCGTCGTAAGTCTTCAGGTGACTTCCAAACCTTCACAGACTTGGTCACTCGGCGATCCACAATTCCTCTTGGATGCTCTAGACCTTGACGCCTAACCGTCTGGAAGAAGCATAGTCTTCAAAGGTAACAAGCGTCGGATCCACGCAGGATCAATATCTTCAGTGATGCTCAATCACTTGGGTTTGTGTGGGTTTGGTTTTGGGATTTTCCTCACTTGATGATTTTCACTCAAAGTCCTCGGAGGATGGGTTGCTCTCAAATGACAAGTGTCAAGTTCTCTCGGAGCAGCCAACCAACTAGTGGTTGTAGGGGGCGGCTATTTATAGCCTAGGGAGCAGCCCGACATGATATGACATAAATACCCTTCAATGATATGACCGTTAGGTGGATAAGATATTTTGGGACAGCCAAGACAAGATAAAGAACGGTCGGAAATTTGACTCTCAAATTCCTCGGGGCTATCATGTTCCTCATTTGTGTAGGCAATTCAAGATTTGGCGAATTCCTAACTCCTCGGCCGAGCAAAGTCATCATGACTGTAAGAACTGCGTCTCACATCAAGAATTTGATCGAATCAGTATGAGATTTCCAATGGCTTCACTCAAGGGATTGGTAGGTGTAGGATTTTGATTTGAGCATCACATGGAAATTTTTCCTTAGTATTTCCTCGACCCCCTTTAACAGTACGGTGTTTCCTATGACTCAAGAAAGAGAAAATGAAACTACGAAAACAAAAGTGTTCACGCTTCATATTCCTCGAATGAATATCAAGTCTTCAAGGTCACACCAAATTCTTCACTTTCAAAGTCTTCAGAAAGTCTTCAGAATATGAAAGTCTTCAGTCGAAGAACTTCATTTTTAGGGGTCGACTTTCTCTGTAAATATCAAACTCCTCATAGACTTATAGACCTGTGTACACTCACAAACGCATCAGTTACTTAACCTATAAGTCTTCAATACACCAAAATCACTATGGGGCACTATATGCACTTACAACCACCAAGGCTAACTGACCCGGATTATCGACCCGTGGAGGGTGATCTTCTCTGCTCCATATGATGAGCCGTTCTGACCACCTCAAATAACGAGGAATTGCCGGCTCAACAGAATTGACGGCCCTCTTATGAACCTTCTGGTCACGTTTGCATAGGCTAGTGGTAAACACGTGATACTGCTCACCATTCAATTGCTTCGGGTTGCTTTGATAACCCGACTGCTGCTGCTGCTCTCCTTGACCAGACTGTTGTTGATTAGAGCCTCCTTGGCATCCCTGAAAGCCAGAACCTGAGCCGCCACCCGGGCCATGGAAACCTCCGGCTCCTGAACCACCACCAGACCCATTATGGCCATCATAGGTGTTGGAATTCTTAAACGCCTTCATGATCGCGCAATCTTTCCACAGGTGTGTAGCGGGCCGCTCCCTGGTGACGTGTCTCGGGCAGGGCTCATTGAGTAGTTGTTCAAGAGATGGGCCTGATCCGCCGGATCGAGGCGGTTTACCCTTACGCCTCTTATTGTTACCTTGTACATTGGCATTGGCCACAAACTCCGGGTTACCATCCACCTTACGCTTATTGCCCTTTTGATTCCCCGGGTTATGCTATTGACCCTTTCCATTGCTGTTCCTTTTTCCCTTCCCTGTCTTCTCATCGTCAGACGCGGGATCCTTGGTACTATCAGAATCGGCATACTTAACTAGAGCCGCCATCAGCGTGCCCATATCCTTGCAGTCACGTTTAAGGCGCCCTAGTTTCTGCCTCAGCGGCTCAAAGCTACAATTCTTCTCCAACATAAGTGCTGCAGAGCCCGCATCCATCTTGTTAGATGAATGAATTATCTCCTTGACCCGGCGTACCCAATGGGTGGTGGATTCGCCCTCTCCCTGCTTACAGTTCGTTAAATCCATAATCGACATAGATTGCTTACAGGTGTCCTTGAAGTTCTGGATGAACCGGGCCTTTAACTCTTCCCATGAATCAATGGAATTTGGTGGCAAACCCTTTAACCAAGACCGAGTCGATCCATCTAACATCATGGTCAAATATTTAGCCATCGCCGCGTCACTGACTTCCAACAGCTCCATGGCCATCTCATAACTCTCGATCCATGCTCCGGGCTGTAAGTCGGCCGTGTAATTCGGCACCTTTCAAGGTCCCTTGAAGTCCTTGGGCAGACGTACATTGCGCAAAGCCGGTACCAAACAAGGAACACCACCGGTTCTAGTGGCTACTCCCGCCTCAATGGAGGTCATTGGTTACTCTGGAAAGTCTTGATGTGCCGCCTGTTGAGCCGTTGCCTGAGCCGCCCATTCATTCTCCTAACGTATTCGGTCTTGCACCGGGTGATAGCTGCCGGCGTTCTGGGAACGGGGGTCCCCAGACTTGCCTGCCTGCGGCCTGCAGCGTGGCTCGAAAGAAGGCCCAGCACAGCCCATCTTCATCAAACAAGCTCAAGACCCTCACGAGGGGCCAAGCCTCGCGGGGCGGACGACAAGGAGCTTCCTCAGGCACGGCCTCGTCAGGCTGGCTCACGAGGAGGCGGAGAGTTCAAGGCGGGGTACCTCGCGAGGTGCCCATGACACAAGCCATGATGACCAAGGGCGCCAGTCGGGCGCCAGCCCGCGCAGTGTCCTCCCTTCCTCTTTGGTGCAAAGGGGGCAAGCGCAGGCGAGGGCATCAAGCAATGGCATCCATTTCGGTGCAACAAGACCAAGACCAGCCCAACGGCACGGAAGAATTCATTGTGGAGCCCAAGCAGGCGCCACCACCAGAGCCTTTGACAGGCGAGGACCAACTTTAGTCAGGATAAGTGTACCCGCTGTTCCCCTTCAAAATGGGCGATTGTTGGCGCCCTTCCTGCTCAATATTTGGGAAGAGGCCCAGGGCCTTTGCCTATATATAGGACTAGCCACCCCCAGGGTAGAGGCAATCTGGACCAGAGAGAGGCATCAAGAATCCGAGAGCCAGAACCAAGTAGTGCCAGCCAAGAACAGACCCTCGCGAGGCTGTTCTTCCTTGTATTGTTCATCATCAGCCCAAGAGGCAATCCACCACACCACACACTGAAGTAGGGTATTACACCACAATGGTGTCCTGAACTAGTATAAATCTTGTGTCTCTTGTGTTGCTCTGTTCGGTAGTTTAGATCCTAGCGATTCGGCGAGGAGCAAGCCGGCAGAGGGTTGAATCTCCGCGCGCACCCCAGTGTTCGAACCTCAAGGGTCTGCCGGAAATCGAAATCCGACATTTGGCGCGCCAGGTAGGGGTGCGCCAGGATCCGCCTTCCGCCGCTCCGCGTCCCGCCGCATCGTCATCACCATGTCCGGCGACTAGGCGGGCAACCCTGATCCCTGGGCAGCATGGCCCACCCGCACAGAGCCGCTCGCCCCGGGCGACCCCATGCCCCAGGCAGCTCGCGGTCCGTAGGGCGCTGCGAGCCGCGGGCGAAGCGGACAGGCCTCGACAGCTCTAACACCGCGGCAGACACGGTCGGCAGCAAGGGCCTCCAACCACGCCGCAGCCACGGCGCCGTACACCCGCCGGGAGCAGGCGAACTCAAGGGCCGCGCTCACGGTGGCCCGAGAGCTGCTGCAGTGCATGCTGATCGAGGGAGGCCGCGACATGTTGCTGGAGCGGGTGGCGGAGCTCCTGGGCTTTGCCGCCTCGGGGGCTCACCCCTTCTGCACCCAGCTCCCGCCCCAGGCTCAGGGCGGCCCGTGCGGGGGCCCCACGCGCACCCGCGGGCTCCACGGCTACTCCAACACCAGCGAAGCTGTCGGCACCGAACCAGCGGCAGCACTGACTCCGCTCCCCGCCAGCGAAGAAGGACTCGTTGCGACCCACGGCCCCAGCGGGCCGCCGCGCTACCACCCCCAAGTAGGTGCATCAGGCAGAGCTGCATGGCGCGTGGAGCCCTATGGCGCGGCCTTCGGGATAACGGCCCCAGAAGAGTGCGTGCCCACATGATGGATCAAGGGCACTGCTGAAGGCAAACAGGCTCACTCTCAGCCCGAGCTGGGGGACGAGGCGCCGAAGATGAGGTCTTCCAGAACCTGTGGACGGCCCCACCGCCACGCCGAAGCGACGATTATCGGGTACCACTAATCCCTCGTGAGCTGGCATACACTAATCATGGGTCACAGAGGTGCAGTCGCCACAACAGCAGCTGCCCGCTCATGACCTCTTACTCCTCAGGGGGAGGACGTCGGGGGCTGCAAGAAAGGGGCCGAGATCCAACATCACCACCGCGGCGTTCGGAGCAAGGCATTCCCAGGAGGTAGGCCCTCTGCTGGGGAGGTGCTTGAGCCTGCCTCGGCGGAGGACCCGTGGTCGTCGGGGAACTGGCGGCGACCGCTCTACCCCATCGGCGGCGTCCTGGTTTCTGGTCGTCGTTGATGTCACTAGAGTGTGGCGCAAGGCAGGGCCCTCGTCAGGCGATATGAAGCAAGGCTGGTACTGTGAAGAAGGCCCGCCTCTGTGAAGCTCGCCGCCCGTGACACTCTCACGTAATAATGAGTGGGCTGTACCCTTCGAGTCTCAGGGGTGCCGCCTCAGCCCCGGGCTCCCTCCCACGCCCAAAGGGCAGCACTTAGCTCTGCTTACCGGTGAGAAGACGCCCAAGACTAGACTAGGTGCCGACGCGCCTTTTATGCTTTCATTGCTTTTCTCTTGGTTGTTGCTTTCCCCACTGGATTTAAGTTGACTCAAATTTGAGATTTGTGTGTGTCCGGGAAGGGTGCTTAGTCTCGTTCGAGCAATCTCTCGCATTTCGGTTACGACCTCACCTCAGCTGCCCCCCTCGCAAGCCCCTCGCGAGCCGGGTCTGGCCTAGCTTGCGTGCAGCCCAAACTGCCGCCGACGTACCCTCTCAGGATGTTTTTCACTTCAGATCCCACGGATTCAATCAGGAGGCATGTGAGGTGCCACGGCCTCCAACAAGTTATCTCGAGGCCCACTTGGGGCAAAGGTAAACTAGACAGTAGGCTCGTCACATGGCCAACCGCTTGGCACGGGCATGTGAGTGAAGTAGCATTCTCTAGTACGCTGAACATAAGTTTTACATGAGGGGCACCCCCTCCCAAAATGCTCTTACAACCCTCGGGACAAAAGCCTGAGTTCTATTCATGCAGGATAAGGAAACAGGAACAATGCGCTATCAGTCAGATAAATCCCCCAATGCATCCTCAGGAGCGCCGCCCGAGCTGTCACTGGCGTCGCTGGCCTCGCCATCGCCCTCCGCGTTGTCGCCAGCGGCGTCAGGGCCGTTCACCACGCCGCCCTCGTCGGCGGCCACAATCACGCCAGCGTCGTCTGAAGCGAAGGCCCTGACAAGGGCCTCCACGTTGTCTTCCACCCAATACGCTAGGTCGTCTCGGACGGCCTGGGGGACTGGGGCGATGGCAGCATCAAAGTCAAAGTGAGGATCCATATTCCGGAGATGGCTGAAGACGCGGGAAAAGGCGCGCCCGAGCAAGGCTCGGCTCCTCTCCTCCACCAACCTGTTGGCGCGAACCGACCGCGCCTCCAGCTGCGTCACGATGTCGGTGAAGAACTGAAGGTTGCCAGCGTAGTTAATGGCACGCGGCTCGCTGACGGCCGCCTCGCAGATGTTACCCAAGGCCGTGTTGGCCCTCTCTCGAAGCGTGGTGAGCATGGGGCATGCTCATGCTCCAAGAGCCGCTGCTGACGCATCTCGTCCGTGTTCTGGCGAGCGACGGTCTCAGCCTCAACCACCTGTTGGCGAAGGAGAAGCACCTCGGCATGGGAAGTAGCTGACTCCCCCTGCGCCGCCTCAAGTGCGACCCGCAAGGCATCGGCCCGCCGCGTTGCTTCCTCCAGTCTGGTCCTGAGGGCGTTGGTCCTACCTTCGGCCTCGGTCCAGACCAACTCCAGCCTCTCCTTGAACTCGCACTCGAGGTTCAGGCGCGCCGTCGCCACCCGACGTCCGACCTCCTCCGAGACATGGGTCTCCCGTGCAGCGACATCGTCCTCCGCCCGTGTCACCAAGCGCTCCCTCGTCTCCAGCGCCGTGCTCGCCTGCTCGTTGATGCTTCGGCAAGATCGCCTCCTCACGCTCCTGGAGCTCCACAGGGTCGCTGGAGACCACCTTCATCGATGCAAGGGCCGCCTCACGCAGCTCCACCTGCTCCTCCAAAGGAGCTGCACCGGCCAGAATTCTCGTGCCCGCTCCTCCGTGGCCTCTCGTCGCCGGTCAGCTTCCCGGGCATCTTCGACGGCCTGGGAACGGGCCTCCAGAGAGGCCGCCAGCGACGCCTTGGCCTCCTCATCGTCGAGATCGCGCTGACGGTGCGCGACGGCGGCAGCCGCCTCCAGCTCGCGCCTCTCCGCAACCAGCCGAAGGCCCTCGGCCTCAAGGCGCGCGTCCTCATCAGCGAGTTCCTCACCAAGTAGGCTCACTGCGTCAGCCGCCCTCCGGAGGAACCCTTGGCGAAGAGCGCGACGCTCCCGGGCACACTCAAGTACGTCTTCCACGCCATCATCTGCCCCAAGCAAGTGCCGTGGGGCCCGGATCAACACACCCCTCTCGGGCAGGGGGCTGGGGGCTGGCGCCCTTGAGATGGCCGGGCGCGCCCTGCCGGAGGCCCGACCTAAAGCCAGTCCATCTCCAAGTGAAGAGCGCCGGGAGTACCCCAACCAATCACGGTCCACGGCCAGACGAGAAGCCCATGGTAGGCTGGCTATGCCACGAGAAGGCTCGCGAAGGAAGGCCGAGGAGAGCGCAGGGCCGCGCTGCGCCTCGGGAAGGTTCACCTCACTAACCGGCCTCACCACAAGGGCCCTGCTGCTCGGAACGATCGAAGACGGCAGAAAGGGCGGAGACGAGGGGGATGGCTCCTCACCCACCTCCACGAGCTCCGGAGGAAGAGCCCTGTGAAGCAAGGGTCAGGAAAGGCAACAGAAGAATCAGGAGCCAGGAAGGGAGAAGGCTTACTTGTCGATGGCGAAGTACTTCCTACGCTTCAGCAGGCGGCAAGGGTAATCATCGCCCAGGGCCTCCCTTCTCTTCCGGAGGGCCTCAAAGTCCACACGGAAGCGGCCCAAGAGTAGAGCGCAGGGGTAAGTTTGTGACGAAGAGGAAGCGCCGAGGCGACTCGCGTTGGGGGCGTCCGCCTGAGGCGCGCTGCTGGTCGCCTCACCCAGAAGAGCGGTTGGGGCCTGAGGGGCCTCAGCCGCAGGCACCGCGGGTGGCCGCTCGCCACCCTCAGCTGCGGCAGCGCGGGCCTCGGAAGCTGCTCCCTCATGAGCGCCGCCCAGTGCTGTCGCCTCAGCAGGAGCACCCTCGGCCTCCGGAGGCTCATGCCTCCCTGCCCCGCCACCTGAGGAAGAACCGCCCTGGACGGCTGCGAGGGCGACCACCGCCACTGGGTTCTCGCGAGGCCCCTGGAGGTCAGCAGGGCGCGGCCCCCATTCGTCGAAGATGGGCATCTGGCTCACAAAGTCACCCCAGTTCGAGCAGAGGTACAGCAAGGCCCCCCCTTGACGAATGCCACCGGGGGAAGGGTCCCCAGTCAAGACCAAGAGCACCTTCCTCAGCGCTTCAGGCGTCAGGTCCTCTTCCTGGAGCCGCATACGATCCCCACTACCGTTGAAGGCCCACATTCGATGAGAATGGCGCTAGAGAGGGGCGACGCGGCGCAGCAAGAACTCCTTCACCACCTTGGGCGCCATCACGCCAAGCTCCCTCAGGAACTCGAAAAGACACCAGACGAAGGCGAGCTGAGGGCTCGTGAGCGTCTCCTGGCCCCAGGCTGAGTTGGGGACAGCGGGTGAAGACGGCTCTGTCAGCAGGGGGCTGGGCACCCCTACGCCCACATACGGCCACCGCTCGCGAAACCCAGGCGCGGGCGGAGGAAGACTGAAGTCAATTCTAGAAGCCGCTGTCTCAGGCGCAGCAATGAAGCTCACGCACCCCGAACATTGGGTGGGGTCGACAAGGCGCAGAGAGAAGAAGTGGCTCAGCAAGGCAACCGAAGGAAGGATGCCCATCATTGCCTCGCAAATGAAGGAAAATAGCGCGAGGAGGGTGATGGACTCAGGACCCAGATGCATCATATGGATCTGATAATGGGAAAGCACAGCATTGAACAAATCAGAGATGGGGGGAACCAGTCCCGTCCATAGGACGCCGGCGAAATACCGGACCTCGGTGAGAATCCTGTCAATGGCGAAGCAGGACGCGGGCAAGGCCGTTGTCCTCCCGCACTCATTGAAGATGGTGGCCAGGGCCGAGCTGACCTTGCCCACGACTTCTTGATTGATTATGACCAGCCAATCGACGGCGGGGGCCGCCGCCGCCGACGAGCGAGGCGGCGGCATGGGCTTCTTCCCTTTTCCCTTCCTCGGCGGAGCCATGACGGCAGAAAGGGAAGAGGGGAGGTTCGAGATTGGATTAGATGTGGGAACTGGAGTTCGAGAGGAGGAAGGACAGAGAGCGGTTGAGCAGCAGGAAGGGGAGTGGCTGTGTGCGGCTACGAGTCCGCCTAGCAAGGCATAAAATAAGGAGGCGTGGGGGAACAGTGCTGCCCACGTCCAATCAACCGCCACGCAGTGCCCAAGGCCGCAGTCGTTAGGGCTCATGACGCTCAGACTTGCCCTTTCGCCTCTCTGCCAGCCAAGTCCGGGCGCCGTGGGCCCGGGCTCTGTCGCGCTCGGGAACGGGGTCCCAGACTTGCTCGCTGCGGCCTGCAGCGTGGCTCGAAGAAGGCCCAAAGACAGCCCATCTTCATCAAACAAGCTCAAGACCCTCGCGAGGGGCCAAGCCTCGCGGGGCGGACAACAAGGAGCTTCCTCAGGCACGGCCTCGTCAGGATGGCTCACGAGGAGGCGAAGAGTTCAAGGCGAGGTACCTCGTGAGGTGCCCATGACGCAAGCCATGACGACCAAGGGCGCCAGTCGGGCGCCAGCCCGCAGTGTCCTCCCTTCCTCTTTGGTGCAAAGGGGGCAAGCGCAGGCGAGGGCATCAAGCAAAGGCATCCATTTCGGTGCAACAAGACCAAGACCAGCCCAACTGCAGGGAAGAATTCATTGTGGAGCCCAAGCAGGCGCCACCACCAGAGCCTTTGACAGGCGAGGACCAACTTTAGTCAGGATAAGTGCACCCGCTGTTCCCCTTCAAAATGGCTGATTGTTGGCGCCCTTCCCGCTCAATATTTTGGAAGAGGCCCAGGGCCTTTGCCTATATATAGGACTAGCCACCCCCAGGGTAGAGGCAATCTGGACCAGAGAGAGGCATCGAGAATCCGAGAGCCAGAACCAAGTAGTGCCAGCCAAGAACAGACCCTCGCGAGGCTGTTCTTCCTTGTATTGTTCATCATCAGCCCAACAGGCAATCCACCACACCACACACTGGAGTAGGGTATTACACCACAATGGTGTCCTGAACTAGTATAAATCTTGTGTCTCTTGTGTTGCTCTGTTTGGTAGTTTAGATCCTAGCGATTCAGCAAGGAGCAAGCCGGCATAGGGTTGAATCTCCATGCGCACCCCAGTGTTCGAACCTCAAGGGTCTACCGGAACCCGAAATCCGACAATATCCCCCGGGCTGGTTATGGCGTTGGGCGTTGCTTGACAAAGCTTCAGACTCCATGTGCCTGCTGTAACTCAGGCTCCAGTTCTGACGAGGTGGCGCTAACCAAGGCGGGGGAGTTGAATGAATTCTGTCCCGGCTGTAAGAATAGGTCTCCTGCTGAGCTAAGGCCGTCTGGAGAAGTTCTCTGACTCTTCGGGTCTCCACTGCCGCCGGATCATCGCCGTCCATAGGAAGAGCCGCCAAACGTGTTGAAGCTATGATTAAGTTCTCCATGGGGTTGGAAAAGTGACCCGGTGGAATCGGCACATAACGGGCGGTGTCATGCTCACGTGAGGCGGTGCCATCTCCAGAGGCTGAGTCGGCCCTCCTGTTCCGGCTGTCATAAGCTGATTGGCCTCTGGCGGGTTACTTGGGCCGGCTCCGGGTGTAGCAAAAAGAACCAGAGGGTCGTAATTCAGAGGTAAACGGGACTGGGTTTTCTAATGTCTCCTCCTCATTACCTCATTGGATGCGTTTAAGCTCATCGTGAGCTGGTAAGCTTTGACTGCAATCGCTATGCCCGGGCGTCCAAAGACGCCCGCTCTGTAGCTAGTCTAGTATCCTTAGCTGCCAAGGCTTCCTTGGCCTGAGCTATCTCCTCACACACCCGTGCTGCCTCCGCTCATGCTCATCTTTGTCTGCAGGAATAACCGTTGCGGTTAACAGGGTCGTAAGCTGGTCCATGAGGTCTATCAGCACCTGAGCCGGTGGGCGTACGGGGCCGCCTGCCCTGGCTGCTCCTAACCCGGATGTTACCGCAGCAGCAGCTGTAGAGTTTGAGTCAGGCTGAGTCCCAGCCATGAAGACTCCGGCCCATCTTGGCGGCTCACAGGGGTCCGGAATACTGATGCCATCGGAACAGCCCCCGAGCACGCCGTCTTGCACTTGGTACAACGAATCTGTTGAACCAGTGGACGAATCATCGTCTGAGAGGACGGCCGTCTCACCCCTATCTTCAGATCCTTCAGAAAGTTCCTCTCCGTGGATGCAGCCCACGAAGGCACGCCTCATGACAGGTTGAGTCCGGGTCTTCCTCGCACGCTGAGCCATCTCGACGAGGTCGGTGCAGTTGTTCGTCTCAGCGCCCGGCTCACCGATCTGGCCGATGAAGACGTGGATTCCGCCGAAGGGGGCCCGGTATCCGTACTCAATTGAGCCGGCGTCGGGACCCAAGCCTTCGTCGTCAATGTAGATCTTGCCGCGACGACTCTTGGTCATCCGGCCCACTACTTATCCCTTGAGCCCTTTGAAGTTGCCCTTCAAGAACTCAAATCCACCGTGCGCTGGCCCCACGGTGGGCGCCAACTGTCATGGAATCATCACGTCAGATGTCCTCGTGAAAGGACTTAGTTGTGGAGCCATCGCAACTAGGAAGCTTGAAGGGGTTAAATCGGGACAAAGGACACAAGAGGTTTTATACTAGTTCGGCCCCTTACGGTGAAGGTAAGGCCTACGTCTAGTTGGATTGGTATTGATGTTTCGATGACCAGGGAGCGAGATACGCTATGCCCGCCTCGATGAGTTGTTTTCGCTCTAAGCCGCCAAAGAATGTCCCTTATATACACGGGTTGATGCCCTGTGGCTTACAGAGTCTCGGCCGGCTTATAAACAGTGTCCGACTCGGTGACTAGTTAAATCTACCTTATGATACAAGGCATGCCATCATGGCAGTTTACTACAACGGGCCTTAAGTCGCCTGTGGGACTTAAGCCCTTTATTGAATCACCATCTTCATGCTTGGTCTTGGGCTTCTCTCTGACGAGTCTTCTTTGTGTAACCCGGCCCCTCCTGGGCGGCTTACGCAAATAGTTATATCCGCAACACATAAAGGATCTGAACATATGATCTTCCACCAAATAAACCAACTAGCATCAACTACAAGGAGTAATCAACACTACTAGTGACCCGAAGGTACCAATCTGAGCTTTTGAGACAAAGATTAGATACAAGAGATGAACTAGGGTTTGAGAGGAGATGGTGTTGATGAAGATGTTGATGGAGATTGACCCCCTCCCGCTGAGAGGATCGATGGTGATGATGATGATGATGATTTCCCCCTCCCGGAGGGATGTTTCCCCGGCAGAACAGCTCTGCTGGAGCCCTAGATTGGTTCCGCCAAGGTTCCGCCTCGTGGCGGCGGTGTTTCTCCTGAAAGCTTTCTTATGATTTTTTCCAGGGTAAAAGACTTCATATAGCAGAAGATGGTCACCGGAAGCCTGCCAGGGGTCCCACGAGGTAGGGCGTGCCTGGGGTAGGTGCACCCCACCCTCGTGGCTGGGTGTGGGCCCCTCCGTACTTTCTTTACCCAATATTTTTATTAATTCCAAAAATGACTTTCGTGGAGTTTCGTGACATTTGAGTTGTGCGTAATAGGTCTCTAATATTTGCTCCTTTTCCAGCCCGAATTCCAATTGCCGCCATTCTCCTCTTCATGTAAACCTTGTAAAATAAGAGAGAATAGGCATAAGTATTGTGACATAACGTGTAATAACAACCCATAATGCAATAAATATCGATATAAAAGCATGATGCAAAATGGACGTATCACGGAGCAACGGTCGGCGTCAAGCGGAGCGGCTATTCCGGTGGCCGTGGGCGTCAGCGGAGTGGCTAAACGGATGCAGCAAAGCGAGGGAGTCGCGGGGTGGAGTCCGAGCGGTCGGGGATGTCAGGATGGAGCGGCAAAAGGTGTCGGAGCTCCGGTGCTCTACAGCTCCGGTGGCGAGCGGACGAGTTCCGAGTCGTTGCTGCTATTGATAAGAAGAAATGAGAAGTTGTCAAACAGATGGGCAATGGCGAGGGCAGTGGGTTGACAAAGGGATAGGTCTCGGCGCGGCTGACCGGTAACGAAAACGGCGGTGAACTGCGGTGGCTAAGGCGAGATCGGAACGGAGATGGTGGCGGACGTGGGAGGTTTTTGCGAGGGTTTCTGAAGGGGATCGCGGGAGGACGGGTAGGGGTACTTATAGGACGTGTTCCTTAGGCTAGGGGTCGAGTCAAGCTAGGTTTTTGAGAGAGGTGCGGACGCGGCCGGCGTCGAACGGAACGAGATACGGACACGGGAGTATCGGGACGAAGGAGATGATGCTGTTGGGTCCAGCGGTTAGAGGGAAAAAAGAAAGAGAGAAAAAAATGAGAGAGAGGGGGGTTACGTGAGGGAGAGAGAGGCTCGAGCGAGGGGATCGAGCGTGGGGGTCACAACCTGCTCAGGTGCTGGCTAGGCCGGTTGGCTAGGCCAACTCGTTCAGGTTTCTTTTTTTGACAAAGGGAAAATAAATAGATAGAGATAAAATAAAAGTACTTTTATACAGGACATATATATATCAAAAAGAATCGAAAAGTAAAACCTATAAGATGAACTATTTTCAGAGGTGAAACAAAAACTTTATAAAAACATTTTTTGAAAATTCCAAATAAATCCAAATTTTAATTCAAAGTTTTGGCATTATTTTGTTCTGACATTTTTGGAGTGTCGTGTTAGCTCCTCTCATACCTTTGAACAATTATTTGTCACGGATTTTTTTGAAATGAAATTCAGATGCCAATTTGAATCCAAATTCAAATACAACTCAAATGCCTCTGAAATTTCCAAATGTTACTCAATTCAAACAAAATACATAGTTGCTTAGCTAATAATTGTAGAACATTCCAAATTGAAATTTTGGGATGTTACAAACCTACCCACCTTAAGATGAATCTCCCCCTCGAGATTCGGGTTGGCTAGCAAATAGGCGCGGGTGGTCTCGACGGAGGTGTTCTTCTTGTTGCCAGGTGGCTTCCTCCTCGGAGTGGTGACTCCACAAAACCTTGCAAAACTTGATGATCTTGTTGCAGGTAACTCTGTTCGCAGTCTCGAGAATTCTAATGGGTTTTTCCTCATAAGTCAGATCACTGTCAAGCTGTATGGCCTCTAGGGGCACTATGTCTCTCAAAGGAATATCGACCATCTCAGCATGGCATTTCTTCAGCTGGGAAACATGGAAGACATCGTGAACTCCTGACAATCCTTTTGGCAATTCTAGCTTGTCTGCAACTTCTCCTCTATGTTCGTGGATTTTGTATGGGCTAATGAACCTGGGTGCTAACTTTCCTTTAACACCAAACCTCTTGATTCCTCGAAGTGGGGACACACGGAGATATGCTTGGTCTCCCGCTTCGTACATTACTTCCTTGCGTTTACTGTCGTCATAACTCTTCTGCCTTGACTAAGCTATCTTGAGTCTATCTCGAATCAGCTTGACCATCTCTTCAGAATCTTTGATAATATCGGGACCAAAAAGCTTTCGGTCTCCAACACCATCCCAGAGCAATGGTGTTCCGCACCTCCTTCCATGCAGAGCTTTGAAAGGGGCCATCTTCAGACTGGTCTGATAGCTATTGTTGTATGAGATCTCTGTGAATGGCAGATTGTCATCCCAGCTAGATCCATAGTATAGCACATAGGCTCTCAATATGTCCTCCAAAATCTGATTGAATCTCTAGGTCTGTCCATCTATCTGCAGATGAAAAGCTATACTGAACTCCAGCCTCGTACCCAAAGTTTCATGCAACTGGTTCCAAAAATTTGAGGTAAATTGTATTACTCTATCTGACACGATACTCCTCGGAACTCCATGCAGACATACAATCCTGGTCATGCATATCTTGGCTAACTTAGAGCTGGTATATGTGGTCTTCATGGGAATGAAATGAGCTACCTTGGTCAAGCGATCAACCACTACCCAGATGGAATCATAACCTGAACAGGTCCTGGGTAATCTTATGATAAAATACATTCCAAGTTTCTCCCATTTCCATTCGGGTATTGGCAAGGGTGAAAGTAACCCTGCTGGCTTCTGATGTTTTGCCTTTACTCGATAGCAAACATCGCATACTGCTACATACTCGGCAATATTCTTCTTCATACCTGTCCACCAGAAACTTTCCTTCAAGTCCAGATACACCTTGGTGTGGCCTGGGTGAATCGAGTACGGTGATTCCTAAGCCTCCTAAAGAATTAACATCCTGATCTCTGGGTCATTGGGCAGATAAATACGATCCTCAAACCATAAAGTTCCATGTTCATCCTTATGAAAACCTTTAGCCTTTCCGTTATTCATCTTCTCCTTTATCTCTGCAATTTCCTTGTCCGTCTTCTGGGCTTCTCAGATTCTTTCGGTCAAAGTGGACTGAATATCCAGGGTGGCAACAAATCCTCTCGGTACTATCTCCAATCGGAGCTCTCTGAGATTGTCAGCTAACTCCTGTGGTAATCCTCCAGTTATGAGGGTGTTCACATAGCAGTTACGGCTCAAGGCATCTTCTACAACATTTGCCTTCCCTGGGTGATAATGCAATCTCATGTCATAGTCCTTGATCAACTCTAGCCATCACCTCTGCCTAAGGTTCAACTCCTTCTGCGTGAAAATATACTTCAAGCTCTTATGATCTGTGTAAACATCACAATTGTTTCTGACGAAGAAATGTCTCCAGGTCTTGAGTGCATGCACTACGGCTGCTAACTCCAAATCGTGTGTGGCATAATTCATCTTGTGAGGTCGTAGCTGTCTGGAGGTATAAGCTACAAATTTTCCTTCCTGCATGAGCACTCCTCCGAGTCCTTGACAAGAAGCATCACAATATACGTGGTAATCCTTGTGTATGTCCAGCAAAATTAGCACTGGAGCTGTAACCAAACGTTTCTTCAGTTTCTGAAAACTGGCTTCACAATCCTCGGTCCAAATGTACTTGGTTTCCTTCTTCAACAACTCAGTCATGGATTTAGCAATCTTGGAGAAATTCACTATAAATCTCCGATAATATCCTGGAAGTCTGAGAAAACGGTGGATCTCCTTGACTGAGGTGGGGAGCTGCCATTTGGTGACCAATTCAACCTTGGTGTGGTTGACTGCTATTCCTTCTCCCGAAATAACATGTTCGAGGAATCCGACTTCCTTAAGCCAAAATTCACATTTGTTGAACTTGGCATATAACTGATGTTCTCGGAGTTTCTCCAGAACTAGATGCAGATGTTCCTTGTGCTCTTCCTCGCTCTTGGAGAAAACCAATATGTCATTGATGAACACCATGACAAACTTGTACAGATATTCCATAACACCTTGTTCATCATGGTCATAAAATACGTAGGGGCATTAGTCAGTCCAAATGACATGACGGTATACTCATATAAACCATACCTGGTGGTGAAAGCTGTTTTGGGTATATCCTATTCACAGGTCTTCAACTGATGATACCCTGATCGAGGATTGATCTTGGAAAATACTTTGGCTCCAACTAGTTGATCAAATAAATCATTAATCACCGGCAGAGGGTACTTGTTCTTTATGGTCATGTCATTCACTGAACGATAATCCACAACCATTTTTAGAGTTCCATCCTTCTTCTCTACCAAAAGAACTAGGGCTCCCCAAGGTGACAAGCTTGGCCGAATATATCCCTTCTCCAATAGTTCATTAATTTGCTTCTTAATTTCTTCCAAATCATTCGGGGGCATCCGATAAGGTCTCTTGAATATTGGGGTTGTGCCGGGCAATAACTCAATCAGAAATTCAATGTCTCTATCCAGTGGCATTCCTGGCAATTCCTTCGGGAACACATTGGGAAAATCTTGGCACTTCCTCCTGAACAACTCCGGTGAGGGAATTCACCTGATTCTTCGTCGGGGTGCATCTGGATACATACTTGATCCTCTTCTGCTCCGGGGTGGTGAGCAAAATCGTCTTGCAGGCATAGTCGATGTTTCCTTCAAACTTTGTCAACCAATCCATTCCTAGGATTACGTCCAAACTCTGGGATTCCAATACTATGAGGTATTCTAGAAAATCATGGTTTCCGATGCTGGGGGTCGAATAACAACCTAAGCCTGCCATCATTTCTCCTCCTGGGGAACTGACCTGAAGAGGGCTTCTAAGGGTTCTGGTGGGCAACCCTTACTTTTCCACAGCTACCCTTGATATGAATGAGTGTGTTGCACCAGAATCAAAGAGTACCAATATTGGACGTGAATTTAATAAAAACTTACCAACCACAGTTTCTGGCTGGTCATAGATGTCCTCCAAGTCAATGTGGTTCCCCTGAGCACGAGGAAAAGGGTTGGGCTTCCTTGCTGAGCTTCCATTGTCGTTGTCGTTTCCATTCCTCTGCTTGCCATTCGGGCAGTCGGTGGCATAGTGTCCTGTCTTCTAGCACTTGAAGCAGGTGATGTGACTCAGATCCTTCTGTGCCGGGACAGGACGGTGCTAGTTTCCATTGCCTCCATTTCAATACTTGAAGTTGTTGTCGTTGTTGCGATTGTTCCCATTCCCTCCATGGTTATGTCCTCCATGATTATGTCCTCCATGGGTGCGATGGGTGTGTGTAGCGACCAGACCTCAAACCGTATGATCTCTGTGCATCGGTGTCATCCCTGGATCAGTAATGCTGACACGCATGGTACTTGAAGGATTTATAACAGAGTGGCAATCAAACACTTATTACACCGAATGTCTCAAAAGAGAACTTATTACAATAAATATGGCTTAAGGCCATCTAATAACGATAACAGCGGAAAGCTTGGAAGATAAGCGAGTCCATCAACTCCAACGGCATCACTAAGTATAAGACCACGACCTAAGGCACCTTACTTGTCGTCTGAAAAGTCGGCAACATGAACATTGCAGCCCGAAAATGGGTCAGCACATGGAATATGCTGGCAATGTAACACATAGAGAGTAATGAAAGAATAATGCTATATTACAAGCATATATGGCTGGTGGAAAGCTCTATGGTTACAGTTTTGCATAAAGCCAATTTTTCCTTACTTCAAAAGAAATAAATTTTATTTAACTATCATGGTGGTTGTTAAACATTGAGAAGGGTACTCCAACTCAATCCCAATTAAGCATCATCATTAAATCCAACAAAATTTAATTAAAGTAACATGATGAGATTCACATGATAATCCAAGTACTAGATACTCAAAACGGGGACACGGCTAACCATGATTAGTTTATACACTCTACAGAGGTTTGCGCACTTTTCCCCGCAAGACTCGATCTCCTCCGCTTGATTTCTCGCACTACATGGTGTTTGTGAAACGGATGACCGAGACAGAACCTTTTAGAAGCATTAACTCTCTACTCCGGGTAGACAGTACCAACCTACATCCCATACATTTGCTAGTCGACCTCTTCAAGAGCTCACACAACTTAATCAACTATGCTAGAGCCCATAGTAGCTTGCGGCTGCACACGGAAGTTTCTAGCATGAATAATCTCATGATCCCTTTGAGCCTGGGTGGCGGTCCATAGGAGAATCACACGGTACCTCAGGATTTCCAAAAAAATAGGCAACACTGGGTTCCCCAGGTGCCTCAATCCACCCAGATGTGAATTTATGTTGCCACCTTAAGTAAACCGTTAATTAACAATCTCACATCTGTCATGGAAACACTCACCCAATCCACGTCTACTAGCATAGCACGGCAATATAAGCAAACGTAGAAGTAAATCCCAAAGGTTTGATAATAAAACAGGTAATAGGTACTACCTCATCTACTTCCCGAAACCCACATGTTAATCAGATCCTAATCATGCAATTGTTTGAGGATTGATCTAATGCAATAAAACTGGGTAGTAAAGAGGTATGATCAAAGTGTTACTTGCCTTGCTGATGATCCGTGAAACCTAGAGATTCAAGTAGCAAGCGGCGCTCCGGTACTCTATCGCAAACAAACAAGCATACAATAAGCACTCATATAATGCACAGGTAAAACTCAAATAAGAGATCTAACCAGAAAGTTCAACTTAAGAACTTCGGTTTGCAAAAAGAATCAAATCAAACGAACGAAACTCAAACGGCGAAAGAAACAAGCTTTGTTTTACTAATATGGATCTAAGTCAAATTTATAGTAGCAAAAACTTGCTTGAGTTGGTTAAACGGAAAGAGGGTTTCAAGATGAAACTCTAGGGGCTTGAATCACCTGATTCCGATAAACGAGCGAAAAGTTATACTAAAACGAAAATCGGATCAGAAATCATGATCAAAGATAATCGCGGAAAATCCGGGAAAAAGAAAAACAGATGAACATGCTAACGAACAAACGTTCGCTGTCTGTGGCTAAACGACGAAAACGTTCGTTAAAATGAACATACGGACGGACGTCCGCTAAATAGACTAAACCGGGAAAAAAAATAAACCGAACTGGATCTAATAAAAAAACGGATCTAGGGTTTCAAAAAAATCAAACGGTTTTATAAGAAAAACCTGCGGCTACCTCGGATGCGGGTCGGCGGCGGCGGGTCCGTGGCGGCGGCGGCATCATGGCGGATCGATCGGCGGCAGCTTGGCGGCGGCGGCGTCAGTGGCGGCGGGGTCGGGCTGGGGCTAGGCTTTGGGTGGGCTTCGGGGTCGGCTCCACCGGCATATAAGGTTGGCCGGGCCTAGAGTCCCAGGCGGACACGGCCCGGTAGGTCGGTTAGTTTTTTTTTTAAATCATTAGGTGCAAAAAAATAAATAAAAGAAATACTAAACGGACTCCAAAAATCCCGAAATAAAATTTCCCCGACTTATAAAATCAAGCTGGACAAGATGAACATTTATTTGGGGCTTAAATGCAATTTTGAAAAACACACATTTTTCCTAAATTCAAATAAAATAGCAATAAACTTCAAAATAAAATCTTATTTGATTTTATTATTAAATCCTCAATATTTCTTTATTTTGGGAATGTCATTTTATTCCCTCTCTCATATTTTTATAACAGAAATAATGAATATAAAATAAATAAAATCAAATGATCCTATTTTCAAAATTTGAGAAAACTCAAATATGAAAATAACAAAATCCCCAACTCTTTCGGTGGGTCCTTGAGTTGCGTAGAATTTCTAGGATCGAGCCAAAATGGAATAAAATATGATATGCAATGATGTTCTGATGTATAACATTCCAAATTGAAAATTTGGGATGTTACAAACCTACCCCCTTAAGATGAATCTCGCCCTCGAGATTCGGGTCGGCTAGAAAATAGGTGAGGGTGGTCCTTCAGTAGATCTTCCTCTCGCTCCCAGGTGGCTTCATCCTCGGTATAGTGGCTCCATTGAACTTTGCAAAATTTGATAACCTTGCTGCGGGTGACTCGGCTGGCATATTCGACTGGCTTCTCCTCGTAGGTCAAATCACTATCCAACTGAATCGCTTCCAGCGGCACTGTATCTCTCAGTGATATATCAGCCATCTCTGCGTGGCACTTCCTCAACTGGGAAACGTGGAACACATCGTGAACTCCGGACAATCCTTCGGGCAATTCCAATTTGTAGGCAACTTCTCCCATATGCTCCAAAACTTTATATGGTCAACAAAACGTGGCGCTAACTTCCCCTTAACTCCAAAGTGCTTAACTCCTCGAAGGTGGGACACACGAAGATAAACTCTGTCTCCGACTTCGTAAACTGTCTCCTTACGTTTAGAATCTGCGTAGCTCTTCTGCCTGGACTGGGCTACCTTGAGCCTATCGCGAATCAACTTCACCTTCTGTTCAGACTCCTTAATCAAATCTGGTCCAAACAACTGGCAGTCTCCAACTTCATCCCACAACAACGGTGTCCTGCACCTCCTCCCATACAGAGCTTCGAAAGGGGCCATCTTCAAACTGGTTTGATAACTGTTGTTGTAAGAGAACCCTAAATATGGCAAATTCTCATCCCAACTAGAACCATAATCTAGCACACAAGCTCTCAGCATGTCCTCCAGAATCTGATTGACTCTCTCGGTCTATCCATCATCTCATGGATCAAAGGTCGCATCAACTCTAGCCCGGTACCCAAAGTTTCGTAACTCGATTCCGAACTTTGAGATAAACTGGGTTCCTCTGTCTGGTACAATGCTCCTTGGAACTCCATGCAGACATACGATCCTGGTCATGTATATCTTTGCCAACTTAGCACTGGTGTAAGTGGTCTTCACTGGGATGAAATGAGCTACCTTCGTCAAACGATCGACTACAACCCATATTGAGTCATAGCCTGAATGAGTCCTGGGCAATCCTGTGATAAAATTCATGCCTAGCTTATCCCACTTCCATTCGGGTATCGGCAATGGCTGTAGCAATCCTGCTGGCTTCTAATGCTCTGCCTTCACTCTCTGACATACATCACATACTGCTACGTACTCTGCAATGTCGTTCTTCATTCCGGTCCACCAGAAAGTGTCCTTCAGGTCCAAATACATCTTGGTATTTCCTGGGTGAATTGAATACGGCAAATCATGGGCCTCTTGCGGAATCAACTTCCTGATCTCCGGGTCATTAGGCACATAAACGCGGTCCTCAAACCATAAGGTATCGTGCTCATCCTCACAAAATCCCTTAGATTTTCCTTTGCTCATCTTCTCCTTTATCTCGGTAATCTCCTTGTCAGCCTTCTGAGCTTCTCTGATCTTATCCATCAAAGTAGACTGAATCTCTAACGCTGCTACATAGCCTCTCGGAACTATCTCCAAACATAGCTCGCGAAGATCCTCGGCTAACTCCTTTGGTAACTCTCCGGTCATGAGTGTGTTGACATGGCTCTTGCGGCTCAGCGCATCGGCTACTACGTTAGCCTTTCTGGGGTGATAATGCAATCTCATATCATAATCCTTGATGAGCTCCAACCATCTCCTTTGCCTAGGATTCAACTCCTTCTGCGTGAAGATGTACTTCAAACTCTTGTGATCCGTGTACACCTCACAATGGTTTTTGATGAGAAAATGTCTCCATGTCTTCAAAGCATGCACTACGGCTGCTAACTCCAAATCATGGGTAGCATAATTCAACTCATGAGGTTTTAGCTGTCGTGAGGCATACGAAACAACTCTTCCCTCCTGCATAAGCACTGCTCCAAGTCCTCGACGAGAAGTGTCACAACATACTTCATAATCCTTGCGCTGATCAGGCAGAATCAACACTGGTGATGTAACCAAACGTTTCTTCAACTCCTGGAAACTGGCCTCACATTCCTCTGTCCATTTAAACTTGGTGTCCTTCTTCAACAACTCCGTCATGGGCTTTGCAATCTTTGAGAAATTCTCAATGAATCTCCGGTAGTATCCTGCGAGTACAAGAAAACTCCGGATCTCTCCAACTGTTGTTGGGGCTTCCCAATTTGTCACAGTGACAACTTTGGTGGGGTCTACTACTATTCCTTCTCCGGATATTACATGTCCGGGGAACCCAACTTCCTTCAACCAGAACTCACATTTGGTGAACTTGGCATATAACTGATGTTCTCTGAGCTTCTCCAGTATCAAACGCAAATGTTCCTTATGCTCCTCTTCATTCTTCGAGTGGACCAAAATGTCATTAATAAACACCACGATGAACTTATCCAAAAACTCCATAAACACCTTGTTCATCATGTTCATGAAATAGGCAGGTGCGTTAGTCAGACCAAATGACATAACGGTATACTCGTATAGCCCGTACCTGGTGGTAAAAGCCGTCTTGGGTATATCCTGCTCTCGAATCTTCAACTGATGTTATCCCGATCACAAATCAATCTTGGAGAATACCTTAGCTCCTTGTAACAGGTCAAACAAGTCATTGATCATCGGCAGCGGGTACTTGTTCTTGATTGTCACTTCATTCAATCCTCGATAACCAACAACCATCCTTAATGATCCATCCTTATTCTCCACTAGAAGCACTGGCGATCCCCAAGGTGAAGAACTTGGGCGAATATAGCCTTTATCCAATAACTCCTTAATCTGCTTCTTAATTTCCTCCAAGTCTTTTGCGGGCATCCTGTACGGTCTCTTAGATATCGGCCCTGTGCCTGGAAAAAGCTCAATCAAAAACTCAATGTCTCTATCTGGTGGCATGCCTGGTAGCTCCTCTAGAAATACGTCAGGGAAATCCTTCACCACTGGTACTTCCTTCTGTACAGCTCCTGATAAGGAATTTACTTGAGTCCTCTTTGGCACATGCCGGGATACATACTTGACCCTTCTTCCTTCTGGCGTGGTAAGTAAAATCGACTTACTGGCGCATTCAAAGTTCCCTCCATACTTCGATAACCATTCCATGCCTAATATCACATCCAGTCCTTGTGACTCCAATACTATTAGGTCTGAGGGAAACACGTAGTTACGAATCCTTGATGGTAACCGATCACACCATAGACTAGCCATGTACTCTGCTCCTAGCGAGGTTACTAACAAGGGTGACCTAAGGGCTTGGGTTGGCAGCTTATACTTATCCACAAATCCCCTTGATATGTATGAATGCGATGCACCAGTATCAAAAGAACGATTGCAGTAAATGACTTAACCAAAAACTTACCTATTACTGCATCTGGCTGGGCTACAACCTCCTCCACGCTAACGTGGTTCACCTGTCCTTTGTTGAAAGGATTGGGCTTCTTCCCAGAACTTCCATTGCTGTTTCCATTCTTCGCTTCAGGACATTCAGTGGCATGACGTCCAATCTTCTGGCATTTGTAGCAGGTAATGTGGATCAGATCCCTCTTGGCTGGTGTTGATGGGTTGGTGCGGTTCTGTCCGTTGCGTCCTCCATTCCCATTACCATTCTTGGGTCCACTATGGTTGTGCGAACTACCTCCTCCATGGGTATGCTGAAAATGTCCTCCCGAATTCAGGGTAAAACAAGGCTTCTGCTGAGCTCCAGAATTGTACTCCTCTTGTCCATACTTCCTCTTGTGGCTGTCAATCTGCTGGTGCTTCCCTTCAATCATAAGAGCTCTATCTACCAACTCGGTAGTTGTTGAAAGTTGCTACAATCAACTGCATGCTCAGCTCATCATTCAGTCCTTCCAGAAACTTCTCCTGCTTAGCTGCGTCTGTAGCAACGGCATAACGTGCTAACTTACTAAAGTCATTCACATACTGGCCAATAGTACGTCCTCCTTGGCGCAAGTTGCGAAACTCACGCTTCTTCATGGCCATAGCTCCTGCTGAAACATGAGCAGTACGGAGAGCCTGCTGAAACTGATCCCATGTGACAGTGTTGATAAGATAAGTGGCTGTGAAATTCTCCCACCATGATGTTGCGGGTCCATCAAGCTGATGTGCGGCAAAATGCACCTTCTCCGCATCTGTGCATCCTGCAGTGGTCAACTCCCTTCCCATCTTGTGGAGCCAATCATCTGCAACTATCGGCTCGGTGCTACTGGAGAACACCGGCGGATTCAGCCTCAAGAAATGGGCTAAGTGATCAACAGGTGGTGGTGGTGGTGGGTTGTTGTTGTTCCCCTGATTCTGATTCTGGACTAGTATCTGCATCAATGCATTCTGCTGCTGGATCAACTGGGTGAGCTCCGGTGGGAATGCAAATCCATTGTCACGTCTCGGAGGCATCTGAGGGTTTAGAAAAGATGAGAAAATAGAATAGGATGAGGTCTAGAGAGAAAAACACTACCCATGCACATGACACAAGGCAAATAATATCACATCAATCAATTCAAACAAGGGCATATAGCGGTCTAACTATCGTTACAAAGTGCTCGAACTATACTATATACATGGGGAAATGCTACTGTTGTCATGGTGGTCGACTAGAAAAACTGCTCGGTCGAAGACTCCATGATATCTGCTCCAGCTTCATCAACAAAGTCATCATCGCTATCGTCTGGGTCCGAGTCGGTGTCGTCGATGATGATGTAGTTCTCCGGGCAAGTGCAATCAACGTCTTCTCCTCCAGTCGCGGGAAATCCCATGAATACTTTTAGCTTCTTCTTCAGATCATCATTCTTCTCCACGAGTGTTGCTATTTCCTCCTCATATCCATCACGCATAGACTTGAGTTCTTCCTCCAACTCCGTGATCTTGGTCAATGCCTTCTTCAGATCTATCATGCCTGCGCACATCTGGTTCTCCTGGCGACGAATATGCTAGTTTAACTCCTGGATGAAAGCTGCAATTGATCTATCCTTCCGGGTGCTGATCATCTCCCATTGCTCATCTCGGCGCCCACAAATCTGATAGATAGTATCCTTGAGATCCTTGTGGTAAACTTCTCCAATGCGTCCCATGGTGATATGAGCTGCCATGCTCTTTCCTAGACTCCAGGTTGGTGCATCAAAGGAAAACTCTATGGGCTCAGTGACGGGCATGAACGTTCTTCCTGGAACTTGAAATTGAATCATCCAGCGCTCCTCTTCAGGTAAAGTGGCGATGTAGGTCCCGGTGAAGCTTGGTACTCCGATGTTCAGGTATCTAGTGACTTCCTTCAAGTGGCGTCCAAAGGGTGTATCTTCATCCGGTTGCGTGAACTTGTTCCTTGCATCCACCATCCTAAAAGAGTAGAAAAGATGAGGAGTCGGAAATGATAAGAGAGAGTAGTGATCTAGGGCTTTAGCTTAGTGGTCGTGTCCTCACATCAAGATGTTCTCGATACCATCCTCAGAGCGACCGGACCTCAAACAATCGATCTCTCGTGCATCGTTGTCATCCCTAGATCAAGAATGTCGACACGCACAGTACTTGAAGGATTTATAACAGAGTGGCAATCACACACTTATTACATCGTATGTCTCAAAAGAGTACTTATTACAATAAATATGGCTTAAGGCCATCTAATAACGATAACATCGGAAAGCTTGGAAGATAAGCGAGTCCATCAACTCCAACGGCATCACTGAGTATAAGACCACGACCTAAGGCACCTTACTCATCCTCTGAAAAGTCTGCAACATGAATGTTGCAGCCCGAAAACGGGTCAGCACATGGAATATGCTGGCAATGTAACACATAGAGAGTAATGAAAGAATAATGCTATACTACAAGCATATATGGCTGGTGGAAAGCTCTATGGTTACAGTTTTGCATAAAGCCAATTTTTCCCTGTTGCAAAAGGAATAAATTTTATTTAACTATCATGGTGGCTGTTAAACATTGAGAAGGGTACTCCAACTCAATCCCAATTAAGCATCATCATTAAACCCAACAAAATTTAATTAAAGTAACATGATGAGATTCACATGATAATCCAAGTACTAGATACTCAAAATGTCCATAACCGGGACACGGCTAACCATGCTTAGTTTATACACTCTTCAGAGGTTTGCGCACTTTTCCCCGCAAGACTCGATCACCTTCGCTTGATTTCTCGCACTACATGGTGTTTGAGAAACGGATGACCGAGACACAGTCTTTCAGAAGCATTAACTCTCTACTCCGGGTAGGCAGTACCAACCTACATCCCCTACATCTGCTAGTCTACCTCTTCAAGAGCTCACACAACTTAATGAACTATGCTAGAGCCCATAGTAGCTTGCGGCTGCACACAGAAGTTTCTAGCATGAATAATCTCATGATCCCTTTGAACCTGGGTGGCGGTCCATAGGAGAATCACACGGTACCCCGGGATTTCCAAAAAAACAAGCAACACTGGGTTCCCCAGGTGCCTTAATCCACCCAGATATGAATTTAAGTTGCCACCTTAAGTAAACCGTTAATTAACAATCTCACATCTGTCATGGAAACACTCAACCAATCCATGTCTACTAGCATAGCATGGCAATATAAGAAAACGTAGAAGTAACTCCCAAAGGTACTACCTCATCTACTTCCCAAAACCTACATGTTAATCAGATCCTAATCATGCAATTGTTTGAGGATTGATCTAATGCAATAAAATTGGGTAGTAAAGAGGTATGATCAAAGTGTTACTTGCCTTGCTGATGATCCCTCTCTCATATTTTTATAATAGAAATAATTGAAGATAAAATAAATAAAATCAAATGATCCTATTTTCAAAATTTGAGAAAACTCAAATATGAAAATAACGAAATCCCCAACTCTCTCCGTGGGTCCTTGAGTTGCGTAGAATTTCTAGGATCGAGCCAAAATGCAATAAAATATGATATGCAATGATGTTCTAATGTATAGCATTCCAAATTGAAAATTTGGGATGTTACAGTGTGACCTCCTGAATATGGGGTGTAGCGAGGCTTCTGCTGAGCTCCCAAGTTGTACTTCCCCTGGCTATACTTTCGCTTGCGGCTATAAATCTGATGTTGCTTGCCTTCAAGGATGATGGCCTTGTCTACCAGCTCCTGGTAGTTATTAAACGTGGCCACCATCAATTGAATTCGCAGCTCATCATTGAGTCCTTCAAGGAGCTTCTCTTGCTTTGCGGCATCTGTGGCCACATCACCCGGGGCATAGCGAGCTAACTGTCTGAACTCATCCAAGTACTACCCCACAGTACGATTCCCTTGGCGTAAGTTGTGGAACTCACGCTTCTTCAGACTCATGGCTCCAGTTGAGACATGAGCAGTGCGGAAGGCCTACTGGAACTGATCCCACGTGATGGTGGTGATGGGATAGGTGGTGGTGTAGTTCTCCCACCAAGAGGCTGCGGGTCCATCCAGTTGATGTGCGGCAAAATACACCTTCTCAGCATCTGTGTATCCAGCAGTTGCTAGCTCCTTCCGATCTTGCGGAGCCAATCATCAGCTACAATCGGCTCGGTGCTACTAGAGAACACCAGGATTCAGCCCTAGGAAACGGGTCAGGTTGTCGACAGGGGGTGGTGGAGGTGGATTGTTGTTATTGTTGCCTTGGTTCTGGATGAGCAACTGCATCAATGCATTCTGCTGCTGGATTAGCTGGGTGAGCTCTGGCGGGAAGGTGAACCTGGGGTCATGTCTCGGAGGCATCTGGTGTTTTGGAGTGGATGAGAAATTAGAATAGAACAAGGGCCTAATGAGAAAATAGCACTACTGGTATGAATGCACAATCATAATCACACCAATCATTTACTCATTCATCTCAAACAAAGTTCAATCTCGGATTACAAAATCTCACGACTAATCGAAAACAACGGCCTAACTGATCGACAAAAAATAAAAATAAAACATGGTGGTAGACTAAATGTTCTCCTTAGATATCCTTGTGTCCTCCAGCGGTGCGTCTTCTGGTGCGGCGTCCTCTGGCGGTGCGTCTCTTCTTGTTGTGTCCTTCAGTGGAGCTCTCGTAATCCTTATCATTGGTCACGAGGGGTCCATCATCTCCACTCGCAAAGAGGTCTTTTCCCTTCTCCTCCAATGCAGTAACATAAATCTTCAGGTTATCGACTCTCTCCATGAAATCCTTGACTTCATCCTCATGCTCATAGTGGGCTTCACATACTTCATCCTCCAGTTCAATTTCATGCAGCTGCAACTTATGGACCGTCACTACTAGGGAAAAGGCTGGCAATAGCGCCAATTTTAGGCATAGCAGTAGAGCAGGGTGGCGCGCTACTGATACGGTGCTACAGCTAAAGTGTATCAGTAGCGTGTGTTCACCCGCGCTACTGTTATACCTGCTTAGCAGTAGCGCTTTTGGTAGAGAGCGCTACTGGTAGTTATTAGCAGCGCGCCTCTCTACACACACTACTACTATTGTTATGTATTTCTTTTTTGTTTTATGTCATATTCATACACCATTATACAAGTTTTCATATAGTAGCAACTTAGAGATTGTTTTTACATCAGAATGAGTTATTACATCATTGGGTGATATAACCTTGGATTAGTTTCAAGTGCATGGATCCAAAGTGACTAATGGTCACTTTGGATCCATCCACTTGAAACTAAACCGTGGTTCTTTCACCCAATGACATAATAACTCATCATCATCATCATCATTATCATCATCATATCATTAACAACTTATCATCATAATACAACATTGTCATATGACAACTCCTCATGATCATCATTTTCGTCAATGAGACATCATATAGCAAGTTGGTCACTAGTCGTAATCACAACTCCTCCTCATCATCATCATCAACTCTAACACATTGTACCACATAATAACACATTATACCTAGGACCTACTCCTCTCTAATAGGACCTACTACGCTCTCTTAGGTAAAATAGCATATAACAAGATAGGCCCTGACTCTCCATTATGGAGAATGGAGATTATCCTATCTCCAATTATTGCCCTTCGCACAATGTTTCTTCCAAGTAGCTCCCTACCAATGACCATACATTTTTTCCAATCTTTGATTATCATGTCTTCATTGGTTTTAGAAATCCGATATGAACAGGAGTGATTCACAGGATGACCCGGACGTATATTCAAAACATCAAGGCGACATTTCTGAAACATCAGATGAGGCACACACTCGTACGGGATTATCTATTGAAAAACTTAGTAATACCTTCGAAGTTAGCAATGTAGTTCAGTTTTAGAACAATTTATGCAAAGGATGCATAGATGTCATAATACTAAAAAAATCTTACCATGACATCTCCATGGATGTTAGCATAGTTAAACACGTGCACTAGTGGCACGTATTGACCATAATGTGGACGAGTTTGACAATACATATCGTAATTCTCAAGATTAGTAATAAATGCGATCAGATGATTTTTCTCCTGATAAGTTAATTCTGAGCCATCGGTGTAGTAGGTTCTGTCTACCATCTTCCGCACATTCTTTGAAGAATGAAAATAAGCTATGAATGGAAATAAACTGTCAACTATTTTGAAATAAACAATATAAATTACTTAATAACTATGTTTTTGAAACTCACATAGCGGTAGAATTGGAAGCATATCAACAAGGACGGCCCAAATGTCCAAATTGTCTTCAGCGATGTGAGGATCACTAAGATCCACGGTGTCACAAGCATACCCTCATGAAAATCATACATCTTGCAAAGTGCTTCCCAATTCGGGCAACCAAAATGGGATACACTCTCAGAATTGTATAGATTTACCTCAAAATCCATACCATGATAGGTCCTTAGGTGAATTTTCTTTGTTTCCATACTTTCATGATCTTCAAAATCCATCCTCTCCAAGACATAGCGTCTTGCATGGCATGGGATAAGCTAGTCGAATTGTAAAAGATGAAAATTACACGTTGAAGTATTTGAAGTCAAGCTTAATTATGAAAAAAACACTTTGCGTCGTAGCGTACCGTTTCAACATCCAAGGTCTCCTGGAGCTTAATGCTGAAGCGCCGACCTTCTATCAAGTGAGGCCTGTCGTAGAAAACCCGGTTGTCGCCGTACCAGGAGCACTGCACGAGACTTTCGTTCAACGAAATTTCCTATGTTCAGATTAAACTTCTAAAATTCAATATAGTACTACAAAAACTAATTAGATCATTATTATTCAGCACGGGTTGACTATCGGTCCGTCGAGTCTTTTTTTTAACTCTCAGCTCACATGGTGTATATATTCGACCATTGGTGATGGTCCCTCCTCTCTTCGTCCCCGACTGCATTAAACCAAAATGTCTAGCACACAAGAACGGAGGAGAAGCGACCCCTGATGTCTACTACACAACCTTCTTCTTGTAGACGTTGTTGGGCCTCCAAGTGTAGAGGTTTGTAGGACAGTAGCAAATTTCCCTCAAGTGGATAACCTAAGGTTTATCAATCTGTGGGACGCGTAGGATGAAGATGGTCTCTCTCAAACAACCCTACAACCAAATAACAGGTTTCCGCTCTTCCTTCGACTTCGATATATGTTATTTCTGAGGAATGTTACTAATCCGAGTAGTTGTTGTTGTTGATGGACGACTAGTTCGAGTGGCCGAGTCCGTATCACCGCGGAACAAGTGCAGCGTCCGGATCTGATCTATCTACTCGGCAATTCATCCGGTGAGTTCACGGTCGCGAGTATCTTGTGTCCACAACACACTCAATACAATGGTAAATTGTATAGGTGCACTAGTTCGGCGAAGAGATGGTGATACAAGTGCAATATGGATGGTACATATAGGAATTTGTAATCTGAAAATATAAAAACAGCAAGGTAACTAATATTAAAAGTGATCACAAACGGTATTGCAATGCTAGGAAACAATGCCTAGGGTTCTTACTTTCAGTAGTGCAAGTTCTCTCAACAATAATAACATAATTGGATCATATAACTATCCCTCAACATGCAACAAAGAGTCACTCCAAAGTCACTAATAGCGGATAACAAACAAATAGATTACTATAGGGTACGAAACCACCTCAAAGTTATCCTTTCTGATCGATCTATTCAAGAGTCTGTAGTAAAATAACATGAAGCTATTCTTTCCGTTCGATCTATCCTACAGTTCGTACTAGAATAACACCTTAAGACACAAATCAACCAAAACCCTAATGTCACCTAGATACTCCAATGTCACCTCAAGTATCCGTGGGTATGATTATATGATATGCATCACACAATCTCAGATTCATCTATTCAACCAACACAAAGAACTTCAAAGAGTGCCCCAAAGTTTCTACCGGAGAGTCAAGATGAAAACGTGTGCCAACCCCTATGCATAAGTTCATGAGGTTACTGAACCCGCAAGTTGATCACCAAGACATACATCAAGTAGATCACGTGATATCTGATACGTCTCCAACGTATCTACAATTTTTTATTGTTCCATGCTATTATATTACCTGTTTTGGATGTTTATGGGCTTTACTTTACACTTTTATATCATTTTTGGGACTAACCTACAAACCAGAGGCCCAGCCCGTATTGCTGTTTTTTTGCCTATTTCAGTATTTCGAAGAAAAGGAACATCAAACGGAGTCCAAACGAGATGAAACCTTCGGGAGCGTGATTTTTGGAACGAACGTGACCCAGAGGACTTAGAGTGCAAGTCAAGAAGCAACCGAGGCGGCCACAAGGGTGGAGGGCGCGCCCCCTATCTCGTGGGCCCCTCGGGCGTCCATCGACCTACTTCTTCCTCCTATATATACCCACGTACCCCGAGAACACCAGAACAAGGCACGAAAACCTAATTCCACTGCCGCAACCTTTTGTATCCGCGAGATCCCATCTTGGAGCCTTCGCCGGCGCTCCACCGGACGGGGAATCAACCACGGAGGGCTTCTACATCAACACCATAGCCCCTCCGATGAGTTGTGAGTAGTTTACCACAGACCTTCGGGTCCATAGTTATTAGCTAGATGGCTTCTTCTCTCTTTTTGGATCTCAATACCATGTTCTCCTCGATCTTCTTGTAGATCTATTCGATGTAACTCTTTTTGCGGTGTGTTTGTCGAGATCCGATGAATTGTGGGTTTATGATCAAGTTTATCTATGAGAAATATTTGAATCTTCTCTGAATTCTTTTATGTGTGATTAAGTTATCTTTGCAAGTCTCTTCGAATTATCAGTTTGGTTTGGCCTAGTAGATTGATCTTTCTTGGAATGGGAGAAGTGCTTAGCTTTGGGTTCAATCTTGCGGTGTCTTTTCCTATGATGCGAGGGCAACAAGGCACGTATTGTATTGTTGCCATCGAGGATAAAAAGATGGGGTTTATATCATATTGCATGAGTTTATCCCTCTACATCATGTCATCTTTCTTAATGCATTACTTTGTTCTTATGAACTTAATACTCTAGATGCATGCTGGATAGCGGTCGATGTGTGGAGTAATAGTAGTAGATGCGGGCAGGAGTCGGTCTACTTGTCATGGACGTGATGCCTATATACATGATCATGCCTAGATAATCTCATAATTATTCGCTTTTCTATCAATTGCTCGCCAGTAATTTGTTCACCCACCGTAATACTTATGCTATCTTGAAAGAAGCCACTAGTGAAAGCTATGGCCCCGGGTCTATCTTTTATCATCTAAGCTTTCAATCTACTTTTATTTGCATCTTTACTTTTCCTATCTATATTATAAAATACTAAAAATATATTTATCTTATCATATTATCTCTATCAGATCTCACTTTCGCAAGTGGCCGTGAAGGGATTGACAACCCTTTATTGCGTTGGTTGCGAGTTCTTTGTTTGTTTGTGTAGGTGCGTGGGACTTTTTAGGAGCCTCCTACTGGATTGATACCTTGGTTCTAAAAAACTAAGGGAAATACTTACGCTACTATTGTTGCATCACCTTTTCCTCTTCAAGGAAAACCAACGCAAGCTCAAGATGTAGCAATATCCCATTGTCACCACAGATAAGCACATGCAAGAAATACATCAAGTGTTCTCAAATCCTTAAAGACGCAATCCGATAAGATAACTTCAAAGGGAAAACTCAATCCATTACAAGAGAGTAGAGGGGGAGAAACATCATAAGATCCAACTATAATAGCAAAGCTCGCGATAATCAAGATCGTGCCAAATCAAGAACATCAGAGAGAGAGAGAGAGATCAAACACAGAGCTACTGGTACATACCCTCAGCCCCGAGGGTGAACTACTCCCTCCTCGTCATGGAGAGCGTCGGCATGATGAAGATGGCCACCGGTGAGGGATCCCCCCTCCGGCAGGGTGCCGGAACAGGGTCTCGATTGGTTTTTGGTGGCTACAGAGGCTTGCGGCGGCGGAACTCCCGATTTATTGTGCTCCTCGATGTTTTTAGGGTATATGGACATATATAGGCGAAAGATGTCGGTCAGGGGAGCCACGAGGGGCCCACGAGGGTGGGGGTGCGCCTAGGGGGGTAGGGCGCGCCACCCTGCCTCGTGGCCACCTTGAAGCTGGCCTGACGTCTACTCCAAGTCTCCTGGATTGCTTCCGTTCCAAAAATAACTCTCCCGAAGGTTTCATTCCGTTTGGACTCTGTTTGGTATTCCTTTTCTTCGAAACACTGAAATAGACAAGAAAACAACAATTTGGGCTGGGCCTACGGTTAGTAGGTTAGTCCCAAAAATGATATAAAAGTGTAGAGTAAAGCCCATAAACATCCAAAACGGGTAATATAATAACATGGAATAATAAAAAAAATTATAGATACGTTGGAGACGTATCAAGCGTCCCCAAGCTTAATTCCTGCTCATCCTCGAGTAGGTAAATGATACAAACAGAATTTTTGATGTGGAATGCTACCTAGCATATTTCTCAATGTAATTTTCTTTATTGTGTCATGAATGTTTAGATCCAAATGATTCAAGACAAAAGTTCATATATACATAAAAATAGTAATACTTCAAGCATACTAACAAAGCAATCATGTCTTCTCAAAATAACATGGCTAAAGAAAGCTATCCCTACAAAATCATATAGTCTGGCTATGCTCTATCTTCATCACACAAAGTATTTAATCATGCACAACCCCGATGACAAGCCAAGAAATTGTTTCATACTTTAGTATTCTCAAACTTTTTCAACTTTCACGCAATACATGAGCATGAGCCATGGACCTAGCACTATATGTGGAATAGAATGGTGGTTCTAGAGAAGACAAAAAGGGAGAAGATAGTCTCACATCAACTAGGCGTATCAACAGGCTATGGAGATGCCCATTAATAGATATAAATGTGAGTGAGTTGGGATTGCCATGCAATGGATGCACTAGAGCTATAAGTGTATGAAAGCTCAACAAAAGAAACTAAGTGGGTGTGCATCCAACTTGCTTGCGCATGAAGACCTATGGCATTTTGAGGAAGCCCATCATTGGAATATACAAGCCAAGTTCTATAATGAAAAATTCCCACTAGTATATGAAAGTGACAACATAGGAGACTCTCTATCATGAGGATCATGGTGCTACTTTGAATTACAAGTGTGGTAAAAGGATAGTAGCATTGTCCCTTCTCTCTTTTTCTCTCATTTTTCGCTTTTTTTTTCTTTTTCTCTTTTTTATTTGGACTTTCTCTTTTTTGGCCTTTTTTTATAAAGTCCAAAGTCTCATCCCGACTTATGGGGGAATCATAGTCTCCATCATCCTTTCCTCACTTGGGACAATGCTCTAATAATGAAGATCATCACACGTTTATTTACTTACAACTCAAGAATTACAACTCAATACTTAGAACAAAATATGACTCTATGTGGATGCCTCCGGCGGTGTACCGGGATATGCAATGAATCAAGAGTGACATGTATGAAAGAATTATGAAGGTGGCTTTGCCACAAATACGATGTCAACTACATGATCATGCAAAAGCAATATGACAATGATGATGTGTGTCATAATAAACGGAAGGTGGAAAGTTGCATGGCAATATATCTCAGAATGGCTATGGAAATGCCATAATAGGTAGGTATGGTGGCTGTTTTGAGGAAGGTATATGGTGGGTGTATGGTACCGGCGAAAGTTGCGCGGCACAAGAGAGGCTAGCAATGGTGGAAGGGTGAGAGTGCGTATAATCCATGGACTCAACATTAGTCATAAAGAACTCATATACTTATTGCAAAAATCTACAAGTCATTGAAACAAAGTACTACACGCATGCTCCTAGGGGGATAGATTGGTAGGAAAAGACCATCGCTTGTCCCCGACCGCCACTCATAAGGAAGACAATCAATAAATAAATTATGCTCCAACTTCATCACAAAGCGGTTCACCATATGTGCATGCTACGGGAATCACAAACTTCAACACAAGTATTCTTTAAATTCATAATTACTCCACTAGCATGACTCTAATATCACCATCCTCATATCTCAAAACAATTATCAAGCATCAAATTGATCATGGCATCCAATTCACTTTCTATGATAGTTTTTATTATACCCAACTTGGAATGCCCATCATTCTAGGACCAAATTTATAACCATAGCAAATACCATGCAGTTCTAAAAGACTCTCAAAATGATATAAGTGAAGCAGGAGAGATCAACAATTTCTACAAAATTAAACCACCGTCGTGCTCTAAAAGATATAAGTGAAGCACTAGAGCAAAAATTATCTAGCTCAAAAGATATAAGTGAAGCACATAGAGTATTATAATAAATTCCAAATCATGGGTGTCTCTCCCAAAAGGTGTGTACAGCCAGGATGATTGTGGTAAACTAAAAGCAAAGTCTCAAATCATACAAGACGCTCCTAGCAAAACACATATCATGTGGTGAATAAAAATATAGCTCCAAGTAAAGTTACCGATAGACGAAGACGAAAGAGGGGATGCCTTCCGGGGCATCCCCAAGCTTAGGCTCTTGGTTGTCCTTGAATATTACCTTGGGGTGCCTTGGGAATCCCCAAGCTTAGGATCTTGCCACTCCTTATTCCATAGTCCATCGAATCTTTACCCAAAACTTGAAAACCTCACAACACAGAACTCAACAGAAAACTCGTAAGCTCTGTTAGTATAAGAAAATAAAACCACCACTTAGGTACTAGAATGAACTCATTATAAATTCATATTTGTGTAATATATACTGTATTCCAACTTCTATATGGTTCATACCCTCCGATACTACTCATAGATTCATTAAAATAAGCAAACAACACATAGAAAAACAGAATCTGTCAAAAACAGAACAGTCTGTAGTAATCTGTATCAAAAGTATATTTATGGAACTCCACAAATCCTACAAAATTAGGAAAACCTGAAAAATATGTGTACCATTCCATAACAAAAATAATAAAATCATAATCACGTTTCTGTGAATTAACAAAACTAATTTACTGGGTGCAAAAGTTTCTGATTTTCAGCAGGATCAACACAACTATCACCGTAAGCTATCCTAAAGGTCTTACTTGGCACTTTATTGAAACAAACCCTATAAAACATGATTACTATAGTAGCATAATCATGTAAACACACAAAATCAGTAAAGCTAAATATTGGGTTGTCTCCCACCAAGCACTTTTCTTTAATGCCTTTTAGAGAGGCATGATGATGACAATGATGCTCACATAAAAGATAAGAATTGAAACATAACGGGAGCATAATGAAGCATGTGACTAGCACATTTAAGCCTAACCCACTTCCTATACATAGGGATTTTGTGAGCAAACAACTTATGGGAACAATAATCAACTAGCATAGGAAGGCAAAACAAGCATAACTTTAAAACTTTAAGCACATAGAGAGGAAACTTGATATTATTGCAATTCCTACAAGCATATATTCCTCCCTCATAATAATTTTCAGTAGCATCATGAATGAATTCAACAATATAACCAGCACCTAGATCATTCTTTTCATGATCTACTTGCATAGAAATTTTACTACTCTCCACATAAGCAGATTTCTTTTCATTCGGAATAGAGGGAGTATCATAAGAGACTCGAATACTAAAAATTGTTTCCACATTAAAAGAGTAATGTTCGGAAAAAGGATAATCATAATCATGACAAGTTTTATTAATATAATCATCACTACTTTTTATAGCATAATTTTCATCACAATAATCATCATAAGTAGCAACTTTGTTCTCATCATAATCGATTGAAACCTCTTCCAAAATAGTGGATTCATCACTAAATAAAGTCATGACCTCTCCAAATCAACTTTCATAAATATTATAAGATTAAACACCCTCCAAAATAGTGGGATCATTACTTCCTAAAGTTGACACTCTTCCAAACCCACTGTCATCAATATAACCATCATAAATAGGAGGCATGCTATCATCATAATAAATTTGTTCATCAAAAATTGGGAGGCTAAAAATATCGTCTTCATTAAACGTAGCATCCCCAAGCTTAGGACAAACGTTAATTGCAGCAAATATATTCCCAAACATGTCATTCTAATCAAACATAGCATCCCCAAGCTTGGGCCTTTTCATATCATAAGCATAATCAGTCTCATCATTAATAGTATGGATAGCACCAATAGTATAGCAATTGTGATCATCACAATGAGTAATAGGAGCAACATCATTTGGGAGGGATGCCTTTCTACATTTGCTTCTCCGTCTTTTCTTTTTCTTCTTCACATCATGTGTGGGTTTAACCCTCTTTTTTGAGCTCCTTATTAATGAGATTGGTTGAATAGAAAGCTCCTCCTCGTTACCTGATTCATCATAAGAAATAATAGGAGGATATTGGGAAGTCTCTTCCCTTTAATTAGTATTCTCTTAATCTTCTATTTGCTTTCTTTTCTTTATGTAATTGGCAATATAAGGATTTTCAATGCAATTCACCGCACAATACATATAAATTTCCTCTAGATCAATATCAAGAAATTTCTTAAGGTTAAATTCTGGAATATGCTTAGTTAAACGTTTCATTTCTTCATAACCCAAAATCAAACTAAGTTCATTATGATGAGAAAGGTAAATCAAGTCATCACAATTTTTGGACACGATTCGATCATGAAACAATTTGCATCGGAGATTTAAATGACCACGTTCATTGCAAAGTTCACAAGTACGGTAAAGAAATTTTAAATTTTGAGCACTCACATCTAACTTTTCTTGCAACCATTTAGTTTCTAAATGCTTATGCCTCTTGCAAAATCTATCTTCCCTATTTGGTGTGTACTTGCAAACTCTATGCACTCCACAAAAATTGACATGCTTATAAGAGACATCTTCATCATGACTAGTGCAATCATCATTAGTACTATGGATATTGAAAGAGTTCATACTAACAACATTGCAATCATGCTCATCATTCAAAAATTTAGTGCCAAACATTTTATAGACTTCTTCTTCTAGCACATGAGCACACTTTTCCTTTCCATCATTCTCACGAAAGATATTAAAAAGATGAAGAGTATGAGGCAAACTCAATTCCATTTTTTTGTAGTTTTCTTTTATAGACTAAACTAGTGATAAAACAAGAAACTAAAAGATTCGTTTGCAAGATCTAAAGATATACCTTCAAGCACTCACCTCCTTGGCAACGGCGCCAGAAAAGAGCTTGATGTCTACTACACAACCTTCTTCTTGTAGACGTTGTTGGGCCTCCAAGTGCAGAGATTTGTTGGACAGTAGCAAATTTCCCTCAAGTGGATGACCTAAGGTTTATCAATCTGTGGGAGGCGTAGGATGAAGATGGTCTCTCTCAAACAACCCTGCAACCAAATAACAAAGAGTCTCTTGTGTCCCCAACACACTCAATACAATGGTAAATTTTATAGGTGCACTAGTTAGGCCAAGAGATGGTGATACAAGTGCAATATGGATGGTAGATATAGGTATTTGTAATCTGAAAATATAAAAACAGCAAGCTAACTAATGACAAAAGTGAGCACAAACGGTATTGCAATGCTAGGAAACAAGGCCTAGGGTTCATACTTTCACTAGTGCAAGTTCTCTCAACAATAATAACATAATTGGATCATATAACTATCCCTCAACATGCAACAAAGAGTCACTCCAAAGTCACTAATTGCGGAGAACAAACAAAGAGATTATTGTAGGGTACGAAACCACCTCAAAGTTATCCGTTCTGATCAATCTATTCAAGAGTCCATAGTAAAATAACATGAAGCTATTCTTTCCGTTTGATCTATCCTAGAGTTCGTACTAGAATAACACCTTAAGACACAAATCAACCAAAACCCTAATGTCACCTAGATACTCCAATGTCACCTCAAGTATCCGTGGGTATGATTATACGATATGCATCACACAATCTCAGATTCATCTATTCAACCAACACAAAGAACTTCAAAGAGTGCCCCAAAGTTTCTACTGGAGAGTCAAGACGAAAACGTGTGCCAACCCCTATGCATAAGTTCACAAGGTTACTGAACCCGCAAGTTGATCACCAAAACATACATCAAGTAGATCACGTGATATCCCATTGTCACCACAGATAAGCACATGCAAGAAATACATCAAGTGTTCTCAAATCGTTAAAGACTCAATCCGATAAGGTAACTTCAAAGGGAAAACTCAATCCATTACAAGAGAGTAGAGGGGGAGACACATCATAAGATCCAACTATAATAGCAAAGCTCGCGATACATCAAGATCATGCCAAATCAAGAACACGAGATATATCAAACACATAGCTACTGGTACATACCCTCAGCCCCGAGGGTGAACTACTCCCTCCTCGTAATGGAGAGCGTTGGGATGATGAAGATGGCCACCGGTGAGGGATCCCCCCTCCATCAGGGTGCCGGAACAGGGCCCCAATTGGTTTTTGGTGGCTATAGAGGCTTGCGGCGGCGGAACTCCCAATCTATTGTGCTCCTCGATGTTTTTAGGGTATATGGACATATATAGGCGAAAGAAGTCGATCAGGGGAGCCACAAGGGGCACATGAGGGTGGGGGCGTGCCCAGGGGGTAGGGCACGCCTCCCTGCGTCGTGCCCACCTCGAAGCTGCCCTAACGTCTACTCCAAGTCTCCTGGATTGCTTCCGTTCCAAAATTAACTCTCTCGAAGGTTTCATTCCGTTTGGACTCCGTTTGATATTCCTTTTCTTTGAAACACTGAAATAGGCAAGAAAACAACAATTTGGGCTAGGCATCCGGTTAGTAGGTTAGTCCCAAAAATGATATAAAAGTGTAGAGTAAAGCCCATAAACATCCAAAACGGGTAATATAATAGCATGGAACAATCAAAAATTATAGATACGTTGGAGACGTATCAACCCCCACGACAACAATCGGCATTCTTCTTCTCTCATATATGGTGGACACACTCCCTTCGTGATTTTCTGACTGTCGGTAATGGTCGTTACTCCTCCTTCCCCTAGTGCATAACAAAGGTATAGCACAAGGAGAAGAAGGAGAAACGACCCCCACGCCAACAGTCGGGTTTCTTCCTCTCTCATATATTGTGCAGACTTTCTCCCTCACTCATTTTTTGATTGTCATGTATGGAGCCTCGATAGACTTAAAGTCAACCTGAAATGGCATTCAATTATCTTTCTAGAAAATCCAGGCCACTCGATATTTCCTACATATTCTAGCACAAGTCATGCCAAAATTCACGGAAAAATCCGGCATGACCTTTGCTAAAAAAGGACATATCGAGCGCCTGAAATTTGCCGGAATGGAAATTAATCAACACTCCGGCAAAACATAGGCCACTCGGAGGTGTGATACGTCCATTTTGCATCATGCTTTTATATCAATATTTATTGCATTATGGGCTGTTATTACACGTTATGTCACAATACTTATGGCTATTCTCTCTTATTTTACAAGGTTTATCATGAAGAGGGAGGATGCCAGCAGCTGGAATTCTGGCTCGAAAAGGAGCAAATATTGGAAACCTATTCTGCACAGCTCCAAAAATCTTGAAACTCCACGGAAGTCACTTTTGGAATTAATAAGAATTACTGAGCGAAGAAAACACCAGAGGGGGCCCACACCCTGGCCAGGAGGGTGGGGGCGCGCCCCTGTCTCCTGGGCCCCCTGGTGGCCCTCCGGTGCCCATCTTCTACTATATGAATTCTTTTACCCTGGAAAAATCATAAGCAAGCTTACGAGACAAAACTCCGCTGCCACGAGGCGGAACCTTGGCGGAACCAATCTAGGGCTCCGGCGGAGCTATTCTGCGGGGGAAACTTCCCTCCGGGAGGGGAAACCATCACCATCGTCATCACCAACGATGCTCTCATCGGGAAGGGGTCAATATCCATCAACATCTTCACCGGCACCATCTCCTCTCAAAACCCTAGTTCATCTCTTGTATCCAATCTTGTATCAAAACCACAAATTGGTACATGTGGGTTGCTAGTAGTGTTGATTACTCCTTGTAGTTGATGCTAATTGGTTTACTTGGTGGAAGATCATATGTTCAGATCCTTAATGCATATTAATACTCCTCTGATTATGAACATGAATATGCTTTGTGAGTAGTTACGTTTGTTCCTGAGGACATGGGTGAAGTCTTGCTATTAGTAGGCATGTGAATTTGGTATTCATTTGATATTTTGATGAGATGTATGTTGTCTCTCCTCTAGTGGTGTTATGTGAACGTCGACTACATGACACTTCACCATTATTTGGGCCTAGAGGAAGGCATTGGGAAGTAATAAGTAGATGATGGGTTGCTAGAGTGACAGAAGCTTAAACCCTAGTTTATGCGTTGCTTCGTAAGGGGCTGATTTGGATCCATTAGTTTCATGTTATGGTTACGTTTACCTTAATACTTCTTTTGTAGTTGCGGATGCTTGCAATAGGGGTTAATCATAAGTGGGATGCTTGTCCAAGTAAGGGCAGTACCCAAGCACCGGTCCACCCACATATCAAATTATCAAAGTACCGAACGAGAATCATATGAGCGTGATGAAAACTAGCTTGATGATAATTCCCATGTGTCCTCGGGAGCGCTTTTCTCATTATAGGAAATTGTCCAGGCTTGTCCTTTGCTACAAAAAGGATTGGGCCACCTTGCTGCACTTTATTTACTTTCATTGCTTATTACCCATTACAAATTATCTTATCTCAAAACTATCTATTACCTACAATTTCAGTGCTTGCATAGCATACCTTACTGAAAACCGCTTGTCATTTCCTTTTGCTCCTCATTGGGTTCAACACTCTAATCGAAAGGACTATGATAGATACCCTACACTTGTGGGTTATCATAACTCTTTTCTGGCACTGTTGCCGGGGAGTGAAGCGCCTTTGGTGAGTGGAACTTGGTAAGGAAACATTTATATAGTGTGCTGAAATTTTCGGTCACTTGTTACTATGGAAACTAATCCTTTGAGGGGCTTGTTCAGGGTATCTTCACCCCGACCAGTAGAGCAAAGAGTTGCTCCTCAACCTACTGAACCTACTGAAAATATTTACTTTGAGATTCCTTCGGGTATGATAGAGAAACTGCTAGCTAATCCCTTTACAGGAGATGGAACATTGCATCCCGATTTACACCTTATCTTTCTGGATTATTTAAGCTTGCAGGTATTCCCGATGATGTTGTCAAAAGGAAGGTCTTCCCTTTATCTTTTAAGGGAGATGCATTGACATGGTATAGGCTATGTGATGATACGGGATCTTGGAATTATAAATGATTGAAGTTGGAATTTCACCAAAAGTTCTATCCTATGCATCTCGTTCATCGTGATCGTAATTACATATATAATTTCTGGCCTCGCGAAGGAGAAAGCATCGCTCAAGCTTGGGGGAGGATTAAGTCAATGTTATATTCATGCACTAATCATGAGCTCTCAAGAGATATGATTATTCAAAAAATTTATGCTCGGCTTTCTCTCAATGATCGCACCATGATTGATACTTCCTGTGCTGGTTCTTATATACTGAAGACTACTGAATTCAAGTGGGATTTATTGGAAAGAATTAAATGCAACTCTGAAGTTTGGGGTTCCGACGATGGTAAGGAGTCAGGTATAACACCTAAGTTTGATTGTGTTAAATCTTTTATGGATACCGATGCTTTTAGTGGATTTAGCACTAAGTATGGACTTGACTCTGAGATAGTAGCTACTTTTTGTGAATCTTTTGCTGCTCACATTGATCTCCCTAAGGAGAACTGGTTTAAATATAATCCTCCCATTGAAGTAAAAGTAGTTGCACCTATTACAGTTGAAGAAAAGACTGTCACTTATAATGATCCTATTGTTCCTACTAGTTATGTTGAGAAACCACCTTTCCCTGTTAGGATGAAGGATCATACTAAAACTTCAACTGTTGTTCGTAAGAGTAATACTAGAACTTATACACCTCCTGAGCAAATCAAAGTTGAACCTAGTATTGCTATGGTTAAAGATCTCTTGGATGATAATTTAGATGGGCATGTTATTTACTTCTTGAACAGGCTGCTAATATTGCTAGACCAGATGCTAAGATACATAGACCTGTTGTGGGCATGCCTGTTATTTCTGTTAAAATAGGAGATCATTGTTATCATGGCTTATGTGATATGGGTGCTAGTGCTAGTGCAATACCCTTTGACTTATATACGGAAATTATGCATGATATTGCACCTACTGAAATAGAAGATATTGATGTTACTATTAAGCTTACCAATAGGGACACCATTAAGCCAGTTGGGATTGTTAGAGATGTTGAAGTCTTGTGTGGGAAAGTTAAATATCCTGCTGATTTTCTTGTTCTTGGTTCCCCACAAGATGACTTTTCTCCCATTATTTTTGGTAGACCCTTCTTGAATACTATTAATGCTAGGATTGATTGCAAAAAGGATGTTGTTACAATTGGCTCTGGGGATATGTCTCATGAGTTTAATTTTGCTAAGTTTCGTAGACAACCCCGTGATAAAGAATTACCTAGTAAGGATGATATTATTGGTCTTGCTTCTATTGTCGTGCCTCCTACTGATCCGTTCGAACAATATTTGCTAGACCATGATAATGATATGTTTATGAATGAAAGAAGGGAAATAGATGAAGTGTTCCTTCAACAGGGTCCTATTCTGAAACACAACCTACCTGTTGAAATCCTAGGGGGTCCCCCTCCACCCAAGGGTGATCCCGTGTATGAGCTCAAACCATTACCTGATAATCTTAAGTATGCTTATCTTGATGTAAAGAAAATATGTCCTATTATTATTAGTGCTAACCTTTCAGAGCAAGAAGAAGAAAGATTATTGAAAACTCTGAAGAAGCACCGTGCTGCTATTGGATATACTCTGGATGATCTTAAGGGTATTAGTCCCACTCTATGCCAACACAAAATTAAAGTGGAGAAAGATGCCAAACCAGTTAGAGATCCTCAACGACGATTAAATCCTAAGATGAAAGAAGTGGTAAGAAAGGAGATACTAAAGCTCCTTGAGGCAGGTATAATTTATCCCGTTGCTGATAGTGAATGGGTAAGTCCTGTCCATTGTGTTCCTCAAAAGGGAGGTATTACTGTCGTTCCTAATGATAAAGATGAGTTGATCCCGCAAAGAATTATTACAGGTTGTAGGATGGTAATTGATTTCCGTAAATTAAATAAAGCTACTAAGAAAGATCATTACCCTTTACCTTTTATTGATCAAATGCTAGAAAGACTATCCAAACATACACATTTCTTCTTTCTAGATGGTTATTCTGGTTTCTCTCAAATACCTGTGTCAGTGGAGGATCAATCAAAAACTACTTTTACTTGCCCTTTCAGTACTTTTGCTTATAGATGTTTGCCTTTTGGTTTATGTAATGCACCTGCTACCTTTCAAAGATGCATGATGGCTATATTCTCTGACTTTTGTGGAAAGATTTGTGAGGTATTCATGGATGATTTCTCCGTCTATGGATCTTGTTTTGATGATTGCTTGAGCAACCTTGATCGAGTTTTGCAGAGATGTGAAGACACTAGTCTCGTCTTGAATTGGGAAAAGTGCCACTTTATGGTTAATGAAGGCATTGTCTTGGGGCATAAGATTTCTAAAAGAGGTATTGAAGTTGATAAAGCTAAAGTTGATGCTATTGAAAAGATTCCATGTCCCAAGGACATAAAAGGTATTAGAAGTTTCCTTGGTCATGCCGGTTTTTATAGGAGGTTCATTAAGGACTTCTCTAAAATATCTAGGCCTCTGACTAATTTATTGCAAAAAGATATTCCTTTTGTCTTTGATGATGATTGTGTAGAAGCATTTGAAACACTTAGGAAAGATTTGATCACTGCACCTATTATTCAGCCACCCGATTGGAATTTACCCTTTGAAATTATGTGTGATGCTAGTGATTATGCTGTAGGTGTTGTTCTTGGGCAAAGAGTTGATAAGAAATTGAATGTTATCTAGTATGCTAGTAAAACTCTTGATACTTCCCAGAGAAATTATGCTACTACTGAAAAAGAGTTCTTAGCAATCGTATTTGATGTGATAAGTTCAGACCTTACATTGTTGATTCCAAAGTTACTATTCACACGATCATGCTTCTATTAAATATCTAATGGAAAAGAAAGATGTTAAGCCTAGACTTATTAGATGGGTCCTCTTGCTGCAAAAACTTGATTTGCATATTATTGATAGAAAGGGAGCTAAGAACCCTGTTGCAGACAACTTTTCTAGGTTAGAGAATGTTCTTGATGGCCCACTACCTATTGATGATAGCTTTCCTGATGAACAATTAGCAGTCATTAATGCTTCTCGTACTACTACATGGTATGCTGATTATGCTAATTACATTGTTGCTAAATTTATACCACCTAGTTTCACATACCAGCAAAAGAAAAAGTTCTTTTATGACTTAAGACATTACTTCTGGGATGACCCACACCTTTATAAAGAAGGAGTAGATGGTGTTATTAGACGTTGTGTACCTGAGTATGAACAGGAACAGACCGTACGCAAGTGTCCCTCCGAACCATATGGAGGACACCACGCTGGAGATAGAACTGCACATAAGGTATTGCAATCCGGTTTTTATTGGCCTACTCTCTTCAAAAATGCTCAGTTTGTCTTGTCTTATGATGAATGTCAAAGAATTGGTAATATTAGTAGACGTCAAGAAATGCCTATGAACTATTATCTTGTTATTGAACCATTTGATGTTTGGGGCTTTGATTATATGGGACCCTTTCTTGCCTCTAATGGTTACACTCATATTTTAGTTGCTATTGATTACGTTACTAAGTGGGTAAAAGTTATTCCAACTAGTAGTGCTGATCATAACACCTCTATTAAAATGCTTAAAGAAGTTATTTTTCGAGGTTTGGAGTCACTAGATATCTTATGACTGATGGTGGTTCACATTTTATTCATGGTGCTTTTCGTAAGATGCTTGCTAAGTATGATGTTAATCATAGAATTGCATCTCCTTATCACCCACAGTCTAGCGGTCAAGTAGAGTTGAGCAATAGAGAGCTCAAATTAATTTTGTAAAAGACTGTCAATAGATCTAGAAATAATTGGTCCAAGAAACTTGGTGATGCATTATGGGCCTATACAACTGCATATAAAAATCCTATGGGTATGTCTCCGTATAAGATGGTTTATGGAAAAGCATGTCACTTACCTCCTGAACTTGAACATAAAGCATATTGGGCTATTAAAGAGCTCAACTATGACTTGAAACTTGCCGGTGAGAAGAGGTTATTTGATATTAGCTTGCTTGATGAATGGAGAACCCGAGCCTATGAGAATGCCAAGCTGTTCAAAGAAAAAGTTAAAAGATGGCATGACAAAAGGATACAAAAGCGTGAGTTTAACGTAGGTGATTATGTGTTGTTATTCAACTCTCGTTTAAGATTTTTTACAGGAAAACTTCTCTCTAAATGGAAAGGTCCTTACGTTATCGAGGAGGTCTATCGTTCCGGTGCCATAAAAATCAACAACTTCGAAGGCACAAGTCCGAGGGTACTGAACAGTCAAAGAATCAAACATTATATTTCACGTAATCCTATCAATGTTGAAACTAATATTATTGAGACCGTAACCCCGGAGGAATACATAAGGGACACTTTCCAGAACGTTTCAGAATCCGAAAAGGAATAGGTATGTGGTATGGTAAGTAAACCGACTCCAAAATAGTTCTAATGGCAATTTTCCTCCTTTTTGGAATATTTAAGAATTTTGGGAAGAAGAAGTAATCCGGGAAGGACACGAGGCCTCCACGAGGGAGGAGGGCACGCCCACCCTTACTGGGCGTGCCCCCCTGTCTTGTGGGCACCTCGTGTACCTCCCGGACTCCATTTTCTTGCACGTTACGTATTTTGGTCGGTAAAAATTCATTATATAATCTCCCGAAGGTTTTGACCACCGTATCATGCAAATATCCTCTGTTTTCGTTTCGAGCTGTTTTTCTGACAGATCTAGAGCACCATGACGTCTCCAAGCGCTCCCAAGGACAAGTTTTTTGAGAGGATTATCAACCCCTATCTCGCGGAGGTGCTGCAACACCGTCAAACCATTGAGATGCGTGAGGGGGTGCTGCACATCCGTGATGTGGAGGGACCAAGGCGTACCGGAAGCATGGAGACAAAGCACGAAGCCATGGAGCAACAAGTTTTCAAGTGACAAGGGATGGTGGAGCGTGGACTCAACGCCAACCAGATGATGATCACGGAGTTCACCAACAACCACAAGCTGGATGCCAAGATCATTGGGGAGACCATCTTCAAGCTTCAAGAGAAAATCGAGCACCTCCAAGCCCAGATCTATGACCTGCAAAACCAAAACTGTGAGTATGAATATAGATTCAAGAGGATGAGTTTGGCTGCAGATTTGAGTATCCCGGAGACTCGATCATCCTTCTATGATGGTGAGCCTATGCCTTGGAAGATGGACAACACGCCTACATCATCAACAACTCCTACTTCACCACCTCCGAGGACATAATTGTATGTGTATGGGCACTCCCCTTGGCAACTACCAAGCTTGGGGAGGTGCCCCGGTATCGTATCACCATCACACTCCTATCTTTTCCGTTTTACTTAGTTCGATCCTTTTAGTAATGTCTTGATCTAGTAGATTGAAGTTTTGGTATCAAGTAGTTTTGAGTTTTGCTTTGTGATCCCTTCTATGTAATCAAGTCAGCGAGCTATCTATAATAAAGATTAGTGTTGAGTCAATGGCTTTGCTATATTGCTTGATCTTGAGAAATTAGAAAGAATAAAAAGAATAATAGAGTTCATATTGATCTTATGGATAGTAATGACTTCACATATAAAGAGTATGAGGCTTAAAAGTTGTTGAGAGTTGACAAACATAGTTTTGGTCATCGTTGCAATTAATAGGAAGTAATAAGGAAAGAGAGGTTTCCACATATAAATATACTATCTTGGACATCTTTTATGATTGTGAGCACTCATTAAGTATGACATGCTAAAAGAGTTGATGTTGGACAAGGAAGACAACGTAATGGTTTATGTTTTCTCACATCTCAGTTAAAGTATATTGTCATTGATCTTCCCAACATGTTGAGCTTGCCTTTCCCCCTCATGCTAGCCAAATTCCTTGCACCAAGTAGAGATACTACTTGTGCTTCCAAATATCCTTAAACCCAGTTTTGCCATGAGAGTCCACCATACCTACCTATGGATTGAGTAAGATCCTTCAAGTAAGTTGTCATGTTGCAAGCAATAAAAGTTTATCTCTAATTATGCATGACTTATTAGTGCGGAGAAAATAAGCTTTATACGATCGTGTGATATGGAAGTAATAAAAGCGACGGGCTGTATAATAAAGGTTCATATCACAAGTGGCAATATAAAGTGACATTCATTTGCATTAAGATTTTGTGCATCCAACCCTAAAAGCACATGACAACCTCTGCTTCCCTCTGTGAAGGGCCTATCTTTTACTTTATGTCTTTACATTATGCAAGAGTCAAGGTGATCTTCACCTTTCCCTTTTTCATTTTATCCTTTGGCAAGCACCTCGTGTTGGTAAGATCCTGATATATATATCCAATTGGATGTAAGTTAGCATGAACTATTATTGTTGACATCACCCAAAGGTGAATACGTTGGGAGGCAACACAATAAGCCCCTATCTTTCTCAGTGTCCGATTAAAACTCCATAACCACAAGTATTGCGTGAGTGTTAGCAATTGTAGAAGAATATATGATAGTTGAGTATGTGGACTTGCTGAAAAGCTCTATTCTTGACTCTTTCTGATGTTATGATAAATTGCAATTGTTTCAATGATTGAGATTATAGTTTGTTAGTTCTCAATGAAGTTTATGAACCATACTTGACATTGTAAATCGATCGTTACTTGTGCATAAGAAATCATATGACAAAATCTATATATGTTGTTGTTATAAGAATGATCATGATGCCCTTATGTCCGTATTTTATTTTTATTGACACCTCTATCTCTAAACATGTGGACATATTTTTCGATTTCGGCTTCCGCTTGAGGACAAGCAAGGTCTAAGCTTGGGGGAGTTGATACGTCCATTTTGCATCATGCTTTTATATCAATATTTAATGCATTATGGGCTGTTATTACACGTTATGTCACAATACTTATGGCTATTCCCTATTATTTTACAAGGTTTATCATGAAGAGGGAGGATGCCGGCAGCTGGAATTCTGGCTGGAAAAGGAGTAAATATTGGAACCTATTCTGCACAGCTCCAAAAATCCTGAAACTCCACGGAAGTCACTTTTGGAATTAATAAGAATTATTGAGCAAAGAAAACACCAGAGGGGGCCCACACCCTGGCCAGGAGGGTGGGGCGCCCCCCCACCGGGCGCGCCTCCGCCTCCTAGGCCCCCGGTGGCCCTCCGTGCCCATCTTCGCTATATGAAGGCTTTTACCTGGAAAAATTGATAAGTAAGCTTACGAGACGAAACTCCGCCACGAGGCGGAACCTCATGCGGAACCAATCTAGGGCTCCCGAGCTGTTCTCGCTGGGAAACTCCCTCCGGGAGGGGGAAATCATCACCATCGTCATCACCAACGATCCTCTCATCGAGAGGGTCAATCTCCATCAACATCTTCACCAGCACCATCTCCTCTCAAAACCCTAGTTCATCTCTTGTATCCAATCTTGTATCAAAACCACAAATTGGTACCTGTGAGTTGCTAGTAGTGTTGATTACTCCTTGTAGTTGATCCTAATTGGTTTACTTGGTGGAAGATCATATGTTCAGATCCTTAATGCATATTAATACTCCTCTGATTATGAACATGAATATGCTTCGTGAGTAGTTACGTTTGTTCCTGAGGACATGGGTGAAGTCTTGCTATTAGTAGTCATGTGAATTTGGTATTTGTTCGATATTTTGATGAGATGTATGTTGTCTCTCCTCTAGTGGTGTTATGTGAACGTCGACTACATGACACTTCACCATTATTCGGGCCTAGAGGAAGGCATTGGGAAATAATAAGTAGATGATGGGTTGCTAGAGTGACAGAAGCTTAAACCCTAATTTATGCGTTACTTCGTAAGGGGCTAATTTGGATCCATTAGTTTCATGCTATGGTTAGGTTTACCTTAATACTTCTTTTGTAGTTGAGGATGCTTGCAATAGGGGTTAATCATAAGTGGTATGCTTGTCCAAGTAAGGGTAGTACCCAAGCACCGGTCCACCCACATATCAAATTATCAAAGTACCGAACGTGAATCATATGAGCATGATGAAAACTAGCTTGATGATAATTCCCATGTGCCCTCGGGAGCGCCTTTCTCATTATAGGAAATTGTCCATGCTTGTCCTTTGCTACAAAAAGGATTGGGCCACCTTGCTGCACTTTATTTACTTTCATTGCTTATTACCCATTACAAATTATCTTATCACAAAATTATCTATTACTTACAATTTCAGTGCTTGCAGAGAATACCTTACTGAAAACCGCTTGTCATTTCCTTCTGCTCCTCGTTGGGTTCGACACTCTTACTTATCGAAAGGACTACGATAGATCCCCTACACTTGTGTGTCATCAAGGTGTTACTTACAAACATGGCCACTTTGGCAAGCACATATCCTATTTGCATTCAAACTTGATGGTCATTGCATTCAAACTTGATGGTCATTGCATTTCAATGCTTGAAAATATGAATAAAAACATTTCAAAATATCTTGTAGGACTCATATTGACATAGAGATTTGGCTAGTCTCACCTCGAGGTCGGAGGGAGTCTGTGACAGGGACGACGGCGGCAACGACATGGAGATTTGGCTGCAAAAAAGTATTGAAAATAGTGCTCTCCAATTTGAGCATTCAAAATAGGAGTAGTTCTCCAATTTGAGCATTCAACAAGCAAAACTAAATCATAAAATAAATTAGTATTCAAATTAGCCTGCATTTAATAAGCAAAACTAAATCATCTCTTGCGTCCATACATTATCGAATATTATCACTAATACATCTCGAATAGTATCATACATATAACCTCACTAATACAGCTAAAATCCTAGCAAATGACGGGTACCGGCCCGGGCGGTGGACACCCAAAGAGAAGGAACCATCACAGGATCATAGCTCTAGTGAGATCCCTGAAGCCAATCAAAACTAGCTTCATCATGATGGCTCCATTTTGTGTACATTTTTTGAGCGTATTTTTCTTAGCTTTCCCTCATGTTTCACCAGTTTTAGTTATTCCTCTAACGGTTAATCTTCAAAAATAGAGAAACATTGTTTCCTTACATGTTTCACATAGAAAAACATTTCTGGAAGAATTGGAGCCATATTTGGACAATTGGAGAGGAAATGGGTAACTTTCCTATTGGGAAGATCTTCATCAGGCACAACCGAATTTTTTTTCTAAAACATAAGGTACCTCATAATGCACATTTTCGTTCATAGCTAAATAAGCCTACTGATGTCTTGTAAATTAATCATGTTCTTTATTGAAAGTAGGTAATTAGAGCAAGCCATGTTTACATTTGGTTACATTCTGACATAAGCCTTTGTAAATTGAGAAAGTATTGGTATATGTAGTTATTTTACACATACTCGATAAATAAAGAACTCCGGCGAATAGAACACTATATTTCCTTATAAAGTCATTTCTTAATTGCTATGCCATAGGAGGGTCATTTTGTTTTCCTTTAACTTTTTCACAGTTCATCCCATGCTTTGCAGGAAAACAAGTCCTAAAGAAGTTGTTTGTTGCATCATTCAAAAAGGAAATTGTCACACCACAACTAAAAACAAAAGATGGCTTTTCTTTCTATTGTTCTCTTACTAACTGCAAAGGACAAACATTCATCGGTAAACCAACTTGAAAAGAATTGCCAAAGTCCACAATTTCGGTGTTGGTATGAAGTTGTACTTTGATACTAGCACGCATGGTCATAAATTCTTAGTGAATTTGGACAATGTTCTAATCTGTGACTATTCTTAAGCGTGCACACCAATTTAATGTTCACTCTAGATAATATGCTCCCAATGACTTTGCTAGATTTAACTAATCTTACTTACATATAATTGTACATATCACTATGCTATGTCAAAAGGAACACAAAAGATAGTAAACAACATGGAAGTTACTGATGGAACCTCATGTATGCGGAATGAGACGTGGTGCATCATCATGTTTGTAAGTTGTATTAACTAGGTTATGGACAAGTACACACTGGATCAAGTTCTGCACCACACAAGCCACTATTGAACACTCTGAATAGGTCCAACGCTAACAAGAAACTCTTGGTAACAATTGTACTTTGTTCATGTTCTTCGTACACTCTTTGTTAATTAAATAGACCATCATACTATGTTACAATTGTGTTCGTGTAACAAAAATGCCCCAGTAGTGTTGTGCCCTAGCAGATGGATGAATATGGTGATATGAGAAGCATTGCCCATCCTCAAACCGATTTATGGGTGACATACTCGACGTCAGAAACGGATGGGTGTGTTGTCGTGAATGGGTGGAAGGATCTACTTTATGAGTATAAACTAGAGGCTGGGGACATGATTATCTTTATGGTCTACCATGGAAGTGATGGGGGTTTCCCCCTTTATCACAGCCATGTGTGAACCTGATAAAGAGTAGTTATGTGTTGTTGTCCTACTGTGTGTTCATGCTCCACCTTTCATTTCCATGATGTGTGCTACTTTTGCTCATTATGTGATGGTGTACCAAATGTGTAAAGACATGTTGTCTGTCTGTAGTTTGAGCTATAGGAAAATCATGTCACTGTCTTGTAGATGTACACTAGTTGTGTGTCCTTAAGTACTTTTTAATGGTTTATGCTTCTGTCATGATATTTTGATGTGCATGGTTGAAGATGTATGAATATAACATTTCACACTATAGTTCCAATCATCATTTCATGGTATGGTAACAAAATTACTACCTTTTTATTAAAATGTCCGAGATGCATAAATATTTTTCATCCAAAACTATTTGCACTAGGAGAAAAGACAAATTTGACTAGAATATATTCAAACTCTGCCATGATAGAGAAAACCTAATATCACAAATTTCAACCACACAACCTCATTTGTTTTGTTAATTTCTTTGCACAAACCCGTCCAACATTTTGTGTGACGCTGAAAACGTCCTAGAAAATGGTAATGAATTGTGATGGTTAACTAGGTCACCTAAGATTAGACGGAACCCTCACCCAAGATGTCGCGTGGGGGCTGCCCCGAGCGGGCATCAACTTGTGACGGTCACTGTCACCTAAAAGGGTCTTCGGTGACGAGTCTTTTCCCATCATGAGGATTTTTGTCACAAGCGTTTGTCTCCAATGGTACGCTTGTTGACCTCCCTTAGATCTGAATGGCTTATCCATGGGGAGCTCCTATTCGGCGCGTTCGGCGCCGGCGAAGCTAACCGGCGCCTACTGATAGCGCCAAGTGGGCCAGCCTACAGACGAAGCGAGCGATCTCGCGAAAAAAGAACGCAAAAATATGGTAGAACCACGACTTGAACTCATGCCGCTAAACAACACGATTTTCCACCTAACCACTACACCATCAAATGACTAGTGATTAAAATCAAGTGCGAACTCTATAAGAACCATAAGAGCCAAGCTATTTATTGCACAGGACACTACAGTTTACTTTATAACTTGGATTTTCGAATTTCTTAAAATTTGTACATTTTACTTTATAGCTTAAACAAAAGTTCATTAAATTTGAAAATAAGATAATCAATTTTGGAAAAAAATTATATATTTTGAAAGAAGTTCGTCGAATTTGGAAAAAGTTCATCGATTTTGAAAAGAGTTCATCCCGTTTTGAAAAAAAGTTCATCATATTTGAAAAAAGGTTCACAAATTTGAAAAAAAATTCATCGGATTTGAGAAAAGTTCATCAAATTTAGAAAAAGTTCATCGATTTTGAAAAGAGTTCATCAGATTTGAAAAAAAGTTCATCGATTTTTGAAAACAGTTCATCAAATTTGAAAAAAAGTTCATCAAATTTTGAAAAAAGTTCATTAGATTTGAAAAAACTTCATTGACTTTTCAAAAAAAGTTCATCGATTTTGAAAATAGTTCATCAGATTCAATAAAAGTTCATCGGATTTGAATAAAAGTTCATCGAATTCGAAAAAAGTTCACAAATCTGAAAAAAGTTCATCGATTTGAAAAAAAAGTTCATTGAACTCGGAAGAAGAAAAAGGAAAAAACAGACAAAGGAAAACATAAAACAAAAAAGAAAAACAGAAAAAGGTAAAAAGGTAAAAGGTAAAAGAATGTAAAAGCTCATACTAAACAAATAAGGTGTGTTGGCGTTCTGGTTGCACTCGTGGTACTACGTGCGCCAGGTCCCTGGTTCGAATCACAGGTCTATTTGCTGATTAAAACAGAGAAGAAGAAAAAGCTATTTGGCCGGCCCATCGAGCGAGCGCTGCAGGCGCCGGTTCACAAGCGGGCGCATATGCGCCAAATAGGAAATCCCTTATGCATGCGACTAAACTTTTGCACACTGACTAACCTGCAACATGAGGTGTTGTAGTTTTGGGCCCTAGTGTTTGTGGACTTGGGCCTTTGGCTGGGCTGACTATAGTCGTCGACCTACCCAGTGCAGATTTCGTCATCAACTCCATGGTGTACTCAATGTTCAAACAATATAATAATAACAACGTGAAGAATACTCGTCTTTTGATACACTCCAAGTGAACTGCATCTGATGTCGCGGGTCCATATTTCTCTCTGTCCCGTGTGCCGCATCACAAACACATATACACATGCATCAGAAATGAAAAGATGTGCATGAAAGCCTTGTGCACTGTCGTTGGTTTCCAAGTCTTCAATGATGGGCTTTGTGTGATTGCGTTGTTGCGTTTTTGCATGCTAAATCTGTCACAGATGGGAGAGGGGCGGGGAGGCTCACACTGACTAACCTGCAACATGAGGTGTTGTAGTTTTGGGCCCTAGTGTTTGTGGACTTGGGCCTTTGGCTGGGCTGACTATAGTCGTCGACCTACCCAGTGTAGATTTCGTCATCAACTCCATGGTGTACTCAATGTTCAAACAATATAATAATAACAACGTGAAGAATATTCGTCTTTTGATACACTCCAAGTGAACTGCATCTGATGTCGCGGGTCCATATTTCTCTCTGTCCCGTGTGCCGCATCACAAACACATATACACATGCATCAGAAATGAAAAGATGTGCATGAAAGCCTTGTGCACTGTCGTTGGTTTCCAAGTCTTCAATGATGGGCTTTGTGTGATTGCGTTGTTGCGTTTTTGCATGCTAAATCTGTCACAGATGGGAAAGGGGCGGGGAGGCTCGCACCTCCTTGGATCCATCCCTGCTACCAATCACTAGCACTCACACACTCTATGACAACACAGGCACAAAACAAAACGCACCAACACAAACAGAAAACAACAAAAAGAAAAAGGAAATAAAATAAATAAAAGAAAATGAGTGGCTTATACAAAAAAAATCCAGCAAGTTACAAATTTCAAAAGTGTTTTTGAAACTGTTGTTCTGCTACCGTGTGCATATACATCTGAGATGAACAACACATTTTGAAAAAAAAAGGAAACAAAGTTACAAAAATCTGTTTTTTATGACAGACATTTTTCAATGCTTTACCAAACATGCAAAATTCCAAGATGAAAAAGGATTCATCTAGGTCTAGACAAAAAAAATGTTCGAAAAAAGGCTATTTTTTAAAGCAATTTTGGAACATCGGTTTTGTTTTATTGCTAAGACCTCACGATGTTTGTTCGCCACGAAATCCGGCATCCTAATAAAACATTCAAAAAAATTAGTCTAAAAAAGTTCAGATATTTTTGAACATTTTTTTCCCTATTTATTCCGATTTTAGTGTAGAAACTCCATGTCCTAGTGTTTTACTCCCTCCATCCCAAAATTCTTGTCTAGATTAGTCTAGATACGGATGTATCTAATACTAAAACGTGACTTAATACATCAGTATTTAGACAAATTTAAGGCAAGAATTTTAGGACGTAGGGAATACTCATTAGTATTACATGCCAGCCATGACGTTACGTTCCCACGAACAACCCCGGTTTTTATCGAGCATAAACAAGGACGGAACCGCGCAAGGTCCGTCGCTAACTTTGTCCTCGCTGTATGTGCATTTGATAATAAATCAGAGCAAGTTTACACCCTCGCCCACAGTGCTATCTTCTTGCTAGTTTCCCTTCGCCCACGAATAATTCTAACAGGAGTAGAGATTGATGTTACACAATGCAGCAAAAACAACGTGATACTTAGCTTGTTCGCACTTGCGCAAATGGTGCCGCCACCGCCGCCGCCGTCTGATCAAAGTAGGCTCATCGTCGTCCGCTTGGTCATCGGCTTCGCGGCCTTCCTGTTCGCTGTGTTCCTCTGCGGCTGCTGCAAGGGATATCGAAACAGTCAGGCTCGGGCCGTGGCTGCTCAACAGAGCCCGCAGCCACGGCTACTCCGAGATCTACAGCTTCGAGGGGCCTGCGCCGCCAAACCGACGGCCCGTCTCCCGGCGTTCACGTACAGCCGGTCGGTGAAGCACAACGTGACGGGCGGAGGGGAGGAGGCGGCGACGTGCTCGGTGTGCCTCGGCGCGTTCCAGCTCGGGGAGACGGTGCGGCTGCTGCCGGCGTGCCTGCACCTGTACCACGTGGAGTGCATCGACCCGTGGCTGGACGCGCACTCGACGTGCCCGATCTGCCGCTCGGACGCCGACCCGACGATGGACGGCGCTCGGCTACCGCCTGTTTAGGCTTGCACTGCAACGGACGTGAGTACATGCTGCTCTCTGCGTGCCGAGATGCCTGAAAACGTAGGCGTCAGCTCAGTTTAGAAAGCAGACAAGAGGCAGCGATGTAAAATTGATAGTAGTTTTGATTTGTTTTTTTACTGATGGACACCGTGATGTTTTTTCTTTTTCTGTATCGTTGTTTCGTTGGCCCTCTAAAAGGATTTCGATCTGGATTTCCTTTGATGCAGAACAAATCGATCTAAATGTCCATTTTGTAGAGTCCATCAAATAGTCAGCCGATACATAGGTCCATGTAAATCCACGACACGAAACAATCTTTGGCCTCGCTTTATTGATAAAGCAACCACCATATCCATACAATAAGTCCAAGTACAAAAAAAGTAAACAAAAGTTTGGGACACCAAAACAAACATGCTCAATTAAAAAGAAAAAGAAAAAAGGCCACGAGCAGATGAGTGGCTAGGTGGCATGGCAAGGTTGTGCCCTGCCGCAGTCACCACGTCCATCATGTCGCCTAACCGATCATGATCTCGTTGTCTAGATAGCGGGTGCAATCCTGCAAAAAGGCCTGGAATTTGGATATAGAGTCGGTGGCCACCGCATGAAGACTGGGTCGATAGCCATCTTGTTACATGTCATCCAAATGATCCACGTCATTATCACGAACACTACCTAGAAGAGGCATCTCCTCCTACTAGTCTGGTTGGCCTGAGTTTCTGCCCGAGTTTCGAGAAACTCAGCGAGGGCCTCACATTCATGTCATAGAGCCTCACGAACGAAGCACCAAAGAAGACGGACAACGAGGCAGTCGAAGAAGATGTGGGTCCCAGTCTTCGGGACACCACAAAGAGCACACAACCATCATCATTTGTCGGTGTCAAAACCAGCGGATCTCGGGTAGGGGGTCCCCAGCTGTGGATTTTGGATCAATGGGGAGCAGGGAACACATGGACAATTTTTACCCAGGTTCGGGCCCTCTCGAAGAGGTAAAACCCTACGTCTTGTTTGATAGTATTGATGTGTATATGATGGTTACAGAGTCGATCTACCAAGAGACCAGATGAACTAAACCGTAGGTAAGTTGATGGTTCTTCTCCTAGCCTCTACGGACTAAACCCTCTGGTTTATATAGACACCAGGGGTACCTAGGGTTACACATAGTCGGTTACCATCAGGGGATAACCATGTTGATTCTCCTATTTTGACTTGGAGGACGCAACCAAGGCTTCAAAGGTTTTCCTCTCGAACACGGAGTCGTCCTATAGCTCGGCCTTCCAATAGTAGTCATAGAGCAGCCCATCTGTCCGGCCCATAGGAGATAGGCCGGCGGCCCGAGGACCCCTTAGTCCAGGACTTTCTCAGTAGCCCCCGAACTAGTCTTCTAAGATGAAGTATGTTCGAGCACCATTGGCTTTGTGGACCAGTTCCCTTCTTCATGGTGCTTGTGCCAGGCCTGCAGTTACCTTTAGATGAACTTTTAATAGGTTTCCCGACCAAGTTCGGTCGTGCTTTCTCCGGATTATGTCCTGATTTCCGAATTGCATATATTACTTAATCTCGAAGGCCAACCGATCGAGTGTAAATAGTGCCCTCGTCTGAAAACTTTTGGCGAAAGGTCACATCCATAGTCACTGACCGGTCAGGAAAAACTCGATTCGCGGTTCGAGGCAGTTTCGCCATTGGCACGTCCCATCAATATGGAGATCGTGCCCAGTTTTTTAAGGGATATGATCAATGATTGGGTTATCCAATGCGCAAAACGACATGATATCGGGAAGTGGCGAGGTCCGCGGCGTGGTAAAGGAGACTCTTGGCATTACGACAGCTTATAAAAGGAAAACAACCACCACTTCCTACGTACGCTTTCCCTTTCTTCCATTGCCATTGCTCTCCCAATCTCCTAAGCTATGGCGCCCCGATCCAACCTTCCTCAAGAATCCACTCCAACCACTTCCTCAACCCGGCAATGGCCATATCTGGCTCGAAAGGCAAGTGGACGGCCTCCAGCATCACCAACGACGACATTGAGGGGCTGAAGCGTGCTGGCTACCTCCCGGTCAATGTCACCCACCGAGCCCCGAAGGAGGGCCAGGTCATCCCTACGCCTCGGCCAGGCCAAAGGGTGTTGTTCGTACCCCACTTCATCTGGGGACTAGGCTTCCCGCTCCACCCCTTCGTCAGGGGGTTGATGTTTTTCTACGGGTTGGATTTTCATGATCTCGCCCCAAACTCCTTGTTGCATATCTCGGCCTTCATTGTTATCTGCGAGGCCTTTCTGCGGGTCCAGCCACACTTCAGCTTGTGGCTGAAGGTCTTCAATGTCAAGCCGAAGATAGTCGATGGCCAGCAAGCGGACTGTGGGGGGAGGGGGAATGATCAGCAAGCTTTGATACCATCAATATCTGACAAAAAGAATGGTTCTATATCACCGAACCACACGGTGCGGGTTGGGCAGCAGCCCCCGAATTCAGATCCGGACCTCCCACGAGGCTAACTTCGTGGACAAGAAGGGCCTTGACTGGGGGTCGCCTACGGAGGTGGAGTCGCTACAGAAGCGTGTCTCCAAGATGATAAAGGCGAAGGCCGAGCTAACCAACGTGGTACAGGTGATGCTTTGTCGCCGCATCCTACCTTGCCAATTCCGGGGCACCCCTATGTGGTCCTACAAGCCCAAAGACCATGCCACAATGCTGCACTTCTATGGCACCACCCACAAAAAGTTGTGGAAGGTGCTATTAAAGCCCCAAAAGGAGTGGTCGGTCAAGGAGGAAGACATCGGTCTCGACGCGCACACCCTCCTCAGGAGCTAATGAAGTTTTATTCTTTATGTTCGGATATTTGCCTTTTAACAAGGAACTTGACTCTTTCTTCCCCGCACTCGCAGAGCTGGCTAGCGAAAGCCGTGCAGATCGACAGCCCGGCCCCGCTGCTCGAAGACCCCAGGACGGCCCTGCTAGAGGGGATGCTAGCCGTGGCGCCGTATAAGGCGCTGGAGAAGAAAGAGAAGAAGAAGATCGAGATGTGGGAGGCCCAAGAAGGCCTCCACCCAAGGGGGCCTCCGGACACCAAGTTTGGAGAAACCCAAGCCCCCTTTGCTCACGAGCGGGAGCAGGAAGAAGACGGGGATGAGAGCGACTCCTCCCGAACAAGAAAGAGGGCAGCGTCCAAGGACGCCGAGGAGGAGCAAATTCCTCCTGCCCCAAAGAGGCAGTGTAGAGCCAAGGTGACCATGTTTGGTGATAGCTCGGACTCCTCCAAGAAGTCTGAGGCTTCCGAAGAGGTTCCCTGAAGGAACCCCAGGGTCAAGACCCCTACCAAAAGGTATGAATCTGAAGATTCTCCCATGAATCCATGTTAAGGTTCGTTACTAACCATATGCATGCTATCAATATTGTAGCCCGCCGAGTGACCTCCCCACTAATCGGGTCTCGGAGGGGGGACTCTCCGCCGACCGAGCTAGCGGAGAGCGGGACCACGTCGCGCACTACACCTCCTCTGGTTGACTAGGAGACCGGGAGGTGCTATCTCGTTAGACCCCTCACAGACCTAATGTAGGATCAAAAGTATGTCTAGAGGGGGGGTGATTAGACTACTTGACCAAATAAAAACTTATCCTTTTCCCAATTTTAGTCTTTGGCAGATTTTAGCTATCTTAGCACAAGTCAAGCAATCTCAACACAATTCAAGCAAGCATGCAAAGAGTATATGAGCAGCGGAAAGTAAAGCATGCAACTTGCAAGAATGTAAAGGGAAGGGTCTGGAGAATTCAAATGCAATTGGAGACACGGATGTTTTTGTCGTGGTTCCGATAGGTGGTGCTATCGTACATCCACGTTGATGGAGACTTCAACCCACGAAGGGTAACAGTTGCGCGAGTCCACGGAGGGCTCCACCCACGAAGGGTCCATGAAGAAGCAACCTTGTCTATCCCACCATGGCCGTCGCCCACGAAGGACTTGCCTCACTAGCGGTAGATCTTCATGAAATAGGCGATCTCCTTGCCCTTACAAACTCCTTGGTTGAACTCCACAATCTTGTCGGAGGCTCCCAAGTGACACCTAGCCAATCTAGGAGGCACCACTCTCCAAGAAGTAACAAATGGTGTGTTGATGATGAACTCCTTGCTCTTGTGCTTCAAATGATAGTCTTCCCAACACTCAACTCTCTCTCACAGGATTTGGGTTTGGTGGAAAGAAGATTTGAGTGGAAAGCAACTTGGGGAAGGCTAGAGTTCAAGATTCATATGGTAGGAATGGAATATCTTGGCCTCAACAAAAGTGTAGGTGGTTCTCTCTCAGAAAATGCAAGTTGTAAGTGTAGGTTCGTTCTGATGGCTCTCTCCCCGAATGAAGAGGAGGTGGAGGGGTATATATAGCCTCCACACAAAATCTAACCATTACACACAACTTGCCAAACTCGGTGGGACCGAATTGATAAACTCGGTCAGACCGATTCAGCAAATCTAGTGACCGTTAGGATTTTCGATGGGACCGACATGCAACTCGGTAGGACCAATATGATTAGGGTTAGGGCACAATGTAATCTCGGTGAGACTGATTACACAAACTCGGTGGGACCGATTTTGGTAATAAGCTAACCAGAGATTTGGTCAGGTAAACTCGGTGGGACCGATTCGCTCATTTCGGTGGGACCGAAATGTTACGAAAAAGGAAACAGGGAGTTTACATTGCAATCTCGGTGGGACCGATCGCTCATCTCGGTGGTACCGAAATGTTACGAAGGGAAACAAAGAGATTACAGTCCCATCTCGGTGAGACCGAGATCCCTATCGGTGAGACCGATTTGCCTAGGGTTTGTGGCAGTGGCTATGACATCTAAACTTGGTGGCGCCGGATAGAAAGAATCGATGGGGCCGAGTTTGACTTTTGGCTTAGGTCATATGTGGATGTGGGAAAGTAGTTGAGGGTTTTGGAGCATATCACTAAGCACTATGAAGCAAGAACCTCATTAAGCAACACCTCATCCCTCCTTGATAGTATTGGCTTTTCCTATAGACTCAATGTGATATTGGATCACTAAAATATAAAATGTAGAGTATTGAGCTTTGAGCTTGAGCCAATCCTTTTATCTTTAGTATTCTTAGGGGTCCACTTTCCTCATCCATGCCATGCCATTCATTGAGCTTTTCCTGAAATATTTATCTTGGAATAATGTTAGATCAATGAGCTATATGTTGTTAGGAATTACCAAAACCACCTAGGGATAGTTGCACTTTCAGTCTCCCCCTTTTTGGTAATTGATGACAACATATAGATCAAAGCTTCGACAAATGATAATAAGAGTGGAAAACATTGTCGCTTTGAGAAGTATGTGATAAGTAAGAGCTCCCCCTAAATTTGTGCATAGTTTAAGATTTCCTTTGGACTGCAAATGCACAAAGAGTTGGGCTCATGGGTTACTCTTCCATGTCACATACATCTTGGTGGAGCGCTCAAAATGATAACAATAAAATACATGCACTCATCACCAAGCAAAGTGAATGATCATATAGAGATAAAAGGATAATGTCATCCAACAAGCATTAATGTAGCATATGATCAAACACATGATCATCCAAGTATCACACAGACAGAAGGTATCTCAATCAAGCAAATAAAGTTGAACCACCAAATCAAGAGAGAATAAAAAGCAATGCTCTCTCTTGAAGCCTATGATCTATACATTTTTCTCCCCCTTTGGCAACAAGTTACCAAAAAGTTCATAGAAAATGCATAGCACTAAATCGTCTCTCAGGCTTGATCTTCAGGTGGTGGTGTAGAGATGGCTCATTGGACGAAGATTTCAATAGATGTGGATGGATCTAGTGGAGTAGGTGCTGGAGTTGGTTGCACTGGGGTTGTAGCTGGTGCAGATGAAGTGGCGCTGGTGTCTGTCACTGGCACTGCAGCTGATCTCTGAGCTCTAGGCACTCTGGCAAAAGCATCAGTGGTTGTCTTGCCCTTCCTCTCCTGCATATCATCCTGGAGTTGCTCAACAACAGACTGGATCTCAGTTACCTTCACATCTAAGTCATAGAACTTCTGCTCCATGATCCTATCCAGGCTCTCCTGGTTTTGAGTCAGGGTGGCCAGCCCCTTCTCAATCCTCAAAGTGGATGCAATCAAGTAGCCAAGCTCATCCTATTTGCTCTTCAAGAAGTACTGAGATGCCTCTTCCATTGTTGGCATCTTGGCAGCCTTCTCAGTCATTGCCTTCTCCTTCTTTGCTTGTGCTTGCACAGAAGATGGTTCATCTTCATCCATAACCACTTGGTTGTCCTCAAAATCTGGATAGATAGGCATGTGATCCTTGTCCAACAAGTATGTGCCAGTGCCCATCTTGGAGTTAATCAGCTCCTGGATCTGTGGGGCATATCCACAACTTCTCTTCTGGTCAGCAGCTGTCCTCTTGACAGTTTCAACTATAAGACTCATGACCTTGAACTTTTGTGGCACATCAAATAAGTGTAGCAGATTTATTGCATGGCCTCTGATCATGTTGTGATCACCTGACTTGGGCAAGGAGTGTGCCCGAGGATCCAGCTTGATGGTTGGCAGTCCCGACGAAGGTAATGTAATCGATCCAAACTTGTGTGTTTCAACAAAGAAAGATCTGGGATCTCCTTGTACATATGTGCCATAGTGTTGTGATCCATCTTCTTCTTGGCATAGACATCCAAGTCATCCTCTTTCTCCTTAGATGCATTGATCAGATTAGCCCATTCTTCAATTTATGATTGGTACCTAGTACCTTCAGACATCCATACTATCCTGCCATCTGGATAGAAGTGTGCTGTGGAGTAGAATTGCATTATTAGCTCATCATTCCACTTTGTGAGCTTATGGCCAACAAAGTCTGCCACTCCACAAGCACTAAAGCTGTCATACACACCAGGATAGTGTTCTTCATTCTCCTTGATGTACTTCCAGTCCACCCATCTCATGTCACACACTATTGGCTTCTTGTCCAGCAGCACTGTCTCATAGAAAATCCTGTTGTTCCTTTGTGTGGAACCTATAGTCTATAGTAGTTCTCCTCCTGACTGCATAAGGATCAGCCAACCTCCACTGTCTGAGTCCTGCATCCTTTCTCAGCTTCATGTTCTCAGCTACAGGATAGGCATCATTATGATCTGGAATTTTAGGCTTCAATTTTCTCAAGACATGCTCTTCATCATCTTCCTCTTTGGCAACAGCTTCAGGAACTGGGGCCTTGTTCTTCTCAGCAGCTGATATGTTCCTGGTATTCCTCTTAGGTGCAGCCTTGGGCTTGGAAGCAGCCTTGAGTGCTTCTTTGGGCTTTGATGAAGCAGCCCCTGACCTGATGGCATCACCCATAAGCTTCTGAGCTTTGGGTGCTGGTGCAGCATCCTCTTCTTCTTCTTCCTCTTCCATCATGGAAGGCTTTCCAACAACCCTGGCCATGGTCTTCTTGACCCTTTTCTTCCTCTTCTTTTCAGTCAATTCTGGCTCTTTGGGGTTAGATTTCTCAGTTTCTTTAGTGGATCCTCTGACCTTCAGCATAGGAGTCCTTTTGGCTGGAATTTTCCTGTTTTGTCCAGGCTTAGTGGCTACAGCTGAACCATATTCTTTCTTCAGCACCTTCTTCTTGGAAGTGGCCTCATCCTCAATAGCCACATAGTCTTCATTTTCAGATTCTGAGGTTCTCTTCTTTCTGGCCCTGGTGGCAGCTCTGGGTAAGTTGCTTGGGGTGCTCCTGCTGCCATCATCATAGCTGCTAGAGGGACTAGTGCCCTCACTCACTTGAACCTTCTCCTCTTCCCTGTTCTGGCTGTCACTTTGATCAGACATATTGCAAACACTGACAGCAGACCCTGTGAATAGATATAGATGAGATAGAGTGGATGAGCATCACAAAATACAGAGGTTTTTTCAAACGAATGAGTCAAAAACTTAGTTTTAGTTTTCCACGGTGTAAGTGCATCTAGTGCCACCCCTAGTTGGTTTTGGAGTATTGACGACAAAGTTGGTTGAGGGACTAATGCATTTGTGAGAATTACAGGATAACGCAGGTAGTGTCCCTCATTGATTCGGTTTACCTACCGGAGATGACCCCTAAAAATGTATGAAGACATTGACAACAATGGTGGTATGTGAAGATATTCATATTGAAGACTATGACATGAGAAGACATTGAGTGAAGACTATGGAGCGCGAAGACTGTGTCGTTTCGTTGTTTCCTTTTTCCTCTTTGTTGAGTCATAGGAACCACCATACTATTAAGTGGGGTCCAAGTGAACAAAGTCAGAATGACTGAAGTGATGCTCAACCCAAATCCTATGTCTTCGAGCGAAGACAATGAGAGCAAATCTTATCCAGAGCTGGATGAGTCAGCTTTGCTTGTAGCCCAAGTAAAGTTGCCGTGTGTGTTTGAAATCTGACCGTTGGAACACGTGTTAGTTCCTTAGTGACCCAGGGTCATTTCGGACATATCAGGTCGGGTTGCCTAGTGGCTATAAATAGCCCACCCCTACACCATAAATTGGTGGCTGCTCAGAGTTAGTGCACGGCTTTTGTCGCTTGAGAGCAACCCACCTCAAGCCTTTGAGAGAGAGAAATCTTGCGAGGACAAAGCCCAAACACCCGAGCCAAAGAGTGTTAGGCATCATCAAGTCTTTCTCGTCAGGTGACTCAAGACTTATTACACTTGAGGACCGTGAATCCTCTAGCTGGTTAGGCGTCGCTCGAGCATCCAAGAGTCATTGTGGATCGCCGTGAACGAAGTCTGTGAAGGTTCAAGTCTACCTTGAAGACTTGTCGAGTGATTGGGCGAGGACTGTGTGTCCTTAGCTCAAGGGGAATAAGGTGAAGACGCGGTCTTATGAGTTGAATCTCAGCCTCCCTAACTGACGCATAGCTTGTCACAAAGAATCGAACTGGTCCAACAAATCCCGTGTCTTCAACAAGTGACTGGTTCTATCCCCTCCCTCCCTTTACTTAGAGTTTGTCTTCGTGAAGTCATTGCCTATTTGTCGTACCTGTTTAACTTCATTGCTTGACTACTATCGTTGATTGGCTTCATACTATCTTCAATCCTGATCCTCACTACCAAGCTGCTATTAGTCTTTATACTGTCACATTATTGCATACTTGACTATGGTTTTCTTGTTGTAGTTTATCTTCCGCTGCATATCAATTAGGTCATTTCTATTGTTTGTCTTCGAAACTTCCACGTTTTCAAGACTTCCATAAAAATCGCCTATTCACCCCCCCTCTAGTCGATAACTAGCACTTTCAATTTGTATCAGAGCAAGGTACTCCCTTGTTCTGTGTGATTCGGTTTAACCACCTGAGTTTTAGCTATGTCAACTGCAGGGATAGTCAAAGTCTCCGCTGCTTGCCCCGTGTTCGATGGAACTGAATATCCCTACTGGAAGAATAAGATGCGCATGCATCTTGAAGCCATTGATGTCGACCTCTGGTATGTCGTCAAGAACGGCGTTCCCAAAACTGGTGAAGGTGTCACCCCTGCTGATGTCAAGAAGTTCATTCAATTGGACTCTACTGCCAAGAACATCATCTGTGGTCATCTGACCAAAGGACAGTATGGCCGTGTGAGTGCTCTGGAAACGTCAAAACTAGTCTGGGACTGGCTATCCAAGGTCAACGAAGGCGTCTCAACCCAGAGAGATCAAAGGATCAGTGTTCTTCGCAACCTCTTCAACCGCTTCAAGAGAAACGACAATGAAAATGTCCAGCTCATGTTTGATCGCCTCACCGACATCACAAACGAGCTTCGTGCTCTCTTGTGCCACTGAGATTACCAAGCATGAAATTGTCAAGACACTACTGAGATCACTTGACAGCTCCTTTGACACCCTTGCCCTCATGATACAAGAACGCCCTGACTTCAAGAGACTCGATCCGTCTGATATACTTGAGAGGCTCAACACACATGAGTTCCAACTTTCTGAGAAAAGAGATATCTATGGTCCCAACTATGGCCGAACTCGCGCTTTGAAGGCAAAGGTTGTTTCCTCATCTGAAGAAGAATCTGACTGCAGTTCTGATGATCCTGAAGACATTGGAAAGGAACTTGCTATGCTTGTGAAGAAGTTCCAGAAGTTCACTAACAAGAAGGGCTTCAGAAAGTCTTCACGATCTAGCTCAAGAAATGGTGAAGCTTCCACTCATGACTACAAGAAGAGAACATGTCACAAGTGCAAGAAACCTGGACACTATATCTCTGAGTGTCCACAGTGGGACAATGAGAAGAAGAAGAAGAAGAAGAGCAAGGAATATGATTCTGATGACAAGATGAAGAAGAAATCTTCAAAGTCTTCTTCCAAGTCCTCATCAAGGTCTTCATCTCATAAGAAGAGCTCATCTGTCAAGGCTCGTGATTTTGTTGGCAAGGAGATGGATTCAGAGGAGGAGTCGGCTTCTGAGGAGGCGGAGGTGGAGTCTGAAGAGGAGTCCGACCCTGGCATTGCAAGTCTGGCTCTAGCCACAGCTTATGTTGCCAAGTCCATCTTCAACACTGAAGACAATGACTTCCACACCAACGCTGAAGCTGATGACAAGGACGACCCTGCTCCCACCTACTGCTTCATGGCACGTGGTGCCAAGGTAAAATCACGTGATGCTTACTTTCAAACATCAAGTGAAGATGACTCTGATTGTGAATCCAAACCCAGCTACAAAACACTTGCTAAAATTGCAACTGAACAACAAAAGGCTATGGAACATACTCAAAAACTGTTAGACAAAAGCGATGACCTGTTGGACGCGGAAATGACACGTTCACAGTCCTTAGTTGAAGACACTTCATGCTAAGTACCAAGAACTTGAAAGTCGTCATGAAACACTCTCAACCACTTATGAAAAGCTCTCCTATGATTATCTTCAAAGGAAGCAAGAGCTTGAGAAATTGAGAGCGGCTCATGAAGATCTTCAAAAGGAGAATGAGTCACTTCGCGCTCAATAGATTAGTCCCGCTCTGGATGGATTTGAACCACCATGTCTAAAATGCCTTGAGCGTGATAACGCTACCTCTGTTGCTGAATGTTCCACTGCTGCTACTGTTGCATTGTCTTCAACTAGTGATGTGGTAACTAACCCCTCAAGGAGGATACCACTACTATTGCCGATGAAAATGCTAGGTTGAAGACATTGCTTGAAACAGGATGTATAAAAGTCCGAAGGACATCGACACTTTATGATGTCCTCAAAAGCGATTCTCGAACCAAACCCTAGGAAAGAGGGTGTTGGGTTCGAGAGGAAAATGAATGTTGATGGTTCCTATCGAAGCCCGAGCAAGATCCCAAAACCACATGGGTTGTCGCAAAGGGACCTTCAAGGATCCATCCACCTTATCCGGCTTTACCTGTGCTAATCCTATTATCATTGATGAATCCTTGATGCAAACTATAAGCTGTTCGTAAATCGAATGGTGAAGTGTTTGCTGTATATTGGTACTAATCGCAGGAATGGACCACCTATGAAGAAGATCTGGGTTCCCAAAAGCTGTCTTGAGAATCTTCCAGTGAATGTGATCATGACACCACATGGGAAGAAGACAAACCCCAGACCTAAGGCGTCATATGGTCCAAAGGTTTCATACAGACAGAGGACTCACCTGAGTCACCCTAACGCCAATGTTTTGCAGGGAAACAGTACTCAAACTTATGAATATGAGCGCGTGTCTTCAAACCGCTATGTTCATAGAACTAAGAACTTTTCTGCTTATTCATATGAGTATCATTCATCTCCTGCAAGGCTATTTGCTAGGGCTCCAAAGCCGAAATTCTCAGATGCTGCACTTAGACTCATTGCTTCTAAGCCACCCCTGAAGATGTGGGTGGTTAAGAAGAACTAACTTTCTTTTGCAGGGAAAGGTCTCCAGCCGAAAATCAAAGGCGTCTTATGCTATTGCTGGGGACCTAAAACATCTTGTAGGGCGCAAGATCAAATGCCCAAATGGTCTCACTATGTATTTTGTTCCTGAATTGTTTGCCATTCATCCTATCAGTCCTAATCTTGATCTGAGCTTGAATAATCCTCTTGCCCGTCAAATGTTTATGCTTCACAATACTCTTGGTGAAACCTATCCCCCTAACTGTACTGTAGGGTATGACACCTCATCCTTCAGAATGGATTATGGACAGCGGATGCACTAATCATATGATCGGTGATCAAGTCTTCTCATGGACTCAATCTACGCCCATCGACAAGAGTCACATCACATTTGTCTTGACATCGGTAAAAGCAAGGTATTGGGTCTAGGTAGAGTTGCAATCTCAAAGGATCAACACATGGATAAGTGATGCTTGTTGAATCCTTTGGTTTCAACTTAATGTCCGCCTTGATGCTTTGTGACTTGAACATGATTGTGCTATTCGAAAATATCGCTGCCTTGTACTAATGGAATCGACAAGTCTCTAGTCTTTGAAGGGTATCGGAAAGATGATCTATACATGGTAGATTTCTCAAGAGGTCCACAGCTTGTCGTATGTCTTCTTGCAAAAGCTTCGAATCGTCGGCTCGCATCGGAGGTCAGGCATGTTGGCATGAGGAACTTGCACACACTCGCCAAGAAGAAGCATGTCATAGGCATCGAGGGTGTCAAGTTCAAGAAGGATCATTTGTGTGGTGCTCGCGGTCGAAAGATGACAAGGGCAAAGCACCCTCAAGACAATCATGACGACATCTCAACCCTTCGAGCTGTTACACATGGACTTATTTGGCCCTACTCACTACTCTACCCTCACAACAACTGCTTGTCTCTATGGCTTCGTCATTGTTGATGACTACTCAAGATATACATGGGTGCACATAATTCTCTACAAGACTGAAGTGCAAGATGTCTTCAGACGCTTCGCCAATCGAGCCATGAACAATTATGGTGTCAAGATTAAGCATATCAGAAGTGACAACGGCACTGAGTTCAAGAATACCGGGCTTGATCTTTATCTGGATACCATGGGAATCACTCATGAGTTCTTTGCTCCATACACACCACAGCAAAGTGGCATCATAGAGTGTAAGAACAGAACCCTCATTGAGATGGCTCGAACAATGCTCGACGAGTACAAGACACCAAGAAAGTTCTGGCCTGAAGCTATTGATACAACATGTCACGTCATCAACCGTGTTTACATCCATAAGCTTCAACAAAACATCCTATGAGCTCCTTATCGGCAAGAAGCCAAATGTCGCCTACTTGAGTATTTGAGCTAGGTGCTGGATCAAGGATCCCCATCACAAGTCAAAATTTGCACCTAAAGCTCACGAAGGCTTCATGCTCGGTTATGGAAAGGACTCGCACTCTTACAGTAGTCTTCAACCTCTATCTCTACAAAATCGTCAAAGCTGTGGACGCGCGATTTGATGAAACCAATGGTTCACAAAGAGAGCTCCCGCCAAGTACACTAGACGAAGCTCCGCCCAAATGAATCTATCAAGTCGATGGGAACTGTGAAATCATGCCTTCAAGCATAGCTCAAGAGGAACTTATCATTTCGCACCTAACCAACTCAAGACAATACTCACATCAAGACAATCCTCCCAATGATGACAATGATCAGCAATAGCAAGGTCTTCGCCCGCCATCCTCGTGTTGCAAATGACAAATTGAGAAGATAATTGATAGCATCAATGCACTGGTCCACTTACTCGCCAAGAGCAACACAGCTTAGCAAATTTATGTGGGCACTTTTCGTTTGTGTCAATATCGTAACCCAAGAAAGTTGTCAAGCCTTTATGGAACCTGAATGGATACAAGCTATGCAAGAAGAACTTCAACAGCCAAGCTGAACAATGTTTGGGAACTTGTTAAGCGCCCCGACCTCGCAAGCATAACATTATTGGCACAAAATGGATATATCGAAACAAGCAAGATGAGCATGGTCAAGTCGTCAGAAACAAAGCACGTCTTGTGGCTCAAGGATATACTCAAGTTGAAGGAATTGACTTTGATGAAACATTTGCTCCTGTGGCTAGGCTTGAAGCTATTCGCATACTGCTAGCCTATGCTAACCACCACAACATCTTGCTACATCAAATGGATGTGAAGAGTGCATTTCTCAACGGCAAGATTGAAGAAGTATACGTCGCTCAACCACCTGGCTTTGAAGATCCAAAACATCCTGATATGGTGTACAAGCTAAACAAAGCACTGTATGGCCACAAACAAGCTCCTCGCGCTTGGTATGATACAATCAAAGACTTCCTGAAGAGCAAAGGCTTCAAACCTGGATCCCCCGATCCCACACTCTTCACGAAGACATATGACGGTGAACTGTTTGTGTGCCAAATATATGTGGATGACATTATCTTCGGCTTCACCAACCAGAAGTATAGTGATGAGTTTGGATACATGATGCAAGAGCAATATCAGATGTCTATGATGGGTGAGCTGAAGTTCTTCCTTGGTCTTCAAATTCGTCAGCAAAGGAATGGCATCTTCATATCTCAAGAAAAATACCTCAAAGATTGTCTGAAGAAGTTTGGAATGGAAGATTGCAAAGGTTACACGACGCCAATGCCAGCCAAACACCATCTGGGTCCCGACGACAATGGTAAAGAGTTCGATCAAAAGGTATACCGCTCCATGATTGGTTCCTTACTTTATCTATGTGCATCTAGGCCAGATATTATGCTTGGTGTTTGCATGTGTGCTCGATTCCAAGCGGCACCAAAGGAATCGCATCACTTAGCTGTGAAGCAAATTCTTCGATATTTGGCTTACACCCCAACACTCGGATTATGGTATCCAAAGGGCTCAAAATTTGATCTAGTTGGATTCTCGGATGTGATTATGCTGGTGACAAGGTGGATCACAAGTCTACATCCGCACATGTTACTTTACGGGCGATCACTTGTCTGTTGGTCTTCAAAGAAGCGTAACTGTATCACTCTCAACCGCTGAATCTGAATACATTGTTGCCGGATCTTCTGCGCCAGCTTCTATGGATGAAGCAAACTCTCAAGGACTATGGCATCAATCAAACAAGTACCTCTCTTCTGCGACAACGAAAGCGCCATCAAGATTGCCAACAATCCAGTCCAAAGACTCAAGACAAAGCACATTGAAATTGGCCATCACTTTCTCGTGAGATCATGTCATGAAGAGAGATATTGACATCATTCACGCCAACACCAAGAGCAATCGCGATATCTTCGTAAAGCCCTTGGATGAGAAAAGGTTTTGCAAGTTACGGTGTGAGCTAAATATCTTGGAATCCTCAAATGTCCTGTGATCAGGCACACATCCTAACACTTATGCATGTTGATGACTTAGATGTGCAACACACGAAGTAAAGTATATCTTCAATCAATGAAGACTTACATTCTAACTGTGAATACATTAACGTGGAATTTGACTTCGGAGCGCCACGATAATTGTGCGCCGTGTCTGGGTCTAATACTTCCTATACGGTGGGTAACGCCACCACCAAATTTCTCTATTTGAAGTGTTTCACTCATGGCGTTATTTTTGCAATGTCTTCGCATTTGGTTTGTCTTCAATTTCAACTTATCTTCATGTTTCACTTCACTATGTTGATTTGATTGCTTTCTGATATATATACTAGTGTCCTGTCCTCTACAGCATTCACTTATAGCTATGTCTTCTTAGTTGAATCTTTTGAACTAAGTGAATGTGATCGGACCCTAATCTCTCTATGCTTTCTATCTCAAACTCTATCTGTCCAAATCATATGCATTCTATTGAAACTGTCGAATGTCTTCTCTGCATCCTTGTCAGTAGAAGACACAGAGACAAACATTAAGTCTATTTTAAATGATTCATCCTTATTGTTTGAAATCCGGAGAAGCCGGAACAACAATCCGACAAACCTGGCGGGCGTGGGAACATGGGACAACTCTGAGTATGTTGCATGCTTGCCACGTGCCCCTCAGATGTGAACCACCAGGGGCACCTGCGTAATTGCGTTGTGTTGCACACTTCCTTATAAATACATGTCCACTGCGGTAAAGAAAATCTTCTTCCACCTCTCCACCTTGTCAAAACCCTAGCGCCACCGCTAGCTCTCGACGACGCCGGCGATGAAGCACTTAGCTGCCGCGACTTCTCCGACGCCGTCCTCACGCTGGCCGTGGACATCGTCCTCTCCGCCGCCGCCGTAGGTGTCCTCCGTCGCCAAGTTAGGGCACGGTGGATTGAACTGCTCGGTCTCCTATTCATCCCATCTAGCAGTTCTTCATGTGGTAAATACAACTCTATTTTTACCATCTTTTTGATCCTCAAAGATTCATCCTATTTACCAAAATTGGTTTCTGTCTATACAATGTTAGATCTATTCTGTCTACATCTCATAATGCCTAGTATATTCACTTAAGCTTCATATCTAGTTTGATTCCTCACTTGTACTTATTCACGGATTCGTACAAATCTGGAACCAACTCTCAACATATAAGTGAATGTCTTCGCATCATGAGGTCAATGTCTTCAACTGATTTATCTTCAAAATCTTCTGAGAATGCATATGACCTCTTCCCCTTCCCTCGCATCTCTAATGTTGTCACAGGTACATGTCCGTGGGAGAATCCATTGGTTCTCATAGTCTGCATTCGTTTGCAGAATTCTTATAGCATCACATTAACTCTCCCGAAGCCAGTTCTTGTTTGTCCAGCAAGCGAAAGCCTTTGAACGTGTTGAAGCCATTCAGTTTGAAGTTCATGGCTGCAGAGAAATCAGTCAGGAAGGGTGGCAGACAGCGGCGTGGGGGAACATCAAAAGATTTGCCTGATGACCTCGCAGAGCTTTACAAGACAGATCCTGAAGAGGATTATAATCAGCGCAAGACACGAATCCAATGGATTCAACGATATTGGTCTGAACAGTGGTTCAAATACAAGTTCGTGACCCAGGAATACGCTGAGAAGAATGCTATCAAAAGTCCTTGGGGTGATATTCTCTATCAAGGCCTTCCACCCAAGAACAGAGCTGAAGCTATTGCACAGGGTTTCTATCCTTGTATGGTCCCCTCAGCCTAAAAATGCCAACCCATCGTCATTGCTCTGGTGTCGTGACGATAATCTCTTCAAGCGCAACTTCAAGCATGCAAAGGCATCGGCCAAGGAAAACAAGAAGTCATTGGGATTAGACTTCAACCCTCGTCCCTCTGCTCCCCGTGCCGATGGCTCACATGATGCAGAACCCAATGTCATCGGTCCCTTCTACAACCTTGATGGCCTCATCACTCACATCTCGGTCCAAGGTGCCAAAGTGGATCATTCTGACGATGATGCTGACATTGATGAAGCCCCAGCTTCTACTCCAAAGCCGCAGAAGCCAAAGAAGACTAAGGCTTCAAGATCAGCAGATCCACCAAAAGCTTGTCGTATGGTTAATCGCCATCGCACCTCCTCAAGACAAGCAGCGGTCTCAAGATCTATCCCGTATCTCCAAAAAGATGGAGAAGAAAAAGAAAATCATCAAAAATACTGATCAGACATTGACTCCTGCTGCCATTCTGCGAGAAGAGCACATTGATCTGTCCAGCGATGACGATCTTGCAGATGATGCTCTTGAGCAACTGATCAAGAGCAAGGAAGAAGCAGAGATCTTCAATCATTTGCCTCTCTTTGATGTGGCAATCATCCATCACTTCATTGATGAATGGTTTGACACCCCAAATGCTTTGAAGATCTGCAACTTCCCATTGGCCTCAGCGTCTCCTTCAATGGCGCCATTGCTTCTGAGCTAGCTCTTGCTCAGCGCATCGTTGAACTGAAGCACAAGATCGACTATGAGAAAGCCTAGTTCAAGAAGCATGTGGCAAAGCTCAGCGTGCAAGATGTCAAAAACTTCAAGATCATGCTGCACGAGCTCAAAGAAGCCTTTCTCAAGAAGCGCGAAGAAGCTAAAGGCTCTCGTGAGCGTATGAAGAGTCTGGCTGACAAGTGTGTGCTTGCCTACAATGAGGCTGAGAAGCGCAAGGCTCTTGGTCGTCCTGGCATTGACCCCATAATGGCTGCAAAGAAGAAGAAGCCATCAACTGACCAGTCTGCACCTTCAAGGCAGGAAGAACCTCACATAGTCTTCCCAAGCAGCATGACTGGCTCGAAGCCAAAGGTCTGGTCAACCGCTTCAGAACTGAAGAAGACGAGGGCTGCCGAGGCTGAAGCCAGAAAAAGGAAAAATCCTGAAGCCTCTGATGTTGCTCCCTCTAAGAAGAAGCGCAAAACCAAGAAGAATCGGGCTGCTCCCACAGAGCCCTTAGTTGTTGAACCTATCTCAATGGTTCGCCCTGCATCCGAACACCAAGAACGACGGATGATAGTTCATGAGCCTGCTTCCACAGAGGCTCATGAAGCTGAAGACATTCCAGCAGTTGATCCCACCGCTGCTGAAGACATTGGTCACAATGACAATGTTGAAGATGATGTAGTTCTTCCTCAGATCGAACACAACTTGGTATTATCACCTGTTCTCATGAACAGCGAACTCAACAGCATTGGTCGTCCTCTGACGCCAATTGCTCAGGATGCATCATGGGCTGATCACCCACAATAACAAGACTCCCCGAGTACTCCCCAACAACCACAAGTCACACCACCTATACAAGAAGAAGAGGATGACTTTGAGGCCCAGCCAACTCCATCTCCAAAGGCGTCGCCAGCATTACGCAGGCTTCGCAAAGGACCAAGGCCTCAAGTCTCTCTTTCGAGCGTTCCAGAAGGAGAAGTGCCCCACCAATCTGTTGCACGTCAAGTGTTTCCAGAAGCCACTCTGACTGTGAATGTCTCCGTGTCTGAAGCCAAAGCTGCTGAAGACAATCCGGCTGCATCAGCCGATGACAATCAAGAAGAAGAACGTGTCCCTACTCCCCCCATTACTGAAGAAGTTGTTCCTGAAGTGAACGTGCCAGTGCTCGACCCTCCAGCTCATCAAGTGGAGGTTGAAAATCTTGAGGCTGCCACCACCAACACAAATGAAGCCAACAACGTAGTCATGTCTGAAGCAAATGTGGAGTCTGCACCAACCAATGTGCTAGAAGCCAATGATGCAACTGCTCCTGAAGCATCTGTTGTGCAGCCTGACGCCTCTGTTGTTGCCACAGCTCATGTTCCACCATCAAGGCCCCATACAATTGAGCAAGCATACAACTCGTCACCGGTCATCACAAATGGCCGTCGCTCGTCCCTCCGCCCAATGCCTCGGTCCTCGGTTTGATTATCATGTTGAGCATAGGCCTCTCGTCCGTAAACCAGAGCCAAGACGCCAAGGTTCCTGTGTATCGCCACCTCTCCGTGGTCCTTCAATGCAAATGGCTTCAAAAGCCACAACACCTTCTTTACAGAGCAAAGAACCCCTACTCAAGGCCAAGAATATCATCGATCGCTTCGAGCTATCAGCCACGCTATTACTCCTGCGATTCAGATGATCAAGGGCGATTTTCCTCATATGCGCCTCGATCTGGGCCATTGTTGGACTGCCATGCTTAGAAGAAGCACTGGGCTGCTTTCGTGATGCAGGTCTGCTCAGCTTTGTGACATACAAAGAACATTGGAATGAGGAACTTTTGCTTCAATTCTATGCTACCCTCCACATTCGCGGCTACAACAGGAATACAAAGACATGGGTTCTCGAGTGGATGACAGGAAATGTTCATCATGAAGCCAAAGCTCTTGACGTCATTGAGCTTACAGGCCTACTCACTCCCGGAGAGCTGTTCGAACCTGATTATCAACTCCACCGCAATGCACTGGAGAGCATCTTCCATAAGTTAGAGCCCAACATGAGCCAGATGTTGAGCATGATGAAGCCTCTGCCACCTGACGCTGAATACCCAAAGGAGTTCTTTGTTGATGACCTTGAGTATCTGCCTCGCACAATATATCACATCATCAGGCGAACTCTATGGCCTATCAAAGGGCATTCATCAGCTGCAAAACTTGAAGGAGCCATGAAGACATTGGTCTTTTACATCCTCAATGGCATCAGCTTCAATACACAAGAATTCTTCATCCGCAACCGGCTGCGTCTCGATCTCGACCTTTTGGCCCGAAATTTATGCTCCATGGGTCATGCGCCTCATCAAGCTACACTCTGCTATCAACTATCAGCCCTCTGCTCGCAATCATCTGATCTTTCTACCAGAGGTTGATATGTCAGTTGAAGCCATATACCCTGAGCCTGCCAAGAAGCCTCTTTGTCTTCAAAATGCTGATCACCAAAGCTTCACTCAAACCATGGAAGGAGTCCAAGCTGTAACTCGTGTCTATCCAATGGCTGGGGACACTCATCTGCCTCACCGTGCGCAAACTGAAGCTATTGAGAGCACAATTGCCCAAAGGCCTAAGAAGCACTCTCGCGTCCTAAATGACTGAGAACTTCTTGTGGCACTGCATCGGAAACAAGACAAGCATCATTTTGGCTCAAGCGACAGATGCAAAGCCTCTTGGTGGATGTCAATCGCATTCAAAATCTTGCCATCAAGAATGCTTTTGTCACTCACGAGACCTATCGGCGGTCGTGGAAGAGTTTGACGCTGCTCAGTGCTGAAGCAGATCTTCAAGACGATGGCTTCACTGAAAGATTCAAGTTTGACTCCACTCCTTCACGGAATGCTGTCCTACGTCGAACTCCATCCCTTGAAGACCCTGACTATTCTTCCTCTGCGGCAACGGTGAATGCCAAAGTGATCGATGATGAAGACGATGCTACTTCACCGCCCCCTACTTCTGCACGCATCAACACTACACCAAGTACGTCTGCGCCGCCAAACAACAACGACAACCCTGCTGCTTCACCTACTCATGGGAACGAGTAGATGCTATATGTCTTCAAACCTTTTTGGTCCTTACTGACAAAAGGGGGAGAAGCATATATGAGTTTGATAGTCTTCAAGCGGGTTCATATGGGCGGTTGCTTTATATTTTTCCTAGTGTTTACAACTCTCGCTTTTGATACATTTGGTTCTTTGAGTTGTAACACTTAAACTCGATGGTCGTCTGCTACTTATTTGCTTTTCTGTGACACGATGATAAATTCCGCATGTGCGATGATAACTTCCACACTTAGATAATTCTGCAGACGTCCATTTTTCATTATGCATGTCATTCTCTTAGTTATATCATCTCATGCATGATGAATTATCTTCATAAGTTGAAGAGGATCTCCACAAGTACAACCTGCCATGTGCATTTGCATTCCAAAAGCAAATTACTTATATGCACTTCTTCAGGGGGAGCCTCTGCCACTTATGAAGACAATACCCTATCCTTTACAATTTCACATACTTTATCCCCGTTGAAAACTTCAACCAGTTTGTCATCAATCACCAAAAAGGGGGAGATTGTAAGTGCATCTAGTGCCACCCCTAGTTGGTTTTGGAGTATTGACGACAAAGTTGGTTGAGGGACTAATGCGTTTGTGAGAATTGCAGGATAACGCAGGTAGTGTCCCTCATTGATTCGATTTACCTACCGGAGATGACCCCTAAAAATGTATGAAGACATTGACGACAATGGTGGTATGTAAAGATATTCATATTGAAGACTATGACATGAGAAGACATTGAGTGAAGACTATGGAGCGCGAAGACTGTGTCGTTTCGTTGTTTCCCTTCTCCTCTTTGTTGAGTCATAGGAACCACCGTACTGTTAAGTGGGGTCCAAGTGAACAAAGTCAGAATGACTGAAGTGATGCTCAACCCAAATCCTATGTCTTCGAGCAAAGACAATGAGAGCAAATCTTATCCAGAGCTGGATGAGTCAGCTTTGCTTGTAGCCCAAGTAAAGTTGCCGTGTGTGTTTGAAATCTGACCGTTGGAACACGTGTTAGTTCCTTAGTGACCCAGGGTCATTTCGGACATATCAGGTCGGGTTGCCTAGTGGCTATAAATAGCCCACCCCCTACACCATAAATTGGTGGCTGCTCAGAGTTAGTGCACGGCTTTTGTCGTTTGAGAGCAACCCACCTCGAAGCCTTTGAGAGAGAGAAATCCTTGCGAGGACAAAGCCCAAACACCCAGAGCCAAAGAGTGTTAGGCATCACTGAAGTCTTTCATGCGTCTGTGTGACTCAAGACTTATTACACTTGAGGACTGTGAATCCTCTAGCTGGTTAGGCGTCGCGCTCGAGCATCCAAGAGTCATTGTGGATCGCGGTGAACGAAGTCTGTGAAGGTTCAAGTCTACCTTGAAGACTTATCGAGTGATTGGGCGAGGACTGTGTCCTTAGCTCAAGGGGAATAAGGTGAAGACGCGGTCTTATGAGTTGAATCTCAGCCTCCCTAACTGCACGCATAGTTGTCACAAAGAATCGAACTGGTCCAACAAATCCCGTGTCTTCAACAAGTGACTGGTTCTATCCCCTCCCTCCCTTTACTTAGAGTTTGTCTTCGTGAAGTCATTGCCTATTTGTCGTACCTGTTTAACTTCATTGCTTGACTACTATCGTTGATTGGCTTCATACTATCTTCCATCCTGATCCTCACTACCAAGCTGCTATTAGTCTTTGTACTGTCACATTATTGCATACTTGACTATGGTTTGCTTGTTGTAGTTTATCTTCCGCTGCATATCAATTAGGTCATTTATATTGTTTGTCTTCGAAACTTCCACGTTTTGAAGACTTTCATAAAAAATGCCTATTCACCCCCCTCTAGTCGATAACTTGCACTTTCACACAGAAAGTATTTTGGATCTACTGATTTGTAAACTCGGTGATACCGAAGCAGCTTTTGGAACCTAAACTAGTGAACTCGGTCAAACCGAGTCACAGTTTGGTCGCGCCGAGACTGCTAGGGTTTCACAAAGTCCTGAACTCGGTCAGACCAATTTGCAATTCTCAGTCAGACCGAGAATTACATGTGCAATGGCCTTAGCCGAATCGGTGGTACCGAGTTCTACAACTTGGTTGGTCCGAGATGGTTTCGGCGGAAACCTAACCCTAAATTTTCAATTCATCTCTAATCTACAGAGTGTTTTGACTAGATAAGATAGTTTCAATCGTGGCAAGATTCATGGCGAACACAATGTGCTAGGAATCAGATAGGGATAGCACAGTGATCGAGTCCATACCCTAGTTCGGTGATGAACTCGCTATGGCGGCAACGGCGGGGATGATTCCCGTTGACGGCGGCGGAGACCAGCGGCAGGAGGCAGCTGGCGACGAGGAGGATGATCCGGAGACCCTGGAGGCAGAGCGGGCTGAGCGCAGGCGAAAGAGTTCGGAGAAAATTTCCAAAGTTTTGCCCGTGGGTATATATAGCCTGACCCTGTCGGTGTGACCACGTGGAACAACTCGACGGCACCGAGATGCATAACTACAAGCAGTTACAGCAACTCGGTGTGACCGAAAAGTTCAAATCGGTTGCACCAAGATTGAAAACCTAGATCGACTTAGTGATCTCGGGATGACCGAAATGGGAATAGGTCAGACCGAAACACACAAAGAAGTTTTGGAAGTTTAAGTCTATGACAAATCGGGGACTCCGAGTGCTCCTCACACAGAGTGGTTTGAATCTGACTTGATCAAATTTTGTGATGTGGCATGAATAGAGTTTGAGTCAAGAAAAGCATAGATAGCTAGAGAAGGTTCTTAGGCATTCTTGTCCATCCACTTGGCAAAAGAAAAAGAAACCAATCAATCAAAACAACAAGTGGATGTCCTAGAATGAGTAAAATATGCAACAAACATGCTCACACAATAAAATGGCAAATGAAATATGTGGCAAAGCATGCACAACCAATTCTAGCATCTATCAAGCAATTGGCGATGACTAGGTCATCTATATATGAGTATATTGACTTAGGAGTCAAATGAGAACATTTGATCACAGGTCATACTCATCGTTTAAGCTCAAGTGGAGTTACCACTTTTACATAATGCATTGATGTGTTCACACCATTAGAGTTGCTTTGACTCAATTCTTAGAGTAAAGCTCCCCCTAGATGTGAGATCCCCCCTTAGAGGGATGAACTAACCTTGGGTTTTGTCGATGATGACTTCATGTGGGTGTTGAAGATGTGGATGCTCAATGTTGATGTAGATCATTTGGAGCAATCCTTTGGAGTGAGTTGCACTTTCAATACCTACACGGGTTAGTCCCACAAGGAACAAACAAGGATATCCATAGACATAGAGTGATGCACACACAAGATGATGTCTATGAGAGCATTAGGTTACCTTGTCCCTTGTCTTACCAATAAGAGGGTTTGTGACTCCTTGAACTAGTGCAAGATGTGGAAGTTGATTGCACTTGTTATTGCCAAAATGATATGAGTGAAATATGTTGGCGGAGTCACTCTCAAGAACTCTCTAGTTCTTCTTCTTTGGGACCAACATCATCTTGATGGGAATCCTTGGAGTTGTAGTTGTACTTGATGAAGTAGAGCTTGACGTAGTCTTGGGAACCCACTTGACCAAGGCCTTAGGAGCTTCTTCAAATGCATCAATCTCCTCTTGAAGCTTGTCCTTGCCTTTTTGCTTGTGGTCTTTTGGTGGAAGATCATCTTGGGCTTGTGTCCCCTTGAAGGAACTAGGATCATACTTCTCTTGTTGAGGAACAAACTTCGTCTTGGGGTATTGATCTTCTTCCCACTCAACTCCATTGGCATTGAACTTTCGTTCAAAACCAACACCTTGGTTCTTCTGGTGCCTTCCTTGCTTGCATACAATTTCCTCAAATTGCTTACTCCCGGCAAGGCTCTTGTAAACACCTTTCTCTATAATTCCCTTCAATAAGCTATTTTCTTGCTCAAGTGTAATTGGCTAAGAGAATCATGAGTGGAATCAAGAGAACTACTAGAAGCAACAACATTGGATTTAGCATGATTATTGTTACTACTAGAGGAAGAATCCTTCTTGTTCTTGTTACTAGACTTGACTTGAGGCATGTAAGTAGATAAGAGTAAATGCTTGGCAATGTAAGAAGAACTTTTCTTACGAAGATCATCATTGATTGCTTTTAAGAACTCATGCTCTTGCTCAAGGTTGAGCTTTTCAAAGCGTAACTTCTCATGAGTCCTTAAAAGTTCTCGATGATCTTCTAAGATAGTTTCATGAGCTAACTTAAGAGTGTTTAGTTCTTTAGTTAGGAGCTCAATCTTCTCCTTATCATTGTCATTCGTTCTATCTTGATTAGCATGATTAACTGACGTTTCATCATAGTGTTCATCACTAGAGTTGTCAACAAGTAAATCATCATCACCTAACAAGTCATCTTCATCACTATTGAAATCAACATACTCGGGGTGTGTTACCTTTGGGCCTTTAGCCATGAAGCATCTTCCAAGTCCTTCATTTGGTGAATCAAATATGTCGTAGGAGTTGGTTGACACAAGTGCTAGACCGGCAACACCTTCATCTTGAGTATAATTGGAGTTGGAGTGATAGCTTCTCTCGGAGTGATTGTCGGAGCCGGAGCCGGATACCCGTTCACCAACATGAGCTTGATGTCTTCATTTTGTGTAGCTCCTTGATGACTTGTTCTTCCTTTCCGAATCCTTGCTTCTTCGGGATGTTCTTCGTTCATATCGATCATCTCTACTCCTCCTCTCTCTTGGTGGTGATTCTTCTCTTCTACTTCTCCTATTAGGTGATTCTTATGTTCTTTTGTAGGGTTCCGTACACTCATTGGAATAGTATCCGGGTCTTCCACAATTGTAGCAATTACACTCTCGACTAGAAGGTCTTTTGTCATTGTAGGACCTTGACTTGGAGCTTTTCTCTTTGCTTCTACTCTTGTAGAACTTGTTGAAGTTCTTCACCATTAAGCTCAATTCTTCATTGAAGGTTTTTTTCTCACTTGATGATGTGGGGGCTTCACATGAGGCTTTGTAAGCACCACTTGACTTGTTGTGAAGTTCCTCCTTATCCTTGAGTGACATCTCATAAGCAACAATTCTTCCAATGACTTCCGTTGGCTTGAGATCTTTGTAATTGGTCATCATTTGGATCAATGTGCACACGGTATCATATTTTCCGTCCAAAGCTCTTAGGATCTTCTTGATGATGAATTTGTCGGTCATTTCTTCACTTCCTAAGCCGGCAATCTCATTTGTGATAAGAGCAAGCCTAGAGTACATTTCAGCGAAACCTTCACCATCCTTCATTTTGAACTTGTCAAGTTGACTTTGAAGCAGATCCAACTTGGATTCCTTGACGGAGTCGGTATCTTCATGCATATCAATCAAAGTATCCCAAATTTCCTTTGCATTCTCAAGACGGCTGATTTTGTTGAATTCTTCGGGGCACAATCCGTTGAAGAGGATATCACAAGCTTGAGCGTTGTATTGCAGCATCTTCAACTCTTCCGTGCTAACTTCACGGTTCGGTTCTCTCCCATCAAAGGATTCACCTGGCAAGCCAATACACACAATAGCCCAAATGGCGGGGTTATGTCCAAGAATATGCATTTTCATCTTATGCTTCCAACTAGCAAAATTATTACCATCAAGTAAGGACCTCTACGGTGATAATTTCCCTCGCTAGACGCCATACTCTCCTAGGTTGTGAAACCAAGGCTATGACCACCAAAAGCTATGAAAATCAAAACAAATGGATACCAAAGCTCTGATACCACTTGTAGGATCGAAAGTATGTCTAGAGGGGGGTTATTAGACTACTTGACTAAATAAAAACTTATCCTTTTCCCAATTTTAGTCTTTGGCAGATTTTAGCTATCTTAGCACAAGTCAAGCAATGTCGACACAATTCAAGCAAGCATGCAAAGAGTATATGAGCAGCGGAAAGTAAAGCATGCAACTTGCAAGAATGTAAAGGGAAGGGTTTCGAGAATACGCAATTGGAGACACGGATGTTTTTGTCGTGGTTCCGATAGGTGGTGCTATCATACATCCACGTTGATGGAGACTTCAACCCACGAAGGGTAACGGTTGCACGAGTCCACGGAGGGCTCCACCCACGAAGGGTCCACGAAGAAGCAACCTTGTCTATCCCACCATGGCCATCGCCCACGAAGGACTTGCCTCACTAGCGGTAGATCTTCACGAAGTAGGCGATCTCCTTGCCCTTACAAACTCCTTGGTTCAACTCCACAATCTTGTCGGAGGCTCCCAAGTGACACCTAGCCAATCTAGGAGACACCACTCTCCAAGAAGTAACAAATGGTGTGTTGATGATGAACTCCTTGCTCTTGTGCTTCAAATGATAGTCTCCCCAACATTCAACTTTCTCTCACGGGATTTGGATTTGGTGGAAAGAAGATTTAAGTGGAAAGCAACTTGGGGAAGGCTAGAGTTCAAGATTCATATGGTAGGAATGGAATATCTTGGCCTCAACACAAGTGTAGGTGGTTCTCTCTCAGAAAATGCAAGTCGGAAGTGTAGGTTCGTTCTGATGGCTCTCTCCCCGAATGAAGAGGAGGTGGAGGGGTATATATAGCCTCCACACAAAACCTAACCGTTACACACAACTTGCCAAACTCGGTGGGACCGAATTGATAAACTCGGTCGATGATTCAAAGAAATCTAGTGACCGTTAGGATTTTCGGTGGGACCGACATGCAACTCGGTAGGACCGATATGATTAGGGTTAGGGCATAACGTAATCTCGGTGTGACCGATTACGCAAACTCGGTGGGACCAATTTTAAGCTAACCAGAGAGTTGGTCAGGTAAACTCGGTGGGACCGATTTGCTCATTTCGGTGGGACCGAAATGTTACAAAAAAGGAAACATGGAGTTTACATTGCAATCTCGGTGGGACCGATCGCTCATCTCGGTGGTACCGAAACGTTACGAAGGGAAACAGAGAGATTACAATCCCATCTCGGTGAGACCGAGATCCCTATCGGTGAGACCGATTTGCCTAGGGTTTGTGGCAGTGGCTATGACATCTGAACTCGGTGGCGCCGGATGGAAAGAATTGGTGGGGCTGAGTTTGACTTTTGTCTTAGGTCATATGTGGATGTGGGAAAGTAGTTGAGGGTTTCGGAACATATCACTAAGCACTATGAAGCAAGGACCTCATTAAGCAACACCTCATCCCTCCTTGATAGAATTGGTTTTTCGTATAGACTCAATGTGATCTTGGATCACTAAAATATAAAATGTAGAGTATTGAGCTTTGAACTTGAGCCAATCCTTTTATCCTTAGTATTTTGAGGGGTCCACTTTTCTCATCCATGCCATGCCATTCATTGAGCTTTTCCTGAAATATTTATCTTGGAATAATGTTAGCTCAATGAGCTATATGTTGTTAGGAATTACCAAAACCACCTAGGGATAGTTGCACTTTCACCTAACACGGGGGGCAAGGAGATGACGTCATGGTCGAGGTTAATACATCGGTAACCGAACACCAAGAGGGGGAGTACCCTCCTGGGGAACATAGAGGGGGAGCTCGAGCGGTCCGAGCACTCTTCGAAGACAGTTCCAGAACCTCGAAGGCCCCCGGAGTCGTCCATCCTGGCCTTCACCCAAGGGAGAACAGAAGTGCCGCCACCGGTGTCGCTCGTAGTAGAGCAGGTTGTGACTGGGTGGACGGCCATGATGGAGGAGGCTTTGAATAGCTCCTCCATCGTCGAAGAGCATCATGCCTTGATGGGCGCAGTTTTACAGAGCATTCGGTCCATTGATAACGGACTGGAAGAGGCTTTCGGCGACCTCTTGACGTGCTTCAAGGTAACACATGTAATGGTTTTTATCGCTTAATTTCTTTCACTTATGTGATCATGTTATCATATATATGGTAGCCCCCGAGACTCTGGCCAGACTGAAAAAGCATGGCAGAGGATCTATAAATCGATATTTCGGGAGTCTGACGTGCATCAGCTGTTGTGCAGGCCTCGTCTTCAGTGGCGGTTGCCAACTCCGTGGAGTTGGCCGAGCTTAATCGGAAGCTCAAGAGCTCCGATGAGGAGATCCACCTTCTCTACAAGCGGTTCAACAAAGCGCAAGGTGAGTCCAGAGGAGACTCGTATAGTAGTTCGATGTGCCTTATTAAGCAAGGTATTCGGGTGTAGCCCTAAGCAAAGAGTGCTTTATTATGACTGCAGCTGTCGCCACGAAGGTCGAGAACCTCAAGGCCGATCTAAAGAAGGTGAAGTGAGATGCCGCAGAGCAGATGGCGGTGACTGAGCGAGCGGTCGTCGAAGTGAAGACGGGGAAGAACGTTAGCGAGAAGCGCGAGGTCAGAGTGGTCGAGGTGCAACAGGAGCTCAAGGATGCCGTCATGAAATGTGAGGACCTTGAGCAAAAAAGGAAAGGATCAGGCCTCTGAGCTGACCTCGTTGAGGTCGGTGATCAAGGAGGAAAGGGTAAAGGCATGAGGCCATGAAGAGGAGCTTCGCCAAGTCAAGCTTATCGTGGATGGTAAGCCGTACTTACTGCAGAGTGTCTTTGGTGGTAACATGATTGCTTTGCTCACGCGAGTCTTGCGTTCCCCAGGCGCCTTTGCGGAACTTCCAAGGAGTATTGTAGATGCAGCGAGATACTTTGCCTCCCATGAGGGGCATGCCGAATAGAGGGTACTTTGCCACCCTGCGATCTTGCTTGGATCCCATCGCCACCACCGCAGCGAAGGAACGCACCAGAGGACGAGGAGGGGGAGTGGGAGTGAGAAAGCGGGCGGAGTGACCGAAGCGGCGCACCTCCGATTTGGAGGCAGGAAACCCTAATGAGGCGTCTAGGGTTCCCCGGGGCAACCAGAGCCACTTATATGGCTTGGCTGCCGGGCCCGTGGTGAGCTGGGCCTCGTCCAGCGAAGCAGGCTGGGCCACAGAGACAGGCTGATCCAACTGTCCCTCCGCCGGCGCCCACGACGGGGCCGCACCACCGGCGGGCCCCGAGATGGGCCGCAGCCCAGCCCAGCGGCTAGACTCGCTGGCGAGGCAGGCGTTGCTCCCCCAACCCTAGGGCGAGGATCCCGCGGTTCCGCCTGCGCTGCCGCCGGCGTGGGGCCGGCCTACGCCAGCCAGAGCGGATCCAGGCCAGGGAGTAGCAGCAGACTAGTGTTCTGGGACTCCGGCCGCCCTCAGCCCTCCCTCGCCGGCTCCGCACGGGCCTCCTTGCAGGCAGCCGCTGCCATCCGCCTGGGACCACGGCCACCCGACGCGAAAGCACGCCGGCGGACGGCCTTGAAGGAGCCCCCGAGCTCCTCCGCGCGCACGACGAAGTCGCCGACGGAGCACGCTGACCGGCCGCACTCCGCAGCCCCCGCCACGCCGCAAGACAGCTCCTCCTCATCGTCATCAGAATCCTCCTCTGCTAATGCCCAAAACCGGCTCCCTGACCAACCCCGCGCGCCCGCGGTTGGGGAGCCCTGCTTCCTACCCGCCGGCGCACAAAGCGCAGACCGCGCACCCCCCTCGACTCGAGAACGCGCGGCAAGGTCGCCGGAGACGGGGGCAGGCTTGGGATCGCCGCCCGCAACGGCGCAGTCGCCCGCTGCGCCTGGCCGTACAGGAGCCGTTGGCATGGCTCCAGAGGTGCTAGATTTGTGGCATCGGTACGCATGTTATACTGGAAGTGTAAGGATGGCCGTGTCCGCCTTTAAATAGTGGATGTCGGTGAGGCCAAGCATCCGGGTGCATTAATTCACGGGCGCCGGAGTTAGTTTCTCGGCCGGCAAGCCTGTTTAACGGCGGCAGACGGAGGGACGGGCATTGAACTGGTGTGGTAGATATCCGTCCTGTCCCATCCAGTAAACGTATCTCTGGCATTGAACAGACACGGACATCGAGGAAGTGGAGCGGGCGGCGCCCTCGGCCGGCGAGCCGCTTCAATGTCGATGCCAGCAACAGGTCACGTCTACTCCGGGCCGGCGTCAATGTGGAGCAGTCGCTGTAGAGCGGCATGAACGCAGGCAGCTGGCTTCGGGCGGGAAAGGGCGTGGGTGAGGGACAAGAGTTTGGGTGGGCTAGCTTTGTCGGAAGCGGGCATGGCGGCTGGTTTCGGGCGGGAAAGGGTGCGGACGAGGAAGAGGAGTTTGGGTAGGCCAGGTTTGTCGGAACGACCTTGCTATACGTACGATGAAATCCCCGTCCAACACTTACGATTAGAGACAAATCGTTGATGATTCAGTTTGTAGGAATATGAATCGTACGCAGAGCAGTTTCCTTGTTGGAAACGGGGTGACAACGTTCCGGGCGCCCGCATAACCTTCGTATCTCCCCACCACCGTCCGATGTAGAAAGCACGCATCCGATCTACGGGCTGACGCGTCGCAGATGCATGGTGGACTCCTCCAGCCACACCAATTTCTTGTCCGGCAGATTATAAAACTCATGGAGAACCTCGCCTCAAAGCAAACTGGAACACAATAAGGTCTCGGGACGAAGATGCGCAGACCGAGCACACACTTGAAAGAGAAACCTTCCCACCACCGTCCGATCTAAAAGGACCGCGTCCGATCTACGGGGTGACGCGTCGCCGTACCCGTCGCGGACTCTTCCAGCCAAACCAACTTCTCATCCGGCAACTATATAATTCATGGAGAACCTAGCCTCAATGCAAACAGCAACAAGCGACGAAAGTTGCCTCCCGACGAAATCGCGCCAACCGAGCACGCACCCAAACGATCCCGGTTCGCTTCGCTAGCTGACTCGCCGCTCGCCGCCCGCCGCCGGGATGTTTCTCGTGGATTGGTTCTTCGACGCTCTGGCGTATTTGGGGCTGTGGCAGAAGGATGCCAAGATCCTCTTCCTAGGCCTCGACAACGCCGGCAAGACCACCCTCCTCCAGATGCTCAAGGACGAGGTCGGTATATATACGATTCCAGTCGATCTTGATCTTGTGGGTTCTGTTAATCTGCTGACTTTGTTCTTGTGTTACGCCTGCCGATTGGTTGTGCAGAGATTGGCGCAGCACCAGCCGACCCAGCACCCGACGTCCGAGGAGCTGAGCATCGGGAAGATCAGGTTCAAGGCGTTCGACCTCGGCGGCCACGCGTTCGCGCGCCGTGTCTGGAAGGACTACTTCGCCAAGGTTTGCTCAGATTCCTCTGTTTCAGTCACGGAGCATGCGTGCATATCCTCTGTTTTCCTACGTACGAACACCGTGAAGAGGATCGAATTGTTTTGCTTAATTCATCTTAATTTGAACGGAGCTTGAATTCAAGATCATGTAACTAGTAACCTAGTTTGCTCTGTTTATCTTAGTTTGAACCTTTGGGATGGCATAAAATATATAGGCGTGCTCACGGCAAGTTTTATCTTCTTTCATCTTTCATCGAGACCTTATCTTGCTTGCAGGTTGACGCCGTCGTGTACCTAGTGGACGCTGCCGATCGCGAGCGTTTCAACGAGACGAAGCAGGAGCTGGACGCGCTCCTCTCGGCCGAGGCGCTCTACAACGTGCCCTTCCTCGTGCTCGGCAACAAGATCGACATCGCAAGCGCATTATCTGAGCACGAATTGCGCTACTATCTCGGGCTGGAGTACCACACCACCGGCAAGGGCAACGTCGATCTCTCCCACAACGGCAGGCGGCCTCTAGAGGTCTTCATGTGCAGCGTGGTCCGGAAGATGGGCTACGGCGATGGCTTCAGATGGATGTCGCAGTACATCAAATAGATGGAGCAGAGGAAAGGCATCTCTGTTTCTTCTTGTGGCGCTACATATATACAGTAAATTGCAGTTTCCATGACCAATCAACTTTGATTGCTTAGTGGCTAGTTTGGCTTAGTCTTTTTGTCAGTCTGTTATATTCTTGAAGCCTAGATCCGGCCTATACTTTTGACTCCTGCTTTTGTTAAATATATTTTTGAATATTCTGAAAATTTCCCAATGATGGATGTCAAAATATTTGTGTGGGTAGGCGCACATGTGGTGGTCAGAGTAGGCAATATGTGTCGGTGATCGTTTTAACCCTACTCAGCCAAAGTTGGGGATTTCTTATCAGAGCACTCTACAGTCGCGACGGTCAAATCCGGTCCCTCAAACGCCCGCAGACACGTTCGTGAGCTGTGACCGGGCACGTCTTATATTTGGCACTCTGCATCCGCGTATCTTATATCCGGCGTCTTATATCCATACTACACATACAAACATTGATCTACCCTACGCGATCAAATGATGGACAACAAAAATCGGCTGCAAAGGAACATTAACAAACTTCACCGCATCCAAAAGATCATAGTTCGTCACCAGACAAGTTCTTAAACTTCTACAACTTAAAACAATTTGCCCTTCCAGTCGCCGACGCAGTTGAGTGCCTTGGTGTTCTTTCGTCGGAGGTGACGAGCGTCCGTCTCCGCTGTCGTGAGGGAGCGGCAGTAGACCCATGCGAGGAGAGGTGCCTCCTTGTCGGGGTCCACCTCTATCCCGCGGCGGCGGCACGTGGACTGCTCCGCCGCGTCCCGCTCCCGTGCACGCTGCCTCTCGTGGCGCACGCCTCCGACTCCGAAGTGCGCGTATGGGCCGACGGCGCGGGCACAAGCACCCAGCGCTGGCCACATGGAGGAGCGGCCAGCGGGGGAAGGAGACTATGTTGTCCTAGCGTCACTACGGGCGGGCCGGGAGGGTCTAACTCTAGCGTCCGCGCTGCGGTGACACCGCAGATCCGGAGCTGCCGCCGGTCTCCACCTTTGACCGCTCCAGCGCAATGCGGAGGGCCATCTTCTCCTTGTAGTCGAGCTCCGAGCCGGAATCGCTGCCAGAGCTGCTCATCGTCGTTGACGGGGTCGGAATCGGAGAGGAAGAGGAGTGGACGGAACGAGATAGTGAGAGGGAGAGAGTGAGCTAGGGTTTGAGCTCGCCGCCCGGATTGGGATTTTTTGTGGGGTTGATGGTGGGTCGGGCCTGTCAGGCGGACGCTCCCGGGCGTACCCGGGCCACCCCATATCCGCCCTATATTTGGGCTGGATATGAGGGGTTTCGGTCAGCCCGGGCGTTTGTTCGGGGTTTAAGAGGTTCGATTGGGTAGATTTTCTTTGACCCGTCAGTGACCGGACAGCTTGCCCAGACGTTTCAGATGGGTATGAGAGGCCCGGCTGTAGATGCTCTTAGACCGGTGAAAATTAAACCCATTGGAGAGGTGCTCCATCCAATTCATGAAGTTTACTTATTTTTGTTTTTGAAAAGGAGGATTACCTCCGGGCCTCTGCATGAAGATGCATGCAACCATCTTTATTAAGTTATTCAACAAGAGTCTGACAAAATAAATATAAAAGTACCCCAAAGCCACCTTAAAGTCACTACACTTATAAGTATAAACATGTGTCCTAACCGCATCAGCGAACACCATCTAATCTGGTGGCCCCAAGAAGCCACCCGCCTAGCAAGCTGAGAGCACCAACCGGTCTAGGTGTCCTACAATGCACACCGCATGCGCACACTTTAGGATCCGCCACCGCCATCTTCCGTCGTCACGTCTTCAGGAGGGATCATTTGCATAAGTATATGGTCTTTAAAATATTAATTTGGCCAATAATTTCTATTAAGACACGTGTATAACTGGCAAGTGAACCACATGTTTGTGTGGATTGATTTGAATCATGTTGTATATTACAGATATATATGTGATTCTACAATCGACCATCTTTTGACATATAATCAAATTCTACATCTTGTTGATACTTAAATGTATTTTGGTAGAGATGTTTTGATAGAGTATTAGCTTGATGCTAACAAACCAATGGTATTAATTGTTTTAGCGAATCTTTGTTTCAAATCATGGTCTTTCATAACGATCTTCAGCTTTCCCCCTTTTACCATTCGCCACACTATAGTGGTGTTTTTTTATTGGTATCTCTAGATATTTCCACACCGCCACATCTTAACCTATGTGCATGTGTGTGCCATTTGCAAATGGATGCAAGGCAATGTAACAATGATACATATTACCTTGAATTGCCATAACATTCTCTCTTACTCACACTTGTCACATATTGTTTCTTTCTATTTGTGTTTGTGTTGTTTTTGTCAATGATTTATATTTCTTTAGCACAACCAGTTAACCATGATTTGTGCTTGCAACGCCAGTGGATCATTTTCTGAAATAATCTTTCATACTATCTCCAATTTCTCCACCTTTACTCCGTGTCCCTGAGCAACTATATTTGGCTATATTATTGACGGTAGCATGCCAATGGGGATAGCAACAGAGGGAAGACTCGAAAGTAAGAAGTAGCAGCCTGGCCCATTGCATCTCCAGAATGGACAACCCCATTTTTATCTTCAAGTTTTTTAATACTGTTTTTCCTTGCCCGCCAGATCACTTTGGCATGGAAAATTTTTGTATTTCGGTCCCCTTCTTTTAACCAAGCAATGTGAGACCTTTGCAACCACATCATCTCTTCCCGGTATAATAATTCATTCATTTTATCCTCCTCCTTTCTCAGTTCGGCTCGGTCCGCATTCATATTCATTAGCTCCTCTAGTCTCGTACGAGACTTCTCAATCTCCCTAGTAACATTGCCAATTTTGGCTCTGCTCCATTGATGCAACGAGGTCATTACCTTCCCCAGAGCTTGACCAATATCCCCAAGTGTACGTTTTTGGCCCGCATCTTTCCACATGTTTGCAATAACTTCTGTGAGGGCAGAATCCCTCTCCCACATGATCTCATAGCGCTTAACTTTCTTCGGTTTTGGGCCTGAATCAGCTTCGCACTTGACAAGCAGTGGACAATGATCCGACCGTGGTGAAACAAGATGATGGATCGAGGCAGCAGGGAACATGTACCTCCATTCCAGATTTGCAGCTCCACGATCTAACCGTACTTTAACATTTGTTGCACCACTCCTCTTATTGTCAAAAGTATATGGCCTTCCAACAAAACTCAAATCAGTCAGCTCGCACACTTCCAGTGAATCCCTAAAAGCAAGCATTTGGGCCGGCGCACGCGACGTGTTGGAGAAATGTTCAAAATCCCCACAAGGCTTCATTAAAATCTCCAACAGCCAACCAAGGAAGATCGTTCCGGGTAGCTATATCTTCCATCAAGGACCACATTAAGTGTCTATTCTCAACACGAGGCTCTCCATACACGCATGTCTGGTGCCACTTAGTCTCTCCAGGAGCTTGGATGTGTGCATCAATGCATCTTGAATTTGCAAGCCTAATATCCACTGTCCAATTTTCATGCCAATAGAGAGCAAGCCCCCCACTGTTACCATCACTGCTAACGCCTTCAAAACCTCTCGCAGACCAAACCTATTTCGGTAGCTTTTCATCTTATCCTTACTTTGCCTAGTTTCGCAAAGGAAAACCAGGCTAGGGGAATGCGACTGGATCATAGTCGCTAGGTCTCGAACTATCTGGGAGTTCCCCACCCCCCGGCAGTTCCAACTTAGGATAGTCATTGCCCCCGGCGGTCCTCCGCCATGGAGGCCGCCGATCTACAAGTTGTTGTACTGTCAACTGCCATACCATCTCCTCCTTTCAGCTTCTTTCTATTCGCATTTTTCTGTGGCGTTCTAGTTATGTTATTATTCGGTAGCTCCTCTCCTGCCTCAAACTGATCAATAATATCAGAAGTGTTTCCCAAAGGAACAATTGCACTGCTATTCTTTTCAAAGATATCCGCTATAGCAGAACCTGCAGGAAGGGAGCCCGAGTCCTCTGCAACTCTTTTACGAAGGGCATTAGGATCATCCTTTTGCTGGTCTTTCTTTGCACCGAGCTCAGACACTCCGCCGGTCTCCTTGCCTCCAGCAGCTAAGTCACTACCGACCCCTTGCTTGATCCATCTCCTATTGTACAGCTCATGCAAACACATGTTAATGATGAAATTAATGAGTCTTTATGTGCTGAGTTTACTGAACAGGAGATTGCAGATGCTGTTTTCCGAATTGGACCGCTAAAGGCCCCGGGATTGGATGGATTTCCTGCTCGATTCTTCCAAAGAAACTGGTCCACGGTCTGTGCAGATGTTATAGCTGCAGTTAAGGAATTCTTTAACTCAGGTATCATGCCAGGTTCTGTTAATGATACAATCATTGTCCTGATTCCGAAAATTCCAAACCCGGTTAAATTAATAGATTTTCGTCCTATTAGCCTTTGTAATGTTATCTATAAAGTTGTTGCTAAGTGCCTCGTGAATTCATTAAGACCTCTACTCGATGATATTATTTCTCCTACTCATAATGCATTTATTCCGGGTAGAATGATCACGGATAATGCCTTAATTGCATTTGAGTGCATCCATTACATCAAGCAAGAGAAGGACCCAGAAAAAAGTTTCTGTGCTTACAAGCTTGACCTTTTCAAGGCTTATGATAGGGTTGATTGGAATTACCTTAGGCAAACCATGGAAAAGATTGGTTTCGCTCACAAATGGGTTGACTGGATAATGACATGTGTCACCACTGTGAGATATTCCGTAAAATTAAATGGAACAATCTTGGATTTGTTTGCACCATCGCGTGGGCTACGGCAAGGTGATCCTCTATCCCCATACCTATTCCTGTTTGTTGCTGACGGTATGTCTGCTCTATTTGACAGTGAAACTCGACTAGGGAATATTTCTCCTGTGAAGATATGTTGTAGAGCCCCGGGAATCTCTCACTTATTGTTTGCTGATGACACTCTCCTATTCTTTGAAGCAAAACAATCTCAGGCAATGCATGTTAAGAGTATTTTGAATGCTTATACTGCTGCTACTGGACAATTACTCAACCCTGCCAAATGCTCTATCCTATTTGGGGAGTCTTGCCCCATTATTCGGCAGCATGAAGTCAGAGCCGTTCTCCAAGCTGATACCATAAATTTTGAAGAGAGATACCTTGGTTTACCGACTCCTGATGGTCGTATGACAAAAGGTAAATTCCAGAATCTGCAAGTTGAGCTGACAAAGAGAATGTTGCTTTGGGGATGCCCCTCACAAGGTGGTAAAGAAGTTCTTATAAAGTCCATTGCTCAGTCCATTCCCACTTATATCATGAGTATCTTTAAACTGCCTCTAGGACTTTGCGATGAACTAAATCGAATGATCTGCAATTATTGGTGGGGCTCAGAAAAAGGGAAAAGGAAAACCCATTGGAAATCTCGGGAGGAGATTACCAAACCAAAGTGTATGGGTGGTATTGGTTTTCGGGATTTCAGGTTGTTTAACCAAGCCTTACCGGCGCGACAAGCTTGGCGGCTCCTGACAATCCCAGACAGTCTTTGTGCACGTGTCCTACGTGCCAAATACTACCCTAATGGTAGGCTTGAGGACACTGTTTTTGCTGGTAACCCGTCGTCATCATGGCAAGGAGTAGCTCATGGTCTTGAGCTTTTGAAAAAAGGGCTAATATGGAGGATTGGAAATGGCACCCAAGTGCGAATATGGGGAGATAGATGGATCCCTCGAAAACCCTCCTTCCAAATAATCTCTGCCAAGGGGCATTGCAGGTTGAAGTGGGTGTCCGAACTGTTGGATATCAATGGAAAATGGGACGTTGCTGCAGTCCGTCAATGGTTTCCGCTTGATGCTGATATAATCTTGAAGATCAAGAATTCCGTGTGCAACGAGGATGATTTTATTGCTTGGCTAGAGAGAAGACAGGCTTCTTCTCGGTTCGTAGTGCATATAGGATTGCCTTTGAAGAAATGAACCAGCCGAATCAACCATTTTCCAGTAACTCCCCTGATGGAGAACGAAGAGCTTGGTTAGCTATTTGGTCTTGTAATGCTCCACCAAAGACCCGCGTTTTTGCTTGGCGTGCTGCAAACAACTCACTTCTGACTTGGGATTTGAAGCATGCTAGGAAGCTGGAGGTTGTTGATTTATGTCCAGTTTGTGGCACTGAAATGGAAGACATGTTTCATGCTTTGTGTCGATGTCCCAATGCCAGAAATCTTTGGCTTGCAATGGCTGATATTTGGCCTATCCCTGATCTTAAAAACATGATGAACACAGGCCCGGAATGGCTTCTCCATGCCCTGTTGTAACGCCCTCGATGCGGCTATATCTCCCACGTGTCGAAGCACGACTTAGAGGCATAACCGCATTGAAAGCAATGTCGCAAGTGAGGTAATCTTCGCACAATCCATGTAATACATAAGGGAAAAAGATACTTAGTTGGCTTACAATCGCCACTTCACACAATTACATGAATAAAGCATTACATCATCCAGATACAATCAAGGTCCGACTACGGAACCAAAATAAAAGAAGAACCCCAAATGCGACAAACGGTCCCCGATCAACCCCAACTGGGCTCCACTACTGATCAACTAGAACAAAACAACACAAAGGGCAAGATCTTCATCGAGCTCCTCCTTGGGCTTGAATGCGTCACCTGCTCATATCATACATCCGTCGGAAAGATATCCTAAGAGCTACTTGAATTCCCACCTATGAAACTCCCGAAACTTTCTGGTTATGCAATCTGGTGTTGGGGATACAGGGAGCAATATATCTCACACAAACTAACAATCCCTACATCCACCGTATCCATCCGTCAACACATAACCAAGAAACCTTCGAAATCGTCTACCTCAACCTTCAAAAGCATCCGTTATAATGAGTCATGGCAATACTCCGTACTCACCTCAAGATCAAGTTAGCGGGGTTATCTCACCAACAACGCATAAAAGAGATTTTCGATGTCGGCGTATTAAACTCAGTATTCCAGAATCGCAACGATAAAATTATGACGACAACACCTCGGAGCTCAACTCCCGGGACACCGCCACAACCCCTAAATGACAGAGGCACCAAGAACAATGTTCTCGCTCATAAGAATATCGAACGATCCCAAGATACCAGCGTGATCCTAGAAAAAAATTTAGTGAAATTTGAGAAGAGAAGAGTCAAAATCAGACGTTAGGATACCTCACCGTAAGGTCGAAGGACCGGGAGTAAAAAGAATTCCTAAACTCTCCGATATATATAATCCTAAATGACTCAAAACATTTTTCTAGACACAACTCGGCGCTAAAAACGATCAGCGGTGGGGCTCCTAAGGTCGGGGATGGCTCTGATTACCAACTTAGACGCCTCAATGCGGCTATATCTCCCACGTGTCGAAGCACGACTTAGAGGCATAACCGCATTGAAAGCAATGTCGCAAGTGAGGTAATCTTCGCACAATCCATGTAATACATAAGGGAAAAAGATACTTAGTTGGCTTACAATCGCCACTTCACACAATTACATGAATAAAGCATTACATCATCCAGATACAATCAAGGTCCGACTACGGAACCAAAATAAAAGAAGAACCCCAAATGCGACAAACGGTCCCCGATCAACCCCAACTGGGCTCCACTACTGATCAACTAGAACGAAACAACACAAAGGGCAAGATCTTCATCGAGCTCCTCCTTGGGCTTGAATGCGTCACCTGCTCGTTAACATAGGCACCTGCAAACTGGTTTTGGAAGTATCTGGTGAGCCATGGGGACTCAGCAATCTCGCACCCACGAGATCAAGACTATTTAAGCTTATGGGTAAGGTAAAGGCATGAGGTGGAGCTGCAGCAAGCGACTAGCATATATGGAGGCTAACATACGCAAATGAGAGCGAGAAGAGAAGGCAAAGCACGGTCGATAAAAGTATGATCAAGAAGTGATCCTATAGCAACCTCGCCAAGCATAACTCCAACATCAGTGTTCACTTCCGGACTCCGCGGAAAGAGACCATCACGGTAACACACGCGTTGATGTATTTTAATTAAGGTCAACTTCAGGTTTTCTACAACCGACATTAACAAATTCCCATCTGCCACATAACCGCGGGCACGGCTCTCGAAAGTTTATACCTGCGCAGGGTGTCCCAACTTAGCCCATGACAAGCTCTCGCGATCATCGAAGGAATAGACCTTCACCCAAGACACTCCGATCGACTCGGTATCCCAGTACATCAAGACATTTCGACAATGGTAAAACAAGACCAGCAAAGCCGCCCGAATGTGCCGACAAATCCTGATAGGAGCTGCACATATCTCGTTCTCGTGGCACACGGATTGTCCAAACTTCCGGTAGGCCAGCCCAGAGTTGCCCCGTATACCCGGCGGTGACGGTTTGGACCAACACTCACAACGAGCACCGCCCGGGGTAATAAAGATGACCCTTGGGCTCCTAAACCCAAGGGAAAGAAAGGCTAGGTGAGGCAAATGGTAAAAGTCAATGTTGGGCCTTGCTGGACAAGTTTTATTCAAAGCGAACCGTCAGGGGTCCCATAAATCACCCGACCGCGTAAGAACGCAAAAATCCGGGAACATAACACCGGTATGACGGAAACTAGGGCGGCAAGTGGAACAAAACACTGCATAAGGCCGAGCCTTCCACCCTTTACCAAGTATATAGATGCATTAATAAAATAAGAGATATCGTGATATCCCAACAAGTAAACATGTTCCAACAAGGAACAACATCTCCGTGTTCCAACAAGGAACAAACTTCAATCTTCACCTGCAACTAACAACGCTATAAGAGGGGCTGAGCAAAGCGGTAACATAGCCAATCAACGGTTTGCATAGGAAAGGTGTCAAAGGTTAGGGGTTTGACATGGCAATTTGGGAGGCTGACAAGCAAACGGTAGGCGTCGTAGCATTGGCATAGCAAAAGAGCGAGCAAACTAGCAAGCAAAGATAGAAGTGATTTCGAGGGTATGGTCATCTTGCCTGCAAGGTTCTTAGAGTAGTCGAAGGCTTGATCTTCGTAGGCGTTCTCAACAGGTTCCTCGTTCACGTACTCGTCTCCCGGCTCTACCCAAAGCAAGAACACAAGCAACGGAACCGCAATCAAACAAGGAACAATGCACAAGCAATATGATGCAATACATGACATGCTATGCGAGATGTGATATGCAATGCATATGTATGCTCCGGAAGGAGAATGATGAACTGGCATCAACTTGGCAAACCAAGTATGCCGCTGAAAGATGAGATGATTTCGTTGAAATCGATATAAAGATCACCGAATCGGATGCACGGTTTGCAAATGACAAGCAAAACAAGAATGATGCAAAACTGCGTTTAACAGCCCGATGCTACTTAGCACGCAACAGGAAACTATGCTACAGCACCCCAACATAAAAATAAAGCATATGACAGCGAACTACAGGAGATGCTTAACAAAAGAGGAACACTGAGCTACGGCTAAATCACATCATAACATGTTCAAACAAGCATGGTGAAAGTGCTCAAAATATCAGGTTCACAGACTTAGTGAAAATACTAACATGCCAGGAATTAACATCAGGAAGGCATGTTTAGAGCAAGCAAACAACATGCTACAGGAACTTATAATAGCAAAGCAAGGCATGACATGATTCTACTCAAAGCATATTTCAATAGTCCCTTACTGACCATAAGCCAAAAAGGACCTTAAGAAATGATGGCACCCATGTAAACATAGCAAGTTTTATTACAGATTTCAGACTTAGCAGAAAAACTGGGCATGGCAAAAACAGTTAACGAGTAGGCATGTTCGTGAGCTCGATGCACTCACTACAGAGCAATAAATGGCATGGAAAGGCAACCAACAGTAAGAAGGCATGATTATGAAGCTAAGAATGGCAATAGCAAGGTCATAGCATACACGGATCAACTACAACGACCTCGTGAAAATTGAATCTAATGCAAACAATCTGCCAGGAAACATTTTCAAGCAAAAGTAGAGCACGAAAATGACATGCTAGACTACTCCATAAATACAAACAAAGGCATGGATGGATAGAGCACATCCATATGTTCAAAACACCCTTACTGATCATGCTCAAAAGGGCATAGATCTCTGTAACAACATGAACATATGGCATAAAAATAACAGCAGGACAAGACTTAGTGAAAACACTAAGTTTCTGAAATCAGCAACATCATCATCCCTACTTTGCATGCTTGTTCTAGTCAACATATAACTCACAAAAATACATGGCAAACACCCCTGGAAAGATGGCATGCCAATGTTCAACTCACATGTAGGACTCAAGTTCATAGGGTGCACACATAAATCATGGCAAAAATGACAAAAGAGCTCGAGCTGATAAGATTCTGAAACTAACGATCTGAAGCCATCTTCCAACAGCATTTCGGGCATCAAGATGAGCTCAAATGCAAATGATGCAATGGAATGAAATGATGTACTCTTCGAGGCGAACAATTTGACATATTATACGCCCAAAACGGAGCCACGGTTGCGGAGATGTGATGCTATGAAAATGCACGAAAATAATAGAATTCTGGGACTTAGTGGAAAAATATACCCTCCGAAACTGGACGGGGTCGTGCGGGACGGAGGGATCCGGATCAGGCGCGGGCGTTTGGTTCCGGGACGGGTGGATCTGGTCCCGATCCCGGGCCTCGCCGGAGTTGGCCGGAGAGGTGGCCGGAGACGGACGCCGGTGACGAGGAGGGGGCCGGAGCGCGAGGGAGAGGCGTGGACGGCCGGACCGGAGGCGCGGCGGCGGCCGGAGCGCGGGCGGCGGAGGACCGACGAGGCGCGGACGCCGTGGAGGTCGCCGGCGCCGGGCGGCGAGGGCGCCGGCGGGCGGGTCGGGCAACCGCGGCGGCGGCGGCGCGGAAAGAGGCTACGGCGGCGGCCATGGCGGCGGCGGCGGCGAGGCTGGCCGGCAAGGGCGGAGCTGCCGAGGAACCGCGGGGGCGGCGGGTTCCGGCGAAGCGGCGCGGCGGCGAAAAGCCGGCGGCGACGGGCAGGCGCGCGCGCGGATCCGGTCCGGCGGGCGGATCTGGGCCCATGCGGTTCTCTGCGGCGCGCGGGGAACGGCGGGAGGGACAGTGTGGCGACGTCCGATTATGCGCGGGGCGGCGGACATGTCCGGGCGGCGGGTGGACATGTCCGCGCGCGGAGGGAAGAAAGTTAGGGTTTGCCCGAGATTTGAGGAGGGGCCAAATTATAGGTAGAGGAGCTAGGAGAGTCCAAATGAGGAGCGGTTTTGCCCGCGATCGTGATCGAACGACCGAGAGCATGGAGAGGAGTTAGGTGTGTTTGGGCCACTTTGGAAGGGTGTTGGGCTGCAACAAAGAGGGCTTTACTACACCTTGTTAACTGTTGAGTACCAAACGACCTCCAAATGGCACGAAACTTGACAGGCGGTCTACCGGTGCTATACCAAGGCCGCTTGGCAAACCTCGTTCCATTCCGAGAAAGTTTAACACCCGCACACGAAGGAGAGAAGAAGGGGACGCCGGAGGACACAGGAGTGCCGGATTGCAAAACGGACAACGGGGAAAATGCTCGGATGCATGAAACAAACATGTATGCAAAATGAAATGCACATGATGACATGATAAAATGCAAATGATGACATGGAAAAATGCAACACGCAAGCAAATGACATGGCAACAAAGGCGAATAACTAGCGGACACCTGGCGCAACGGATCCGGGGCGTTACAACACTCCACCACTACGAGAGGATCTCGTCCCGAGATCTAGGATGGCACCGGAGGGAAAACGGAAGAGGAAGAGAAGAGGTAAAACTAAGTTGCTTCTTTGGCAAACGAGTGAAACCACGAACCCTGAGAGGTTGAGCAATTTAAAAGAAAGAGTGCAACAGAGATGAACGAGATTGCAAACAATCCGGTAGAGAAGAGGAACAAGGAGTAATTATGGGAACTTGAAGGTTGCAAAGACATGAATCAAGAGTTTCACGATCGAAAAGAATATGACCACCTCGGTATAATGAGGTAGCCAAGGAACAAGAATGACAGAATTTGGACAGCACTCCGGTAGAAAAGGGAAGAAAACTTGATAAGATGAAAAGAACTTGAAGAGATGACCCAACACTCCGGTTAAATGGTTAAGCAAGAAAAAGAACATGATCCTGACAAAACAAGATAATGATTGAAGAGCAGAGCATCACAATGCCTCCGGAACGAAAGAATAGAAGCTTGACCACTGGGATAAAGGGACGGAGAAGAAAATGCCAACTTCTACCACACTTGAATTTGGAAGGCATCCTTGCAAGAAGGTTAGAATAGAGTTGTTGGAAGACCAACAACGAAAAGAATAAGTTTGTAGTGGGCTTATGGAAAACATCTCAACATTATGAGGTGACAACCGGCCACTAACGGAAACAAATGATTGGATTGATATCAACAAGGAGACGAGAAACTTATTTCACCGGGAGGACAAATGAAGAACTTGGGTCATTAATAAGCACCAAAATAGCAACAATCCTTAGGGAAAGCTTTAGGTGAAATATAACCCAAGATAACTCCAATGAAGAGACTGATGGATTTAAATATCTCATTCTTGACAACATGAATAACCAATGGAAATAGTCAAGAGTGACATAACACCATCTCAAAAGATAAGGTAGAAAAAAATTGCACTTTGGAATGCAAGATGAAGAATACTTGAGCTCCTCAAAACAAAACAAGTGTTGAGCACCATGTTTATTTTTTTGAGTAAAGCTTCGAGAGAAATCTTGATGAACAATTGAAGAATGAAAAGAATCCTTGACGAAGCACCATGTAGAGCCTCCATGAAGAACTCCGGTAATAGAAGGATCATGAAAAGAAAGAGAAGTTGAAAACACAAGGTGAAGCCTTGCGATGATTTAGATGGAGCTTCGCGACGAGATAATGCGGAAAACTTGGAACTCCGGAAAAGAAGGATGAGCAATTGAAACCAAGAATTTATTCATCATGAAGAAACTCCGAAAGAAGGAATTAATCACTTGGATGAAACAAGAACAAGAATTATGTTATGCTTATCCTTCACCAATTTAAATTGATGACAACCAACGGATTTGGCATACTACTTATTCTCGTAGAAAGGATTGAAGAGAGATATTGCTCAACTTGGGGAGGTCTTCAACGAACCACCGGGAGGATTGGAACAACAAATGAATTGATATGATGAACAAGGAAGAGAGATCTTGAAAGAACCACCGTAAGAATTGAAAATGATCGAAGTAGGGGTGCATCACCGGTAGAATTAGCAAATGAACGAAGGTGCTTGAGACGAACTTGATACATGAGAAACAAAGAGATCAAGAACTGATTAGAGGATATTCGATTGATGCACCGGCAAGATAGGAGAATGAGAGCTGAAAGCTTGAATGAATAAACCTGAATTGATGGGCTTCAAGGAATGGAACTGAAAAGACTCCTAAAATGCTCCGGATGGGTGAAAAAGATTCTCACAATCGAAAACAATTATGATAGGATGGCAACAAGCTAGCACCATGAATCTTGAAGAGAATAGAGCAAGATTAAAGAGAAACTCTTCTTCGGTCTTCAAATGATGAGAATGACAACGAGAAACACCAGCAAAATTACTGAGATACTCCGAGAGAATGAAAAAGAGGAAGGGTTGAACCAAATATGAAAAGAATTTGAAAGATCTTGGAGAAAAACATTTGACTGATGATAACTCATTCTTACGTCAAACTTGGAGAAGAATTTAGGATAGCTCTGGGAAAATAGAAGAGTCAGGTAAGATCCTGGGAAAAGACCTGTGGGTTAGGGCCCACTCAAAAGAAAACACCGTTGAGAATGATATTAAAGAGAGATTGCACCGGTTGAATTAAATGGCTTGAATGAGATACCAATCTCGAAAGAGCTTGAACGAATGCAGAGTTGAAACACGAATCTTCGAGATATCTTGCGCACTCCGGAATAACAAATAGCGAGAAGAAGAATGATAATGAGGTGCACCGGTATGAGAAGACATTGAAATGAGGACAAAGGTATGATCAACAAAACTTGACTTGAATCCACCGAAGAAGAGAAAGAAATGAGGAATGACGAACTAGTAGAACATCTTCTTGAAAACCACCGGGTAAGAACATTGACGGAAAAGAATGGAGAAACTTCGGATGAATAAATGGATACTTGGTAAAGAAATCTTAGTCCTTGAGGAAAAAGGGTGGGTGGGCGGGAAAAAAACAAAGGCAACTTGGAGACGGATGAAACAAACACCGTTGAGAAGAAATGATAATTGGTCTTGCTGATGTTGAAGTGATCGGATCCACTTGAAGAGAAACACGCCGGTTGAAAAGGATTGACATGACAATCTCGATTGTCGAGAAGGATTTGTATTCACATCGGAGTATGAGAACACCGTTTCGGAAAGGTATGGAATCAACACTTGACATTGAAGCAACTCGAATACCACAACTCAAAACAAAAACAAAGGACTGGCTTGCAGAATAAGCCGGAACAAACATATGATAGAGATTTCGTCCAAAGTTTTCGTGGTGGGGCCTACACGGGCTCAATCGTACAGCACCATCATGTACAAGGCAAGGCACATGACATCTGAAGCGTCCCAGTCGGCATAGCCAAGGACTCTTTAAGACACAACGAGACCATCAGAAACCAACCGTGAATAGGCGGACCACTAGACGTCGAACCCCAATTTCATATCATACATCCGTCGGAAAGATATCCTAAGAGCTACTTGAATTCCCACCTATGAAACTCCCAAACTTTCGGTTATGCAATCTGTGTTGGGGATACAGGAGCAATATATCTCACACAAACTAACAATCCCTACATCCATTGTATCCATCCGTCAACACATAACCAAGAAACCTTCGAAATCGTCTACCTCAACCTTCAAAAGCATCCGTTATACGAGTCATGGCAATACTCCCGTACTCACCTCAAGATCGGGTTAGCGGGTTATCTCACCAACAACTGCATAAAAGAGATTTTCGATGTCGGCGCATTAAACTCGGTATTCCGAACTGCAACGATAAAATTATGACGACAACACCTCGGAGCTCAACTCCCGGGACACCGCCACGACCCTAAATGACAGGAGGCACCAAGAACAATGTTCTCGCATAAGAATATCGAACGATCCCAAGATACCAGCGTGATCCTAGAAAAAAAATTAGTGAAATTTGAGAAGAGAAGAGTCAAAACTCTGACGTCAGATACCTCACCGTAAGGTCAAGGGACCGGGAGTAAGAAGAATTCCTAAACTCTCCGATATATATAATCCTAAATGACTCAAAACATTTTTCTAGACACAACTCGCCGCTAAAAGCGATCAAGCGGTGGGGCTCCTAAGGTCGGGATGGCTCGATTACCAACTTAGCGCCTCTCAATGCGGCTATATCTCCCACGTGTCGAAGCACGACTTAGAGGCATAACCGCATTGAAAGCAATGTCGCAAGTGAGGTAATCTTCGCACAATCCATGTAATACATAAGGAAAAAGATACTTAGTTGGCTTACAATCGCCACTTCACACAATTACATGAATAAAGCATTACATCATCCAGATACAATCAAGGTCCGACTACGGAACCAAAATAAAAGAAGAACCCCAAATGCGACAAACGGTCCCCGATCAACCCCAACTGGGCTCCACTACTGATCAACTAGAACGAAACAACACAAAGGGCAAGATCTTCATCGAGCTCCTCCTTGGGCTTGAATCGCCACCTTTCGTTAACATAGGCACCGCAAACTGGTTTTGAAGTATCCGTGAGCCACGGGACTCAGCAATCTCGCACCCACGAGATCAAGACTATTTAAGCTTATGGGTAAGGTAAAGGCATGAGGTGGAGCTGCAGCAAGCGACTAGCATATATGGAGGCTAACATACGCAAATGAGAGCGAGAAGAGAAGGAAAAGCACGGTCGATAAAAGTATGATCAAGAAGTGATCCTATAGCAACCTCGTCAAGCATAACTCCAACATCAGTGTTCACTTCCGGACTCACGAAAGAGACCATCACGGTAACACACGCGTTGATGTATTTTAATTAAGGTCAACTTCAGGTTTTCTACAACCGACATTAACAAATTCCCATCTGCCACATAACCGCGGGCACGGCTCTCGAAAGTTTATACCTGCAGGGTGTCCCAACTTAGCCCATGACAAGCTCTCGCGATCATCGAAGAATAGACCTTCACCCAAGACACTCCGATCGACTCGGTATCCGGTACATCAAGACATTTCGACAATGGTAAAACAAGACCAGCAAAGCCGCCCGAATGTGCCGACAAATCCTGATAGGAGCTGCACATATCTCGTTCTCAGGGCACACCGGATTGTCCAAACTTCCGGTAGGCCAGCCCAGAGTTGCCCCCTGTATACCGGCGGTGACGGCTTGGACCAACACTCTGCGAGCACCGCCCGGGGTAAATAAAGATGACCCTTGGGCTCCGGAAACCCAAGGGAAAGAAAGGCTAGGTGAGGCAAATGGTAAAAGTCAATGTTGGGCCTTGCTGGACAAGTTTTATTCAAAGCGAACTGTCAGGGGGGTCCCATAAATCACCCGACCGCGTAAGGAACGCAAAATCCGGGAACATAACACCGGTATGACGGAAACTAGGGCGGCAAGAGTGGAACAAAACACCAGGCATAAGGCCGAGCCTTCCACCCTTTACCAAGTATATAGATGCATTAATAAAATAAGAGATATCGTGATATCCCAACAAGTAAACATGTTCCAACAAGGAACAACATCTCCGTGTTCCAACAAGGAACAAACTTCAATCTTCACCTGCAACTAACAACGCTATAAGAGGGGCTGAGCAAAGCGGTAACATAGCCAATCAACGGTTTGCATAGGAAAGGTGTCAAAGGTTAGGGGTTTGACATGGCAATTTGGGAGGCTGACAAGCAAACGGTAGGCGTCGTAGCATTGGCATAGCAAAAGAGCGAGCAAACTAGCAAGCAAAGATAGAAGTGATTTCGAGGGTATGGTCATCTTGCCTGCAAGGTTCTTAGAGTAGTCGAAGGCTTGATCTTCGTAGGCGTTCTCAACAGGTTCCTCGTTCACGTACTCGTCTCCCGGCTCTACCCAAAGCAAGAACACAAGCAACGGAACCGCAATCAAACAAGGAACAATGCACAAGCAATATGATGCAATACATGACATGCTATGCGAGATGTGATATGCAATGCATATGTATGCTCCGGAAGGAGAATGATGAACCGGGCATCAACTTGGCAAACCAAGTATGCCGCTGGAAAGATGAGATGATTTCGGTTGAAATCGATATAAAGATCACCGGAATCGGATGCACAGTTTGCAAATGACAAGCAAAACAAGAATGATGCAAAACTGCGTTTAACAGCCCGATGCTACTTAGCACGCAACAGGAAACTATGCTACAGCACCCCAACATAAAAATAAAGCATATGACAGCGAACTACAGGAGATGCTTAACAAAAGAGGAACACTGAGCTACGGCTAAATCACATCATAACATGTTCAAACAAGCATGGTGAAAGTGCTCAAAATATCAGGTTCACAGACTTAGTGAAAATACTAACATGCCAGGAATTAACATCAGGAAGGCATGTTTAGAGCAAGCAAACAACATGCTACAGGAACTTATAATAGCAAAGCAAGGCATGACATGATTCTACTCAAAGCATATTTCAATAGTCCCTTACTGACCATAAGCCAAAAAGGACCTTAAGAAATGATGGCACCCATGTAAACATAGCAAGTTTTATTACAGATTTCAGACTTAGCAGAAAAACTGGGCATGGCAAAAACAGTTAACGAGTAGGCATGTTCGTGAGCTCGATGCACTCACTACAGAGCAATAAATGGCATGGCAAGGCAACCAACAGTAAGAAGGCATGATTATGAAGCTAAGAATGGCAATAGCAAGGTCATAGCATACACGGATCAACTACAACGACCTCGTGAAAATTGAATCTAATGCAAACAATCTGCCAGGAAACATTTTCAAGCAAAAGTAGAGCACGAAAATGACATGCTAGACTACTCCATAAATACAAACAAAGGCATGGATGGATAGAGCACATCCATATGTTCAAAACACCCTTACTGATCATGCTCAAAAAGGGCATAGATCTCTCTGTAACAACATGAACATATGGCATAAAAATAACAGCAGGACAAGACTTAGTGAAAACACTAAGTTTCTGAAATCAGCAACATCATCATCCCTACTTTGCATGCTTGTTCTAGTCAACATATAACTCACAAAAATACATGGCAAACACCCCTGGAAAGATGGCATGCCAATGTTCAACTCACATGTAGGACTCAAGTTCATAGGGTGCACACATAAATCATGGCAAAAATGACAAAAGAGCTCGAGCTGATAAGATTCTGAAACTAACGATCTGAAGCCATCTTCCAACAGCATTTCGGGCATCAAGATGAGCTCAAATGCAAATGATGCAATGGAATGAAATGATGTACTCTTCGAGGCGAACAATTTGACATATTATACGCCCAAAACTGAGCCACGGTTGCGGAGATGTGATGCTATGAAAATGCACGAAAATAATAGAATTCTGGGACTTAGTGGAAAAATATACCTCCGCTGGGCCGGACGGGTCGGGGACGGGAGGATCCGGATCAGCGCGGGCGTTTGGTTCCGGACGGTGGATCTGGTCGATCCCGGCCTCGCCGGAGTTGGCGGAGAGGTGGCCGAGACGGACGCCGGACGACGGGGCGGGCCGAGCGCGAGAGAGAGGCGTGTACGGCCGGACCGGAGGGCGCGGCTCGCGGCGGCGGAGCGCGGGCGGCGGAGGACCGACGAGGCGCGGACGCCGGTGGAGGTCGCCGCGCCGGGCGGCGAGGGCGCCGGCGGCGGGTCAGGGCAACGCGCAATGCGGCGGCGGAGCAGCCTGGCTACGGCGGGCGCCCACGGCGAAGGCGGCGAGGCCGGGCTGGGGCGGCAGCGCGGCGGCCGAGGAACCGCGGGGCGGCGGGTTCCGGCGAAGCGGCGCGGCGGCGAAAGCCGGCGGCGACGGGCAGGCGCGGCGGATCCGGTCCGGCGGGCGGATCTGGCCTGTGGTCAAGTGTGGCGCGCGCGATGGGAACGGCGGCGGGAGGACAGGTGGCGACGTCCGATTGGGCGCAGGGGTGGCGCGGACATGTCCGGCGGTGGGGTGGACATGTCCGGCGCGCGGAGGTGGAAGAAAGCTAGGGTTTGCCCGAGATTTCGGGGGAGGGGGCCAAATTATAGGTAGAGGGAGCTAGGAGAGTCCAAATGAGGAGCGGTTTTCGGCCATGCGATCGTGATCGAACGACCGAGAGCATGGAGAGGAGTTAGGTGTGTTTTGGGCCACTTTGGAAGGGGTGTTGGGCTGCAACAAAAGAGGGCTTTACGGTTACCCGGTTAACCGTTGGAGTACCAAACGACCTCCAAATGGCACGAAACTTGACAAAGCGGTCTACGGTGCTATACCAAGGCAGCTGGCAAACCTCGCTCCATTCCGAGAAAGTTTAACACCCGCACACGAAGGAGAGAAGAAGGGGACGCCGAGGACACAGGAGTGCCGGATTGCAAAAGCAGACAACGGGAAAATGCTCGATGCATGAAACAAACATGTATGCAAAATGAAATGCACATGATGACATGATAAAATGCAAATGATGACATGGAAAAATGCAACACGCAAGCAAATGACATGGCAACAAAGGCGAATAACTGGCGGACACCTGGCGCAACGGATCCGGGGTGTTACACCTGTGCAAATTGCCTGATGAGCAGCGCTTGCACCTGGTTATGCTCTTATGGAGAATTTGGTACGTTCGGAATGAGGTAGTACATGATAAACCATCACCGCCAGTTCAGGTTTTTGTACGCTTTCTTAGAAGCTATGTTCAGTCCATCTTGACAATTGCCAAAGAGCCGGAGAAAGACTACTTGAAGGGGAAATCTGCTATGCTGGATTGTGCTTTTTCTGCTGCATCTATGGCTACATGTGAAATGGTAAATCCACCAGCTGGGTGGCTGAGACCTGAAGAAGGACGAATGAAACTCAATACAGATGGCTCCTTCGTGTCGGCGGATGGCACTGCTGGCAGCGGCATGATCTTGCATGACCACAACGGTAATATAGTCTTCAGTGCTTGTCGTCATCTGTTCCATTGCAACAATGCTTTAGAGTCTGAACTTGCGGCTATCAGAGAGGGTCTGTCACTTGCTTTACAATGGAGTGAGATACCTATTGACATTGAGTCTGATTGCTTGGAGGCTATCAATCTTTTGAAGAAGGGAGAAATGGATAGATCTGCGAATAGTTTCATGGTTCATGAAATCAAAATACTCATGGATCAACGAAATTCTTGTATTACTCACATTTATCGTAGTCAAAACAATGTAAGCCATTTGTTGGCATCTTTTGGTAGAACTACAGGTCGTACAATGGTGTGGCTTGGATCTGGACCTGATGAGGTCGTCAAACTCTGTAATTCTGCTGGTAGCTCGGCTACGTGAGTAATACAAGTAATTTCCCGCAAAAAACAGAGGGAAGACTCAGCCCAGCAGCCACAGGGTAGCCCGGACCTATTGCTCACGGCCCACCGGTCATACCATGGTGTATCATCAACTTGGAGAACAAGATAAGGACTCCACCGAAGATCTAGCATAGCTACCTTAGATAGGCTAGATCATAACCGACTCAGACTCATGTAAGCCGAGCCTCCTCCCATTACACCAATGGAAGTTTAAGAAGAGGCAGGACCCCCCCCCCCAAATTGGGACGACATCATAATCACCACACCTGATCATTGCTATTCAACGCATTGTACACACAAAACTCTTATTCTCATAAGATGCTAGGTCAATACAATCAACACAAGCAGGAGCATGGTATTATCTCATCTAAGAGGGCTTGAGACTTTGGTAAATTCGTCTCATGTGCATCCCCTCTAGATTCCGAGTACATGATACATCCCATGAACGATATTGTGGGAAATTACCGCAACAATTATTGTGGTGTTCATCCATTGGTATTGTCACCACATGCTTCCACGACACCATAATGTGAGCCTAGCTGAGTGGGCTGTCACGCCCAATATGCGGCCCTATCCAAAAGGAACTCGAAGGTCCCACCAAGGATAGACCCGCATATTGAAACGCTTTTGCAAGGTGGATATCATTACATCAACATTACATAATAGATGAGGATACATACAAGAGCCATACCATGCCACAAGAATACAACATCATATTACATAAGAGCAACATCCGACTACGGATGAAACACAAACAGAAGCTCAAACGACATCCACCCTGCTAGCCCAGTGCCCGACCGAACCTATCCCCGATCGAAGAAGAAGCGAAGAAGAACTCCAAAACAAGCAAACATCGCTCTCGCGTCATGACCATCGCATAACTTGTACCTGCAAGAATCTGTTGTTGTAGTAATTTGTGAGCCACGAGGACTCAAAGAATCCCATTACCATGGGTATCAAGACTAGCAAAGCTTAATGGGAAAGGAAGGGGTAAAGTGGTGAGGTTGCAGCAGCGACTAAGCAAGTATGGTGGCTAACATACGCAAATGAGAGCGAGAAGAGAAGCAAAGGAATGGACGTCATCTAGTAATGATCAAGAGGTGATCCTGAACTCCTACTTACGTCAAACATAACCCAGAAACCGTGTTCACTTCCCGGTCTTCGCCGAGAAGAGACCATCACGGCTACACACGCGGTTGATGCATTTTAGTTCGGATCTGGTGTCAAGTTATCTACAACCGGACATTAACAAATCCCAATCTGCCACATAACCGCGGGCACGGCTCTCGAAAGTTTATACCCTGCAGGGGTGTCCCAACTTAGCCCATGATAAGCTCTCGCGATCAACGAAGGATATACCTTCTCCCGTGAAGACCCGATTAGTCTCGTAATCCCGGTTTACAAGACATTTCGACAATGGTAAAACAAGACCAGAAGACCGCCCGATCTTGCCGACATCGATAAGAGCTGCACATATCTCGCTCTCGTGGCAACACCGGATAAGCTAAGCGTGCAGTACCGACGTAACCCAAGTTGCCAAGGGATGGTCCCGCACGGTGCTCTAGTTTGGACCAACACTTAGACAAGCATTGGCCCGGGGTTATAATAAAGATGACCCTTGGGTTAATTACTCCCAAGGGAAAGGTAGGTGGTGGTGAGGCAAATGGTAAAACCAAGGTTGGGCCTTCTTTGGAGGAGTTTTATTCAAAGCGAACCGTCGGGGGTCCCATAAATCACCCGACCGAGTAAGGAACGCAAAATCCGGGAACATAATACCGGTATGACGGAACTAGGGCGGCAAGAGTGGAACAAAACACCAGGCATAAGGCCGAGCCTTCCACCCTTTACCAAATATATAGATGCATTAATAATATAAGAGATATTGTGATATCCCTGTTGGGGAACGTAGTAATTTAAAAAAAATCCTACGCACACGCAAGATCATGGTGATGATATAGCAACGAGAGGGGAGAGTGTTCGTCTACATACCCTCGTAGACCGTAAGCGGAAGCATTAGCACAACGCTGTTGATGTAGTTGTACGTCTTCACGATTCGACCGATCCAAGCACCGAACGTACGGAGCCTCCGAGTTCAGCACACGTTCAGCTCGATGACGTCCCTCGAACTCCGATCCAGCCGAGTGTCGAGGAGAGTTCCACAAGACGACGGCGTGGTGACGATCTTGATGTTCTATCGGCGCAGGGCCGCTTAAGCTTCGCGATGATATGACCGAGGTGGAATATGGTGGAAGGGGCACCGACACGGCTAAGGAACGATCCGTAGATCAACTTGTGTGTCTATAGGTGCCCCCGCCCCGTATATAAAGGAGCCAGGGGGAGGAGGCCGCCACCTAAGGGGCACGCCAAGGGGGAGTCCTACTCCCACCGGAGTAGGACTCCTTTCCAAATTGGAGTAGGAGAGAAGGAGGAAAGAGGGGAGGAGGGAAGGAAAGGGGGGCGCCGCCTTCCCTTGTCCTATTCGGACTAGGAGGGGAGGCGCGCGCCCCCTCCTTGCTCCTTCCTCTTCTCCCTCTTGGCCCATGTAGGCCCATTAACCTCCCGGGGGGTTCCGGTAACCTCCCGGTACTCCGGTAAAATGCCGATTTCACCCGGAACCATTCCGATGTCCAAATATAGGCTTCCAATATATCAATCTTTATGTCTCGACCATTCCGAGACTCCTCGTCATGTCCGTGATCACATCCGGGACTCCGAACAAACTTTGGTACATCAAAACTTATAAACTCATAATAAAACCATCATCGAAGCGTTAAGCGTCACGGACCCTACGGGTTCGAGAACTATGTAGTCATGACCTAAAACCATTCTCGGTCAATAACCAATAGCGGGACTGGATGCCCATATTGGTTCCTACATATTCTACGAAGATCTTTATCGGTCAAACCGCACAACAACATACTTTGTTCCCTTTGTCATCGGTATCTTACTTGCCCGAGATTTGATCGTCGGTATCCAATACCTAGTTCAATCTCATTACCGCAAGTCTCTTTACTCGCTCAGAATCGTCATCTCATAACTAACTCATTAGTTACATGCTTGCAAGGCTTAGGTGATGAGTATTACCGAGAGGGCCTAGAGATACCTCTCCGACAATCGGAGTGACAAATCCTAATCTCAATTATGCCAACCCAACATGTACCTTCTAAACACCTATAGAGCACCTTTATAATCACCCAGTTACGTTGTGACGTTTGGTAGCACACAAAGTGTTCTTCCGGTAAACGGGAGTTGCACAATCTCATAGTTGTAGGAACTTTGTATATGTCATGAAGAAAGCAATAGCAGTATACTAAACGATCAAGTGCTAGGCTAACAGAATGGGTCAAGTCAATCACATCATTCTCCTAATGATGTGATCCCACTAATCAAATGACAACACATGTCTATGGTCAGGAAACATAACCATCTTTGATTAATGAGCTAGTCAAGTAGAGGCATACTAGTGACTATAGTTTCGTCTATGTATTCACACATGTATTATGTTTCCGGTTAATACAATTCTAGCATGAATAATAAACATTTATCATGATATGAGGAAATAAATAATAACTTTATTATTGCCTCTAGGGCATATTTCCTTCAGTCTCCCACTTGCACTAGAGTCAATAATCTAGATTACATAGTAATGATTCTAACACCCATGGAGTCTTGGTGCTGATCATGTTTTGCTCGTGAGAGAGGCTTAGTCAACGGTCTCAACATTCAGATCCGTATGTATCTTGCAAATCTCTATGTCTCCCACTTGGACTTGGTCCCAATGGAATTGAAGCGTCTCTTGATGTGCTTGGTCCTCATGTGAAATCTGGATTCCTTTGCGTGGCAATTGCACCATATTGTCACGAAGATCTTCATTGGTCCCGATGCACTAGGTATGACACCTAGATCGGAAATGAACTCCTTCATCCAGACTCCTTCATTCGCTGCTTCCGAAGCAGCTATGTACTCCGCTTCACATGTAGATCCCGCGACGACGCTTTGTTTAGAACTGCACCAACTTACAGCTTCACCGTTTAATAAAAACACGTATCCGGTTTGCGATTTAGAATCGTCCGGATCAGTGTCAAAGCTTGCATCGACGTAACCATTTACGACTAGCTCTTTGTCACCTCCATATACGAGAAACATATCCTTAGTCCTTTTCAGGTATTTCAGGATGTTCTTGACCGTTGTCCAGTGATCCACTCCTGGATTACTTTGGTACCTTCCTGCCAAGCTTATTGCTAAGCATACGTCAGGTATGGTACACAGCATTGCATAGATGATAGAGCCTATGGCTGGCGCATAGGGAACATTTTTCATTTTCTCTCTATCTTCTGCTGTGGTCGGGCATTGAGTTCGACTCAACTTCACACCTTGTAGTACAGGTAAGAATCCTTTCTTTGCCTGATCCATTTTGAACTTTTTCAAAATCTTGTCAAGGTATGTGCTTTGTGAAAGTCCTATTAAGCGTCTTGATCTATCTCTATAGATCTTGATGCCCAATATGTAAGCAGCTTCACCGAGGTCTTTCATTGAAAAACTTTTATTCAAGTATCCCTTTATGCTATCCAGAAATTCTATATCATTTCCAATTAATAATATGTCATCAACATATAAAACTAGAAATGCTACAGAGCTCCCACTCACTTTCTTGTAAATCTGAGCTTCTCCAAAAGTCTCAGATAAAGCCATATCTTTGATCACACTATCAAAGCGTTTATTCCAACTCGAGATGCTTGCACCAGTCCATAAATGGAACATTGGAGCTTGCACACTTTGTCGACACCTTTTGGATCAACAAAACCTTCCTACTGCATCATATACAACTCTTTCTAGAAATCCATTCAAGAATGCAGTCTTGACATCCATTTGCCAAATTTCATAATCATCAAATGCAGCAATAGCCAACATGATTCGGACAGACTTAAGCATCGCTATGGGTGAGAAAGTCTCATCGTAGTCAACCCCTTGAACTTGTCGAAAACCTTTCGCAACAAGTCGAGCTTTATAGACAGTAACATTACCATCAGCGTCAGTCCTCTTCTTAAAGATACATTTATTCTCAATGGCTTGCCGATCATCGGGCAAGTCAACCAAAGTCCATACTTTGTTTTCATACATGGATCCCATCTCAGATTTCATGGCCTCTAGCCATTTTGCGGAATCTGGGCTCATCATCGCTTCCTCATAGTTCGTAGGTTCATCATGGTCAAGTAACATGACTTCCGAATAGGATTACCGTACCACTCAGTGCGGATCTTACTCTGTAGACCTCGAGGTTCAGCAGATACTTGATCTGAAGTTTCATGATCAATATCATTAGCTTCCTCACTAATTGGTGTAGTTGTCATGAGAACCGGTTCTCGTGATGAACTACCTTCAATAAGGGAGTAGATCTGATTATCTCATCAAGTTCTACTTTCCTCCCACTCACTTCTTTCGAGAGAAACTCCTTCTCTAGAAAGGATCCATTCTTTGCAACGAATGTCTTGCCTTCGGATCTGTGATAGAAGGTGTACCCAACAGTTTCTTTTGGGTATCCTATGAAGACACATTTCTCGATTTGGGTTCGAGCTTATCGGTTGAAGTTTCTTCACATAAGCATCGCAGCCCCAAACTTTAAGAAACGACAACTTTGGTTTCTTGCCAAACCACAGCTTCATAAGGCGTCGTCTCAGCGGATTTTGATGGTGCCCTATTTAGCGTGAATCGGCCGTCTCTAAAGCATAACCCCAAAATGATAGCGGTAAATCGGTAAGAGACATCAAAGATCGCACCATATCAAGTAAAGTACGATTCTGACGTTCGGACACACCATTTCGTTGTGGTGTTCGGTGGCGTGAGTTGCTAAACTATTCGCATTGTTTCAAATGTAAACCAAACTCGTAACTCAAATATTCACCTCCACGATCAGATCGTAGAAATTTTATTTTCTTGTTACGATGATTTTCTACTTCACTCTGAAATTTTTTGAACTTTTCAAATGTTTCAGACTTGTGCTTCATTAAGTAGATATACCCATATCTGCTCAAATCATCTGTGAAGGTGAGAAATTAATGATATCCGCCACGAGCCTCAACATTCATCGGACCACATACATCTGTATGTATGATTTCCAACAAATCTGTTGCTCTCTCCATAGTTCCGGAGAACGGTGTTTTAGTCATCTTGCCCATGAGGCACGGTTCGCAAGTACCAAGTGATTCATAATCAAGTGATTCCAGAAGTCCATCAATACGGAGTTTCTTCATGCGTTTTATACCGATATGACCTAAACGGCAGTGCCACAAATAAGTTGCACTATCATTATCAACTCTGCATCTTTTGGCTTCAACATTATGAATATGTGTATCACTACTGTCGAGATTCAATAAAAATAGACCACTCTTCAAGGGTGCATGACCATAAAAGATATTACTCATATAAATAGCACAACCATTATTCTCTGATTTAAATGAATAACCGTCTCGCATCAAACAAGATCCAGATATAATATTCATGCTCAACGCAGGCACCAAATAACAATTATTCAGGTCTAAAACTAATCCCGATGGTAGATGTAGAGGTAGCGTGCCGACCGCGATCACATCGACTTTGGAACCGTTTCCCACGCACATCGTCACCTCGTCCTGGCGATGCTCGCTTATTCCGTAGTCCCTGTTTGAGTTGCAAATATTAGCAATGTAACCAGATCAAATACCAGTGCTACTACTAGCTCTAGTTAGGTACACATAAATAACATGTATATCACATATACCTTTGTTCACTTTGCCATCCTTCTTGTCCGCCAAATACTTGGGGCAGTTCCGCTTCGATGTCGATCGCTTGCGGTAGAAGCACTCGATTTGTGCTTAGGTCCGACTTGGGTTTCTTCTCTTGAGCAGCAACTTGCTTGCCGTTCTTTTGAAGTTTCCTTCTTCTTCCCTTTGCCCTTCTTCTTGAAACTAGTGGTCTTGTTGACCATCAACACTTGATGCTCCTTCTTGATTTCTACCTCCATGCTTTCAAAGATCGCGAAGAGCTCGGGAATAGTCTTGTTCATCCCTTGCATATTATAGTTCATCACAAAGCTCTTGTAGCTTGGTGGCGATGATTGAAGAATTTTGTCAATGACACTATCATCAAGAAGATTAACTCCCGTTGAATCAAGTGATTGTTATACCCGGACATTACGAGTATATGTTCACCGATGTAACTACTCTCCTCCATCTTGCAGCTATAGAACTTATTGGAGACTTCATATCTCTCAATCCGGGCATTTGCTTGAAATATTAACTTCAACTCTGGAACATCTCATATGCTCCATGACGTTCAAAACGTCGTTGAAGACCCGTTCTAAGCCGTAAAGCATGGGACACTTGAACTATAGAGTAGTCATCGCTTTGCTCATGACGTTCTTAACGTCGTCGGTTACATCAGCGGCAGCACGCACCCAAAGGTGCTTCCAGGGCGTAATTCTTACATGCAGCAATGAGGATAATCCTCGAGTTCGGACCCGATCCGTGTAATTGCTACCATCATCTTTCAACTTTGCTTTCTCAAGGAACGCATTAAAATTCAACGGAACAACAAAGACGAGCCATCTATCTACAAACAAACATAGACAAGCAAGATACTATCAGTACTAAGTTCATGATAAATTTAAGTTCAATTAATCATATTACTTAAGAACTCCCACTTAGGCAGACATCTCTCTAGTCATCTAAGTGATCACGTGATCCAAATCAACTAAACCATAACCGATCATCATGTGAGATGGAGTAGTTTTCAATGGTGAACATCATTATGTTGATCATATCTACTATATGATTCACGCTCGACCTTCGGTCTCCGTGTTCGAGGCCATATCTGCATATGCTAGGCTCGTCAAGTTTAACCCGAGTATTCTGCGTGTGCAAAACTGGCTTGCACCCGTTGTAGATGGACGTAGAGCTTATCACACCCGATCATCACGTGGTGTCTCGGCACGACAAACTTTGGCAACGGTGCATACTCAGGGAGAACACTACTTGATAATTTTAGTGAGAGATCATCTTAAAATGCTACCGTCAATCAAAGCAAGATAAGATGCATAAAGGATAAACATCACATGCAATCAATATAAGTGATATGATATGGCCATCATCATCTTGTGCTTGTGATCTCCATCTTCGAAGCACCGTCATGATCATGATCGTCACCGGCGCGACACCTTGATCTCCATCGTAGCATTGTTGTCGTTACGCCATCTATTGCTTCTATGACTATTGCTACCGCTTAGTGATAAAGTAAAGCAATTACAGGGCGTTTGCATTTCATACAATAAGCGACAACCATATGGCTCCTGCCGATTGCCGATAACCGGTTACAAAACATGATCATCTCATACAACAAAATATAGCATCACGTCTTGACCATATCACATCACAACATGCCTGCAAAAACAAGTTAGGCGTCCTCTACTTTGTTGTTGCAAATTTTACGTGGCTGCTACGGGCTTAGCAAGAACCGTTCTTACCTACACATCAAAACCACAGCGATAGTTTGTCAAATAGACTCGTTTAACCTTCACAAGGACCGGCATAGCCACACTCGGTTCAACTAAAGTGAGAGAGACCGACACCCTCCAGCCACCTTTAAGCACGAGTGCTCGTAGCAGTGAAACCAGGTCTCGCGTAAGCGTCTGGCGTAATGTCGGTCCGGCCGCTTCATCTCACAATACCGCTGAACCAAAGTATGACATGCTTTGGTAGGCGGTATGACTTATATCGTTCACAACTCACTTGTGTTCTACTCGTGCATATAACATCAACAAGATAAAACCTAGGCTCGGATGCCATTTGTTGGGGAACGTAGTAATTTCAAAAAATTCCTCGCACGCAAGATCATGGTGATGATATAGCAATGAGAGGGAGAGTGTTAGTCTCGTACCCTCGTGACCGTGGCGAAGCGTTAGCTGCAACGCTGTTGATGTAGTCGTCGTCTTCACGATCCGACCGATCCAAGCACCGAGCGTCACGGAGCCTCCGAGTTCAGCACACGTTCAGCTCGATGGCGTCCCTCGAACTCCGATCCAGCCGAGTGTCGAGGAGAGTTCGTCGGCCGACAGCGTGGTGGCGATCTTGATGTTCTACGGCGCAGGCTTCGCCTAAGCTTCGCGACGATATGACCGAGGTGGAATATGGTGGAAGGGGGCACTGCACATGGCTAAGGAACAATCTGTAGATCAACTTGTGTGTCTATAGGGTGCCCCCCGCCCCCGTATATAAAGGAGCCAGGGGGGAGGAGGCCGCCGGCCTAAGGGGGCGCGCCAAGGGGGAGTAGGACTCCCCTTTTCCAAGTTGGAGTAGGAGAGAAGGAGGAAAGAGGGGAGCAGGGGAAGGAAAGGGGGGGGGCGCCGCCCCCTTTCCCTTGTCCTATTCGGACTAGGAGGGGGAGGGGCGCGCGGCCCCCTCCTTGCTCCTTCCTCTTCTCCCTCTTGGCCCATGTAGGCCCATTAACCTCCCGGGGGTTCCGGCAACCTCCCGGTACTCCGGTAAAATGCCAATTTCACCCGGAACCATTCCGATGTCCAAATTGTGACGCTCGGATAATTAAGCCACAGTAACCCTCCGCTAATGATGCCACGTCACCTTGATTTCTGTTACTAATCTCACGTTAGTTCAAAACCAATTCGAATTCAAATTCAAAATCAAGTCGACAATAAAAGTTTTCAAAATTTAAACAAAAATGTTCGGTGGACGCCAAATATTACAAAGGTAATTATGGTGCAGCAAACCCCTTTTTATAAAATGCCTAATTACTTTTAGATGAATTTAAACAGAAAAGAAATAATAAAAAAAGGAAAAACAAAACAGAAAAACTAAAAACTAAGACTATCAAAAAAAAGGAGAAACCCCCCTGGGCCGTGGCCCAACTGGGCCTCGACCCACCGGTCCACCTGGCCCAACCGGCCGCGCCCCACCCCCACTCCCTTATCCTCACACCCACTCCCCCGAACCCTAGCCCGCTCCCCACTCGCCCCACGTCTCCCTCTCGTTCTCCTCCCTCTGCCTCCCTCCCGATCCAAATCGGGATCGGGGGCACCAAGCCTACCGCCCCTCCGCGACCCCTCGACCTCGCCTGTGCCCCGATACTGGCTGGCGCTCCCGTCGCTCGACGCCGCAGCCCGTCGCCCCGACGGCGCCACCCACCGCCCGACACCGCACCGTCTCTGGTGCCCCGCCGCCTGCTCCGTCCCGCCGTTCGCCTGGCTGCCTCGCTGACCGCCCGCCCGCCTCTCCATCGCCGGACCTCCCGAGCCTCCCGAGCCCTCTGCCTAGACCCCACGCTCCCTGTGAGCTCCTGCGCCGCGCGTCATCCCCGTCCCCTTCCGACTGCGTCAGCGTAGCCACCAGCTCCGGTCTCGTCCGTGCCGCTCCTCACTCCAGCTCGTCAAGGCCACCTCCAGCGCTCTCGCTCGGCGACCAGAGCCCGTTCCCAATCGCGCGCCCTCTTGCTCCGCTCGCCGGCCTCACTGCTCCACCACCACCATACGCCGCGCCGCCTCGGCCCCATCCGCACCCGCCATCGTAGTCGTCCCACGCCTCCCTTGGTCGGCCGCCGGCCGGCGTCGCCCCAAGCCATCAAAGACCTCCTCGGCTCACGCCTGCTCAGGCGCCCGCCCTTGCGCCCGCACCACAAGCACCGCTAAGCGCCCGCTCCAGTGGCCTCTTGGGCCACTGGCATGAGGGGCCCGCCCCTATGGGTCTATGACAAAGGGGCCCCACGCCCCAGAGAATGAATTAAAAAAAATGAAAAATGAATTAAAAAAATAAATAATAATAAATAATAAATGATTAAAGACTAAATAATTAAAATAAATAATAATTAATTAATTAAGGAATTAATTAAGATAATTAATCATGATTAGATTAACCTAATTAAACTAATTAGTTTAATTAAACAATAATTAGATTAGTTAAACCCTAATTAATCTAAAAAGTGTATGACAGGTGGGTCCCACTGGACCCACACGTCAGGTTGACTAGTCAACGCCCTGTTGACTGCTGACGTCATGCTGACGTCAGCAACCACTGTTTTGGATAATGTTGGATTAAATAAATTAAATAAATTCCAAAAATGAATTAAAACTTTAGAAAATCATATCTTTTAATCCGTAACTCGGATTAAAATATTTTCAACATGAAAGTTGCTCAGAACGACGAGACGAATCCGGGTACGCAGCCCGTTCGTCCGCCACACATCCTAGCATATCAAACACGCAACTTTCCCCTCGGTTAATCGTCTGAAAGCATAAAACACCGGAATATTTTCCGGATGTTTCCCCACTTGCAGATCACCTATCCCTACGTTAGGTCACCTCTAGCACAACGTATTGCCGCTTCTTGCTTTGTGTTACATTTGATTGCTTTGTTATTTATTGTGTTCCCCCTCCGTTACTTCTTTCCGGTAGACCCCGTGGCGATGCTGATGCCCCTGTGGTCGACTACGTCACCGACGGCCCCTCCTTGCCAGAGCAACCAGGCAAGCCCCCCCCTTGATCACCAGATATCGCCTATTCTCCTCTATACTGCTTGCATTAGAGTAGTGTAGCATGTTACTGCTTTTCGTTGATCCTATTCTGATGCATAGCCTGACATTATTGCTACATCTGTTGATACCTTACCTGCAATCCTAAATGCTTAGTATAGGATGCTAGTTTATCATCATTGGCCCTACATTCTGGTCAGTCTGCCTTGCTATACTATTGGGCCGTGATCACTCGGGAGGTGATCACGGGTATATACTATACATACATACTATCTGAGATGGTGACTAAAGTCGGATCAGCTCGAGGAGTACCCGCAAGTGATTACGATGAGGGGCCGAAAGGACGGTGGCTCCATCCGGTGAGAGGTGGGCTGGGTTCCCCGACGGCCCCGATTACACTTTAGAAGCGAGCGGCAGGCAGGTTGAGACCACCTAGGAGGCAGTGGGCTGGCCTGTTCGGCGTCATGGATACTTAACACGCTTAACGAGATCTTGGTATTTGATCTGAGTCGGCCATTTGGTCTATACGCACTAACCATCTACGAGGGAGTAGTTATGGGTCGTGGTATCACCAAGCCTTCTTGACGTCGAGAATCGAAGCGGCGCGCGGATTGGAACGTAAGCTGCGCTTGTATTAGGGGCTAGTTACGCTTCCGCCATACACGCAACGTCTTGTGTGTGCTCGAGGCGATGGGCCCAGACCCTGCGCTTTAGGTTTAGACCGGCGTCTTGACCTCTCTGTTGTGCCTAGGTGGGGCTGCGGCGTGTTGATCTTCCGAGGCGGGCATGACCCAGAAAGTGTGTCCGCCAAATGGGATCAAGCGTGTTGGGTTATGTGGTGCACCCTGCAGGAAGTTAATCTATTGAATAGCCGTGTCCCTCGGTAAAGGGCGACCGGAGTTGTACCTTGACCTTATGACAACTAGAACCGGATACTTAATAAAACACACCCTTCCAAGTTCCACGAACAACCCGGTGATCGCTTTTCCGCAGGCGGCGAGGGAGGATCGCGGGTAGGATTATGCTATGCGATGCTCTTGGAGATGCTACTTGGAGATGCTACTTGGAGATACTACTTGGCGATGCTATTTGGAGGACTTGATCTACTCTCTTCTACATCTTTGCAAGGCGGAGGCTGCCCGAGCGTAGTCTTCGACGGATTAGCTATCCCCTCTTATTACGGCATTCTGCGATTCGGTCCACCGATATGCCTCCTTACACATATACCCATGCATATGTAGTGTAGTTCCTTGCTTGCGAGTACTTTGGATGAGTACTCACGGTTGCTTTCTCCCCTTTTCCCCATTTCTTTCTTTACGGTTGTCGCAACCAGATCTTTGGAGCCCAGAGCAGACGCCACCGCCGACAGCGACTACTACTGGGAGGTGCCTACTACTACGTGCGAGGCTGGCGGCGGCGACCAGAGTAGTTTAGGAGGATCGAGCGGAGGCTGCGCCTCTTCGATCTGTATCCCGTTTGTGCTAGCCTTCTTAAGGCAAACTTGTTTAACTTATGTCCGTACTCGGATATTGTTGCTTCCGCGACTTCGTCTATGATCGAGCACTTGTATTCGAGCCCTCGAGGCCCCTGGCTTGTATTATGATGCTTGTATGACTTATTTATGTTTTAGAGTTGTGTTGTGATATCTTCCCGTGAGTCCCTGATCTTGGTCGTACACATTTGCGTGCATGATTAGTGTACGATTGAATCGGGGGCGTCACACAAATATAGGCTTCCAATATATCAATCTTTATGTCTCGACCATTCCGAGATTCCTCGTCATGTCCGTGATCACATCCGGGACTCCGAACAAACTTCGGACATCAAAACTTATAAACTCATAATAAAACTGTCATCGAAACGTTAAGCGTGGGGACCCTACGGGTTCGAGAACTATGTAGTCATGACCTAAAACCATTCTCGATCAATAACCAATAGCGGGACCTGGATGCCCATATTGGTTCCTACATATTCTACGAAGATCTTTATCGGTCAAACCGCACAACAACATACTTTGTTCCCTTTGTCATCGGTATGTTACTTGCCCGAGATTTGATCATCGGTATCAATACCTAGTTCAATCTCGTTACGGCAAGTCTCTTTACTCGCTTACATGTCGTCATCTCATAACTAACTCATTAGTTACATGCTTGCAAGGCTTAGGTGATGAGTATTACCGAGAGGGCCCAGAGATACCTCTCCGACAATCGAAGTGACAAATCCTAATCTCGAATTATGCCAACCCAACATGTACCTTCTAAACACACAGAGAGCACCTTTATAATCACCCGATTCGTTGTGGCGTTTGGTAGTGTTGGGGAGCGTAGTAATTTCAAAAATTTTCCTCGCACACGCAAGATCATGGTGATGTATAGCAACGAGAGGGAGAGTGTTGTCTACATACCCTTGTAGACCCGGCGGAAGCGATCTGGCGTAGAGGAAGTAGTCGACGTTCTCCGCGATCCGACCGATCCGGCGCCGTTACTCCGGCGCCCGAGTTCTTGACACACGTACAGCTCGATGGCGTCCCTCGTACTCGATCCAGCCGAGTGTCGAGGAGAGTTCGTCGACATGACGGCGTGGTGGACGATCTTGATGTTTCACGGTAGCGAGGCTTCGCCTAAGCTTCGACAGTATAACCGAGGTGGAATATGGTGGAGGGGCACCGCACACGGCTAAGGAACGATCTAAAGATCAACTTGTGTGTTCAAGGTGCCCCCCGCCTCAGATATAAAGGAGCCAGGGGAGGGGGCGGCCAAGAGGAGGCGCTGCCAGGAGTCCTACTCCTCTGGGAGTAGGATTCCCCCAATCCTAGTTGGACTAGGATTCCGGAGGGGGGAGAGAGAGAGGGGCGGCCCCTTCTCCTAGTCCTAGTAGGACTAGGGAAGGGGGGCCTTGCGCCCTCCTAGGGCTGCCCTTCTCCTTTCCACTAAGGCCCATCGAGGCCCATTTACCTCCGGGGGTTCCAGTAACCTCCGGTACTCGGTAAATTCCGTTTTACCGGAACCATTCGAACTCCAAACATAGGCTTCAATATATCAATCTTTATGTCTCGACCATTCCGAGACTCCTCGTCATGTCCGTGATCACATCCGGGACTCGAACTCCTTCGGTACATCAAAATACATAAACTCATAATAAGCATCATCGTAACCTTAAGCGTGCGGACCCTACGGTTCGAGAACAATGTAGACATGACCTAGAACTATTCACGGTCAATAACCAACAGCGGGACCTGGATGCCCATATTGGTTCCTACATATTCTCGAAGATCTTTGTCGGTCGGACCGCATAACAACATCGTTGTTCCTTTGTCATCGGTATGTTACTTGCCCGAGATTCGATCGTCGGTATCAATACCTAGTTCAATCTCGTTACGGCAAGTCTCTTTACTCGTTCCGTAATACATCATCTCACAACTAACTCATTAGTTGTAGTGCTTGCAAGGCTTAAGTGATGTGCATTACCGAGAGGGCCCAGATACCTCTCCGACAATCGAGTGACAAAACCTAATCTCGAAATCGCCAACCCAACATCTGCCTTTGGGGACACTGTAGTACTCCTTTATAATCACCCGATTCGTTGTGACGTTTGGTAGCACCCAAAGTGTTCCTCCGGTAAACGGGAGTTGCATAATCTCATAGTTACAGGAACATGTATAAGTCATGGATAAAAGCAGTAGCAACATACTAAATGATCGTGTGCTAAGCTAAGGGAATGGGTCATGTCAATCAGATCATTCTACTAATGATGTGACCTCATTAATCAAATAACAACTCCTTTGTTCATGGTTAGGAAACATAACCATCTTTGATTAACAAGCTAGTCTAGTAGAGGCATACTAGTGACATGTTGTTTTGTCTATGCATTCACACATGTATCATGTTTCCGGTTAATACAATTCTAGCATGAATGATAAACATTTATCATGAAATAAGGAAATAAATAATAACTTTATTATTGCCTCTAGGGCATATTTCCTTGATCTCCCACTTGCACTAGAGTCAATAATCTAGATTACATAGTAATGATTCTAACACCCATGGAGTCTTGGTGCTGATCATGTTTTGCTCGTGGAAGAGGCTTAGTCAACGGTTCCGCAACATTCAGATCCGTATGTATCTTGCAAATCTCTATGTCTCCATCTGGACTAAGTCCGGATGGAATTGAAGCGTCTCTTGATGTGCTTGGTCCTCTTGTGAAATCTGGATTCCTTTGCTAAGGCAATTGCTCGATATTGTCACGAAAGATTTTCATTGGACCCGATGCACTAGGTATGACACCTAGATCGGATATGAACTCCTTCATCCGACTCCTTCATTAGCTGCTTACGAAGCTGCTATGTATTCCGCTTCACATGTAGATCCCGCCACGACGCTTTGTTTAGAACGCACCAACCGACAGCTCCTCCGTTTAGTGTAAATCGTATCCGGTCTGCGATTTAGAATCGTCCGGATCGTTGTCAAAGCTTGCATCAACGTAACCGTTCGATGAGCTCTTTGTCACCTCCATATCGAGAAACATATCCTTAGTCCTTTTCGGTATTTCAGATGTTCTTGACCGCTGTCGATGATCCACTCTGGATTACTTTGGTACCTCCTGCTAGGCTTATAGCAAGGCACACATCAGTCTGGTACACAGATTGCATACATGATAGAGCCTATGGCTGAAGCATAGGGAACATCTTTCATTTTCTCTCTATCTTCTGCGGTGGTCGGGCATTGAGTCGACTCAACTTCACACCTTGCAACACGAGCAAGAACCCTTTCTTTGCTTGATCCATTTTGAACTTCTTCAAAACTTTGTCAAGGTATGTACTTTGTGAAAGTCAATTAAGCGTCTTGATCTATCTCTATAGATCTTAATGCCCAATATGTAAGCAGCTTCACCGAGGTCTTTCATTGAAAAACTCTTATTCAAGTATCCCTTTATGCTATCCAGAAATTCTATATCATTTCCGATCAGCAATATGTCATCCACATATAATATCGTAAATGCTCTGAGCTCCCACTCACTTTCTTGTAAATCTGAGGCTTCTCCAAAAGTCTCAGTACAAACCCAAATGCTTTGATCACACTATCAAAGCGTTTATTCCAACTCGAGATGCTTGTACCAGTCCATATATGGATCATCGGAGCTTGCACACTTTGTTAGCTCCTTTGGATCGATAAAACCTTACGGTTGCATCATATACAACTCTTCTTCCGTAAATCCATTCAGAATGCAGTCTTTACATCCATTTGCCAAATTTCATAATCATAAAATCGGCAATTGCTAACATGATTCGGACGGACTTAAGCATCGCTTCTGGTGAGAAGGTCTCATCGTAGTCAATCCCTTGAACTTGTCGAAAACCTTTTGCGACAAGTCGAGCTTTATAAACGATAACATTACCGTCGGCGTCGGTCTTCTTCTTGAAGATCCACTTGTTTTCTATTGCTTGCCTACCCTCGGGCAAGTCAACCAAAGTCCACACTTTGTTTTCATACATGGATCCCATCTCGATTTCATGGCCTCAAGCCATTTTGCGGAATCTGGGCTCACCATCGCTTCTTCATAGTTCGTAGGTTCATCATGATCTAGTAGCATGACTTCGAGCAGGATTACCGTACCACTCAGTGCGGATCTTACTCTGGTTGATCTACGAGGTTCTGTAGTAACTTGATCTGAAGTTTCATGATCAACATCATCAACTTCCTCACTACTTGGTGTAGGTGTCTCAGAAACTGGTTTCTGCGACGAGCTACTTTCAAGTAAGGGAGAAGGTACTATTACCTCATCAAGTTCCACTTTCCTCCCACTCACTTCTTTCGAGAGAAACTCCTTCTCTAGAAAGGATCCATTCTTAGCAACAAATGTCTTGCCTTCGGATCTGTGATAGAAGGTGTACCCAACTGTTTCCTTTGGGTATCCTATGAAGACACATTTCTCCGATTTGGGTTCGAGCTTATCGGGTTGAAGCTTTTCACATAAGCATCGCATCCCCAAACTTTAAGAAACGACAACTTTGGTTTCTTGCTAAACCACAGTTCATAAGGTGTCGTCTCAGCGGATTTTGACGGTGTTCTATTTAGTGTGAATCGGCCGTCTCTAGAGCATAACCCCAAAGCGATAGCGGTAAATCTGTAAGAGACATCATAGATCGCACCATATCTAGTAAAGTACGATTCGACGTTCGGACACACCATTCTGTTGTGGTGTTCCGGTGGCGTGAGTTGCTGAAACTATTCGCATTGTTTCAAATGTAGACCAAACTCGTAACTCAAATATTCACCTCCACGATCGGATCGTAGAAACTTAATTTTCTTGTTACGATGATTTTCAACTTCACTCTGAAATTCTTTGAACTTTTCAAACGTTTGGACTTATGTTTCATTAAGTAGATATACCCATATCTGCTTAAGTCATCTGTGAAGGTGAGAAAATAACGATATCCGCCACGAGCCTCAACATTCATCGACCACATACATCGTATGTATGATCTCCAACAAATCTGTTGCTCTCTCCATAGTCTGGAGAACGGTGTTCTAGTCATCTTGCCCATGAGGCACGGTTCATAAGTGCCAAGTGATTCATAATCAAGTGACTCCAAAAGTCCATCGAGATGGAGTTTCTTCATGCGCTTTACACCGATATGACCTAAACGGCGATTACCACAAATAAGTTGCACTTTCATTATCAACTCTGCATCTTTTGGTTTCAACATTATGAATATGTGTATCACTACTATCGAGATTCATAAGGAATAGACCACTCTTCAAGGGTGCATGACCATAAAAGATATTACTCATATAAATAGAACAACCATTATTCTCTGATTTAAATGAATAACCGTCTCGCATCAAACAAGATCCAGATATAATGTTCATGCTCAACGCAGCACCAAATAACAATTATTTAGGTCTAAAACTAATCCGAAGGTAGATGTAGAGGTAGCGTGCCGACCGCGATCACATCGACTTTGGAACCATTTCCCAGCGCGTCGTCACCTCGTCCTTTGCGAGTTAAGCAATCAGTAGTCCTGTTTGAGTTGCAAATATTAGCAGCAGAACCAGATATCAAATACCAGTGCTACTACGAGCTCTAGTAAGGTACACATCAATAACATGTATATCACATATACCTTTGTTCACCTTGCCATCCTTCTTATCCGCCAAATACTTGGGGCGCCCGCCGCTTCGATGACGATCGCTTGCGGTAGAAGCACTCGATTTCAGGTTTAGGGCCGGACTTGGGTTTCTTCTCTGAGCAGAACTTGCTTGCTGTTCTTCTTGAATTCCCTTCTTCTTCCCTTTGCCTTTCTTCTTGAAACTAGTGGTCTTATTGACCATCAACACTTGATGCTCCTTCTTGATTTCTACCTCCATGCCTTTAGCATTGCGAAGAGCTCGGTATAGTCTTTACTAACCCTTGCATATTATAGTTCATCACGAAGCCTTTGTAGCTTGGTGGCGTGATTGGAGAATTCATCAATAACACAATCATCCGGAAGATTAACTCCCAATTGTGTCAAGTGATTATAGTACCCGGACATTACGAGTATATGCTCACTAACGAACTGTTCTCCTCCATCTTGCAGCTATAGAACTTATTGGAGACTTCATATCTCTCAATCCGGGCATTACATTTGGAATATCAACTTCAACTCTGGAACATCTCATATGCTCCATGACGTTCAAAACGTCGTTGAAGTCCCGGTTCTAAGCCGTAAAGCATGGCACACTGAACTATAGAGTAGTCATCGACTTTGCTCGCGGACGTTCATAACATCTGGCGTTGCTCGGCAGAAGAGCTGTCACCTAGCGGTGCATCCAGGCGTAGCTCTTACGTGCAGCAATGAGGATGATCCTCAAATTCTGGACCCGATCCGTGTAATTGCTACCATCATCTTTCAACTTTGCTTTCTCAAGGAACGCATTAAAATTCAACGGAACAACAAAGACGAGCCATCTATCTACAATCAAACATAAACAAGCAAGATACTATCGGTACTAAGTTCATGATAAATTTAAGTTCGATTAATTATATTACTAGAGAACTCCCACTTAGAAAGACATCCTCTAGTCATCTAAGTGATCACGTGATCCAAATCAACTAAACCATAACCGATCATCACGTGAAATGGAGTAGTTTTCAATGGTGAACATCTTATGTTGATCATATCTACTATATGATTCACGCTCGACCTTTCGGTCTCCGTGTTCGAGGCCATATCTGCATATGCTAGGCTCGTCAAGTATAACCCGAGTATTCTGCGTGTGCAAAACTGGCTTGCACCCGTTGTAGATGGACGTAGAGCTTATCACACCCGATCATCACGTGGTGTGCAGGCACGACGAACTTTGGCAGCGGTGCATACTCGGGAGAACACTTCTTGATAATTTAGTGAGAGATCATCTTATAATGCTACCGTCGATCAAAGCAAGATAAGATGCATAAAGGATAAACATCACATGCAAATCAATATAAGTGATATGATATGGTCATCATCATCTTGTGCTTCATGATCACCATCTTGCAAAGATCACCATGATCACCATCGTCACCGCGCGACACCTTGATCTCCATCGTAGCATCGTAGTCGTCTCGCCAAACTTATGCTTCTCGACTATCGCTACCGCTTAGTGATAAAGTAAAGCATTACGAAGCGATGCATTGCATACAATAAGCGACAACCATATGGCTCCAGCCGATTGCCGATAACCGGTTACAAAACATGATCATCTCATACAATAAAATATAGCATCACGTCTTGACCATATCACATCACAACATGCCTGCAAAAACAAGTTAGGCGTCCTCTACTTTGTTTGTTGCAAATTTTACGTGGCTGCTACGGGCTTAAGCAAGAACCAGTCTCACCTCGCATCAAAACCACAACGATACTTCGTCAAATAGACTCCGTTTAACCTTCTCAAGGACCGGCGTAGCCTTTTCGGTTCAACTAAAGTGAGAGAGACAGACACCCACCAGTCACCTTTAAGCAACGAGTGCTCGTGGCGGTGAAACCAGTCTCGCGTAAGCGTCTGGCGTAATGTCGGTCAGGGCGCTTCATCTCACAATACCGCTGAACCAAAGTATGACATGCTGGTAGGTAGTATGACTTGTATCGCCCACAACTCACTTGTGTTCTACTCGTGCAAAACATCAAACCATAGAAAAACCTAGGCTCGGATGCCCTTTGTTGGGGAGCGTAGTAATTTCAAAAATTTTCCTCGCACACGCAAGATCATGGTGATGTATAGCAACGAGAGGGAGAGTGTTGTCTACATACCCTTGTAGACCCGGCGGAAGCGATCACAACGTAGAGGAAGTAGTCGTCGTTCTCCTCGCGATCCGACCGATCCGGCGCCGTTACTCCGGCGCCCCGAGTTCTTGACACGTACAGCTCGATGGCGTCCCTCGTACTCGATCCAGCCGAGTGTCGAGGAGAGTTCCGTCGAGATGACGGCGTGGTGGCGATCTTGATGTTTCACGGCGCGCGGGCTTCGCCTAAGCTTCATGACGGTATAACCGAGGTGGAATATGGTGGAGGGGGCACCGCTGCGGCTAAGGAACGATCTAAAGATCAACTTGTGTGTTCCAAGGTGCCCCCTGCCCGTATATAAAGGAGCCGGGGAGGGGGCGGCGGCCAAGAGGAGGCGCGCCGGGAGTCCTACTCCCTCCGGGAGTAGGATTCCCCCAATCCTAGTTGGACTAGGATTCCTGGAGGGGAAGAGAGAGAGGGGGGCCCCTTCTCCTAGTCCTAGTAGGACTAGGGAAGGGGGGCGCGCCCTCCTAGGGCTGCCCTTCTCCTTTCCACTAAGGCCCATCGAGGCCCATTTACCTCCGGGGGTTCCAGTAACCTCCGGTACTCGGTAAATTCCGTTTTAGCCGGAACCATTCGAACTCCAAACATAGGCTTCCAATATATCAATCTTTATGTCTCGACCATTCCGAGACTCCTCGTCATGTCCGTGATCACATCCGGACTCGAACTCCTTGGTACATCAAAATACATAAACTCATAATAAGCATCATCGTAACCTTAAGCGTGCGGACCCTACGGTTCGAGAACAATGTAGACATGACCTAGAACTATTCACGGTCAATAACCAACAGCGGGACCTGGATGCCCATATTGGTTCCTACATATTCTCGAAGATCTTTGTCGGTCGGACCGCATAACAACATCGTTGTTCCTTTGTCATCGGTATGTTACTTGCGAGATTCGATCGTCGGTATCAATACCTAGTTCAATCTCATTACCGGCAAGTCTCTTTACTCGTTCCGTAATACATCATCTCACAACTAACTCATTAGTTGTAGTGCTTGCAAGGCTTAAGTGATGTGCATTACCGAGAGGGCCCGAGATACCTCTCCGACAATCGAGTGACAAAACCTAATCTCGAAATCGCCAACCCAACATCTCGCCTTTGGGGACACCTGTAGTACTCCTTTATAATCACCCGATTCGTTGTGACGTTTGGTAGCACCAAAGTGTTCCTCCGTAAACAGGAGTTGCATAATCTCATAGTTACGAGGAACATGTATAAGTCATGGATAAAAGCGGTAGCAACATACTAAGCGATCGTGTGCTAAGCTAAGGGAATGGGTCATGTCAATCAGATCATTCTACTAATGATGTGACCTCATTAATCAAATAACAACTCCTTTGTTCATGGTTAGGAAACATAACCATCTTTGATTAACAAGCTAGTCTAGTAGAGGCATACTAGTGACATGTTGTTTTGTCTATGCATTCACACATGTATCATGTTTCCGGTTAATACAATTCTAGCATGAATGATAAACATTTATCATGAAATAAGGAAATAAATAATAACTTTATTATTGCCTCTAGGGCATATTTCCTTCAGGTAGCACAGAAAGTGTTCTTCCGGTAAACGGGAGTTGCACAATCTCATAGTTGTAGGAACTTTGTATATGTCATGAAGAAAGCAATAGCAATATACTAAACGATCAAGTGCTAGGCTAACAGAATGGGTCAAGTCAATCACATCATTCTCCTAATGATGTGATCCCACTAATCAAATGACAACACATGTCTATGGTCAGGAAACATAACCATCTTTGATTAATGAGCTAGTCAAGTAGAGGCATACTAGTGACTATAGTTTCGTCTATGTATTCACACATGTATTATGTTTCCGGTTAATACAATTCTAGCATGAATAATAAACATTTATCATGATATGAGGAAATAAATAATAACTTTATTACTGCCTCTAGGGCATATTTCCTTCAATCCCAAAATAAACCCTGTCCACCATGGAGCAATCTTCAACTTCACCTGCAACTAACAACGCTATAAGAGGGGCTGAGCAAAGCGGTAACATAGCCAAGCAACGGTTTGCTAGGAAGGGTGTCAAAGGTTAGAGGTTCATGGCAATTTGGGAGGCTTGAAGAGCAAATGATAGGTACCGCAGCATAGCGATAGAACGAAGCAACTAGCATAGCAATGATAGTAGTGAGATCCAGGGTAGCGGTCATCTTGCCTGAAATCCCGCAAGGAAGAAGAACGAGTCCATGAAGAAGATGAAGCCACGAAGACGAACCACACGTAGACGCATCCTCACGATCGCAACGAAACGGGAAGTATCGAGAAGAAGCACACAACATGGTAAACACACCACACATGACAAGACATGATGCACAACAAGCATGATGCATGACAAAGCTACATGAAGCTACTCATGGCAAGAGATGATGCAAACAAGAACAACACATCAAGGCAAGTTTAAATGAGGCCGGAAACAACATATAACAATTTCGGTAAGTCCTCATATGCAAATTTCGAAATTGGTCCAGATCTGAACAAACATTAAGTTGAAGTTGTTAAACAGCAAGTTAAAGAGCACCAAGAGGATCTACACGAAATTCTAGTCAAGTTACATATAAAGTTCATTAGATTCGGAGCTACGGCCTAGAAGATATGAGCAAAACAAGTTAAGCATGGCATTGATGCAAAATGCACTCAAACATCAAGCAAACACCTCAAAACAAGGATGCAACATGATAATATGGAACTACATGCAAAATCAATCAAATTTCATATAGAGCACACTTAAAACGGAGCAACGGTTCAACACACACACACTATACAAGTCATAACAACAATCTGTCCAAAACAGCAACTAGGCATATTGCAAGCATCAAAACAACATGCTACAGTACCACAATATGAAAACAAAAGGCATGGGCATGAAGTACAGGTAAAGCATAACAAAACATGAACATTGAGCTATCTCCAGAAACAACTAGAACATGCTCAAAAGGGCATGGGAAGATTGCAAATAATAACAGTTTCAGACTTTAGCAGAAATAACATCAGGTTGCAATGTTTAGAGCTATCAAACAGCATGTTACAGGAACTTAACATGGCAAACAAAGGCATGGCATGAATCTACTAATTGCATAGACCAAAAGTCCCTTACTGACCATGAGCCAAAAGGGCACAGAAGATATGATGGCACCCATGTAAACATGGCAAGTTATATGACAGATTCAAACATGGCAGGAACAACGATAAGTAGGCATGTTGGTGAGCTTGAACCACTCACCACAGAGCAATACATGGCATGGCAAGGCAACCAACAGTAATAAGACATGTTTATGAAGCTAAGCATGGCAAGAACAAGTTCATAGGGTGCATGAATCACTAGCAAAACACATGGCCAAAACTGAACTTAATGTTAACAGGCTGACAGCAACATTATTTAGCAACTTTGGAGCAAGATATGAACATATTAAAGCAGGCTATAATTGCAACCAGGGGCATGAATGGATAGAGCAAGACATGTATAACAAAACATCCTTAGTGAACATCTCCATATTATGCATAGAATGACTAGTAGAAGCAGATTTACATGGCATCACAAAATAACAGAATCTGCCTAGCAAAACAGCAACAGCAAGTACCCTACTTAACAAGCTCGATGCACTCAGCACACAACTCACAAAAATACATGGATAGCACCACTGGAAAGACGGCATAGCATAGATCAAAATACATGTAGGCATCAACCTCATAGGATGCACACATCAACCATGGCAAAAATGACAAATGAGCATGTTATAACAGTTTCAGCAGATTAACATCAACATGCACCCTTCCAATAGCATTTAGGGCATCAAGATGAGCTCAAACGAAAATGATGCAATGTAATGAAATGAAGTACTCGTTGAGAAGAACAATTTGACATATTACACGCACGAAACGGAGCAGTATGCAGCAAGTTATGATGCGATGAACATGGCATGATTATGCAAAATATTCGGGACAGGCGTTTTCGGGGAAGGGGAAAAAGTCAACCTCGGGATTTCGGATCCAGATCCGGGGCACGGACGGCGAGGTTCGTCGGAGACGGGGCGGCGGCTCACCGGAGTGGCCGGCAGCGAGGGGGCGGCGCCGGCCGGCGGACGACGGCGGCCTGGGAGGCGCGGGCGACGCCGTCGGGCGGCGGCGGAGGGCTCGGGCGGCGCCGGACGGCGGCCGAGCGGGCGGAGCGGGCCGAGGCGGCCGGAGTGAGCGGAGCCGGGCGGCTGCGGCGGAGCTTCAGCAGCAGGCGGGAGGCGAGATGGAGGCGCTTGGCGAGGCGAGGCAGAGCACGGCGCGCGATCGGGAGGCGAGCAGGTCTGGCTTCGCCGGCCAGCGCAGCAGCCAGGCGGGCGGCGGCCCGGCCGGGAGGGCAGCCTTGAGCCAGCCTGAACCTCGGCTCGGCTCGGGCGAGTGGAAAAGCGCTGGCGCCGACGTGGCGCGAGGAGATTGGCTAAGGCGGCGGCGGCGATGACGTGGCGGCGTCTGATTCGCCGGAGTGAGGTGGAAGCTGGACGTGTCCGGCCGGAGTTGGGCATGTCTGGTGGCAGCGGGGGAAGAGGGCTAGGGTTGGACTGCGCGAAAAATCCGGGAGGGACACATATTTATAGGTGGAGGGAGCTAGGAGAGTCCAAATGAGGTGCGGTTTTCGGCCACGCGATCGTGATTGAACGACCGAGAGCATGGAGGGGACTTAGATGGGTTTTGGGCCACTTTGGAAGGGGTGTTGGGCTGCAACACAAAGAGGGCTTTTACGGTTACCCGGTTAACCGTTGGAGTATCAAACGAACTCCAAATGGCACGAAACGTGACAGGCGGTCTACCGGTGCTATACCAAGGCCGCTTGGCAAACCTCGGGCCATTCCGAGAAAGTTTAACACCAGCACACGAAAAGAGACAAGAGGGGAACGCCGGAGGACATAGGAGCGCCGCATAACAAAACGGACAACGGGGAAAATGCTCGGATGCAAGAAACGAACACGTATGCAAAATGAGATGCACATGATGACATGATATGAAATGCATAAGATGACATGGCAAAGTGCAACACGCAAGCAAATGACATGTCAACGACGGCGAATAACTGGCGGACACCTGGCGCAACGGATCCAGGGCGTTACATGGGCATAGAATCGCATAGTATGGGAGGACAAATTCTCATGCGTTCAAATTTAAGTTCAGACTTTCATAGTATCATGGCCTCTCCAACAATTTTCTTCAAAAGTAAAATGTATTTATGCATGTATGTTTGTTAGAAAATTCTAAAACATCCTCTTTCAACACACATGTCATAATTGACTCTTTTAATTTTGCCCATGTTATTTTGCTATGACTCATATCCAATAGCCTAAATGAAACAACAATGTTTTTGTTTCCAAGTTTAAATGTTGCAGACGATATTGCTTTTCCTTTGTATGTCGCATCGATCACACACGTAGCACACTAGGATATGTCTACCTACATTGATGTCTCTCTATCCTACATATGTCAACATACACATGCATGTTGATGAATCGAAATAATCCATGCAAGTTGATACATCGAAGGCATTCTATGTTGACAGTTGACATACTTGACTACATATTGCATGATGAGAAATCAAACTCTCCATTTTACTTAAGCTTTTATTCCATCAATAATCATTTTATGTTTAATTTCATATGTGATTCAAACGGCTTATTTTTTTCATGTAAAAAATAAAATTTGTACTCCTTGATCTAATAAAATAGATTTAAAAAAACATGATCCCATATGGTTAATGTTTCAAATCCTAACCTTTTGTAGTCTTCATAAAGTACACATGAAAATAATTTATTTCAAATGTTTATGGAAAATAATTGCATACTCGATGGATCTAATGACTTAGTCTTTATCTAATATCATAGATCAACTACTAGTAAAATTGCAACTACCAATAAATTTTTTTGAAAATGATATTTGGTACGCCTATGGATTTCTCGGCTCTTCGCCATGCGCGACATAGTTTCCTCTCTCATTTAGGTTGTTGCTTTCATGTTATGTTTTCGACTAGACCATGTCCCAGCTAAGTTCTTGAGCACCTCCCATATATGTGACCCCTACTAGCCATGGGGGCTACATTGCATATATACGTGTGTGATAGGGCCTAATCACATGGAATTTTGTGATCTATGTCATGCGGATCTATGGGACCGGCAAAGGCCGCTTTGTGATTCGACTAGGGAGATCAACAAGCACAAAGAGCAGGACACGTGGGGATTTACCCAGGTTCGAGCGGCTGTGAGCGTAAAACCCTACTCCTGCTTTGGTTGTATTTGATGTGAAGTCCAAGTACAAGGAGCTCAGCTTGCCAGCAAGGTGCACGAGAAGTGCAGCTATGCGTGTAATTGAACAAAGTGTCAACCTTTATAAAGGTAGTCATGGGCCTCCATTTATAGTGAAGGGGTCACCACAGTGGCAAAAAAGTCTTTACACAAGGTAAATAGTGGCTACAGTGCCAAATACCTAACTCTAACGGGTTAGGACAAATGCATTAAATGCGACATGAGGTGTCATGCTGGTGAGGCGTTCTGGTAAGGGTTGTCTCTCCTTCTGTGTCGTTCACCCAACTACAGTGGGTATCATTAAAGTTGTGTCTTGGGCGGTGAGCTGACAGGTGACCAGGCAAGCTTCACCTAACCTCCTGTCCGCTCGACACTTATTTGACAAGCGACGGGCTGGCCGCTGAGGTGGAGAGGTGACAAAGCAGTGGAAGCTTCCCGGCACGGAGCTTGCCGGGCCCTTGCTTGCCGCCAAGTAGCTTGCAGGCAACCAAAGTCTTCATCTTCAGTACTAAACTAGTACTTAGTACTGCTCAATGACCTGTCTTGAGGCCTCTTCCTGGTTTTGTATACCGAGTCTTGAGTCTTGTTTGTAGTAGTCCTCCGGCAAGACATGCTGTCGGGAAGCCTCCCACTGCCTGTGCACAAGTCAGGGTACTAAGGCACCCATGTCTTGGTACGCCGACAATCTACATGCTAGTGGTGGTCGAGTGAATTATTATTATTATTTCATGTCACTAGTAAGCTTGCACGTGCAACGCACGTTAACAGATATTATATCATGTATTTGTAGTTTTTTAAAATTCGATCTGTGTAATGAATAAGGATTTTCTATGATGATAAGTACATCATTTTGTAAAATATTTTTGGGATAACAACTTAATTATTTGAAGTGCATTGTTTGACCAGTTACACCAAAATGAAAGGTTGATTTGAACATTGGGCAAAAAGGGCTCTTCATACATCAAACAAGGTATCCATTAGCTGCCATAATCATCTCATTGCCTCTTCTCTTTCTCCGATCGGCATCCTTCATCCGGGCACGGGCACCCAACTGGCGCCGGTTAATCCATCTGACACGGAGCTTGTCATATGCCTTATACGCCTTCATCTCATCTATAACCTTCATGATCAAGTGCTTCTCCCCACCAATAGTGGTACTAAGCTTGCACATACAACACGTCTCGATCAATACTCTTTTTAGTGATACACCTACTACAAAACACACACATTTATAGATCAAACAGAACACTCACAAAGCTTGAAAATAATAGCCACCATATACGGTTCACTATGATCATGTCAATCTGGTTACATTGAAAAGTGGGTACCGAAGATAAGATCCATGGATGGCATATGGTCCAATATTGCTCACATAATAGACAACGAACATAAATGTACTGACCACACTGCCCAACCATGTTATGATATTTTTTATAATTTAAACACCTGAAATTGTGCACACCAAGTAACATTGTTACTAACAGCGAGTGGTACAGACCGTAAAGCCGGCCATAGCTTGTTAGAAATATGTAGGAATAGAATACCTAAAGCTTATTGGGACACTGCAAGCCAGCTATAGCTTATTTCTTAAGTAGCAAAAGGGGCTACTTGCAATCCATTCTGGATGAGACATACCACCTGGAAGTGGATTTTTCCTAACTAGTTACGCCCGCAACCTGTATCCTGGCCCTCCATCTAAGGTCCTGTCCAATCAACCTTCTCCATCACGTTGTCAGCCATGCACTGTATTCCCTTGGCCCACATGCATGCTACGGCTATTCCTACTCAATGTGCATGTTGCCTCTTCAAACAAAATTACAAGATAAACAAATATGTCACTATTACATTTAAATAAATTGTGCAAATTTAAATTCATTTATGTATTTGAATTTCTCACGCTCAGCTCTACAAAACAAGCCCAATATCAATATATTTCAAATTAAATTACGGGGCCAGAATAATATTAAATTGTGTGTGGCTCAAAAAAGGTCCATAAACTTTTCATTAAAGTTCGGCCAAGCTATCTATAAGTTCTTTGGTTCAAGATACATTTTCCAGCATAGTTCTTTCATATTTCTAACAAAGTGCCGACCCACTATTCAGAAAGTTCTTCAGCCCCTTATTCTGTTTATTTAGCACTTTACAATAAAAATTAAATGTTCCTCACAGTTTAAAGCAAAGTTTCAAAAAAATGTGTTTCAAATGTATCCAAGACTATACTTGTTCTAAAGGGCTTAGCGTCATGAGTTCAAATATATAAGAAGTTTCGAAAACAAATTTTCGGTTTTAAAGATACGTACCATCTAAATTGTCAAAAGAAAATGAAAAGTGATGGAGTTAGAGGAGAGAGGGAAGATAATATAAGCCATGCATATGTCAGAACTTGCACAGGAAGAGAGAGAGAGAAAAGCCCATGCACATGCAATGGCTCGCATCCCCATGGACCAGCGACGACACTGATTCGCGTTGCACGCTCAACTGGTTAGGATTCGCCTTATTCGCCACCTTAAGGCAAACCTGAACATGCTGATGGTACAGACCGTAAGTAAAATAAGGTAGAACATATGCCTTTCAAAATGTTCAGAACAAATGAAAGCAACAAAAGGAAAAGGCAAAGCTTGATTTACATGCTCGTCCCCCTCCTGGTTGCTCTCACATATAATATTTCACGAAAAAAATAGTATCAACACATAAAACTCGCAAACCTGGTGGCTTCAGCCTCACCACCTGAAGCATTTTGCCATTCAGCTCTCTCTAGAAAAAAAGGTGAACACAGTTGTAATATTTAACATCTTTGGGCTATCTAGAACGACGGATAGTTCATACCTATGAAGGCATACATTGCTAAATCCTTTATGGGTTCATATCTCTCCTAAATTTAAGATGCATTGTGAACATTCTCGTCACATAAAGTGGAACCACTCACCTTTTACTCTAAACTCAATAAAGCTGATCTCTGCATAGACAATATGTCCACTGTCAATAGCAACTTATGTGCACAAAATAGCTGCCCCTGAACCTGCCAAAGCAACAATCAACGTAGCAATGAAGGGAAACTCACTCAAATAGCTGAAGCAGAAGAATATTTATATCTCGTCAGTCGTATAAAACAGAGCTAATTACTCGAGGTTATAAGGCTATTGGGGAAACAAGAAGGCAACAAAAACTTGAAAAATAAATTGATTCCATCAGTATCCTCTTCTGCTTACATGTGTGAATCCTAATTATAGGTGAAGTAGAAGAATATTTATATCTTGTTCGTCGTATAAAACAGAGCTAATTACTCTAGCTTCTAAACTAAAGGATCAAAGGCCAATGTATGTCGTGATTAATATGAAATGCGCATATCAAAAACCAAACGTCGGAGCATTATTCTAAGAAACACTAAGTTAGGTGATTATTCTAAGATCACCTCGAATCGGATCTGATCACCAACTGTAAAACGAAAAGCATCACATTCCAAACAATTATGGGATCACTGGTATCGTGTACGTGCAATGCACTTGTCATGCTCGAAAACATAATGACCAGTGAGATGTATTTCAAACTTCCCACTGAAAATAGAGAGTACTGATAATTGGTAAGGATCAAGGAGATGTAGCCTGCATGTCATGGTAATAGAAATTGTTGGCTAAATACACCAAGACCGAAGGTACAATTCGCTCTTTACCAAAATGCCAAAGGATCAGTCAAAGACAGAAGGTACAACTCTAGAAAAACTCAGACAAAATGCCAAAGGATCAGTCAAGAAGAACTCCATGCACTCCCTCTGTACCAAAATATAAGACGTTTTATAGGCTAGTTAGCCTACAAAAATGTCTTATATTTTGGCAGAGGTAGTAGTTCGCATGCAGAATCCTAGGTTCTGCTTCTAAATCCTAATAAGTACAGAAAGATAAGATGAAATGATCATGTACCTTAGTCCTCATCACTATAGTTCACAAGGATGCATCATACCTTCTTCTGATGCGCCTGTAGCTGCAAAGAGAAAAAATAAATAAAGGAAGACGGTGCCACATACATCTATCTTCCTTTCTTTGTAAAAGATTCAAGGTGTGGCAAACTTCAGTTCAGAATTCCAAAATATGAATTATGTACACCAAAATTCCCCTAGCTTAAAACAGGCAATCCCACATACTTCGAACAATTTAGGATGTTCCTTCACATAATCCATTGGCTCCATGTCCATTATTTAAAACTCAATGACTGAAATGAGCATTTTCTTACATCCATGACTGATGTAATCATCTTTGTAGCATCTGGCAAACTCTTTTTGTATTCCTTTGCCTGCATATCATCACCAGAAAACGTAGCCCATTCACTTTGTCAAACTCAAGTTTAAGAGTGTGCTGTGAAAAAAAAAATAGAATTCAGACCAAATGTCTTAATTACCTCACTCAAGTCTTTCCGTGGATGGCACCAATGACTCTTATAGTTCAGTTGCCCATCCACTTCAGTGCTCCATGCATGCATCTGCAGAAAAAGTATCAAAAATGCTCCTAACAGGACGGGGAAGCATAAACATGCAACTGTATTGATAGTAGTCAGCAGCATTGGGACCATTATTTTGATCATGAAAGATAGAATTGACAAAATTAGTTTGCTGGTTTGTGCTTTCTACTACCAACTGAAGTATATTTGGCACACAAGTTCTAGTTTGGAGAGCTGTTGAGCTCATCCTCCCTCGTCAAATTCTACTGTCCTCTTGGAATTGCCTTTGTCCCTCACAACTGAATCATGCTCTCGCCTCAGCTTTTTTTGATAGAAGAGAAGCCACCATCGCCCTACAACAAATACACCAGCTCCTTGGAGGCCACCCGCGGGACAAAGCAGGGATGCAGGATGACATATGGAGGGGCACCGCAGTCGGCAAAGGATGCGCTGCTCGAGATCTTCTTGGCGGCCTCGCCGGCGGCGAGACGGGTAGACGGCGGGGCCGGAAGGCGAGGAGTTGCGGTCGGGAGGGCGTGGCAAGGTGGTGCAGCGGACGGCGTTGCGCAGGCAGCAATGCGGGGCGGCGAAGCGACGACACAACAGAGGATAAAGTGGTGGACCGGAGGGCAGCGACCCGCTTGTAGGAGAGGGCGGTGCTAGATGGGAGAGGCAGCGAGCGGAGGAGCGGCGTGGGATGGCCGTTTGGCGGCTAGATGGAAGAAGCGGGGCGAAGGGGAAGAGGCGACGTTTGTGGGCCACTCGGGGAGTAGTTACGGTGATCACGGGAAGGTACGAGATTAGGGGGTGCGGGACTGGTATTTGGAATATTCCGTGGTGGAGCACGGTCAGCCAATGAAAATTGCTAAGTTCACACCATAGAGTTATGAGATCAATCAGGGTTGTTAGATTGAGATTTACGTGCCTAATCATGCGGTGCTGATTGGTTCTGCGGTGTTGTGGGTCTAATTACGGGTTGCGCGTAAGAAAGTTATTGTTTGATTGTTTAATAGTACTCCCTCCTTTCCGGTTTATAAGGCTTGCCTCAACTTTTCTGTTTTTTCAATTTAGAGGGCTCATCTCCAACTTATTTTTAGTTTCCAATGCGCATTAAATCTTTGCATGCAAGAATTAAAAAGGAACACACCAATGCATGTAATTTACCTACTCATCTAGTGGCCAAGCATGCATGCACTATAATTAATCCAAATTAATGCATGAGTTTAATTGAGGTAGTTTTGTAAAGTACGAGATATATTTCTCCACTCACAAAATGCCTTGGTTGATGAGATTTGAGATTTGAGCCCTATAAACCGGAAGGGAGGGAGTAGTAGAGATTCTTTTTTAGTGCTTTTTTACTTTCAGCCTTTTTGAAATTTTGCTTATTCTAGAGATTGTTAGAAAGTTAGGAACTTCCTTTTGGTAGTAGAAACTAGCAATTCATCAAGTTAGAAGCTTCTTTATGGTAGTAGAAAGGTGTAACTCATGAATTTGGATGTTGCGTTAAAAGTCGTTTTGTTCGGTTGGAAGCGGTGATGAACCAAGTTGAAAGTTGATGCTTTTGTTATTGGAAGTTGTGATTAAACAAGTTGCAAGTTGGTTTAGTGCCACCTGCTTGTTGCGATTAACCAATTTAAAAGTTGGTTTTGTTGACGAGTTGCTAGTTATCATGTTGAATGTTTGCTTTGTTTCCACCGAGAGTTGTGATTAGACCTGAAATAGTAGGGGAGGGAAGAGCATCGGCAAGAAGAAAAGGGAGGCAATCTTGCTAGTGAACCAGAGGAAGGGAGACATCCCTGGAAGCTGGAACACGATCAGTATTGTTCTTTAGGGAGACAGCTTGTGGCTGATGTAGCCTCATGCCCAGGATAAAGAATGTCAAAACATACGATAAGCTGAGCAAGCGCCCTGCCAGAGATAACGACTTCATGTACGAGGTTCCACGCGTCCCCTTTTATCCGATCATTTACCGCGGCGACGCATCATGCACACTCTTTATGAAACCAGCTTGCTTTCACATCAGGTAAAAGAAGAAACAAGGTGCCCCGTAGACAATAAATATTGTTAGAAAAACACAGCAACGATTTGGCCGGCGCAGACCGAACATCGTCCATGATGGAGTGGAAGTTGCTAGCCCGTAGAGAAGTGATGACGAGTGCGGTCTTGTGTGGGCTGTCGGGTCGCCCGAGTGCCTTATTTTTCGGGCATGTTGTGACGATTCTTACCCGATTTTTCTGTTAATTAACCGGTAAAAGTTTTACGTGGTAAAATTTCGACAAAGACAGATGTTTCCAGTTTTCACTCATCTGCCCAGTATGCTGATATTTTACTTTTCTTTGTGGGGTTTCCAACACGCTGATCTGCGCAGCACATTCACACGAACAGCCTTGGCAGCGTCAGCGTACCGCCGCCGTCCGGTCCGGTCCGTTTGCTTGCTGTCGCGTACAAACAAAATATAACCATGCCAATCCCCGTGACTTCCCCGTCGATACAACGTTAGAAGCGCGTTTGGCAATATTTATTTTTTGCTTCTAAACAATTCGACAGGATTGGCTTCCAAGTAGTCGCGTTGATCCGCCATTAGTTTACTCAAAACTCGTGCTATAAACCATGCCGCAAACATCAATGGTTACCGTGCAGCTGCCACTCCACCAAGCCAATGGCTCAGCCTGAGGACAGGATCATCGCCGGCATCTTCATCGGCATCGTGGCCTCCTTGCTCGTGTCCATCATCGTGTGCAGCCTCTGCCGGGGCCACCGCAACGGCGCGGCGGCGGCTGCCCGGGCGCGGCCGCTGCCGGAGCGCGGTACAGTCACCACTACTGTCCGCGTCGACCAGCGGCAGCTTCGCCAGGCCTGCGCCGCCGGCGCGACGGCCGGGCTCCCGGAGTTCACGTACAGCCTGTCGGTGAAGCACAACGTGACGGGCGGAGGGGAGGAGGCGGCGACGTGCTCGGTTTGCCTCGGCGCGCTGCAGCTAGGAGATACGGTGCGGCTGCTGCCGGCGTGCCTGCACGTGTACCACGCGGAGTGCATCGACCCGTGGCTAGGCGCGCACTCGACGTGCCCGATCTGCCGCTCGGACACGGACCCGGCCACGGGCGTTGGCCGGCTACCACCTGCTTAGGCTCTTGTGCCCCAGAAAAACGAAAACCTGCTTAGGCTTTTGCGTGGCCACGTTCATACGCTTGTACTCCATTTATATTTCTTTACCAAGAGAGTACTCCCCTGTAAACTAATATAAGAGCGTTTAGATTACTATCTTAGTATTCTAAACGCTCTTATATTAGTTTACGGAGGAAGTACTGCTTTAGAGGTTCGCACTGAATAGGAATAGTTGTAAAGAGACAAGTGTTGCATGCATTTATCTTGCTTCCTGCCCATTTGAAAATTAAGTAAACTTTAGTTTTTTTTTTGAAACGGAGGCAAAAGCTTTGCCTCATCTCATTAATAAAGCAGAAAAGAGTTTCCCGGTTAATAAACGGAAAACCGAGTGAAAACCGTCACAAACCGCTGAGCGGCACACATAATACCACACACCTCACATAGAGGGTCTCGTCAACATCACACACCGGTGTCATCGTCATCACTTCTCCCCAACAAGCCTTGTCGCCCTCCCTAATCTCCGAGAAAGCGACTCCGACTTCTCCGAAGACAAATGTCGACCCAACCCACACCGTAGAGCTGTGTGAAACACAAGAAACCCCGTGCCAAACTCAGCCACCCGCGTCAAGGACAACACAGCTCCGACTCTGAAAGATGGCTCCGAAGGAGAACTATGCAAGGTTGGCGCCGCGGAAGACCACCGAACAGACCACCTGCTGCCTGTCATCGTCGCCACAGGGCCCCGCCGCCGCAGCTCCGACTTCACCGCAACAAAACAACCTGAGGTAGTCCCACGAACACGCGGGAGAAGAGCCGACTACCGCAACCATTGCCGCATCTCCGACATGGCACACGCCCATCATCGTTGCCACAAAAGCCTCGACGCCAACACCACCAACTTCCATCGGTCCCGCTTGATGATGCCTAGGTCCAAAGACGAAGCCCCCGAGAGGGGATACAATGCTAGAGCACCGTCATCGTCCGATCCCATCGATCTAGGGTTTCCCCCGAAGCTGCGAAGATTGGAGCTGAGAGTGCCTCGACGATGCCAACAAGAAGGGAACGGCCCTTGAAAGCGTCGCCATCGCCGGCTCCGGACACGCCGGAGACATGCTTTCGCCCAGGTCAGCTTCTCGAGCCCCGCACATCATGCATCAGCAAGCCCTCCATCGAGCCACCGTGGTCAAATCCGGCCGAATCTGACCACCTTCATCCTTCACGACCTCCTAGCAGCAGATCCGTGACGCCTCTGAGCCGCGCCGACCGCGCAGCCCAGGCCCTTCACGCACCCGCGACAAGCGCCACACCAGCCGCGCCCTCGCAGCCGAACCTCCGCCGGCGGCACGCCTCACCTCTCCCGGCAGCCTCCGGAAGCCCCTGTCTGCCCTCGCCGCACGAGCGCATCCTTCCCACCCGAGCTGCAGAAAATCTGGGCAGCAAGGTCCCTTGCGCATCCATGCTGCTCCCTTGCCGAATCACCGTAGCGCCGCCCAAGCCGAAGCACCACCTCACGCTGCCGTGCGAGCCCGTGCGCTTCAGATCCGCGCTTGTCCGCCCCTCCCGCACGCGCGACGAGCGTCAGAGCATCGCGCCGTCCCGCCACCTCGCCGCGCCGCCCGCCACTTGCGAAAGGCCCGCCACGCCGCCCACCACCTGCCTGCCTCATTGCCACCCGGACGCCAAGCGCCGAGCTCCTTCGGCGGCGGGCCGCCGCCCACTCAAGCAGGAGGAGGAGAGGGCCTCGCCGCCGCCAAGCCGCCGCGGCTTTGCCGGCGACGCCTGCCGGCGGCGGCGAGGGGAGAAGGGGCGGCTGGATGTGGCGCTGGCGGCGGCTAGGTTGCGCTCCTGGCCGCTCGCGGGAGCGACCGAGGAGTGGGGTTTTCCTACTTTAGTATAAATGGTTTATTTGTTTTTTAAAGCCGGGCAAAGATTGGGCATTCTTATTGACTAAGAAGAAGAGTTGTCCGGTTAATTCGAGAAAAACAGGGTGAAACCCTGCACAACCCGTTGATCAGGCACACCAGATAAACCACCCACCTTTATGAACGAAACATCAATGAGGTTGCATCTTGGCGTCATCGTCATCGTCACGCCTCTCCCTGAGCAAGCGCATCCGACTTCCATGCACGCAACCACCACCAAAGTGCGGACAACAGAGGCGGAGCGGCCACATGAAGATCACTGCCACTTGAATAGCACACACGCCAGTCACTTTGTTCAATCGGTTTACGTGGCCCGGTTTATATGAGTTTTCGGTTTGTATGATATTAATACTTTGGTGAATACGATATGAACTAAAATATGGTTCAGTTTCGGTATGTATCAAATAATTTATGTATGGTTTCAGTATATACCATAATACCCAAAGCTGACGCGAATTTGAAAATGACATAATAATAATTTACGGATTTATGCCTAACAACACATACCTTTTTATACAAATAGTATATAACTATATATAAGTATATGTTACATATAATATACGTGCATGCATGGATTCATGACTGAATCGTTATGAGCGTGCTTAGCATTTTTTTAAGAGAAAAATGACTACATTACAGAAAAGATGGAGGTCCTTAGTAGGGAATCTGGTTCCTGTACAAGACAATGACCACTTGTATGGTAGTTTGTCTCAAGAAATATAAATAAATAAATATTAGCGTGAACCGTTCAGTGTGTACCATAAAACCGAAACTAAAAATGGCATCAAAGTTTATACCATACAGAAAACGGAAAACCACAAATACGGTAAAATTGGTTCGACTCGGTTTAATTTTTATATGGCTTTCGGTTCGATTTTAAAATGCACAGAGTTACACGCCAAGGACAAGACTACATTGGATCCAAGAGCAAGCGAGGAACGAATAGTCAGTTGGTGTTGATGTGAAGTTCACAAGAGGTATATACTACATAGCAGAACATCTTGCATCCCCAACAACGACGCCAGGAATTTTCTTGTTGACTGCCGGGTATATAGGCTAACACCTAGTTGAGCTCTCAGGAGCAGGAGTTTGTAGTAAGTAGCAAGATTTCCTTGGGTGAGAAACCCATGAACAATCTGTATAAAACTACACTTGTGTCCCCAACAATACTAACAAGGATGTCAACCTTGCTAGGCTTGCTAGTTGCACAAGACAGTTAAATGATAATGTGGTGGATAACTTCTTTTGCATTTTTGAAATAAAACAAAAAGGAATAAAGGTGCATGTAAAAGTTGTTGGAAGGTGATTCTCATGCTAAAACTGGGACCAAATTTATAGTTTCGCCAAATATAATTCTCCAATACATAAAAGTGCCGCAAGTAACACAGTCATGTGAAAAGGTGCACAATGAAATATTTCTGACAAACATATGGAGGTGTTAATTCTACATAAGCAGTACGTCCAAATACTACATATGTAGACATTCTCTGCATCATATAGCTAAATAATCCATATGTAAAGTGAGATTCTCTCGGTACCATCTAGACATCAAGTGTAAGAATAAATAATTGCTTTAAGCAAGATGACGTATTGTTATTTATGGGACTCAATTGAATCCTCTAATCAACCTTTACCCTTAGTGCCAACAATTCAATACAAGACTTTTCCAATTTCTTTTATTGCGAGTATGGCGAAGATTCACAGGAATAGGAGGGACCAAGTGGCACTTGGTGCGTAAGGGTGCATATGTGCCAAGAGTAGGTTTAGGTTGTTGAACTCCATAAATGAACTAGGGGATACAATGATTAGGTGTAGGTGGAGTGTAACGCCCTCGATGTAAATGGATCGAAGATCCATACAATTTATTTAGATGAGTTTTTAAAATTAATGATATGATGGCATGATGACATGATGCAATGCAAGAGATGCAACAAACAAAACAAATCACACGACGAAACTCGGAGTAGCTGGAAGTCTTCTGGAGCGTCGGTCTCGGGGCGTTACAACACTCCACCACTACAAGAGGATCTCGTCCCGAGATCTAGGATGGCACCGGAGAGAAACGGAAGAGGAAGAGAAGAGGTAAAACTAAGTTGCTTCTTTGACGAACGAGTGAAACCACGAACCTCGAGAGGTTGAGCAATTTAAAAGAAAGAGTACAACAGAGATGAACGAGATTGCAAACAATCCGTTAGAAAAAAGGAACAAGGAACATTATGGGAACTTGAAGGTTGCAAAGACATGAATCAAGAGTTTAATGGACAAGATAGAATTGAAACCACTCCGGTTAAAACAAGATGAGAGGAAAGAATTGAGACAGACACTCGGTTAAACATGGAAGGAATAGAACATGAACTTGAGAAGATGGGATGATACTTGATGAAATCAACAACACACCGCCTCGGAACTATTGAAAGAATGGCACAATGGGTAAGAAGGATTTCAGACAGCACTAAGGTTGAAAAGAGAGGCAAAACTTGATAAGATGAAAGAACTTGAATGAGAACACAACACTCCGGTTAAATGGATAAGCAAGAAAAGAACATGATCCTCACAATTTGAGATGATGAGTGAAAAGAGCAACATCACAATGCCTCCGGAAGAAAGAATAGAAGATAGATCATTGGAATAACAGAATGGAGGGGGAAATGACAACTTCTGCCACAATTGAGCTTGGAAAGCACCCTTCCAAGAAGATTACAACGGGGTTGTTGGGGGAAAAAACCGACAACAAAATGAATAAGCTTGTAGTGCGCTTATGGAAAAACATCTCAAAACTATGAGGTGACAACCGGCCACTAACGGAAACGATTGCTTGCTTGAGATCAACGAAGAGATGAAAACTGCTTTCGCCGAGAGGATAGGAGAAAACTTGGATCATTGATAAGCACCACAAATAGCAACATTCCTTAGGAAAGGCTTTAGGTGAAATCTATACCAAGATAACTCCAATGAAGAGATTGACGGTTGAAAAGATCTCTTGAACAAGAGAAAATGATGGATTTAAATATGTCACTCTTGAAAAACTTGTGAATCATGAAACGCGAAGGGAAAATTATCAAGAATGACCTAACACCACCTCAGAAGATAAGGTAGAAAGAATCGCACTTCGGAATGCAAGATGAAGAATACTTGAACTCCCCAAAACAAGACATGTGTTGACACCATGTTTAATTTTTGAGTATAGCTTGGCTGATCTTAACTTCAAGAGAAATCTTGAAGAACAGTTGAAGGATGAAAGGAATCCTTGAAGAACCACCATGTAGAGCCTCCATGAAGAACTCCAGTAATAAACGGATGATAAAAAGAAAGAGAAGTTGAAAACACAAGGTGAAGCCTTGCGATGATTTAGATGGAGCTTCGCGACGAGATAATGCGGAAAACTTAGAACTCCGGAAGAAAGATGAACAACAAGAAGCCAATAATTTATTACTCCTGAACAAACTCCAAAGGAAAGGATTAATAACTTGGATGAAACCAGAATAAGAATTATGTTATGCGTATCCTTCACCAATTTAAATTGATGACAAGCAACGGATTTGGCATACTACTTATTCTTGTAGAAAGGATTAAGAGAGATATAGCGTAAACTTGAGAAGGTATTCAACGAACCACCAGTAGGATTGAAACAACGAAAGAATGAATGAATTGATACGATAACGAAGGAAGCGAAATCTTGAACGAACCGTCGTAAGAATTGAAAATGAACGTAGCAAAGGCACAATTCACCGGGAAGAATTGCAAAATGAATGAAGATACTTTAGGGTATTTAGATACAAATGAACGAATAGATCACGAGCTGATTAGAGAATACTTGAATGATGCACCGGTATGATTTGGAGAACGAGAGCTGAAAGCTTGAATGAATAATACTGAGATGATGGGCTTCAAAGAATGAAACTGAAAAGACTCCTAAAATGCTCCGGATGGGTGAAAAAGATTCTCACAATCGAAAACAATTATGAGAGGATGGCAAAAATCTAGCACCATGAATCTTGAAGAGAATAGAGCAAGATTAAAGAGAAACTCTTCTTCGGTCTTCAAATGATGAGAATGACAACGAAAAACACCACCAAGAATTATTGAGGCACACCGGAAGAATCAAAAGCGAAGAGGTTGAGCCAACTATGAAAAGAATTTGAAAGATCTTGGAGAAAAGCATTTGGTGATGATAACTCATTCTTCGTCAAACTTGGAGAAGAATTTAGGATAGCTCGGGAAAATAGAAGAGTCGGGTAAGATCACTCGAAAAGACATGTGGGTTAGGGCCCACTCGTAAGAACACCGTTGAAAAGATTTAAAAGAGATGTTGCACGGTTGAATTAAATGACTTGAATGAGATACCAATCTCAAAAGAGCTTGAACGAATGCAGAGTGGAAACACGAATCTTGAGATATCTTGAGCACTCGGTATAACAAATAGCGAGAAGTAGAATGATAATGAGGTGCACCGGTATGAGAAGACATTGAAATGAGGAAAAACGGTATGATCAACAAAACTTGACTTGAATCCACCGGAGAAGAGAAAGGAATGAGGAATGACGAACTAGTAGAACATCTTCTTGAGAACCACCGGGTAAGAACATTGACGGAAAAGAATGGAGAAACTTCACAAAATAAAAGGATACTTGGTAAAGAAATCTTAGTCCTTGAGGAAAAAGGGTGGGTGGGCGGAAAAAAAACAAAGGCAACTTGGAGACGGATGAAACAAACACCGTTGAGAAGAAATGATAATTGGTCTTGCTGATGTTGAAGTGATCGGATCCACTTGAAGAGAAACACGCCGGTTGAAAAGGATTGACATGACAATCTCGATTGTCGAGAAGGATTGGTATTCACATCGGAGTATGAGAACACCATTTCGGAAAGGTATGGAATCAACACTTGACATTGAAGCAACTCGAATACCACAACTCAAAACAAAAACAAAGGACTGGCTTGCAGAATACTAACTTGCTAAGCTGCTACGGGCTTAGCAAGAACCGTTCTTACCTACGCATCAAAACCACAACGATAGTTTGTCAAATAGACTCCGTTTTAACCTTCACAAGGACCGGGCGTAGCCACACTCGGTTCAACTAAAGTGAGAGAGACAGACACCCGCCAGCCACCTTTAAGCACGAATGCTCATAACGGTGAAACCAGTCTCGCATAAGCATACGCGTAATGTCGGTCCGGGCCGCTTCATCTCATAATACCGCTGAACCAAAGTATGACATGCTGGTAGGCAGTATGACTTATATCGTCCACAACTCACTTGTGTTCTACTCGTGCATATAACATCAACGCATAAAACCTAGGCTCGGATGCCATTTGTTGGGGAGCGTAGTAATTTCAAAAATTCCTACGCACACGCAAGATCATGGTGATGCATAGCAACGAGAGGGGAGAGTATTGTCTCGTACCCTCGTGAGCCAACCAAGCGAAGCGTTGACGCAACATAGAGGAAGTAGTCGTCGTCCTCCGGTCCGACCGATCCAAGCACCGCACTCGGCACCTCCGAGTTCTTGACACGCGTCTGTTCGATGGCGCACCACGATCTTTGATCCAGCAGAGGCGCTGGGGAGTTCCACAAGACGACGGCGTGGTGACGATCTTGATGTTCTCTGTCGCGAGGCTTCGCCTAAGCACCGCTACAATATGACCGAGGTGTAATATCGTGGAGGGGGCACCGCACACGGCTAAGGAACGATCTCAATGATCAACTTGTGTGTCTAGGGTGCCCCTACCCCGTATATAAAGGAGGGAGGGAGGAGGAGGCCGCCCAAGGGTGGCGCGCCTAGGGGGCAATCCTACTCCAAGTAGGTTTGGCCCCCTTTCCTATTCGGAGTAGGAGAAGGAAGGAAGAGTGGGAGGAGAGAAGGAAGGGGGCCCCGGCCCCTCCCCAGTCGGATTGGGCTTGGGGGCGCCCCTTGCTCCTTCTCCTCCCTTCCACTAAGGCCCAATAAGGCCCATATACTTATCGGGGGTTCGGTAACCTCCGGAGCTCGATATATTCCCAAACTCTCCCGGAACCTTTGCGGTGTCCAAATATATCCGTCCAATATATCAATCTTTATGTCTCGACCATTTGAGACTCCTCGTCATGTCCGTGATCACATCCGGACTCGAACAACCGTCGGTACATCAAAATACATAAACTCATAATATAAGCATCATCGAAACCTTAAGCGTGCACGGACCCTACATTCGAGAACAATGTAGACATGACCGAGACACGTCTCCGGTCAATAACCAATAGCGGGACCTGGATGCCCATATTGGTTCCTACATATTCTACGAAGATCTTTATCGGTCAGCCATTTGCAAGATACATACGGATCTGAATGTTGCAGACCCGTTGACTAAGTCTCTCTCACGAGCAAAACATGATCAGCACCAAGACTCCATGGGTGTTAGAATCATTACTATGTAATCTAGATTATTGACTCTAGTGCAAGTGGGAGACTGAAGGAAATATGCCCCAGAGGCAATAATAAAGTTATTATTTATTTCCTCATACCATGATAAATGTTTATTATTCATGCTAGAATTGTATTAACCGGAAACATAATACATGTGTGAATACATAGACAAAACTATAGTCACTAGTATGCCTCTACTTGACTAGCTTATTAATCAAAGATGGTTATGTTTCCTAACCATAGACATGTGTTGTCATTTGATTAGTGGGATCACATCATTAGGAGAATGATGTGATTGACATGACCCATTCCGTTAGCCTAGCACTTGATCGTTTAGTATATTGCTATTGCTTTCTTCATGACTTATACAAAGTTCCTGCAACTATGAGATTGTGCAACTCCCGTTTACCGGAAGAACACTTTGTGTGCTACCAAACGTCACAACGAATCGGGTGATTATAAAGGTGCTCTCTGGTGTTTCCGAAGGTACATGTTGGGTTGGCATAATTCGAGATTAGGTTTTTTCACTCCGATTATCGGAGAGGTATCTCTGGGCCCTCTCGGTAATACTCATCACCTAAGCCTTGCAAGCATGTAACTAATGAGTTAGTTATGAGATGATGTATTACGAAACGAGTAAAGAGACTTGCTGGTAATGAGATTGAACTAGGTATTGGATACCGACAATCAAATCTCGGGCAAGTAACATACCGATGACAAAGGGAACAAAGTATGTTGTTATGCGGTTTGACCGATAAAGATCTTCGTAGAATATGTAGGAACCAATATGAGCATCTAGGTCCCGCTATTGGTTATTGGCCGAGAATGGTTCTAGGTCATGTCTACATAGTTCTCGAACCCGTAGGGTCCGCACGCTTAACGTTTCGATGACAATTTTATTATGAGTTTATAAGTTTTGATGTACCGAAGTTTGTTCGGAGTCTCGCATGTGATCACGGACATGACGAGGAGTCTCGAAATGGTCGAGACATAAAGATTGATATATTGGAAGCCTATATTTGGACATCGGAATGGTTCCGGGTGAAATCGGGATTTTACCGGAACACCGGGGGGTTATCGGAACCCTCCCGGGGGATATTGGGCCTTAGTGGGCCAAGAGGGAGAAGAGGAGGGCGGCCGGGGCAGGCGCGCCTCCCCTAGTCCGAATAGGACAAGGAAGGGGCGGTGCCCCTTTCCTCTTTCCTCCCCTTTCCTTCTCCACCAAGGCAGAGGGGAGTCCTACTCCGGTGGGAGTAGGACTCCTCGGCGCACCCCTAGGGGCCGGCCACCTCCCCCTCCCTCCTTTATATCTGAGGCGGGGGCACCCGATAGACACACAAGTTGATCTACGGATCGTTCCTTAGCCGTGTGCGGTGCCCCCCTCCATCATATTCCACCTCAGTCATATCGTCGCGGAGTTAGGCGAAGCCCTGCGCCAGTAGAACATCATCATCGTCACCACGCCGTCGTGCTGACGGAACTCGTCGCCGACGCTTTACTGGATGAAGCCCGGGGGACGTCATCGAGCTGAATGTGTGCTGAACACGGAGGTGCCGTACGTTCGGTGCTTGGATCGGTCGGATCGTGAAGACGTACGACTACATCATCTGCGTTGTCATAACGCTTCCGCTTAACAGTCTACGAGGGTACGTAGACAACACTCTCCCCTCTCGTTGCTATGCCATCACCATGATCTTGCGTGTGCGTAGGATTTTTTTTGAAATTACTACGTTCCCCAACAGATGTGTGGAGTAATAGTAGTAGATGCAGGCAGGAGTCGGTCTACTTGTTATGGATGTGATGCCTATATACATGATCATGCCTAGATAATCTCATAACTATGTGCTTTTCTATCAATTGCTCGACAGTAATTTGTTCACCCACCGTAATACTTATGCTATCTTGAGAGAAGCCACTAGTGAAACCTATGGCCCCCGGGTCTATCTCTGTCATATTTGATTTCAATCTACTTTTATTTGCATCTTTGCTTTTTTGCATCTATGTTATAAAATACCAAAAATATATTTATCTTATCTTACTATCTTTATTAGATCTCACTTTCGCAAGTGGCCATGAAGGGATTGACAACCCCTTTATTGCGTTGCTTGCGAGTTCTCAATTTGTTTGTGTAGGTGCGTGGGACTTTTGAGGAGCCTCCTACTGGATTGATACCTTGGTTCTCAAAAACTGAGGGAAATACTTACGCTACTATTGCTGCATCACCCTCTCCTCTTCGAGGAAAACCAACGCAAGCTCAAGACGTAGCAGAGCCCTCCATGGACTCGCGCAACCGTTATCCTTCGTGGATTGAAGTCTCCATCAACGTGGATGTACGATAGCACCACCTATCGGAACCATGCCAAAAATCTCCATGTCTACATTGCGTTTGCTCTCTCCAAACCCTTCCTTTTACCTTCATATACAATGTTTTACATTCCGCTGCTATACTCTTAGAATTGCATGTGTAGGTTGATTGCTTGACTTGTGTTAAGTTGCTAAAATCTGCCAAGACTTGAAATTGGGAAAAGGCTAGATTTTTTATTTGGTCAAGTAGTCTAATCACCCCCTATAGACATACTTTTGATCATATAGTTTTTTAACGCGATTGATGTAGTCGAACTTCTTCGTGATCCAACTGATCAAGTACCGAACATACGACATCTCCGTGTTCAGCACACATTCAGCTCGATGATGTCCTCGCTTTCTTGATCCAGCAAGACGGGCGAAGTAGAAGATGAGTTCCGGCAGCACGACGGCGTGGTGACGGTAATGGTGAACTCATTCCCGCAGGGCTTCACCGAGAACTTCAGAGAAATTGGACGGAGGACTAAATTGTGGAGAGGGGCGCCGCACATGGCTAAGAGATTGCCATGGTCTTGTGTGCCCCCCTTCCTTGTATGCCTGCCGGGGGGGGGCAGGAGGAGGTGGCGCCCCCCTCCTTTCCTTCCTCCTAGGTGGAGGGAAGGAAAGAGGGGCTAGCCCTCCCCCTTTCCATCCCTAGGGACAGCGGCCAAGGGAAGGGGTGCGCCAGCCCCTTGTGGGCTGGTCTGTTCCCCCCTCTTGGCTCATAAGGCCCATCAACCTCCTGGGGCTTTCCCGGAACCCCTTTCGGTGATTCGATGACCACCCGATACGCTCCGAAACCTTTCCGATGTCCAAATAGCATCGTCCTATATATGTATCTTCACCTTCGGACCATTCCAGAACTCCTCGTCATGTCCGTGATCTCATCCGGGACTACAAACAACATTCGGTCACCAAATCACATAACTCATATAATACTACATCGTCAAACGTTACGCGTGCGGACCCTATAGGTTCGAGAACTATGTAGACATGACCGAGACACCTCTTCGGTCAATAACCAATAGTGAAACCTGGATGCCCATATTGGTTCCTACATATTCTACAAAGATCTTTATTGGTCGAACCTTATGACAACATACGTAATTCCCTTTGTCCGTGGGTATGTTACTTGCCTGAGATTCGGTCATCGGTATCTTCATACCTAGTTCAATATCATCACTAGCAAGTCTCTTTACTCGTTCCATAATACATCATCTCGTAACTAAATCCTTGGTCATTTTGCTTGCAAGCTTCTTGTGATGTGTATTACCGAGAGGGCCCGGAGATACCTCTCCGATACACGGAGTGACAAATCCTAATCTCGATTCATGCCAACTCAACAGACACCTTCGTAGATACCTGTAGAGTATCTTTATGATCACCCAGTTATGTTGTGACGTTTGATAGCATACAAGGTATTCCTCTGGTATCCGAGAGTTGCATGATCTCATATTCGAATGAATATGTATTTGACATTAAGAAAACAATAGCAATAAACTGAACGATCATATGCTAAGCTAACAGATGAGTCTTGTCCATCACATCATTCTCCTAATGATGTGGTTCCATTATCAAGTGACAACACATGTCTAAGGTTAGGAAACCTTAACCATCTTTGATCAACGAGCTAGTCTAGTAGAGGCTTACTAGGGACATGGTATTTGTTTATGTATCCAGACATGTATTTAAGTTTCCGATCAATACAATTCTAGCATGAATAATAAACCTTTATCATGAATAAGGAAATATAATAATAACAACTTTATATTGCCTCTAGGGCATATTTCCGTCAAAAACCCCACCCTCCTGAATATGTTACCTCATGAAATGCACCATCAGTATTTATTTTCAAGAACTCACTTAGCGGAGGGGTCCATTTCTGAATGTTTTCCTGCTTTTGGGTCGTTCTTCTCTGCTTGAGGTTCCTGTGGTGATTAATAGAAGATAATATATAATTTGGGGATTTGATTTTATCTCTAGCACTGGCTTCGTTTCTTTGGTGCCAAATAACCAAAGTAAGACACACACACACACCTTCAGGCATTCCTCTTCATGCAGTCGAAATACTTCTTCTAGGAGGCATAGGAGATAAGTCAGAGCAACAATTTCAGTCTAATTTGTTCCATTTGGGCTAGGCTCCACGCCTTTCTCACAACTTTACATTTCAGGAAGCAGTGCCGTCAATCCTCACCAAATCTGAAAACATACTGGGCATCGAGTATCCACTTCCACCCCCGTATGCTCAGGGGTAAACTGTAAGATTTTACCTGGCAGAGGAAGGGACCAAAGTTTTTTCCAGTTAAAATTTGTACCGAGGAAGGGACCAAAGTTTTTTCCAGTTAAAATTTGTACCTTCATCATTATTGGATGCACTAGATGCTCAAGGGGCAGGTAACCGAAAATGCTAAGCTTGGCGGGAGGGAAATTTCAGCACGAATCCTCCCACCGGTGCCAGCGTCGCCGCCTCTTAAGCTCGATTCCATGATGAGGAGGCCAAATTGCGGCATCAATGTTCGACTCCCAGCGAGGAGGTTCGATCCCCCACACTTATTGTCGGTTTTCCGGGCTTGAACCGCTGATTCCTCGACGATTCTGGCTGCCATGGTCGGTGTGTCCAAAACTTGGCGAACTCCTTGAGGCCGACAAGGTCGGAGTCCAGTGAGGACGATGAGGAATGGCAGGAGGAGCACGAGGTGCAAATGAGGCCTTCGGTTCCGGTACGTCTTCGGGCCGCCACTCGCGTTTGAAGTTCTGGCCACCGACGACCAGGTTAGTGCCTAGGCGGTGGAGGCTGGCACGAAGACAACCGGGATGGTTACTAGGCAGCACAAGGCGGCCAGGACAGAGGCACGAAAAGCTCAGGATGGCGGCAGCTGGGCTGCTTCGACGCCGATGTTGGTTCGTGACGAGGAACAATTGGGGAAGATGCAAGGAAAAAAAGAAAAAGAAAGTGTGGTCAATGACACATGGGTCCCACATGATTTTTATACATAAACTTCTTATAGCACCTGTTCTGCTCGAATTTTTAGTTACTCTCTGATCCATATTCTAGATACATCCGTATCTGGATAGATAAATGTAAGACAAGGAATATATGGATAAGATAGGACAGCTTGTCCTTAATGTCGATGCTTCATTCACAGAGGGCGATTATGCTGGGTCTTGTGGTGCTGTCATCCGTGTTCACCGAGGATCTTTCATGTCGGCGTCCACGGCGAGATTAGAACATGTAGCTGATGTGTTCACGACAGAAGCGGCAGCTCTGCTTGAAGGACTGAAGCTAGCAAGTGATACGGGATGCAATAACTTGGTGGTGCGATCGGATAATATCACGGTGGTGAATGCACTTAGATTCAATGAAGGTTATTCTATGGTGGCGGCGCCGGTTTTTAATGAATGTCGTAGTTATCTAGTAGATTTGGGGAGGTTTACTGTTGAGCATTGTATTAGAGAGTCAAATTATGTAGCTCATGAGCTGGCTAGATGGGGACGTGGTAATAATCCATCTCGTTGGATTGATGCCCCTCCTGATTTCATTGTGAGTCTGCTGGCAGACGATATATCCGTCCTTTGATTAATAAAGTAAGCTTTTCCGTAAAAAAAGGAATATATGGATAAAAAGAAAAGGAAAAAAAGTTGCTCTAATGCGAAGACACCGTCCTTTTTGCTGAGGAATGACTCGAACATAGAGGCACTCCCTGCTCACGCAGCGCTGGTGTCCAGCCGCCGCCGGGTGCCCTCCGAGGCCGTCGACTGAAAGTCACTGCGCCAGGCTAAGCAGGAAGAGAGACTGCTTGTTGAACCTTCGAACCAGGCCGGCCTCGCCGTCGGCGATGGCTCGCTCGCCGGGAACGGGGGAGATGTGCCCGGAGTGTCTGGAGCGGCGCATCCGATGCGACCTCGCTGGTTCCGGACTCTCCTTCGTCCACGGCGTCTCCGACTCCCCGCTCCCCTTCGCCTCCTCCGCTGTCGTCCAGGTCCGTCGCCACTCTGCCTCCTAATTTCTCGCTATTCTCCTGTCCTGGATTATACGGTCTCTGAAGCTCGCGCCCAGTTCAGTTCGATCCAGCTGCTCTTTCCGATTAAGATTTTAGCCAAACACCTTTCTGTGTGAGTTTTAGTTTCATTTTTTAGAAGCATGTTAAAGCCTTGTCCATGTAGGCTTGTAGAAGAGCTAATTGTTGTACTTTAGGCATAATTCGTGTGTTCTCTTCACTGCAGATGGCATCTGACGGACCCGACCAATGTATTGGGAGGTAAGCCTAGGCATTCTTGGTTTACTGTCATATTTCTCCATTTGATTTGGATACCAATCACACTATAAGATCAGAATGCACATCCTATTAACTTGTTATGAAAACACAACTTTATACCTTAGTTAGATCGAAAGGGTAATTAAAACACACTTCTCTACATTTTTAAGTAATTGGTTTTTCTAAACTTGTAACCACACCAATACAAGTAGGTACTGTCAATTTACGTATCCAACTGTAGTGATTTTACTTTTGATCTAACCAAAGCTACTGTGAACGTTTCTGTTTTACATTGGATTTTTTTAGGAGGAGATGCCGAGTATTAATGCCAGATACATGGAACAAATTTCCGTACTATGAAACCAAGTCTTGACAGTGTTGACAAGCCTTATAGTTCTGGAAACAAGAATAATGAGAAATTATATTCAATGGAAAGTAGTTGCAAAACTAGCCAATTTAATCATATGGATAATGTCGTACTTCAACCATATGGATAGTGTCGTACTTTACTCATATATGCAATACCAGTAAACACTCATAAAACAAAGCAATAGCTAAAGCAAACTAACATTAGTACCTCCGTGCAGTGCGTGCTTATCAGAGGTAGTGCTGTCGGATGTGATATATCTCGTGTCACATTGCTTTCTTTCTTCTCCCTCCATTTTCTTCACTAGTACGGCTTCTACACATAAATCAAAGAAGCATTGTGGAATAGTGGCATTTCGTTCATGGCTAAAATGTTCTTAGTGAAAGGGTTGCGGCAAAACCGGCAGACTCAACCACCAGTTTCCCCTTTCTTATAATTTGCTATTTTTATTTGTTAAAAAGTGACAAATATGTATCTTGCAGCCAGAAGACCTGTGGTTATTTTGTGTTGGTGGTACTAAATGGTGGTAAGACATATGTGGATACAAAAAAATGGTAAAGCTTCTTATCAAGTGTATTATGTACATCTCCAAAAGGCTTCCATGTTCAAGATATTACATTCTCCACATTTTTCATCTCTGCAGTGAAAGCAACCCATTGGAGCAATCACTCATATTTAAAGATGATAATCATTGTGCTGTGCAAGCAGATTCTTCTCCTGGTATTGAACATATTGGAGATCTTGAAAGTTCTTCCAGCTCGAATAATCAGCGACTTATTGTAAACATAATCACCAAGTTAACTCCTGTTTACTATCTGGGCAGAGTCTCCACTACAGAAATTAGAGATCTTATGGCAAGTTATATGAATTTATCCATTGAACAGGATGTGATTAATTCACTAAATCTGTTGTGTGAAAACACCATTAGTGGAGCAGCTGGTTTGGGTTTTCTCAGCTTTGTTGGATTTTCAGCATTTGATGATATACATCCTTCTGGGCTTGTGAGACACCCCAACATCTTACCTGTGTTAGCTGTTGTAGAATCATCTGATTGTTGCTACATGTTTCAACCAAAGGCTTCATACACTTTGGAGAACATCATGCACTACAGTCCAGAGGCATTGTGCTCAGATTGGCACATCAGATTTTTCATCTACCAAATAATGTCTGCATTGGCATATCTTCATGATTTTGGAGTTCATCACGGCAATCTGAAACCATCAACCATCTTGATGTCAGATTCTCTATGGCCTTATCTCAGCATAAGTGATATATCTCATGTTAAACAGAACCGGGGTTTTGGGGGACCTGAAGGTTCAATACCTAATTCATGCTGTGCTGAGGATTGTTCTTCCAGATCTATTTTTGCTAGTTTCAATCTTCCATCATCCTTAGATTGGTCTTCTCACTTCAAACGATGGTGGACGGGTGAGTTGAGCAATTATGAGTACCTTCTTGTCTTGAACAAGTTAGCTGGTAGGAGATGGGGTGATCCAGCTTTTCATCCGGTGATGCCTTGGGTAATAGATTTCACAGTGAGGCCTGACGAAAATTCTGACATTGGCTGGAGAGACCTCACCAAAAGTAAATGGCGGTTGGCAAAGGGCGATGAACAATTGGATTTTACTTACTCATCATCTGATGTTCCATATCATGTTTCTGATGAGTGTCTCTCAGAGCTAGCAGTTTGCAGTTACAAAGCAAGAAGGCTATCAAAGACCATCTTGAGGTCAGCTGTCCGCTCTGTCTACGAGCCCAACGAATACCCATCTAGTATGCAAAGGCTTTATCAATGGACTCCAGATGAATGCATCCCAGAGTTCTATAGCGATCCCTGGATTTTTGTCTCTCTTCATTCTGAAATGAGTAATTTGGCTTTGCCTTCCTGGGTGACCTCTTCAGAGGAATTCATTTGTCTTCACAGGGATGCCTTAGAGAGTGACCAAGTCTCACAACAACTGCATCATTGGATTGATATAACCTTTGGCTATAAACTTGCTGGGGAGGCATCTGTTGAAGCTAAGAATGTCATGTTGCCTCCCAGTGATCCATCAAGGCCTAAATCAATTGGGCGACGGCAAATTTTTACAAAGCCACATCCTAAGCGTCTTATTAGCACACCTCACTCAGCCTACCACAATAAAGTGGAATCTTGTGCAAGATGCCAAAGAAAAGGAAGTAACTCAACTACTGATGTATTGTTAAATGACTGTAATCCCCCAAATATGTTTTCACAAGTTGACTATTTGGAAGAGTTTGAACAAGCAACATTATTTATGGAGCTTCAACATCATTTGAATCCAATATACAGTTACTCTGACACTGCTGCTTGTTGTTGTTCATCAGTCAAATATCCCAAGAGACAATTTTCAGATCAGGAGGTATTGCAACCTGATAGTGTATTATCGGTGGTGCCTGATTTTGATTTTGGCTCCTATCTTGAATGCTTTGAGTCTGATGATAGTTCTTCTATTGGTTATCAAGAGCTGTTGCGCTGGAAGCAAAGGTCTTGTTCTGTTATTGAGCATCATGCAAATGATATATTTTCAATAGGGTGCATCTTAGCAGAAATCTATCTGCACAGACCACTTTTTGATGCTTCCTTGCTAGCTGCATATAAAGAAACTGGTATGCTGCCAGGAGCACTCCATGAATTGCCTGTTCATGTCCGTTTGCTTGTTGAGTCATGCATCCAAAGGCAATGGGAAAGGTAACTTAAATAATTATGTCTGATGTTTATATTTGCAGTTTAATACCCTGCCACATTGGTGATGTTTTTCTTAAATTTACAAGCAGAAACTGTTGAATGTTTTTGAATTTTGTGATCTCTTGCAGGAGGCCGTGTTCAAAGCATCTTCTGGAGTCACCATATTTTCCTCCATCAGTTCGATCCGCATATATGTTTCTTGCTCCACTTCAACTTCTGTGTACATCTGGAGACCGCCTGAAGTATGTTACTAAGCTTGCAAGTGAAGGGACACTTAAAGCCATGGGAGAATTTGCTGCTGAAGTGTGTGCACCTTACTGCCTACCTTTTGTTTCATCATCTCGGTTGGATGTTGACACCGAGTCTTGCTTGCGTCTGCTTAAAGAGTTTTTGAAGTGCTTGAGTGTCCAAGCAGCTAAGAAACATATTCTGCCCATCATTCAGAAAATCTTACAGGCCGGTTAAGACACATCAGTGGGGAAATTTCTCTTATATTTTCTTTCATTTGAAGGTTCTGGTCTTTGCATATGTGTCTTTGTTCTGACGAGTCATTTCTGCTGGTTGTTGCTACAGGCACCAGAATATTCCCATCTGAAGGTTTCTCTCCTTCAAGATTCTTTTGTCCGAGAGTTATGGAAAAAATTGGGAAAACAAACTTATATTGAGAAGGTGCATCCATTGGTCATAGCAAACTTACACAATTCACCTAACAAGATCACTGCATCTTCTGCATCCATTGTTTTAATTGGTTCAAGTGAGGAACTAGGAATACCAATCACTGTTCATCAGGTAAGTCTCGGTGAACACATTGTCTTGGTGTACTGCACTGACGCCATCCTTTACTGATTAATGTGTCCATTTTATGCAGACAGTTTTACCACTAATCCACTCTTTCGGCAAAGGTTTATGTGATGACGGAATTGAAACTTTGGTCAGGATAGGTATCCCAGTTAACACTGTCTCCTTGTGGTGAAAATGTTTGTTCTTTGGTCGGTGCTTGATGTTATTCATAATAGGTGGACTTCTTGGGGAAAGTTTTATTGTCAAGCAAATTCTCCCCTTGCTGAGGAATGTTATACTTTTTTGTATCGACTCCTCCAAGGTGACTAAGCCAGAACCACAGCAGAGTTGGAACTCTTTTGCTCTGATTGATGGCTTATCTGCGTTGGAAGGCCTTGTATCAGTTCTTCCTGTTAAGGCAGTTCTCAGGGAGCTTCTCCAGGTATTTTGGTGAAAAAAACTAAGTTTGGTGAATAAATATAATCATTGGTGAAAATGGATATATTTTGAGTTCTGTTAGAGCTTTGCTAAATTGGAACATATATTTTCAAAAGTGAGCACAAATCAAATTCCGTTATCACTCTACTTTAAGCACAACTTTGATGACTACCAGATACCAATCATCATATCTTAATTACACGTTTTGGGGGGTTTCATGTACAAGTCAATATGATATAAAAAATTATAGCAAGAATTCAGCACATTACAATCAACAACAACAACAAAGCCTTTAGTCCCAAACAAGTTGGGGTAGGCTAGAGGTGAAACCCATAAGATCTCGCAACCAACTCATGGCTCCGGCACATGGATAGCAAGCTTCCACGCACCCCTGTCCATAGCTAGCTCTTTGGTGATACTCCAATCCTTCAGGTCTCTCTTAACGGACTCCTCCCATGTCAAATTCGGTCGACCCCGCCCTCTCTTGACATTCTCCGCACGCTTTAGCCGTCCGCTATGCACCGGAGCTTCGGAGGCTTCTTGCCGAATATGCCCAAACCATCTCGCACGGCGTTGGACAAGCTTCTCCTCAATTGGTGCTACTGAACTCTATCTCAGTATATCATCATTCCGGACTCGATCCTTCCTCGTGTGGCCACACATCCATCTCAACATACGCATCTCCGCCACACCTAATCGCTGAACATGTCGCCTTTTAGTCGGCCAACACTCGCGCCATACAACATTGCGGGTCGAACCGCCGTCTGGAGAACTTGCCTTTTAGCTTTTGTGGCACTCTCTTGTCACGAGAGAATGCGAAGCTTGGCGCCACTTCATCCATCGGCTTTGATTCGATGGTTCACATCTTCATCAATACCCCATCCTCCTGCAACATTGACCCCAAATACCGAAAGGTGTCCTTCCGAGGTACCACCTGGCCATCAAGGCTAACCTCCTCCTCACACCTAGTAGTACTGAAACCGCACATCATGTACTCGGTTTTAGTTCTACTAAGGCTAAACCCTTTCGATTCCAAGGTTTGTCTCCATAACTCTAACTTCCTATTTACCCCCGTCCGACTATTGTCAACTAGCACCACATCATCCGCAAAGAGCATACACCATGGGATATCTCCTTGTATATCCCTTGTGACCTCATCCATCACCAATGCAAAAAGATAAGGGCTCAAAGCTGACCCCTGATGCAGTCCTATCTTAATCGGGAAGTCATCGGTGTCGACATCACTTGTTCGAACACTTGTCACAACATTATCGTACATGTCCTTGATGAGGGTAATGTACTTTCTTTGGGACTTTGTGTTTCTCCAAGGCCCACCACATGACATTCCGCGGTATCTTATCATAGGCCTTCTCCAAGTCAATGAACACCATATGCAAGTCCTTCTTTTGCTCCCTATATCTCTCCATAAGTTGTCGTACCAAGAAAATAGCTTCCATGGTCGACCTCCCAGGCATGAAACCAAACTGATTTTTTGTCACGCTTGTCATTCTTCTTAAGCGGTGCTCAATGACTCTCCCATAGCTTCATTGTATGGCTCATCAGCTTAATTCCACGGTAATTAGTACAACTCTGAACATCCCCCTTGTTCTTGAAGATTGGTACTAATATACTCCGTCTCCATTCTTCTGGCATCTTGTTTGCCCGAAAAATGAGGTTGAAAAGCTTGGTTAGCCATACTATCGCTATGTCCCGAGACCTTTCCACACCTCAATGGGGATACAATCGGGCCCATCGCCTTGCCTCCTTTCATCCTTTTTAAAGCCTCCTTCACCTCGGACTCTTGGATTCACCGCACAAAACGCATGTTGGTCTCATCAAAGGAGTCGTCCGGTTCAATGGTAGAACTCTCATTCTCCCATTGAGCGACTTGTCAATACTCCGCCATCTATGCTTAATCTCCTCGTCCTTCACCAAGAGTTGGCTGCTCGTCCTTGATGCATTTGACTTGGCCAATATCCCTCGTCTTCCTCTCTCGGATCTTAGCCATCTTATAGATGTCCTTTCACCTTCCTTCGTGCCTAACCGTTGGTAGAGGTCCTCATATGCCCGACCCTTGCTTTACTAACACCTCGCTTATGCGGCCTTCTTCGCCATCTTGTACTTCTCTATGTTATTCGCACTCCTATCCGGTATAGGCGTCAAAGCAATCTTTCTTCTCTTTAATCGCCTTCGGACATCATCATTCCACCACCGGTATCCTTATCTTCGCTTCTCCTTCCCTGACACTCCAAACTCCTCCGAGGCCACCTTACGAATGCAGGTCGCCATCTTCATCCACACATTGTCCGCATCCCTCCTTCCTCCCAAGGGCCCTCCTTAATGACCCTCTCCTTGAACACCGAGCTACCTCCCCTTGAGCTTCCACCACTTCGTTCTAGCGACTTTGGCACGCTTATCCCGGCCGACACGAATCCGAAGCGAAGTCGGCAACCACTAGCTTATGCTTTGGGTACAACACTCTCTCCGTGTATCACCTTACAGTCTAGGCACGCACGCCTATCTTCTCTTCTCGGGAGGATGAAATCAATCTGCTAGAGTGTTGGCCACTACTAAAAGTCACCAGATGTGATTCTCTCTTTCTAAAGAGGGTGTTAGCTACAATCATGTTGTAGGCTAGAGCAAAGCTTAAGACATCTTCTCCTTCTTGATTCCTCGATGCCATAGCCAAAGCCCCATGCGCCCTTCAAAACTGTGTTAGATGTACCCACGTGGCCATTGAGGTCTCCTCCTATGAAGAGCTTCTCACCAATCGGTACCTCCTAACCATGTCTTCCAAGCCTTCCCAGAACTCCCTCTTGGTGTTCTCATTGTGGCCTACTTGCGGGCATATCTTGCCGATAACATTGAGAACCAAGTCCTCAACTACCACTTGACCAGATAATCCGGTCCCCACGTCTCTTGACGTCTACCACTCCATACTTGAGGCTCTTGTTGATCAAGATGCCTCGCCATTCTGTTTGCAGCCGTCCCGTGTACCACGACTTGAAGCCGGTATCCTCCACCTCCTTCGCCTTCATCCTCTCCATTTGGTTTCTTGGGCGCAAAGGATATCAACACCTCTCCTCACCGCTGCATCAACTAGCTCCCGGCTTCCTGTCGAGAGACCCTACGTTCCAGCTACCTAAGCGAATCCTCCTAGGCTCGGCTAGCTTCCTTACCCTTCGCACTCGTCGAGTCAAATGCGAAGACTCTTGCTCATTTTCCATTACATCGGGGCGCCGATGTAGCGCGCCACTAAGGATGCGACGACCCGATCCTCGCTCACTTGCCACCGTATCCGGATCAAGATACGGCGCGCCACTTGGGGGTGACGGCCCGGCCCTTGCCCATTTTCCACCACACCCGGGTTCCGATGTGGCGCGTCACTGAGAGGGTTACGCCCCAACGAAAATCTTTTGGGTTTCATCTCCATAAGAGTGGCTGAGTTTTTACGTTGGCTCGCCAAGCCTATCACAACCCTCCTCCTTTACCCGGGCTTGGGACCGGCTATGTTGAGACAACATAGGCGGAGTTAATTCAGCACATTACAATATTTAAATGAATTTGCACAAGATGTCCCACCATTGTTAAATTTGAATTTAGGTTTATAAATGCATCATTTTGTTAGTTTAAATTTAGATGCTAATTCCTCTTTCATTTTATTGAATTATATTATTACTTTCTATAGATAATGACCTGGCCATGAAATTCTTACATTTAAATTGGCATATATGTCAAATTAAATGTGTACTTACTCCTACCTTGACCGCATTTACAGGACCAAGTCTGTCTTCATATAAAGATTCTTATGCTGATCCATTTGGACCTTGATGTGATTCAGGCAATAACTCTTCACTGACAAAGTGACATGTTTTCTTGTACTAGTTCTCTCCCAACTCAAGTTCATTTGATCGAGTTAATTTGCTTGCTTTCTATTAATTAGGTGGCAGCTACTGCATTTGTTGACCTTTGTCTACGAATTGGACCAGATAATACTGTCATACATGTTTTGCCACATCTAAAAGAGCTTTTTGCTGAATTGGCCTTTTTTCAAGACTCTTCTGCTGTTAGCCTTCCTACAAAAGGGTTAAAAATCTCAGAAAGAAACAAAAGTGAGACGATTAAAATGGAATCTAGAATTGATCTCGTGTAAGTAGAAACATGTATTTTCCGCTGTTACGTTGTTTGGTATAAGTAACTATACACGCTTCATTATATTTACTTATTGAAGGTAGCTGTTGTAGGTTGTTGCTATATCCTTTCTTGGCATCACTTGTTGGAATAGAGAAGCTCCGTGAATACTGCTCTACATGGTTTCTATTGGAGCAGTCTCTTCAAAGGTTGTACAATTGGAAGGTATGTGAAAGCTGCTTTGGTTCCTATTGACCGGTGAGATTTGTGTTTTCCTTCTTATTTGACTAGCCGTGCTTTCTTTCAGTTTGAGCCTTCCAGTAAATGTTCTATAAGTGGTGAAAACATGAAAACTCAAAGGTTTCAGCCTGGCAACAACACCTCGTCTGAGGTTGTTCCAACAGAACTTTTTAATGGGGCAGGGTCGTCTGTGTCTCAATCTCAAATCCCTAAAACTGGTTGGATGGCAGCTTCCAAGCACAGATTTAGGCTCGAGCATGGGACATCTAGTGACAATTTGTCTGCATCAACTTCTGGAAATCAGCCCTGGTTTTGGTTCCCTTCTCCTGACAGTAGTTGGGGCGTACCAGATCTTCTTGGACGCAGTAGCGGTTTGAAGGATGAACTTCCATGGAAGATCGAAGCTTCAGTCCTTTACTCAGCCCGTGCACACCCTGGGGCTCTGCGGTCATTAGAAGTCCATGATGATGAGTGCACGATTTTTACTGGGGGAGTTGGACCTGGTTTTAAAGGAAGTATACAGCGTTGGGAGTTGGCCAACATGAATTGCACATCTGGATATTACGGGCATGAAGAGGTCAGTTTCTCTTGCTACCTTCATATGACTTTCTTTTTCACTTTTATTGTTGGATGGTTCTTATTTTCTGAATGAAACACAGTTTGTACAGACCATGTAGTGATGTTTAGCTTAGTGTCTGAAATACGGTGCTCTGATCGTTCAGTGGTTATGTTTGCTGTGATGAAACAATAAATCACTACAGGGTAATATCACTGAGAGGACGGTGTTCTTTCAGTAAATGCCGTTTGATTTCTAGCTCAACTGTTCTAATAGTATTAGATTCTATACCATATATTGGATTGCTCGATCTTGCTTGCATTTCTTCTGCATTTGAACTCATTGATGTACTCTTTGTAAGTTAATTTCACCCCCTAGATATAGCGCTTTATCAATATATTCCAACAGTTCATTTTCTGATATTTTATTTACATAGGTTGTCAATTCCATCTGTATCCTGTCAATTACTGGAAAAGTAGCTTCTTGTGATGGCACGATTCATATTTGGAATGGGCAGACAGGAAAGCTCATAGCAGCTCATACCGAGTCGTCAACAAGCTTTCCGCTGCAAACTGCATCTGTTGAACAGGCAAACATGCTTAATCAGGACGCGCTCTCAGGTGGAATATTGTCGAATGCATTTCGTGGTAGCTTGTATACGACCATGCATTACATGGCATCTGAAGATAAACTTGTTGCTGGCATGGGAAATGGATCTATCAGGTATACACTTTGTCATCTGTTTGTTGGATTTGGTCATTTTTTTTATGTTTCTAACATACGTTGAAAATATACTTCCTACTATTCTACTGGGGTAAGTGTATGGGTGATCACTGCCATTCCACTTGATTATTTATGTTCACAATTTTGACTATGTTTGGTAGGCACATCTGAAACAAAATAGGGAGAATATCTACTTCACTTAACCAGGGCATTGTTATGTGAGCTTGGAAGCATTGTTAGTTTTTTTTGTAGAATTAGTAATGCAAGTTAGAACATATTTCTTTCTCGCTGCAACTCACTGTTATTTCACTCTGTTTCTACCTCACTACCGAAGAATTTGTCTACTATTGAACTGCACATTGATTGAGTTAAAATGCAGATTTATTGATATCTCTCGGGATCAGAAGCTGCATTTATGGAAGAGTGATTCGGCTGAAATCTCCTTCTCATCACTCGTGTCAGCTATTTGCTCGTCTGGCTCAGACAAGCCGAGGAATGGAAGCCTAGTGGCTTCATCATCCTGGATTGCAGCAGGTCTAAGCTCTGGTTATTGTCGATTACTTGACGAGCGTAGTGGAAAAATCATTGCAGTTTGGCGAGCACATGATGGTCACATTACGAAGGTATGCCAATGCCCCTACTCGGTTGCTATCCATCATAGGGCAAAACCATGAGCAATTGTTATTCTGGTATCTGATGGGTTCCTTTTTATTTGCGCATAAAGTTGGCATCACCAGAGGACCACTTGATTGCATCTAGCTCCCTTGACAAGACTCTTCGAATTTGGGATCTAAGAAGGTATTATTTTTTGACTGCAACAATTCATTGGTCATATTACCTATTTTGATATGACATGTTCTCCACTCTCTTATTGTATTACTGCAGTATACAATATTTTCTTGCACTATTTGTGTTCTGAAACTTTCCTGATACACGACTATGTTGTTTGGGCCATAGTGATAGTGATAAGATTATGTTATATCACACTGAATCCACAGTTTCATAGAAGCAGCAGTTTGATTCTCAACTTTGGATATACGCATATATCTTATTGCTTATGATTTGTTTCCAGTTTAAACTTTCTTAGTTTCTTAAAGTCTTGTGCGCAATGTGACAGGAACCTATCAGTCCAGTCAAACATTTTCAGAAGCCATTCAGATGGCATCTTTGACTTCTCTGTTTGGGGTCAAGACCTGGTATCAGTGTCAAGAAACAAAATTGCACTTACTTCCCTATCGAGACCAACAAATGAGGTATGTACTTTCTCCTCTTGACCACATTCACCACCATGCTCTTTTGCAAGCTTTACTATTTGGAGCAGCAGTGCAGCCTCTTTTGGAATTTCACGTACCATATGAATTGCAAGTCCACTCTGTTCCTGCCGAAGTAACTGTTGGTACATTTTGTCAAAAAAAAAAAAATCCATGCAGATCGGACATCAGCAGCTCGTACTTCAGAACTTATATTTGACTGACAGAGGAGTAAAATATAAAAACATGTCTGTTCTTTCGGCTATTTCTGTGCTTCCTTTGTCAAGATTGTTTGTCGTTGGAACAGAAGATGGTTTTCTCAAAATCTGCCACTAGATGGTTCCAGTAGTGGTAATCATCTTTCCCTTGTATCGACTTAAATTTTTAGCAGTGCCTCTCTCATTTCTAAAATTTTAGTGGTGCCTATAGTTTTTGTTTACTTCAATTCGCCAGCAGACACTACAGGTTACAGGATACATATGTAGCCAAATTTACTGTTGTAAAATTCATGGCTGAGTATAAGCTTCAAGTTTTGTCTAATCTTTTCCCTTGCAATTATGCAATAACACATCGCTATATATTCCTTGAACTTTCTAGCTTTGTTGTTCTAGTGAAGCCGAAGCTTGTAGCTTTCACTCTTTGCTCTAGTTAGTTGCACCATATGGTTTTGCTTGCCCGATTTTGGACACAATGTATCCAAATTGTAGTTGGCAAAACCTGATCAACGCTAGGGATACCTGTCAGCATATATCGCATACATTTGTTGTACTGGACCCTGGAGTCTGGATCACTCTGCTAATAAATTATTTCTTGTTAACTGTGCTAAGTCATCTTCTATCCCTTGAGTTGAGATCTGTCCTGAAACCTGCCTCTCCTTTATTGGGGAAATGTTACAGTGTTGTCTGTCGATTTCCTATTGGTTTGTTCTGCCACAAAGCTGAGGATGCCTTGAATTTGCTGCAGACCTACCTGACATGGATCATGGGAGCTTAAATGTGGATGGTTGGGAAGTTGTGGATGAAAAGTAAATTGGAGCTTGGTTTCTGTTACGGTCCTGATATGAATGCTCTCGTTTACTGCCTTCTCCTTGCAATCCTCGGTATGAGCACCCAAGCCACTATACACCCAGCATCAAATAGTGTACATAAGTTCAGCATGTCAGGTCTAGCTTTATGGTCTTAACTCAAGCTAGAAGTACACCAACAGAGTAAACATGTATGGTCCCATGGAGATCTGCGGTCCATGTGTGACCGTAGCCAAAACCTTTGGAGCCACTGGCATAGCTACGCTCACTGGCAGGTGGGTCCTGCCGCAAAGAAACACAAGTTAGGCCCACCTTTCAGTTTCAGTCACAGCCACCACAACAACGATCATGCACAGTACACTACACTAGCGGTTATAAAAGAGGGGGATGTGCAACTTGCTCTTGGCCAAACCAGAAGGTCAGCAAGCAAAAGCAGTAGCAACAATGGAGAGGCGTAGCGGCGTGAGCGCGAGCCTTGTTCTTGGCCTCCTGCTCGTCACCACCGTTGCTTGCCATGCTGCGAGGGACATCCCAGCAACTGAGCCCGAGTCCTACCGTCCCCAGAACGTCTTTGGGTTCGGTGGTTTCTACCCTGGCCCGTCGGTCAACTGGGTGTTTCCGGGGCCAAACGGCGTCACACCACAGGTAGGCTTCGGCGGGATGCCGGGCTCTAGCTCCTTCCCTGGCACTGGTGGCTCGTCCGGCAGCAGTGGCGTGGTCGGCATTCATGGTGCTGCCAATCCCTGATCGTGTTGTTGTCTGTCTTGGTTTAGAGCCATGCAGATGCAGCATTCTACCGTGGTGGTAGAGAGTAAGCTTCTTGCTTGCTCTAGTTTAGCAGTATTGTGTTATGGCTTATGTGTGTGTTGCTTTCAAGTGATCTGTGTCCCGTGTCTTTGTAAAAGACTTGTTCTTGGTTGTTATTTAACCTTGTGTACTTCTTAGATGTTGTATTGCTGTCGCGGGTTCGAAGTCCCTTTGCTGTATCTTTGATTTGGAGAGTGAGGATTTGAACCCATGAGCTGGATCACCACAACCTTGTCCTGTGTTCCGTGTCTCGTCTCTTTAAGTATTTCCATCATTCTTCTCAGTGTGCTTTCAGTTTATTATGTTGTTGCTGAAATGCATTTCCATATCTTTGTTCTTGTTTATTTTCTGTGACCATTGATAGGTTGGTTCAACTTGCGGCGTCATCTTTAGTTATGGAACACTGGGTAGCATTGATATTGTGCACATTGGTTAAGCACCTGGAAGACTACAGCCAGCCAGTTATAATTGATAATTGTTATGCTCAGTGATAGGTCCCAGCTTGTTTAGAATATTCGAACTTTTTTGCGTCAAGTTTATGGCCTTTTCCCCTCCTTTTCCTTATGAATGGCTGGTTCTCTTATCTACTACAAATGCGGAGAGGTTGTAATGGGAACCGTTGAAGATCTTCTACGTAAACTAACCACTACTTGTACTTACATCATTTTCTTTGTTGAGATGCTAGCCTTCCTGTTTGATATATGCACTGATTATATCACACTTATGTTCATGTACCTAAAAGTCTAAAAGTACCTCTGTAATTGCTAGTGGCCCTTGATGCTAATTTCTTTGAATGTGAATAGGATGTCTCATTTGGGCCTCAACGAAGTATAAGAAGGGCAAGCCAGCTTTTAGCATTTAAGCCGATAAGTTTTCATTACTAGTTCTGTTCAAGAAAAATGCTCCCGATATTAGTTTAACTACTGGTATTTGATCTTAGGGTTAAAATATCTACTACTACTAAATATTTCTTGAGATAACAATTCAGTTGCCATTTATTATCATAAATTTAAGAGTCCAAATAGAGGGGCATCTGTTTCTTGTGCCCAAAACAAAGCCAAAAGTACGGCGATGAATGTCATTGTCAGATTAGGAGTAGTTCTTGAAGAATCCCGCGTGTATGAAAACTGGAGATAGTCAAGACTGGAGCTCAAAGCTGAAGAAATAGGTTGTTCTATATGTTTGTTTTTCTTCTATTCTTGTCAAAGCAACGACCTAAGCATAGCGTTTGTCGAGTTACTAGAGACCAGTCCACAACTGCCGCTAGCTTGTCGCTAGTTCAGTGAATTCACCTGAGTCGGGGTCATTGTTAAGCTCAAGACCAGTACAACCTTTGTTTATGACCCTGCAGCTGAGCCGTATCTTAACCATGGACTTAACAAACTTGTTCTTCCATCTCTTACTGCTTTTGACAAACTCGTCAACTGATGCTCCCAGATTTGAGTTTGTGAGCAATGCCTGGTCTGACGTGAACAGGCCTAGGTTGTTTGTCAGACCCACATAATACTTGTTGTCAAGCACCGCGGGGGTAAGATCAACCTGGCAGTAAAACAATCATTATAGAAATAGATACCAGACTAGATGCATACCATAAGGCCCGAAAGGAAAATGTCTGAGATCTAGCGGTAGTTCTGAACACCATCATACCTAACTGGTGTTGCTGAAGCCATGTAGCATCTTTGTAAAGGACGAGCAATGTGAGATGCCTATGGTGTGCGCACGAGAGAAGATGACCATGTCCTGAGCTGTGAGGTCCTTCAGGTGAAGTCGCCGACCAGCTCAGAAGCTGTTGAGAGTGGTGACTAGTGAGGGTTAGGTTGTTGAGGGCGTTCTGGTCAGTGGACATCCTGCCGTCGCGGCGCCCAGCAGGCACCTTGTAAGTAACATTTCCTCCTAGCGCGACGTTGTCGTGGGCGGCGAAGGCAAGGATGTCCGCGCATGAGACTGTCTTGGGGCATTCGGCTTTGATGGCCTTCTTTGCAGTTTCAGTTACCTCGAACCCACGGAGGCTGGGTTTGTTGGGAATGACGCCTTTCTCAGAAGTTTTGTTTGAGTCAATCCGGATTCAGGACTGAGCCATCACAACCTTGTTAGCATATTGTAATTGTGTTTTATAACATTAGATCACCTCGCAAATATTTCTTTTGAGTATGAATGAACGTGGGCATTAGATTTGAAGATAGACATATATGCTGGTTGCTCTTTTGCATTTTGGTAACATGCATGTTTCTTGTTGGTATATACAAAAGCAGTGTTGACTGATCAATATTGCATATCAGCTTTATCTTTTTGGGCCATATTCTGGCTAAATGCAAAGGAATCCTATTGGTTGTTACCGTGAACATACAACTCATGCTTACCTTATGTTGACAGTGCAGGTATAGGAAAGTATATGCCGTCCACATACCTTGACAAAACAGTTGTGGAAGCGCAGGCGACACCAGCGCATTGTTCTCGAAGGCAGCAGTGACTGAATGCTGTACCAGGTTCTCTGCTGACGGGCAGCTCTTGCTGTAGAATCCGACTTTCAGGCCGGCGCCTACAGCGGCAACGCGGAGAAGGGCAAGGACGACGACGGCCGAGGTGAAGAGCAGGCACTTGATGGAAAGGGAGCTCATCTTAGTTGCTTGTGTTTCTCTTCTTGATCCTATTCCTAGATCTCATGGGTTTATATTATATAGCAGACTAGAGTGGTTTTGCGCTCGAATGAAAGGGCTGGGCATGTCTGTCAACAGGGGTGTAAAAGCTCGGTGCTGCACAAGTGGTGTCATTTGCTTGCGCTTTTCTACTTCGTGGCCTTGTCGACATGCTCCCTGACCCTGAGATCGTGTTTGGCTTATGACTTTGGAACCTAGTCTATTTACAGGGGTATCAGATGGCGCTAAATCTTGGTTGGTTTGCTTCGGTTGTAACCGGATAACACGGTACCTGTTGCAGGACCAGAGTAGAGATCCAGTTCAGCTCAAAATCGTGTGTAAACGGGAAGTGAAGCGAAGCGACAGTCTCCCGTCTACACGAAAAAAAAAACAGCTTCTTCTATCTTCTTTTGCGGGATAATTCTAGTATTACTTAATCAAGGCTACATCACGTGCGACAACGTCCAAAACGTCCTTTGGACCAGACCCGAGCCATACCATATAGTCTGGCCTTGAGTCCTACCAAAATATGCTATAGTATGACTAGAGGAATTACAATTACGACGAACATGAATAATACTAGAACGTACTACGTTCTGACATACTTGCTTTAATCTCCTGGATGACAAAAGCATACTTTGATCTGTTTGTGTCTCCGCTCTTCAACATGCTGACAGCCACCAAGTTATCACTCTAGATATCACTTGGAAGATTGCTCCATTGTAGTGCTAACATAAGCCCCTCACGGATAGCTAGAATTTCACACTGGAGTACATCATCGCATGAAGAAAGATGCATGTCTGCACGAGCTGAAGATAATTTCGCCCATATGATCTCGCTGTAGCATGCCAGTTCTTCTATCTAACCTGCCTGCTGATCTCCAACACCACATAATTCACAGGAACAGCCTTGGCAACGTCAGCTTACCGCCACCACCCAGTTACCCTAGCGTGCAAGCGAGGCGAAGCCGTGCCGGGTCCCGTGATTTCCCCTTCGTTTCGCAGAGAAGAAAATAATTTGCTTCAACGTCGGCTGTCAGTTTGTCCACGGGGTCAGTTTCCATGAAGTTGTGCTCCGAAAAAAAAAATTTGCTTCAAGATTATAAAACCAGCAGACAACGATAGAGTTAGTTTGCAGTTTTGCTACACACGCACCGATGGCTCGGTGGCCGCCGGGCTTCCCCGGCTTTTCCCTCCCTCCACCGACGTGGCCATACCGTCCTTCCATGCCGCCGCCGCCACCGTCCGGCGGTTCGTCTCAAGGCAGGACCGTCGCCGGCACCTTCGGAGGCCTCGTCGCCTGCTTGCTCGTTGGCCTCGCCGTGTGCAGCCTCTGCAAGAGGCGTCGCAACAGCCGCGCCCGCGCCGCGGCCGCTCCGGCGCAGAGCGTGGCCGCAGCCGATCGGGCGCAGAACCTGACAGGGAGCGGCGGCGTGCGCGTCGACGTGCGGCAGCTTCACCGGGCCTGCGCCGCCAGCCCGACGGCCGGCCTCCCGGCGTTCACGTACAGCCTGTCGGTGAAGCACAACGTGAGTGGCGGAGGGGAGGAGGCGGCGACGTGCTCGGTTTGCCTCGGCGCGATGCAGGTCGGCGAGACGGTGCGGCTGCTGCCGGCGTGCCTGCACCTGTACCACGCGGAGTGCATTGACCCGTGGCTGGACGCGCACTCGACGTGCCCGCTCTGCCGCTCGGACACCGACCCGGCCGCTGTCTAGCTAGATGTACATTTTGACGGGTGTTAGTTTGCTGGATTGATTTTGCTTGCTGTATATATTGAAAAATACGTCTACTCAATTATCTGGGCGACATAAGATTGGAATGTCCAAATGATGCATCTGTCCTAGTATTTGCTAGTAGTATTTTGTGGACGTCCTGATGGTATTTTGATCTCCAATGTCTTAAGATCTCACTCTCCTGGTTTTGTCTAGGGATCAGATATTTGTGGGGGTGATAGCCTTTTTTTTCCCTTCTTCTGAAAACCTTCTTACTACACGGTTCTCCAGTAGAACCGTCGAGAACGTCCGCAATGGCATTGCCAAACCATCTAAAAGAGGACCCTTACAAGTGTCACACGTGTTGCACAAACACATGGCACCTCCGAACTTTTTTATGATAAGTTTAATGATAGGAGGATGTCAATGTTAGCTGTTAAGCATGACAGTTTCATTTTCAAATGGCAATCTTTAGTTTTTTATTTTTTTCGGATGACAACTTTTAGTTATAAAAAACGTCAAGGACAGAGTGCTTCCTGTCACACTTATCATTTGAGCTGTCATTACGTGGCTCCCGCAAAAAAAAGTGTGTCATTATGTAGAAGGGATGCATTTTTCGCTTACAATTGGAATTGGGTATGTCCGCAGTTCACCCACACTCGCACCCTTCCTAGCCTTCATCTCCTCAACGTCGCCGAAGGATGCCGCCGAGCGAAGCCCATGACGTCGACGCAGCAGTGCCACGACGTCGCTTGGTTTTGTGCCGCAGTTTCCCGGAAAAAAATTATATGAGACCAAGTCTCATATAAACCAGGTGAGACCCGCCCTGATGGATGACATGTGTCATTCACAAATCACAAAACATCTAATCTCCCCCTGATTTTAGGTGGGGTGGGGTAGATGCTTTGTGATTTGTGAATGCCACGTGTCATTCATCAGGATGGGTCTCACCTGCTAATCCGTGAGACCTGGTCTCATAGAATTTTTTTTCCGCAGTTTCCCCTTCATTGAACGCGCATTTGGCCCTGAATCAGCAATCAATTAATTAACCCCTTTGACCACAGGCTTGCAAGTAGAAGTAGTTGCTTTTATTCGGCTTATAATTCTTCCCTGACAGAGTCTTCTTATAATTTGCTTAAACCATACCACAAACAGCAGTTGCGAACGACGCGCACCAATGGCTCAATTGCCCCCAGGCTTCGTCCCCAGTGCTTCTCCTCCACCGTGGTGGCCATTCCATCCTTCACTACCGCCGCCGGCGTCCAATGCTAAACCATCGTCCACTCAAGGCAGGATACTCGCCGGCCTCCTCATCGGCGTCGTGGCGTCCTTGATCGTGTTCACCGCCGTGTGCACCCTCTGCAGGGAGTACCGCGACCGTCGCGCCCGAGCCGCGGCCGCCGCTTGGCGGTGGCCCGTGCCGGAACGTAATGGCGTGCGCGTCGTTGGCGAGCGGCAGCTTGGCCGGGCCTGCGCCGCCGGCCCGACGGCCGGCCTCCCCGCGTTCACGTACAGCCCCTCCGTGAAGTACAACGTGACGGGCGGCGGGGAGGAGGCGGCGGCGACGTGCTCGGTGTGCCTCGGCGCGCTGCAGCTCGGGGAGACGGTGCGGCTGCTGCCGGCGTGCCTGCACCTGTACCACGTGGAGTGCATCGACCCGTGGCTGGAGGCGCACTCGACGTGCCCGATCTGCCGCTCCGACACCGGCCCGGCCGCGGGCGTCGGCCGGCTAACGTCTGTTTAGGTTTTTATATATACCTGGCGAGGTCTACAGTACGTAGTACCGTGCTGCTTCAGAATTTGTATCACACATTCTCGAGTGTATTCTTATGGGAGATTTATTTTGCTTGTATTGTATCTATGCAACAGGAGGCGGGAAAATATAGAAATGATGTGGTACTATTTTGTTTATTTTTTGTTATTTGTGGAACAATTTCACAAATAGGTTGAACATTTTCATTCAACATATTTAAATCCTTTATGGAATATTCCCACATGTGTGTCTTGTGTGGATCCGTCTTTGGTGGATCATTTCGTCGTTCGTCTTTGTTTGTATGTCTTCAGGTTGGATCCTTCTTATCTACTCTCTTCATCGGCAGCGGTTGCTGTTCTGGTGCGTTGGCTTTATGAGACCTTAGCACAACGACTTCCCGACTGTCTACTACAACAAGGTTTGTCCGGCTCCGGTGAGGAAGGGGCGATGACAGCGGCGCGCCTTCGGCTCGCTTCAGTGCTTGTAGTCGTCGTTGGATGGTCTACGGATCTGGATGTGATTTTTATTATTTCTAGTGTTTGTTCTACTATCATGATTGAAGATGAATAGATCGGAAGTTTATCGCGCAAAAAAATACTAGATATTTGTCCTGAAATATTTATGGAGAAAATGTTCACACAGAACCAACCACACTGTTGATGCAAGTTTTTTTTTTTCTCTTTTAGTGAAATGACATGCAACTCTCCTGCATGGTTCCAAAAGAAAAGGAGGTGAGCTGCGGGTGATCAGTGTCATAGAGCTTGCCCCCTGTCCCTCGGTGGTCTACCGATCTGAATGTAGTTATTATTATTTTTAGTGTCTGTTGTACTGCTATTATTGAAGATGAATAAATCCAAAGTTTTTCCTGTAAAACAAAAAGAATGCATTACTCTTCTTCTTTTCTTTTTTCTTTTTGCGGAGGAGGAATACATTACTCTTATGTCTGAAAAAAATAACTATAAATTTGAGTTAGGTCTATCTAACAACTCCCTTCACAGAGCGCTGATGTAACCACACCCAAATATGTAGTCCCTGTCAATAGCACACCAGCATAATCCCGAGCGAATAATCTGACGATATAAAATACGAGCCATGCGCCTAGTCCTATAATGCACAGAAGGGTCTCTTCATTTGTTACGAACCCGTACTGCTATTGACCCCTTCAAATCAGTGGAATAAAAGGAGTAGTCGCTCTCGCTGCTGCTGCTGCTATGTTAACCACCAGAGAAGCGTCGGTTGAGGCTCCAATTATTCAGACAAACCAAACCTGATCATCAGAACAGTCCACTTCAGCTCGAAAACGTCGAAGAGGAGGCAGCACTGTGCACGCAAACGCAACCACAAGAGACATAAAATCGAATCATGTCGCTCCAGCGCCAGTTAGCCTACTCAACTGCGGCGCCCGTTCCCAGCCTCGAGCGCTATGCATTTCGCCATGTCGCCCGACAGCCTCCTCCACTTCTACGCCGCCGCCGCGGCCGTCACCGCCGCCTTCGGCCTCTTCTCGTTGTACAGGCACCTCGTGCGCCGCCGGCGGCACAACCCCGGCATGGAGGCTCTGGACGGGGATTCCGAGGAGCGCCGGCCGCTCGCGGTGACTACGGTGGCGTCGAGCCTTCTCCCGCCGTTCATGTACAACCGTCTCGTCCGGCACAGCGGCAAGGGCGACGGCGCGGGCTCGACGGAGTGCGCGGTCTGCCTCGGCGCCATCCGGGTCGGCGCCATGGCGAAGCTGCTGCCGGCGTGCGCCCACGTGTACCACGTCGAGTGCATCGACCTCTGGCTGGCCTCGCACTCGACGTGCCCTCTCTGCCGGCGCAGGGTCGGCGATGATCGCTCGGCTCAGGACCTTGCCTGTCTTTCACCTGCATAGATAGATTGGTCGACCATCACATAGGCAAGACCGCAAGAGATATCTGTACAGTTTTTCTTTTTCTTTTTTCCCTTTTTGAAGTTCGAGATAAAATCTGCATGTATGCTGGTGTATAGTGTGTGAACTGTAGGCTCGTGTGTTTCACTGGAGTTGCATTTGGATTTCTCAGCCGTCAGGATCCCATGAAGGCATGAATTGATTGCCAAATTACACACTTCCAGTGTCAACGTGAGACCGAGATATTTCTGGCCGATGCAGCATTCGAGCAGGGCAGCAGGGGAATGCATGACATAATGCCAATGTAATCATCAGGAATGCGATAATGAGATAAGTATTACACATAGCAGGAGATAAATACATAAACCGGAAGCAAGCCGAATAAAATGTCTTTTTGAAAGAAAGAAAACAAACAAAATGTTGTAGTAGAAGGTGAATGAATGCATGAAATCGAAGCAAAAAAAAAAAGCAAGTACATGAGACGAGGGGCGCAAGAACCTCTCTGATTGCTCATTTGCAAGACCAGGAAAAATAGGGGAGGCATCCGAGAGAGGATCTTTTTTCCTCACTCCATGCTCCACCACATAGAGAACACACTGCATTGCTGCAGCTCAATGGTTGATCATATACATGACACGCAGACAGGAGTTTAAGGAAACCCATCAGAAACACGAGGCAACAAAAAATGTTACAGACAGAGACATGCACAAAATAAATGACCGGGTGTTGAGTCGCCATGAAGAACTTTGGCTTAAATCTGCACCGGTGCGACCATAGGTTGTTATTCCTGTGAAGCTGCCATTTCTGGGGGATGAACTGCAGTGGGACAAGTATGGGGTTAATGGTTCTGCAGAGACTTGACATATCAAATTAAACAATACGTAGCTCAAAAAAGAATTTCCCATTATCCAGTTTTTTAAGAACTTAAATAGGCAAAGTGGCTTCATTATCGTGACTCTTGGCTCAGGTGGGTTGATAATCTTGTTGATGAAGCTGTTTTTAGATATTTGGGTGTTTGGCTAACTGCCTTTTTTCATGACCCAGTTTCAGAAAGGGATATAGTGTTACTTTCTAGAACATATGAAATGTGAGAAGACCATTGGATCAAGAAAATCTAATCTTAACTTAATTTACCAAAACAGAGTAATTTTCAATTTTTCACAACTTTCTTCCCGCAGCAGCTACAAGACATGCACAACACAATAACCGTAAGCTGAATCTAAAGTGTGTATCTTCAATAACGTAAAAAATTGCTTCTTCCATTCCATGCAACAGATATGCTAATCACTTTGAAAGAACCTCCAAAACTTTGGGTAAGTGTCTGGTGTATGTCTATGACCGGTAAAATTTATCTGTGACTAATTATGTGTACAACTACATGTAGACAACTAGACATGCATGTCAATCTTAGATCATTCTCAGTCAATCAAAGATATAAAAATCATACGAAGGATGTCAGTTCATCAAAACTGCTTCTTAGTGCAAATCTTCAAAAGAACAAATAGACCTAAAGTTGATCATTTTTCTTTGTTTCCATTACTGAATGTACAGCCAACAATAGATATGGTTAAGCAATGTGTATGTATATGAAAGCAATAAATTAGTATTTTATTGTGACAGAAAAATAAGTTAGCTACACCACTACCACACCATCAACATGGATGAAACAGATCATAACCGTGTGAGCTAGAAGGATATTGACTTGCTAGCATAGTGGAAGAAAAACTAGTGCAGAGGCAGAGCCAGGAATTGAACATGGTGATGGGCCGAGTTGAAAGTTTTGAAACCCAGTCACATGCTCACTAGATTAATATGTAATGAATGGAGAAGGGGATTAATACTGGATTAGTTTCTATGAACATCACGTAACATCATTAAAACTTAGAAAGAATTGGCACTACATAATTCACAAAGATTGATTGGTTAGACAAGCCGCATTACTAGTCTTGACCATACAGTACAAGACTAAAAGGGTATCATCACATGAACTCCGGGAAGAAAAAGGAGAAGAAGACTAATAGCATGCTTAGGTCCTATGATCAGACGAACACTTTCTTCATAGCTAGTGTTTATCCTAGTCCTGAGTCTAGTCTCAGCCACACAGGGCCGGGCCGGCAAAATCAGAGGCCCTGTGCCAAACGCTAAAATGGGCCTACCGCACTAAAAGAAAACCACATAACTAGAATAATATAACGATCATAAAATGTTACTTAGCAATGGGAAATATCAAGAATCTTACCTATTCTTCACGTTCAACATTAGTTTATGTCTCTGGCTGGCCATCGCTAGGGCTAGGATCGTTGTCAACGTTATTATCACATACATGGTCTTGATCAAGTATCATCGAAGGACGTGACTAGGATTTTTTGTTTCTTACCTATATCTCCTTTCTGAGACTGAGTTGAATCCTTGAATTGTTTTTCTTTCTTCCTACGCTTTTGGTAAAAGATTCATGCTTTCTGGAGACGTGACTTGGATCTTGTAAGACTATACCCCTAATAGATGAGAAGAAAAAACTTGGCAACAAGATTTAGTAAAAGTAAATAGCATGCGGAAATCGAAACTCAAAGTCCAGGCCTCACGGGACTGCCCTAAAAAAAATCAAAGATCATGGGATGGCTTGAAATTTCCTGCCTTCAGATCTTCTGGGCTGCCTTTCCTTAATGAAACCAGATGTAAGCCATCACGATTCAAAAGCAGATGAGCCGAAAAAGGATTCTTGCCTGGTCTTGCCCTCCTGAAACCGGACTCTTGCGCAAGGAGGAACCCTAACCTGCCGCCGCGCCGCGTCTATGGCCTCCAGACGAAAAGACGAAGACAGACTCGAAGAGATGCGTCGCTTCGGTCGCTACACTCGTTTTTTAGGGGATTCAGGCTTCGCTCGTTTCGATCGAACGCAAAGACCAGACGTACGTCCCGATCGGCCTGCTTCAGGCGCGCCAGATAGGCAACAGCGGCCCAGGTGGAACACCAGAAGAGGCCCATCTATATATGTACTATTGCATGCAAAATCTGGGGCCCCAAAAACCTGGGGGCCCTGTGTGGGCGCACAGGCTGCACCCCCCTGTGCCCGGGCCTGCAGCCACACAAAAAGGCCATGCAATCCTGTAGTTACTGATACAGAGATTTGGTCCTATCATCAGATGAACAATAGGACACACGAAGATCCCCTCCCTCCTCGAGCCACCGCCGCCCCTCTCCCCGACCCCCTCCCTCTCGATCTCCTCCCTCCCTATCTAATCTAGGCAGGCTTCGAGCCGCGGCCGCCCTTCTCCTCACCGCCGCCGGAGCTTCGCGAGGCAAAGCCCAGACAGGGGATGATGGCGGCAGCCGGGCCTTCCTCCGCCGCGGCTCCGGGATGTGGTTGAAGTGGAGAACCGCGTGTGCGTCGTCCGGCGACGATGGCGCAACGGTGAGGGCCCCTCCGCCGTCGATGGCTTACCCAGTAGGCATGGCGGTTACGGGCGGTGATGCGGCTCCGGTCGTGCGGTTTCCCAGCTGTTGACGTATAATGTGCTGCCTAGTCTCTTCCATCAGATCGGTCTTTTGGTTGCATTGGCTAGAGCATGCACTTCTACACCAGCGGCAGACATCACCCATGGGCATGCTAGATGATGGAGGAGGTCGATCTAGTGGTCCACCCGTGGATGGACGCGAATTTGCCAGTGAAAGCTTGGCTCGGCCTCGGCCAGAACCGACAAAGGCGGCGCCTGCGGGCGTCGTTACCTCGTTGGAGGCGTTGTAGGGCGATTCACGTTCCCTGTGTGCCCCGGGGGAAACCCCAGATTCAGACTTTTCAGATCGGATGATGACGAGGTACCTGCGTCACCCCCATGGGGGCATCATCTTTGGGTTGTACATCGGCTGGGGAAACAAGTGTTTGGTGGTCTCCGTATGCTTCTCGTCCGGTGACCAAGGTGGAGCGGCGTGCCATCTACAGTATCGGCGATGACAAGTCTTGGCGGCTCGACGCTGAATATCGCTTGATGGGCCCGCGCAGGAGCCTGGGCTATCGGCGTCGTGGTGGCGTCGACGGCATAAGGGTCTGGCAAGATCAATGCATTGATTAAGATGAGATGCGGAAGAAGGCGGTGACGGATTCTACAGAGTGCGCATGCGGTGCATGCTAAGGGTCTGTTAGACCGGTTGGTGCTCTCGGCTAGCCGGCGGGCGGCTTGCTGAGGCCCCCAGATTTCTTGGTGTGTGTGGCGCGAGGTCAGGGCACATCATCAATCTTGTAGTTAGGCAGGCAATTTTCGTCATGAAGGTCGTTTTGGTTGACCTATGTATTTATTTTGTAAGGCATTGTTGAATAATGCAATAAAGATGGTTGTGTCCATCGTTCGATGCAGAGGCCAGGGGTAATCCTCCTTTTCGAAAAAAAAACACAACAATTTAGGCAGAAGGCCAGAAGATTAACTGATACTCGGCCAATGACGACTGCAGAGATACCATTCAAGGAGTGAAAACTGAACTTGGAGGTCAGGCGCGGTGCACAAACCTGGAAGGAAACACGCAGTTCCCATGACCTGCAAAAACAAATGCCGGCGGCAGCACCGACACCACGGTGTTACAACTCCATAGCATTAATCCAACATTTAACGAAAGCAAAACAATGCTTGATAAATTTGAAATCAATGGACGCTTCATCATTCACGAGAGGATCCGAGCCGAGTCGGTGCTTACTAGGGTTGAGGCCGATGAGCGCGGCGGCGCCGGAGAAGTCGCAGGCGGCGGGGCTGGCGGTGCCGCCGGATCGGAGGAAGTAGTCGTTGAAGGCGTAGGAGGCGTGCGCCAGGAGGTCGGGCGGCTCGTAGCAGGCGCCGCCCTGCTGGATGGCGCGGCAGTCGGCGCCGCCGTTGGGGCCGCAGGCCCAGTCGATGGCCGACTGCAGCGCGCCGTCCTCGGCGTTGTTCTTCGCCACGCACCACATCTGCCCGCCTCCGCTCACCCCGACCGCCCCCGCGGCGCCGCCGACGGCCGCGTGGGCTGCGAAGAGGAGGAGGGCGAGGTGGAGGGAGGGAGGCGAGGCTGCCACCATTGGAGGGAGGCGATTTGGGGGCGCCGGATTGGAGGACGCGGATGGAGCCGCTGCGGCTTGTGTGGAAGAAACAGCTCGGCGGGGAAAGCACAGCAGAGTGAAGTGGGGTGCTGCCGTAGCGGAATGTGTGACAGCACGGCGCGTCTCGAGGAGCTTTCGCCCTCGCTTCCGGCTGCTTTCTGGTCTGTACCGGACCCAGGAATCTGCTGCTCCTTTTTAGCTTTCCCTTCTTTTGTAAACTAAAACTAGAAAATGCCCCGCGCCATTGCAGCGGGAAACGATTAGAAGTAATTTGAATTTCGAAATGAGTTTTTGTTAGACTAAGAATTTCAAATTGTTGGTGATCATTCTTGTCAAAGAAGAATAAATAAGACGTTTTCTATGATGTCTAATTATGATGGGAATGGGTCGGCCCGCTCTAGCCCGGGCCCGTGGGAGTTGGCCCCGCTGCTATTTTTAGGGACGTGGAGCCGGTCCAACAGTCCAGCAGTGGCTGACCTCATTTTATCTGTGTCAAAACCGGCGGATCTCGGGTAGAGGGTCACGAACTGTACGTCTAAGGCTAATGGTAACAGAAGGCGAGGGACACGATGTTTACCTAGGTTCGGGCAATCTCTATAGAGGTAATACCCTACTTCCTGCTTGATTGATCTTGATAATATGAGTATTACAAGAGTTGATCTACCACGAGATCGTAGAGGGTAAACCCTAGAAACTAGCCTATGATTATGCTTGTTCTTGTCCTACGGACTAAACCCTCCGGTTTATATAGACACCGGAGGGGGCTAGGGTTACACAGAGTCGGTTAGAGATAAGGGAATCTACATATCCGAATTGCCAAGCTTGCCTTCCACGCAAAGAAGAGTCCCACCTGGACACGGGACGAAGTCTTCAATCTTGTATCTTCATAGTCCAACAGTCCGGCATAAGCATATAGTCCGGCCGTCCGATGACCCCCTAATCCAGGACTCCCTCAGTAGCCCCTGAACCAGGCTTCAATGACGATGAGTCCGGCGCCCAGATTGTCTTTGGCATTGCAAGGCGGGTTCCTTCTCCGAATACTCCAAAGTAGATCTTGAACACAAGAATCATGTCCGGCTCTGCAAAGTAGATCTTGAACACAAGAGAGCATAATATTCCACGGGTCTAATCTGCTGACAACTTTTTCATAGCATGACATCACGCCGTGGCCCAGTCATTATTCGAACCGTTTTCTCAACCTGCTACTGCACATCTTGCGAGGCAGTTTTATTTGCACGTCTTGTCGAAGCAGAGATCATGTCCCCTTATCACGGGATTCTCATCAATACGGGTGTGGGTAACCCAACCGCGCCATTAACACGGCGCTTGGGGAATAAGCAAGTTTCCAGGGCAAGTGGGGAGGCGCATAATTTCTACTGCCTTTATAAAGAGACAAGGATTCCCCTTTTTCACCCATGCCTTCTTCTTCCTCTGCTCATCCATTCTCGAGCTCCAACGCCCAAGATTTCACCTTCTCCGCAAAATCATTCTGAACATGTCCGGAGCGGGAGGCAAGTGGATGGCCTCCTCCGTCACGAAGGAGGACATCAAGAAGCTTCGGGAGGCCGGATACGTGTCTGCATACATCGCGCATCGACTTCCGGCCGAGGGGCAGATCATCCCTACCCCGAAACCCCAGGAAAGGGTAGTATTCCTCTCTCACTTCGTCCGCAGGCTGGGATTCCCCCTCCACCCATTTGTCCGCGGACTAATGTTCTACTACGGGCTGGACTTCCATGATTTGGCCCCCAACTTCATCCTCAACATCTTGGTGTTTATCGTCGTGTGTGAGGCCTTCCTCCGCATCACGCCCCACTTCGGCCTATGGCTGAAGACCTTCAACGTGAAGCCAAAGGTGGTGGGCGGCCAACAAGCGAAGTGCGGGGGCGCCATGGTGGGCAAGATGCCCAACGTCACCTAGCCCGAAGGCTCCTTTGTGGAGACTGTGAAGGGGTGGCAATCGGAGTGGTTCTACATCACCGATCCGCGCGACACTAACTGGGCGGCGACCGCCGAGTTTTGATCCGGCGTCCCCATGCGGCTCACCTCCTGGAAAGAGAAGGGCTTAGCTTGGGGCTCAGCGGAAGAACTTACCGGACTTCAGACCTACGTCCCAAACATGATAAGCAAGAAAATCAAGCTCGTCAACGTGGTCCAAGATATGCTCCTCCGCCGGATCCTTCCGTGTCAGAGACGGGTTTGCAATCTATGGGAGTTTGACCCGACCGAACACCAGACGCTGCGAGAGCTCTTCGGCACGACGCACGAAGACGTCTGGAAGGTGCTTTTCAAGGCCAACGAGGTACCACCGCCCATAACCGAAGATTGCGGACTCAACGCAAAATGCCGAGCCAATCCGGTAAGTTTCCATATTTTGCAAGATATGCCTTTTACCAGCACATCCGCGGGAGGAATCTAAGCCTCCATGCTGATTTTACAGGCCTGGGTAGCGATAGCGGAGCAGATTGACTGTCCGGCTCCACTACCTGAAGATCCAGAATCGCCTCTTCTAACGAAGATGTTGTTTCCGGCGCCTTATGAGGTGCCGGAGAAGAAGGCCAAGAAGGTGGCCGCGGGGACCAGAGAAGGTCTCCGGCGCAAGGTTGCATCGAACATGACGTCCGAAGACACCGAGATGCACTCCTCCACCGAATACGAGGAGGAGGAGGAAATCCATCCCCCCCCCCACCGGGGGAGAAAGAAGAGGAAGGTCGCCATGCACGGGGAGGCCGAGGTGTCCAAGAAGGGAAAAAACCTTCCTTCCGGACCACTCCACCGCAGCCACCAATAGCGGCGAGGAGTGGGAGCCCAGGGACAAGCCCCTGGCTAAGTCGTAAGTATCCGGACACAATAGTATATCCGATATATTTGCTTTATCGCTTCTTATCATGCCAAAAGTGCACCTGTAGTCCGACCAAATCCAACATCGAGATATCCTCCTCTTCGGAGGGGTCTCTGGACCCGTCGACGATGAACAATGATTCACTTCCGACGGCCTCCTCCCCCAGGGCCGCGGACGACACCGAGGTGTTGTCTCAAAGGATAGCAGGCCAAGGGGAGACAGTTCCGGAGACGCCCCCAGGCGAAATCCTAGTCGCCGGGCACATGGGGAAGACCCCATGGACTCGATAATGGGGGCATGACCAGTTTGGCCCCACCGAATCTGACTCCGAAACCCAAGTGGTTCCGAATTCAGGCAGGCAGCCTCTCTCCAAGGAGGGTGAGCCGCCTATACCAATGACCTCTGTCCATCCAGAGGCACCGGACAACTTGCTGGAAACGCTTCGCAGCGCGTCCATTGATGGAGAACACCGTGCTCTTATGAGTACGGTGATTGAGAAGGTCCGGTCCGCCAAAAGCGGATTGACCGAAGCCTGCGCTAGCCTTCTAACAGGCTTTGAGGTAAGTAATAAAATTGTAAGAGAATATCACAGTATAGACACTAGCCCCCGATGCTCTGTTTGGTGTTTGGAAAGAAAAGCCGAACAGAGGATCAAATAATGTTCGCAGGAGTCTAACAGAAGATGTCTATGTGAATAAGCAGGCGTCGTTGCTGGCCGCTGCCGCTTGTACTGCGGAGGTCTCTAGACTAAAGCAGGACCTGGAGCGGACCGAGGGAGAGCTCGGCCTCATGAAGAGGCAGCTCGACGAAAGTCAAGGTACGCAATGCCCCATCTGTATACTTATAAAGGATAAATGGTTTTGGCTGATAGAAGCGTCATGAACTTTGATAGGGGCCATGGCCGAAGTGGCGGCCCTTAAAAAGGCGATGGCCGAGGCCGAAAACAAAGCGGCCAAGGAATGCGCCGAGCGCGAGAAGCAAGAGGCCCGGGTCAGCGAGGTCCAGCAAGAGCTCCAGGATTTCGTCAAGAAATACGAGTCCTTGGAGCGTGACTCTAAGACTCAAGATTCTGAGCTTGCTAAGGCCCTCCAGAGCGCGCAAGATGCCAAAGCCGAAGCCCAGAAGGCCCTCCAGGAGATTCAGGTAGCCAAGAAGATTGCGGCGGGTAAGGAATTTATTATGCAAAGCAAGCATGTGAAGGAGACTTTCCATTTACTTACTTGAATTTGGAGTTCTCCAGGAGCGTTTGCGGATCTGTCGTGCAGCATATCAGATGCCGCAGAGTTCTACCGAGCCAAAGAAGGGAGCTCAGTGGAGAAGTTGTTCTGGTCTCAATATCTTGGGGCAGAACATCCGATGCCCTTGAGCAACCAGCTGAAGCAACTGGTCGAGCTGCACAAGGCAACCGAATTGGCCATGAAGGACCTCATAGTCCGGCTGTGGCCTGCCGAGCCTATGCCCAGCAGCTACTTCGGTCTCGTGAAGCGGCTTGTGAGTGCCTGCCCACGACTTGAAGTCATAAAGCGGTCGGTTTGCATTGAAGGTGCGCGGATGGCCTTCGCCCATGCAAAGATGCATTGGGCGAAGATGGACGCCATGGCGCTGATGACCGAGGGGCCACCGAAGGGCAAGGAGCACCGCCGGCCCGAAAATTATTATGACAGTGTCCTGAAGGGCTCCCGCCTTGTGGCGTAACAATGTACTAAGGATGTAATCTTTGAATGAATGCACTCATTTTATCCTGTAATATGAAACAAGTTCATTTGCACAATATAATGCTTGTTGATTTAAAAATTTACCTCATGTGCGGCCGTTTACAAAATCTGAGAGTTGGCCAGTCGTCGGCTTCTGCCCCCATGTAACTAGTACAGGGGTGTTAGGGATAAATCTAAACACTCTTTATCCAAGTTTTTGGTCCTTTAAGGAGGTGTTTAGTGCAACGAACAAGGCAATCGACTATACAACTTTATCACCCTCACTTAGCCATAGAAGTTCTATAATTTAAATTTCGGCGTGGCCCTTGGTATTCGGAAGGCTGAACTTGGGGTGCTATACACGCCTAGATCGGACAAAGACTGATTCCTCGCATGAAGCGGAAAAAATCTTTATGGATTTGAAACCTCTTGAACAGCGACCAGCTTTGGCCGCATCATGATAGTCAGTTTTCGTCTTTCTCTACTGAGGTGCTCGTCCGGAAGAACTGGGACACAATCGCAGTAGTTCTCCCTTTACTATCCTAGCCGATATAGCGGAATATAGGGTAGCAAGCACATGAGCCGGGCAACCCAACTATTGACCCAAGACATGATTCGGAGCTGATGCATATAATGCTATAAGTTCGGGGTGCTGCACTATCGAAAGTGTTCGGACTTTCTTGCCGTGTTATGGGGTACACTGAAGCCCCTGGCGAACTGAATGTACCAGAATGTATGGGTGCGATTTGTAATAGATAAACAGTCAAGGAAAAAAAGAAATGTAGTAATAAGCTGACGCTGTACATTATTTTCCATTGTTATTTGAATGATATGTCAAGGCGTATGTATTCAAGTAGTGCGATAAGAAAATAGGAGTATTTGACATGCCCTAACCAAGAGCGAGTTGCGTGTGGGTATGTAAAATAGGTATAGCGATCGTTATCAGAGACCACCTGGGGATTCCCTTGTACGTCAAAGCTCCTTGCCTCCTTGGTGTTTCCGTCCCGTGATGGGTCCGATAATCAGGTTATCGGAAGAGCCTTAAGAAGAGAGGGACCTGAAAGAAATAAAAAGGTGAAGGTATGCGGATCCTGGGGCGGTTGAGCCGCAATATGGTATTTTAAGTGCGTAATTATGTACGCGCGACACAAATTTCACCGCTTGACTGGGACTAGGATGGAGGCCGAATTGCTAGGCGAGCTCTGGACGGGCCGGACGATCCTGTTGCAGAGTACTCCGGACTCGCTTGACAGTGTCTGAGGGTTTTATTGCCGAATTGAGGGTTTGTCTAAGGAGGCTGCTCTGTACTTCTGTTGCAAGGGCCGCAGTGTGCTCCTCCATACGGAGGGAGCGCTCTGTATTTCCATTGAATGTTATAACACCGTGGGGTCCGGGCATCTTGAGCTTGAGGTAGGCATAGTGTGGCACCGCATTGAATCGAGCGAATGCGGTTTGTCCTAGCAATGCATGATAACCACTGCAGAAAGGGACGATATCGAAGATTAACTCCTCGCTTCGGAAGTTGTCCGGGGATCCGAAGACCACTTCGGTGTGATTGAGCCTGCATGTGAGCCTCTACACTGGTATGACACCTTTGAAGGTGGTTTTGGTGGGTTTGATCCTTGAGGATCGATACCCATTTTGGCGATCTTGTATCCCGATAGAGCAGGTTCAGTTGCTGCCACCGTCCATGAGGACTCATGTGAGGTGGAATTCGTTAATGATAGGGTCAAGGACCAAGTCTTGGTGAGCCGCCATGACGGATACTGGTCGGATGGTCCCTGCGATCAAAGGTGATCAGACAGGAAGACCATGGGTTGAACTTTGGGGCGACTGGCTCCATCGCGTAGACGTCCCTTAGTGCGCGCTTCCGCTCCTGCTTGGGAATATGGGTGGCGTATATCATATTTACCATTTTTACTTAGGGAGGAAATTTCTTCTGTCCCCTGTGTTCGGTAGCCGGGGTTCCTCGTCATCATCACTATGCGACCCCTTTTCCTTGTTTTCAGCATTTAGCTTGCCGGCCTGTTTAAATACCCAACATTCTCTATTGGTGTGGTTGGCTGGTTTATCGGGGGTGCCGTGGATTTGACATGAGCGATCGAGTATGCGGTCCAGGTTGGACGAGCCAGAATTGTTTCTTTTAAATGGCTTCTTTCGTTGACCGGACTTGGATCCACTGAATCCGGCATTGACGGTCGTATCTTCAGCATTGTCGCCATTATTTGCGACACATGTGTCTGTTGTGCCGGGGCTTGCCGTTGCTATCTTTGGCGTCTGAAGTGCCAGGATTTCTTGATGTGTTATTGCTACGAGCCAACCATCTGTCCTCGCCCGCACAAAAGTGGGTCATGAGTGTCGTAAGGGCTGCCATGGATTTCGGCTTCTCTTGGCCAAGGTGTCGGGCAAGCCACTCGTCACAGATGTTATGCTTAAAGGCCGCTAGGGCTTCAGCGTCCGCGCAGTCGACGATTTGGTTCTTTTTAGTTAAGAACCGAGTCCAGAATTTCCTGGCTGACTCTCCGGGCTGTTGGGTTATGTGACTTAAGTCATTAGCGTCCGGTGGTCGCACATAAGTGCCCTAGAAGTTGTCAAGGAATGCGTCTTCCAGGATCTCCCAACTACCAATGGAGTTTGCTGCCAGACTATTCAACCAATGCCGAGCTGGTCCCTTGAGTTTTAGTGGGAGGTACTTGATGGCATGTAGATCATCGCCGCGGGCCATGTGAATGTGGAGAAGGAAATCTATGAACCATACCGCGGGGTCTGTTGTCCCATCATATGGTTCGATGTTCATGGGCTTAAACCCTTCTGGGAATTCATGCTCCATTACTTCGTCAGTCAAGCATAGGGGGTGTGCGGCGCCTCTATGTCGGGCTGCATCGCGACGCAGTTCAGATGGGTCTGGTCTGTTCTATTTGGCCCGGACGGATTTGTATTTAGTATATCCGGCGTGGCGGTCATCGTCACATGTTGGGGCGCGCCCCCACGATTCGTAGATCGATCTTGACTATCCTGCTTTGTTTTCCAATTCGTCTCGCAGGTCATGCGTGTAGCCCCGGGCCTTCGTGTTCTTATTTGTTCGGTGACGGGGTGCGAGCTGGTGTTCGGGATGATACGCCGCTTTGTCTCGGCCACAAGGTGGTCGGTCAGCCGCATCATGTGCTAGTAGTATAGGCTCTAGTGCCTCGTCCTCTAATTGAGGTAACAACCGGCGCCTCAGGTAACTTTTGGTTGGGCTCTCGAGTCCGTATTCCTCGGCCGCCAAGACCTCAGTCCATCTGTCAATGAGCAGATCTTGATCAGCTTGAAGCTGTTGCTGTTTTTTCTTCAGGCTCTTTGCAGTGGCTATAAGCCGGCGCTTGAAGCGCTCCTGCTCGACGGGATCCTGAGGCACGGTAAATTCTTCGTCGCCGAGGCTCACCTCGTCTTCGGAGAGGGGCATGTAATTGTCATCCTCTGAGTCTTCGTCTATTGCCTGTTCATCAGGGCTAGCTTGCCCGTCCTCCTGTCCAGCCTGCTCGAAGCTTGGTTGGGCGGGATTGTTTTCATCTTCGGCATCATCTGGAGTGCTATTGTCTTTTGTGCCAGTATCGCTGTTTTTGCTATGGTGGGGTTTAGAGCAGCGCCGCTGACGTCGGCGCTTGTGTTGCTTCTCATGAGGATCACCCTCCGTTGCATCCTTTTGATCCTCGCCATTGTTTTCTTTGGGTGTGTCCACCATATATATGTCGTATGATGAGGTGGCTATCCAGCGCCTTGTGCGCGGTGGTTCCTATTCTTCTCCGGCATCGTCGTCTATACCGTCGATGTCTTCGGGGTCGAAATCAAGCATGTCGGTTAAGTCGTCGACAGTGGCTATTAAGTGGGTGGTGGGTGGGTAACGAATTCCTTCGTCGTCCGCTTCCCACTCAAGCCGGACATAGTTCGGCCAAGAGTCTCCTGACAGGGAGAGAGATTTTAATGAGTTTAGCACGTCGCCTAAGGGCGAGTGCTGAAAGATATCCGCGGAGCTAAACTCCATGATCAATGCCCAATTAGATCCGATGGGCACGGATGCACGCGGTTCGGAGCCTATGGCCGAAGACGAGTCCGAGGGTCCGATGACACAGACCTCCTTGGAAGTGAAATCTGTGTTCGGCTCTATCACCGCTGAGTGTGCGGCCTTCCATGGCAGGGTCCATCCTCCCGTCCTTGGATGGGATGATCTGCTCTAGATTTAAAGTCGGGGCAGCTGCAGGTGTGATCTCCTGAACACCGTCCGATGGCAGATCTAGGTCATGCTCATCGCGACTGTAGGGTGCACCTGTCATGGGCTCGAATCCATCGAAGATCAAGTCTCCATGGACGTCAGCAGTGTAATTTAGGCTTCCAAACCTAACCTGATGGCCAGGGGTGTAGCTATCGATCTGCTCCAGATGGCCAAGCGAGTTGGCCCGCAGTGCGAAGCCGCCGAATACAAAGATATGTCCGAGGAGGAAAACCTCACCCTAGACCGCATCGTTGTAGATGATCGAAGGGGCCATCAAGCCTTATGGTGACGACACAGTGGAACTCTCAATGAAAGCACCAATGTCGGTGTCAAAACCGGCGGATCTCGGTAGGGGTCCCAACGTGCGTCTAAGGCTAATGGTAACAGGAGGCGGGGGACACGATGTTTACCCAGGTTTGGGCCCTCTCTATGGAGGTAATACCCTACTTCTTGCTTGATTGATCTTGATAATATGAGTATTACAAGAGTTGATCTACCACGAGATCGTAGAGGCTAAACCCTAGAAGCTAGCCTATGATTATGATTGTTCTTGTCCTACGGACTAAACCCTCCGGTTTATATAGACACCGGAGGGGGCTAGGGTTACACAAAGTCGGTTACAGAGAAGGGAATCTACATATCCGACTTGCCAAGCTTGCCTTCCACGCAAAGGAGAGTCCCACCCAGACACGGGACGAAGTCTTTAATCTTGTATCTTCATAGTCCAACAGTCCGACATAAGCATATAGTTCGGCCGTCCGAGGACCCCCTAATCCAGGACTCCCTCACTCATGTCCAATTGAATAACATGATCCAACCCACTTTAATATTACAAAATAGAGAGCAGTGACACAATAACATATTTTCGTATAGCTTCATCCAACAGTACAATTTTTTTGAGAGTATGCAATCGCGTATCTTAGCTTTATAGAAGGTAGAAATATGTACAAGAAGTTGATGATTACAACAAGGCCCTGCTACCACACTCGTGGTCACCAACCAGCCCTCGGTACTCCACTCCTAAAACTCTACTCTGCTACTTACAGAAGATGTTTACTCCGTATCCTCCTGCCCTAACCCAAGAATGTAGATCGTCAAAGATCCGACAGGTGAAGTTGATGACTGTCGAGACCTCCCTCGTCGGACCGAACACTAATCCGTTGCAATGCTCCCAAAGGCTCGAACAAATGAGCATTACGACCGAGTCAAATCCCTTTCTTTTCCCTTCATCATTTGCTTTCGAGCTTGCAACCACCACTCTGCAATATTGTCATTCGTCGTTGGTACCAAGATGATGTTGATCCTGGCCCGGAGGAAACATCAGTGCCAAACTTGCCGAGTGAAGACGCGGTGGAGCATGATGTGATCAACCGAGTCTTCCTCTTGAGCGCAGATGTAGCAAGCGGAGGCTTGGTCTTGCAGTCCGTGGCGTGGCCATTGATCCGTCGTCCAAAGCCGGTATTGCGTAGCAAGCCACATGAACAGCTTGCAAGATAGGGGCGCCCAACATTTCTAGATTGCCTAGGCCTGGGCGAAGCGAACAGTACCATGCCACAACATGTCATATGTAGATCTCAAGGTGTAAGAGTCGTTGTTGTTCCATCGCCATATAGGGGTATCACTTTGCACCGGATCAAGGACCATGTTGATCATAATCTCCCAAAGGTAGATGATCTGTAACATCCCATCCACAGAGAGATCTCCATTAATGTCATTTGCCCATCAATGGGAGAGCATTGCCTCACGGATAGTGTGCCTATTCACCACTTGTGTGTGGACTCGCGCAAAGACCAAGGGAGCAAGCTCTTCCATAGATGATCCATCAATCCAACGATCCTTACAAAATAGTCCTCGCTCTTCGTTTCCCAACTTCCAGTGAACTATGTTGTTGAAAGCCGCCTGCACTTTGGCATCCATTGCCAGCGGCAAGCCCTGCCAGGGTCTAGCCTCATCAGTGCGTTTAAGCCATTCCCATCTCAGTCTCAAGGCCAACCCGTGTTTGTTAAGGTCTAGCACTCCTAGACCACCAAGTTCCTTGGGTCGGCAAACCCTCTGCCAAGAAACAAGACACTTGCCTCCATGAGTATGCTCCGAGCCCGCCCAGAAGAATGCTTGGCAGCCTTTGTCCACGCGGTCTAGAGCCCATTTTGGCGCGGATGCCACCAACATGTGGTGTGTGGGTCTAGCTCTGATCACCGTGTTAACCAGAATTAGCCTACTGTTCGGGAATTTTGCATGGAAAACAAAATAAATTCTATGCACAAGCAAGATCTATCCATGGAGACGCATAGCTACGAGAGGGGAAGAGCATATACATACCCTTGTAGATTTCTAAGCGAAAGCATTTATCAACGTGGTTGATGTAGTCGTACACCTTCATGATCCATCTCGGTCAAGTACCGAACGTATGGCACCTCCGCGTTCAGCACACATTCAGCTCGATGACGTCCTTGCCTTCTCAATCCAGCAAGAGAGGCGAAGTAGTAGATGAGTTCCGGCAGCACACTATTGCAGGATGCTGCTAACGTAACATATGATCAGAGACCCTTCGACAAAACCGTGTGCGATGCAATAATTGCAAATGGTGATGTAAAAAACTATCAAAAAAGGTGCAAAACATTTGCAATGACAGATGCATCGAACACGGTTCAGATTTTAGTTGCGTGTGCGATGCAGGGCATGCGGTTCAGTTGAATGAACTATTTGCGATGAGGTAGAAGAACAGAAACGGGCAACCAGATGAAGGTGTTTGCGATATACGACATACGGTTCACTAGGATGAACTGTTTGTGATTAGGCGAAACAAAATAAATGGTCAACCAGATCAAGGTGTGTGCGATAGAGGGCAAACAGTTCACTCGGATGAAACTATTTGCGTTGAGCCAAGATAACAGAAATGGTTCAATATAACAAGATGTGTGTGATACGCGTCAAACGGGTCTGTAACCAGAGATGTGTGCGAAGACCGATAATAACACACACGATTGCTGCTAATAAGACGTATGTGTTGTGCGATGTGATATGCTCTGTCTACACAACATCTATTGGCCATTGGGCGACGGGCGGTCATCCGGGTACGCCATAAGGATGCAAAGAGGCATCCTTTATCAGCAAGGACTAGCAGTTCCACCAATAGCTCATCTAAGAGAACTCTCAAGTTAACTGTGCTCAGGCTGGAGCAGCCATCAGATGGGTGACTGGATGGGAAGTTGTCTTGATATTAAATTAACTGATGGGATGGGTCATAGAGGTCAAATTAAATGACCTCTATGATCCATCCCATTAGTTAAATTAACCTCGAGGTCCTTGTTTTTTTAACACATGTTAAAGAAGGTCTACCGCATTACTTTTTGACAATGTGTGATATGTGACATACAGTTGATCAATCCGAGTTATTTGTGATGGAATAAACCGTGTGTGTTGTGGGCAAACGCTTGCTGGTATACAACCGTTTGCGATTGATGAATTCATCACCGACGGGTTCCCTAGTGTGGTCCGTGTGCGATGTGATATGCTCTGTCTGCACAACATCTATGCTCCTTGTACAAAAAAGAACATATATATACTTATAACAGGACATGATTGCAAAACCAAATTAAACATCCAATTACGTTATATAACAAATACCATAATATTGCAAGGTTCAAATTCAAAGATTACAAGGTTCAAGCTATTCAGACGCATAAAATTCATCTTCTTTAGAATCTTTTTCATACATTATTTATGCGAAAGGATCAGCCACCGAGAAGTCATATAGTGGCTCGATACAATGACTTCCGAATAATCTGTCATATGAAGTTACTGAAAGTGCTAGCGTTCGACTAGAGGCGGGGGGGGGGGGGTGAATAGGCGTTTTTATGGAAGTCTTCAAAACAGGGGTGCTTTGAAGACAAACACTAGAAATGAACCTATTGATATGCAACGGAAGGTAGACTACACTAGACAAGCCATAGTCAAGTAAGCAATGTAGTGAAAGCACGAAGACTATCAGCAGCTAGGTAGTATGGATCAGGATGGAAGATAGTATGAAACCAAACAATAAACAGTCTTCACTCGGTGAAGTCAATCAGATCAGACAAATGGGCAATGACTTCACGAAGATAAACTGTAAGTAAAGAGAGAGGAAAAATAGAACCAGTTGCTCGGAGAGGACAGGGATTTGTTGGACCAGTTCCAGTTGTTGTGACAACTGTACGTTTGGTTAGGGAGGGTGAGATTCAACTCAGAAGACCGTGTCTTCACCTTATTCCCCTTGAGCTAAGAACACTTAGTCCTAGCCCAATCACTCTAGTAAGTCTTCAAGGGAGACTTCGAAACCTTCACAGACTTTGTTCACCGGTAGTCCACAATGACTCTTGGATGCGCAGAACACGACGCCTAACCGGCTGGAGGATTCATAGTCCTCAAGTGTAATAAGTTTTCAGGTCACGCAGACAGAAAGACTTCAGTGATGCCTAACACTCTTTGGCTCTGGGCGTTTTGGGCTTTGTCCTCGCAAGTATTCTCTCTCAAAGGCTTCAAAGGTGGGTTGCTCTCAAACGACAAAAGTCGTGCACTAACTCTGAGCAACCACCAATTTATGCTGTTGGGGGTGGGCTATTTATAGCCAGGAGGCAACCCGACCTGATTTGTACAAAATGACCCTTGGTCATTAAGGAACTGACACGTGTCCAACGGTCAGATTTCAAACACACGCGACAGCTTAGCTTGGGCTACAAGCAAAGCTGACTCATCTAACTCTCGATAAGATTTGCTCTCATTGTCTTCGCTCGAAGACATAGAATTTGGTTGAGTATCACTTCATTTACTCTGACTTTGTTCACTTGGACCGCACTTAACAGTACGGTGGTTCCTATGACTCAACAAAGAAGAAAAGGAAACTACAAAACAACTATGTCTTCGCACTCCATAGTCTTCATGCGATGTCTTCTCTGGTCATAGTCTTCAATGTGAAAGTCTTGACAGACCACCATTGTCTTCAATGTCTTCATACATTTTTACGGGTCATCTCTGGTAGGTAAACTAAATCAGTATGGGACTACTACCTATGTTATCCTGCAATTCTCACAAACACATTAGTCCCTCAACCAAGTTTGTCGTCAATACTCCAAAACCAACTAGGGGTGGCACTAGATGCACTTTCTCCCCCTTTTTGGTGATTGATGACATACTGGTTGAAGTTTTCAACGGGGATAAAAGTATGTGAAAGTTTAGTTTTGTGAGTATTGTCTTCATACATATGACGAGGCTCCCCCTGAAGATGTGCATATAAATGATTTGCTTTTGAATGCAAATGCACATGGCAGGTTTGCTTTATGGAGGCCATCTTGAAAGTGTGAAGACAATACATTATGCATATAAGTAGATAATGAAGATAATGATATGCATAATGGGAAATGGACGTCTGCAGAATGACTTCATGCGAAATTTATCATTGCATCATAGAATATCATAAAATGTACCAGACGACCATCGAGTTTAAGTGTTACAACTCAAAGAGCCAAATGTATCAAAAGACGTGAGTTGTAAGTACTTGGCAAAATAATGCAACCACCCATAAGGACCCGCTTGAAGACTATCAACTCATATGCTTCTCCTCTTTTGTCAGTAATGACCAAAAAGGTTTGAAGACATAGAGCATCTACTCGTTCCCAGAAGGAGCAGGGTCGGCGTTGGTGTTTGGTGGTGCAGAAGGGCCTGGTGCAGAGTCGAGATGCAGTGTAGCCATGGTCAGTGAAGTGGCATCGTCTTCTTCATCGACGACATTCGCAACAACAGTTGCAACCGAAGATGAATACTCAGAATCTTCAAGTGAGGGAGTGCGGTGCCAGCTTGCATTTGGTGGAAGCTTGGAATCAAACTTGAAGGCCTCGGTGAAGCCATCTGCGCACAGTTCATCTTCAGAGCATAGCAGAGTGAGGCTCTTCCAGGACCGTCGTGCGTTTTCATGGGCAACAAATGAGTTCTTGGTGGCCAGGTTGTGAATGCGATTGACATCCACCAAGAGACTATGCATCTGACGCTTCAGCCAGTCGTGGTGCTTGTCCTACTTGTGATGTAAGGCCACAAGTAGCTCTCGGTCATTGAGAACACGAGAACACTTCTGAGGTCTTTGAGCAATTGTACTGGCAGTGGCTTCGGTATTTGCATGATGAGGCATACGCACATTGCCAGCCAGAGGATAAGTAGGAATAGCAGCATTTGGAACATGAACACCTTCTATGGGTTGCGTGAAGCTTTGATGGTCAGCGTTATGAAGATATATCAGCTCCTTGGTAGGCTCGGGGTAGATGGCTTCAACTGACAGATCAACCTCAGGCAGAAAGACAAGATGGTTGCGTGCTGAAGGCTGGTAGTTGACAGAAGAATGGAGTTTGATCAGGCGCATTACCCGTGGAGCATAAAACTTCAGTCCAAATAGATCAATCCCAGATGCAGCAAGCTATCTGATGAAGAAATCCTGGGAGTTGAATCTGATGCCATTGACAATATAGAATACCGAAGTCTTCATGGCTCCTTCAAGTTTGGCTTCAGAAGAATGTCCCTTGATTGGCCATAGAGTACGCCTCAGTATATGATAGACGGTGCGGGGCAAGTACTCGAGGTCCTGAGCAAAGAATTCCTTGGGATATTCTGCATCTTGAGGCAATGGCTTCATCGTGCTGAGCATCTGACTCATATTGGGTTCAGGCCTCTGAAATATACTCTGCGGTTCTTCTCTGTGACGCTAACAACCAGGCTCATACAATTCACTTGGAGTGGGTGGGGAGGTAAGCTCGATGATGTCTTGAGCTTTAGCTTCATCGTGCACATCTCCTGTCATCCACTCGAGGATCCATGTCTTCGGATCCCGGTTGTAGCCACGAATGTGAAGAGTAGCATAGAACTGCAGCAGAAGCTCTTCATTCCAGTGCTATTTGGCAAACACAAATTGCAGAAGACCAGCATCCTGAAAACAGTCCAGAGCTTCTTCAAGACAGGGGAGCCCAGCAATAGCTTCACAATCAAGACGCATGTGAGGACAGATTCACTCTTGAAAGTGCTAGTATCGACTAGAGGGGGGGGGGTGAATAGGCAATTTTCATGAAAGTCTTCAAAACTTGGAAGTTTCGAAGACTAACAATCAAAATGCCCTAATTGATATGCAGCGGAAGATAAACTACTGTAAGCAAACCATAGTCAAGTATGCAATGATGTGAAGGCACAGGACTAATAGCAGCTAAGTAGTAAGGATCAGGATGGAAGATAGTATGAAGCCAATCAACGATAGTAGTCAAGCAATGAAGTCAAACAGGTATGACAGATAGGCAATGACTTCACGAAGACAAATTTAAGTAAAGGATGGAAAGGGATAGAACCAGCCGCTTGTTGAAGACACATGATTTGTTGGACCAGTTCCAGTTGTTGTGACAACTGTATGTCTGGTTAGGGAGGCTGAGATTTAACTCAGAAGACCGTGTCTTCACCTTATTCCCCTTGAGTTAAGGACACCCAGTCCTCGCCCAATCACTCTAGTAAGTCTTCAAGGTAGACTTCCAAACCTTCACAGACTTCGTTCACCCGCAATCCACAATGACTCTTGGATGCTCAGAACGTGACGCCTAACCGGCTAGAGGATTCACAGTCCTCAAGTGTAATAAGTCATCGAGTCACACTGAGAGTAAAGACTTGATGATGCCTAACACTCTTTGGCTCGGGTGTTTGGGCTTTGTCCTCGCAAGGATTTCTCTCTCAAAGGCTTCGTGGTGGGTTGCTCTCAAGCGACAAAAGCTGTGCACTAACTCTGAGCAGCCACCAATTTATGGTGTAGGGGTGGGCTATTTATAGCCACTTTGGGCACCCGACCTGATTTGTCCGAAATGACCTGGGTCACTAAGGAACCGACACGTGTTCAACGGTCGATTTCAAACACACACGGAACTTTACTTGGGCTACAAGCAAAGCTGACTCATCCACTCTGGATAAGATTTGCTCTCATTGTCTTCGCTCGAAGACATAGGATTTGGGTTGAGCATCACTTGATCACTCGACTTAGTTCACTTGGACCCCACTTAACAGTACGGTGGTTCCTATGACTCTACAAAGAAGAAAAGGAAACAATGAAATCACATAGTCTTCGCGCTCCATAGTCTTCACGCAATGTCTTCTCATGTCATAGTCTTCAATATGAATATATTCTCATACCACCATTGTCTTCAATGTCTTCATACATTTTTAGGGGTCATCTCCGGTAGGTAAACAGAATCAATGAGGGACACTACCTGCATTATCCTGCAATTCTCACAAACGCATTAGTCCCTCAACCAACTTTGTCGTCAATACTCCAAAACCAACTAGGGGTGGCACTAGATGCACTTACAGCTCTTGATTGTAGAGGACACATGAGTAATAGTTGCGTTGTTGATGGCTCCAGAAGCGATCCGAAGAGATCTTTGGCTTTGAGTATGGATTCTTGCCACTGTCAAAGAAGGTATTGTGTGCTCTGAAGCTGTTGACATTGAAAGATCCTGGCAATGTAGCAACACCTGGAAGCCTTGGCAGCTTGGGCTTTGGCTTCTGAACCTGTGGTCGCTGCTCCACATGATAGTCATATTGTGGACCGAGAGCAGTGGGAGGAACCATGATTGGCCAGCGAACAGTGGCCAACTCCCAATCATGATTGTAGGATGTTTCCATGGTGTGAGGCCTTGGGGAAGGAACAACGCCGTCAGTGGGGACCGGCATCACAGAAGCTTCAGGGTTCACATTGGCTTCAGGCACAACATTAGCTTCAGGCTCCACATGATCTTCAGCCAAGACAGGGTCATTGGCTTCAACAGTGTTTGTGGCAGCCTCATTGTTCTCAACCTCCATTTGGTCAATGACCACAGGGTCTTGTATAATCACATTCTCCTCGAGAATGACTTGATCGGGGGCAGGGGTGTGGTAACTCTCTCTTCTCTTCTTTCCTCTTCTTCGGCTGATGCAGCTGGAATGTCTTCAATAGCTTTGGCTTCAGACCCTGGAACCGTCACAGAAGGATTCTTTTCAGGGAACACTTGACATGCCACTGAACTGGATTGTTGTGAATATTCTTCTGGGATGGTTGACATGGAGACAGATGGCCTGATACCTTTGCGAAGCCGTTGGAACACGGGCGACGCCTTTGGCGATGAAGTGGTCTCCATGTAGTTGTCGTCATTCAGTACTAGATTGGTGACTTGCGCTGGTGGAGTGCGGGGTGTCTCATTATGAACTGGGGTTTCTTACGGGCGCTCAGCCCATGAATCATCTTGAGCGATTGGTGTCAATGGACGACCAATGCTGATGTATTTGCTGCTCGTTGGAGCAGGCGATGATACCAACTGATGCTCGAGTTGAGGAAGGACTTCATCATCAACAACATTGTCTTCATGACCAATGTCTTCAGCTACATTGGGGTCAACAACTGGAACTTGTGCTTCTACATGAGCCTCTGTGGAAGCACGCTGGTGGATCACAACACATCGTTCTTGGTTGTCGGCAGCAGGAGGAGCAACCGAGATGGGTTCAACAATGAGAGGCAGAGAGGCCGCAACACGCTCTTTCTTTGAAGACTTAGTTCCCTTAGTCTTCAACTTCTTCTTGGAAGGGGCATCATCAGATGCGTCCTTGTGCTTGCGCTTCTTGGCCTCAGCTTCAGCTGCCCTTGTTTTTTTTCAGCTCTGAAGCTGCTGAGGGGACTTTAGGCTTCGAGCCTGTCATGCTTGCAGGGAAGACAATGCAAGGTTCTTCCTGCCTTGGTGCAGTTTGGGTCACAGTAGGCTTCTTTTGTTTGGCAGCCATCCTGGGATCGATGCCAGGGCACCAAAGAGCTTTGCACTTCTCAGCTTCATTGTGAGCTTGAACGCGTTTCTGAGCGAAATACTTCATGCGCTCTCGTGAGCCTTTAGCTTCAGTGCGCTTCTTGTGGAACTCCTCCTTGAGGTCATGCAACATCTTCTTGAAGATTTGAACATCTGCCATGCTAAGCTTGGCCATGTTCTTCTTGAAGTGAGCCTTCTCATAATCAATTTTATTCTTCAGCTCAACAATCTTCTGAGCCAAGGCCAACTCAGTAGCAATGGCTCCATGGAAGGTGACGCTGATGTCCACTGGAAGCTGAAGATCATCAATAATGATGTGCTGGTCGTCGAACCACTCATCGATGAAGTTATTCAGAATATCAACATCAAAGAGGGGCAGATCGTTGAAGATTTCTGCCTCTTGCTTGCTCTTGATAAGCATCTCCAGAGCATCATCACCAAGATCTTCATCGCTGGATAAATCAATGGCTTCATCTTCGTTGTGCAGAACAGCAAACGGAGTCAGGGGTTGCCCAGTGGCCTTCTTGGGTAATGGCTTCTTGGTCCTCTTGGACACGCGAGATAAGTCTTCAAACTGCACACGGGATTCAGGCGGTGCAGTCTTCAGAGTCTTCCTTGTTGAAGCTTTTGGTGAAGAAGATGGCTTTGAAGCTTTTGCCTTCTTCTTTTTCTTCTCCTTTGGAGGTGAGGGAGCATCTTCAGAATCAGCTTCATCACCAGATTGATCCTTCTTGCTCTCTCGAGCAGCAATGTGAACAAGTCCATCAAAATTGGCGAAGGGACCAATTCTGTTCTCATTAGCTTCACGTGTCCCATCAGATCTTGGAGCGGAGGGGCCAGGGTTGAAGTTGAGGCCAAACTCCTTTTGATTCTTCCCAGCAAAATCTTTAGCAAACTGATAGTTGCGCTTGAAGAGATTGTCGTCACGAAACCATAACAGAGAAGATGGGTCGGCATTTTCAGGCTGTGGTCCTCTGACCATGCAAGGATAGAATTTCCGTTTAATGGCTTCAGCCTTGCTCTTTGGCACCAAGCCACGGTAGAGACAGTCACCCCATGGGCGCTTGATGGCATTCTTTTCAGCATATTCTAGTGTGAAAAACTTGTACTTGAACCATTCCTCAACCCAATATCTTCGGATCCACTGAATCCGGTTCTTGCACTGGTTGTAGTTTTCTTCAGGATCTGACTTGTATAGTTCATACAGATCAGGGGGCAGATCGAGTGCAGTGTTGCCATGGTGTTGCCTACCACCTTTGCGAGCAGACTTCACTGAAGCCATGATATTCAGGCTGATTGGCTTCAACATGGTGAATGGCTTCCGTCTGCTGGTCAAACAAGAACTGGCTTCAGGAGATTCAATGTGATGTTGTAAGTATTCTGCAAATGAATGCCGACTATGAGAACCAAGGAATTCTCCCATGGACATGTACCTGTGACAGCATTAGAGATGCGAGGGAAGGGGAAGAGGTCATATGCATTCTCAGAAGATTTTGAAGAAAAATAAGTTTAGAAGACATTGACCTCATAGTGCGAAGACATTCACTTATTTGGAGAGAGTTGGTTCCAGATTTGTACGAATCCATGAATAAGTACAAGTGAGGAATCTAATTAGTTATGAAGCATAAGTGAATATAGTAGGCATGGTATGAGATGCAGATGAGAACAAATCCATATTTGGAAGTGAAGAAACCACTTTTGGTTGAAGTGGATGGATTTGATGGATCAAAAGGCAGTAAAAAGTAAGTTTTAATTACCGATGACGAACTCCTAGACAAGGTTGGAAAGGAGGCCGAGCAGTTCAATCTCTCGCGCTCTAACTCGGCGGCGGAAGACACCTACAGCTGCGGCAGAGAGGAGGTCCGTGGCCGGCGTGAGGACGGCGTCGAAGAAGTCGCGACAGCTAAGCGCTTCGTCTCCGGCGTCGACGCAAGCTAGCGGAGGCGCTAGGGTTTGTGCGAGGTGGCGAGGTGGAAGAACAGATATTGACCTCACGGGTGAGTATTTATAAGTAGGAGGAGGGTGGCGCAACTGTGCCCCTGGTAGTTCACATTTGAGAGACACGTGGCACGCATGCAATTCATTGAAAGTTGTTCTATGTGACCACACACGCTTGGATTGTCGGGTGGTCGTTCCAGCTTCTCCGGTTTTCAGGCAATAAGGATACAACATTAATATGGATTTAAATGTTTGTCAGATTGTCCTCTACTGACAAGGACTCAGAAAAGACAATCGACGGGTTTCAATAGAATGCATATGATTTGGACAGATAGAATTGAGGTAGAAGCACAGAATAGGTTAGGGTCCGATCACATTCACTTAGATCAATAAAGATTCAAGAATGAAGACATAGCTATAAGTGAATGCTGTAGAGGACGTAACACAAATATATATATGAAGACCAATTCAACATTGTGAAGATAAACCATGAAGACAAATCAATGTTGAAGACAAACTAAATTCGAAGACCATGCAACCATAACGCCAAGAGAAACGCTTCATTAAGAATTTGGTGGTGGCATTACCCACTGTATAGGAAGTATTAGACCCAGACACGACGCACAATTATCGTGGCGCTCTGAAGTCAAATTTCACGTTAATGTATTCACACTCAGAGGGTAAGTCTTCATTGATTGAAGATATACATTACTTCATGTGTTGCACATCTAAGTCATCAACACGCATGAGCGTTAGGATGTGTGTCCAATTACAGGACATTTGAAGATTTTAAGATATTTAGCTCGCACCGCAACTTGCAAAACCTTTTCTCATCCAAGGGCTTAGTGAAGATATCTGCCAATTGCTCTTTAGTGTTGACATGAATGATATCAATATCTTCTTTGTTGGCATGATCTCTGAGAAAGTGATGACGGATCTGAATGTGCTTTGTCTTTGAGCGCTAAACTGGATTCTTGGAAAGCTTGATGGCGCTTTCATTGTCGTAGAAGAGTGGTACATTCTTCGTGTTGATGCCATAGTCCTTGAGAGTTTGCTTCATCCATAAAAGCTGAGCACAGCACGATCTAGCAGCAATGTATTCAGATTCAGCAGTGGAGAGTGATACACAGTTCTGCTTCTTTAAAGACCAACGGACAAGAGACCGTCCGAGAAAGTGACATGTTCCTGAAGTGGACTTTCAATTAACCTTGTCACCAGCATAATCAACATCAGAATACCAATCAGATCAAATGTTGAGCCCTTTGGATACCATAATCCTATCATTGGGGTGTAAGCCAAATATCGAAGTATTCGCTTCACCGCTAGGTGATGCGACTCCTTTGGTGCCGCTTGGAATCGGGCACACATGCAAACACTAAGCATTATATCTGGCCTAGATGCACATAAGTAGAGTAAAGAGCCAATCATGAAGCGGTATACCTTTTGATCGAACTCTTTACCATTGTCGTCAGGGCCCAGATGTCCTTTGGTTGGCATTGCCGTCGTGTATCCTTTGTAGTCTTGCATTCCAAACTTCTTCAGGCAATCTTTGAGGTATTTTTCTTGTGATATGAAGATGCCGTTTCTTTGCTGACGGATTTGAAGACCGAGAAAAAACTTCAGCTCACCCATCATGGACATCTGATATTGCTCTTGCATCATGTGCCCAAACACATCACTGTATCTTTTGTCAGTGCAGCCAAAGATAATGTCATCCACATAGATTTGGCACACAAATAGTTCACCGTCATATGTCTTCGTGAAGAGTGCAAGACCTAGAGAACCAGGTTTGAAGCCTTTGCTCTTCAGGAAGTATTTGAGTGTGTCATACCAAGCGCCAGGAGCTTGTTTGAGGCCATACAGTGCCTTGTTGAGCTTGTACATATCCGGATGTTTTTGGATCTTCAAAGCCAGGTGATTGTGCAACATACACTTCTTCTTCAATCTTGCCATTGAGAAAGGCACTCTTCACATCCATTTGGTACAGAAGGATGTTGTGATGGTTGGCATAGCCCAGCAGTATGCGAATGGCTTCAAGCCTAGCCATGGCAGCGAATTTTTCATCAAAGTCAATCCCTTCTATTTGAGTGTAACCTTGAGCAACTAGACCAGCCTTCTTTCTGACAACTTGACCATGCTCATCTTGTTTGTTGTGATAGATCCATTTGGTGCCAATGATATTGTGCTTGCGAGGATTAGGACGCTTGACCAGTTCCCATACATTGTTCAGCTCAAATTGATGAAGCTATTCTTGCATAGCTTGAATCCATTCAGGTTCCATAAAGGCTTCAGCAACTTTCTTGGGTTCAGATATAGAGACAAATGCAAAGTGCCCACAGAAATTTGCTAGTTGTGTTGCTCTTGAACGAGTGAGTGGACCTGGTGCATTGATGCTGTCAATTATCTTCTCTATTTGTACTTCATTTGGGACATAGGGGTGTAGTGGATGAAGATTTTGCCCTTGCAGATCATTGTCTTCAGCTTCAGTATTGACTTCAAGCTGAACATTGTCTTCGGGTTGATTTGGTGCAATGATGATTTCTTCTTCAACCTGAGCTTCTAAAGGTATGATTTCTCCAGTTCCCATAAGCTTGATAGATTCACATCCACAGTTTGGCAGGTGCTCTCTTTGCGAGCCGTTAGTCTCATCGAACCGCACATCCACAGTTTCAACCACTTCATAGTGAAAGAGGTTGAAGACTGTATAGGAGTGCGAATCCTTTCCGTATCCAAGCATAAAACCTTCATGTGCTTTCGGTGCAAATTTTGAAGTGTGATGCAGATCCTTGATCCAGCACCTGGCACCAAATACTCTGAAGTAATTGACGTTTGGCTTCTTACCAGTTAGCAGCTCGTATGATGTCTTCTTCAGAAGCTTGTGAAGATAAAAACAGTTGATGACATGGCATGCAGTGTCAATGGCTTCAGGCCAGAACTTCCTTGGAGTCTTGTACTCATCAAGCATCGTCCGAGCCATCTCAATGAGGGTTCTGTTCTTGCGCTCCACGATGCCATTCTACTGAGGTGTGTAAGGAGCTGAGAACTCATGATTGATGCCCAGTGTATCAAGATAAGTGTCGAGGCCGGTGTTCTTGAATTCTATGCCATTGTCACTTCTGATGTGCTTGATCTTGATGCCATAGTTCGTCATGGCACGGTTGGTGAATCGTCTGAAGACATCCTGCACTTCAGTCTTGTAGAGGATTATATGCACCCGTGTATACCTTGAGTAATCATCAACAATGACGAAGCCATAGAGACAAGTAGTGGTATTAAGAGTAGAGTATGAGTAGGGCCGAATAAGTGCATGTGAAGCAGCTCAAAGGGTTGTGATGTCGTCATGATTGTCTTTGAGGGATGCTTGGCCCTAGTCATCTTCCCAGCTTCACAAGCACCACACAGATGATCCTTCTTGAACTTGACGCCCTCGATGCCCATGACATGCTTTTTCTTCTGAGAGTGTACAAGTTCCTCATGCCAGCATGTCCTAGCCTCCGATGCCAGAGCCAGCACTTTGAAGCTTTTGCTAGAAGACATACGGCCAACCATGGTCCTGCTGAGAAATCTACCATATACAGGTCATCTTTTCGATACCCTTCAAAGACTAGAGACTTGTCAGATTCCATAAGCACAAGGCAACGATATTTTCCAAATATCACAATCATGTTCAAATCACAAAGCATTGAGACAGACATTAAGTTGAAACCAAGGGATTCAACAAACATCACTTTATCCATGTGCTGATCCATTGAGATTGCAACTCTACCCAGACCCAATACCTTGCTTTTACCAGTGTCAGCAAATGTGATGTGACTTTTGTCAGACGGGCGTAGGGTTGAATCCATCAGAAGACTTCGATCACCAGTCATGTGGTTGGTGCATCCACTATCCATAATCCATTCTGAAGCCTTTGGTGTCATATCCTATAGTACATTTGGGGGATAGGCTTCACCAAGAGAGTTGTGAAGCAGAAACATTTGACGAACAAGTGGAACATGAAAGTTCAGATCTTGGTTAGGATAAATAGGATGATTGTCAAGGAATCCTGGGATGAAATACATAGTAAGCCCATTTGTACATTTTATCTTGCGTCCCACAAGATGTTTAAGGTCCCCAGCATAAGCTTCAGACGCCTTTGATTTCTGGCTGGAGACCTTACCCTGCAAAAGAGAGTTAAATTTTCTGAACCACCCACATCTTCAGGGGTGGCTTAGAAGCATTGAGTCTAAGTGCAGCATCTGAGAACTTCGGCTTTTGAGCCCTAGCAAATAGCCTTGCAGGAGGTGAATAATACTCATAAGAATAAGCAGAAAAGTTCTTGGACTTATGAACATAGCGGTTTGACAAAACACGCTCATATTCAAAAGTCTGAGTATGGTATCCCTGCAAAACATTGGCGTTATGGTGACTCAGGTGAGTCCTCTGTCTGTATGAAGCCTTTGGACCATATGAAGCCTTTGGTTCGGGATTTGTCTTCTTCCCTGGTGGTGTCATGATGACATTCACGGGAAGACTTTCAAGACAACTTTTGGGTACCCAGATCTTCTTAAGAGGTGGTCCATTCCTGCAGTTAGTACCAATATACCTGTCAAACACTTCACCATTCTGATTCCTGAACAGTTTATAGTTTGCATCAAAGGATTCATCAATGATAATTGGGTTAGCGCAAGTGAAGCCAGATAGGGTAGATGGATCCACTAAAGGTCCCTTTGCAGCAACCTATGTTGTTTTGGCATACTGCTCAGGCATCCAGTAAGAACCATCAACATTCATTTTCCTCTCGAACCCAACACCCTCTTTTCTAGGGTTTCGGTTCAGAATCTGCTTTTTGAGGACATCACATAGTGTTTGATGCCCTTTGAGACTTTTGTACATTCCTGTCTCAAGCAATGTCTTCAATCTGGCATTCTCATCAGCAATGGTAGTGGTATCCTCAGCATAGGGGTTAGTTACCACATTAGCATTTGAAGATATTGCAATAGTAGCAGCAGTTGAACATTCAGCAAAGGAGACAACATTATCACGCTCAAGACATTTTAGATATGGTGGTTCAAATCCTTCCTGAGCGGAACTGATCTATAGAGTGCAGAATAACTCGTTCTCCTTTTGAAGATCTTCATGAGCCAATCTCAATTTCTCAAGCTCTTGCTTCCTTTGAAGATAATCATAGGAGAGCTTTTCATGAGTTGTTGAGATCGATTCATGACGACTTTCAAGTTCCTCGTACTTAACATGAAGATTTTTTATGTCTTCAATTAAGGACTGAGTTCGGGTCATTTCCGCGCCAACAGGTCATCGCTTTTGTCTAGCAATTTTTGAATATGTTCCATAACATTCTGTTGTCCAGTCACAATTTTAGCAAGTGTTTTATAGCTAGGTTTAGATTCACATTCAGAGTCATCTTTGTCGGTGTCAAAACCGGCGGATCTTGGGTAGGGGATCCCAATATGTGCGTCTAAGGCTAATGGTAACAGGAGGCAAGGGACACGATGTTTTACCCAGGTTCGGGCCCTCTCGATGGAGGTAAAACCCTACTTCCTGCTTGATTGATCTTGATGATATGAGTATTACAAGAGTTGATCTAAGACGAGATCGTAGAGGCTAAACCCTAGAAGCTAGCCTATGATTCTGATTGTTCTTGTCCTACACACTAAACCCTCCAGTTTATATAGACACCGGAGGGGGCTAGGGTTATACAGAGTCGGTTACAAAGAAGGAGATCTAACATCTGGATCGCCAAGCTTGTCTTCCACGCAAAGGAGAGTCCCATCCGGACACGGGACAAGGTCTTGAGTCTTGTATCTTCATAGTCCAACAGTCCGTCCAAAGTATATAGTCCGGCTGTCTGGATACCCCCTTATCAAGGACTCCCTCAGTAGCCCCTGAACCAGGCTTCAATGACGATGAGTCCGGTGCGCAGTTTGTCTTCGACATTGCAAGGCGGGTTCCATTTCCAAATACTCCAAAGCAGATTGAGGATCGTGTCCGGCTCTGTGAGATAATTTCTGCATTCCACCATAGAGAGAACAATATTCCACAAATATAATCTGCCGACAACTTTAGACAGTGTGGCATCACACCATGGTCAAGTCATTATTCGAACCGTTTTCCCACAACCAGCCACCGCACATATTGTGAGGCGGTTTCCTTGGCACGTCTTATCAAAGCAGAGATCATGTCCCCTTATCACGGGATCCTCATCATTAGGGTATGGGTAACCCAATCGTGGCGCTTGGAAAGTAAGCGATTTCCTCAGGCAAGCGGGAAGGCACACCGTTTTCGCCACCTCTATAAAGGGATAAGGATCTCCCATTTTTTACCCATGCCTTCTTCCTCCTTCGCTCATCCATTCTCGCACCCTAGAGCTCCAGCACCCTAGTTCTCTTCTTCTCCACACAACCAAACATGTACGGAGCGGGAGGCAAGTGGGTGGCCTCCTCCGTCAAGGAGGAGCACATTACGAAGCTCCGGGCGGCCACATACTTGGCCGCAGATATTGCGCACCGGCTTCCGGACGCAGGGCAGATCATTCCGACTCCGGGTCCCCACGAGAGGGTCGTGTTCCTCGCCCACTTTGTCCGTGGACTGGGATTCCCCCTCCACCCATTTGTCTATGGGCTTCTGTTCTATTACGGGCTGGATTTTCACGATCTGGCCCCAAACTTCATCCTCAACATCTCGGCGTTTATCGTCGTGTGTGAGGCTTTTCTCTGCATCTGGCCCCACTTTGGCCTATGGCTAAAGATCTTCAACATTAAGCCAAAGGTAGTGGTCGGCCAGCAGGCAGAGTGCGGAGGCGCCATGGTGCGCAAGATGCCCAACGTCACCTGGCTCGAAGGCTCCTTTGCGGAGACCGTGAAGGGGTGGCAATCAGGGTGGTTCTATATCACCGAGCCGCGCGACGCCAACTGGGTGGCGGCCCCCGAATTCCGATCCGGTGTCCCTGTGCGGCTCACTTCCTGGAAGAGGAAGGGCCTAGCCTGGGGCTCGTCCGTGGAGCTGACTGGACTCCAAAACTGCGTCACAAACATGATAACCAAAAATATCAAGCTGGTCAATGTGGTCCAGGTCATGCTATTTCGCCGGATTCTCCCATGTCAGAGACGGGCATTCAACCTGTGGGAGTTCGACGCGCCCAACACCGATAATCGCAAGAGCTCTTTGACACGACGCACAAAGATGCCGGAAGGTGTTGTTCAAGGCAGCCAAGTTCCTCCCCCACCTCGAGGACCCGGACTCGGTGCGGCGCCGAGCCAGCGCGTAAGCATTCTACATTTCAAGATGTGCCTTTCCCCAGTATATTTGTGGGAGAAACTTAGGCCATTGTGCTGATTTTAACAGGAATATGTGGCGACGGCGGAGCAGATCGACTGTCCGGCTCCATTGCCTGAGGACCCAGCAGACGAACTCCTGACGGAGATGCTGGCTCCGGCACCCTATGAGGTGCCAGAGAAGAAGGCCAAGAAAAAGGCCACGGGGACCAGAAGAAGTTTCCGGCGCAATGTGGTGCCGGACTCATCGTCCGAAGACACCAGGGCACACTCCTCCAACGACAACGAGGAGGAGGAGGAGGAAAACCCTCTCCCCAAAAACGAAGGGGGGAAGAAGAGGAAGGCCACCCTTTCCGGGGAGGCCGAAGGGTCCAAGAAGGGACGAACCCTCCCTCTGGACCACTCCACAACCGCTGCCTATAGCGAGGAGGAGTGGCTACCTAGGGGCAAGCCCCTGGTGAGATCGTGAGTATCCACACTCTGTAATACTTTTAGTGCGACTTAGCTTCATAGTTTGTTATAACGCCGAACTCGCATATGCAGTCCGGCCAGGTCCCATCCCGAGGTATCCTCTTCGGATGGGTCTCTAAGCGATTCAGCAATGAATTCGCTCCCGACGGCCACCTCCCCTCGGCCTGCGGATGACACGGAGGTGCGGTCCCAAAGGGTACCAGAGCAGGGGGAGGTGGCTTTGGAGACGCCCCAAGGCGAAATTCCGGATGCCGGGCACATGGGGAGTAAGATCCCCATAGGTTACGCTGATGGGAGCCGCAGCAAGTTGGGCTCTCAGCCGGACACTGCACCGGAACTGCCAAAGGTTTCGGATTTGGGTAGGCAGCCCCTCGCTAGGAAGGGTGAGCCGGCCGCGCCGATGACATCTGTTGCACCAGAGGCGTCGGATAGTCTTCTAGAAGTGCTTCGCGGCGCTTCCATGGATGAAGAGCACCGTACTCTTAAGAGTACGGTGATTCAGAAGGTTCGGTCCGCTAAAAGCGGATTGACCAAGCTTCACACGACCTCTTGACAGTTTTGAGGTAAGTAATCAAAAGTGTGAAATTATCACCCAATAGGCAAGTAGCCCGATACTCTGTTTGGTGTTGGAAAGAAAAGCCAAGCAGAGAGTCAACTTTAAACCGCAGGAATCTAACGATGTGTCTATGTGAATAAGCGGTGGTGTTGCTTGCACTGCTTGCAGATAGCGAGGTCGCCATACTCGAACGGGACCTGAAGCAGGCCGAAGAGGAGCTCGGTCTCACGAAGAGGCAGCTCGAAGAGAACAAAGGTAAGCGATTCCCCGTTCACGTATCATATAGAGGAGAAAAAATTGGTGATGCTAACAAAAAGCGTCATGATTTTTTAATAGGGGCCACGACCGAAGTGGCATCCTTGAGGAAAGCGCTATCCGAGGCCGAAGACAAGGCGGCCATGGAGCGTATTGAGCGTGAAAAGCAAGATGCTAGGGTGGGCGAGGTACAACAAGAGCTCCAGGAGTTCGGCAAGAAGTTCGAGTCCATGGAGCGTGACTTCAAGACGAAAGAGTCTGAGCTTGCGAAGGCCCTTCAGAGCATGAAAGACGCCAGGGCCGAAGCCCAAAAGGCCTAGCAGGAAATCCAGGCGGCCAAGAAGATAGCGGTGGGTAAGGCATTCAGTATGCAAAGGAAGCATGTAGAGGAGACATTTCTTTTACTTACCCGAATTCGGAGCTCTCCAGGGGCATTCGTAGATCTGCCACGCAGCATATTGGATGCCATGGAGTTCTACTGTGCCGAAGAGGGGAGCTCGACGGTGAAGCTAATCTGGTCCCAGCACGCTGGAGCCAAACACCCAATGCCTCTGAGTGACCAACTGAAGCAGTTGGTTGAACTCCACAGGGCGGCCGAAGTGGCCATGAAGGACTTTATTGTCCGGGTGTGGCCTGGTGAGCCCCTGCCCGACAACTACTTCGGCCTTGTAAAGCAGATGGTAAATGCCTGTCCGCGGCTCAAAGTTATCAAGCAATCCGTTTGTATTGAGGATGCCCGCCGGGCCTTTGCCCGTGCGAAGATGCATTGGGCCAAGCTGGATGCAGAGAAGCTGGTGAAGGATGGACCACCGGAGGGCAAGGCGCATCGCTACCCCGAGAAATATTATGATGGCGTTATGAAAGGCACTCGCCTCTTGGCCAATGAATGTACCAATGACGTAATCTTTGAGTGAATGTACTCATGCTGTCTTTGTAAGATGAAAACTAGTTCGTTTGCGCTATATGGCGCTTTGTTGATTTAAAATATTACCTTCTGTGCGGCTGTTTATAAATTTCTGAAAGTAGGCCAGTCGTCGGCTTCCGCCCCCACGTAACTACTACTGGGGTGTTCGTGGAAAACCCAAACACTCTTTATCCAAATTTTTATTCCTTGAAGGAGGTGTTCGGCACAGCGAACAAGGCAATCAGACTATGCGGCTCTATAACTCTCACTTAGCCATAGAAGTCTACCATTTTAAATTTTGGCGAAGCCCCTAGGATTCGGAAAACCGAATTGGGGCACTATACACGCCTAAATCGGACAAGGCCGATTCCTCACCTGAAGCGGAAAAAATCTTTAAGGATTTAAGACCTCTCGAACAGCGACCAGCTCTCGCCGCATCATGACAGTCAGTTTTCGCCTTTTTCTACTGAGGTGCTCGTCGGAAGAACCGGGACACAATCGTAGTAGTTCTCCCTGCTCTACCTTAGCCGATATAACGGAACGTAAGGTACCAAAACAAGGGAGCCGGGCAAACCCAACTATTGACCCAAGACATGATTCGGAGCTGATGCATATAATGCTATAAGTTCGGGGTGCCGCACTGTCGAAAGTGTTCGGACTTATCTTGCCATATTATGGGGCACCATAAGAAGCCCCTAGCAAACTGAACGTACCAAAGTGTACGGGTTCAATATTAAATAAACATTTATAAGAAAAATGTGAAGATAGGAATAATAAGCTGACGCTATATATTGTTTCCCATTGTTAAATAATACGTCCGAGCGTATATGTACAATTTAATGCGTTAAGCAGAAGCAAATAGGACTATTTGACATGTCCTATCCAAGGGCGGGTCGCATGCGGGTATGCAAAACAGGTATAACGATCATTGACAGATACCACCTGGGTATTCCCTTTGTGCGCAAAGCCTTTTGCTTCCTTGGTTTTCCCTCTTGTGATAAGTCCGATGATCCGGCTCTCTAAAAAGGCTGCCCGAAAGTAGGGTCCTGAAAGAGAAAGAAGGTTAAAGTATGTTGCGGTTGAACCGCACTGTTGACCACACGCCTATGCCCATGGTATTTTGAGTGCGTAATTGTGTACGCGCGGCAAAAATGCTGCCTGAATGGGGCTAGGACGGAGGCCGGACTGCTAGTCACGCTCTTGGCGTGCCTGGCGATCCTATTGCAGGGTACTCCGGACTCGCTTGACAGTGTTCGGGGTTGTTGTCGCCGGATTGGTGGTTTGCCGGAGAAGGCTGCCTTGTACTTCTACCGCAAGGGCCGGTGTGCTCTTTTGTACGGAGAGAGCGGTCCGTGTTTCCATTGACTGTTATAACCCCGCGAGGTCCTGGCATCTTGAGCTTGAGGTATGCATAGTGTGGTACCACATTGAATCGAGCGAATGCGGTTCGTCCGAGCAGTGCATGGTAGCCACTACGGAAAGGGACGATATCAAAGATTAACTCAGCACTTCGGAAGATATTCGGGGATCCGAAGACCACTTCCAGTGTTATGGAGCCCGTCGGGCCTCTACTCCTAGAATTACACCTTTGAAGGTGGTTTTGGTGGGCTTGATCCTCGAAGGATCAATGCCCATTTTGCGCACTGTGTCCTAGTAAAGCAGGTTCAGGCTACTGCCACCGTCCATAAGGACTCGCGTAAGGTGGAATCCGTTGATGATTGGGTCAAGGACCAATGCGGCTGAACTGCCGTGACGGATGCTGGTAGGGTGGTCCCTACGATCAAATGTGATCGGACAGGCTGACCATGGGTTGAACTTTGGGGCGACTTACTCCATCGCATAGACGTCCCTTAGTGCTCGCTTTCGTTCCCGTTTGGGAATGTGGGTGGGATAGATCATGTTTACCATTTTCACCTGAGGAGGAAATTTCTTCTGTCCCCCAGTGTTCGGACGCCGGGGCTCCTTGTCACCGTCGCTGTGTAGCCCCTTGTCCTCGTTTTTGGCATTTATCTTGCCGGCCTATTTGAACACCCAGCAATCTCTGTTAGTGTGGTTGGCTGGCTTATCAGGGGTGCCATGAATTGGGCACGAGTGATCAAGTATGCGGTCCATACTGGACGATCCCGGATTGTTTCTTTTGAATGGCTTTTTCTGCTGACCGGATTTTGAGCCACTAAATCCGGCGTTAACTGCCGTGTCTTTAGTGTTGTCGCCATTGTTCTGACGGTTATGTCTGTTGTGCCGTGGCTTGCCGTTATTGTCGCGGACATCTAAAGTGCCGGAGTTTATTGGCGTGGTGCTACTGCGAGCCAACCAGCTGTCTTGGCCCGCACAGAAGTGGGTCATGGGTGTCGTGAGGGCTGCCATGGACTTCGGTTTTTCCTGGCCAAGGTGTTGGGCGAGCCACTCGTCGCGGATATTATGCTTAAAGGCCGCCAAGGCTTTGGCGTCCGGACAGTCGACAATTTGGTTCTTTTTAGTTAGAAACCGAGTCCAGAATTTCCTGGCCGACTCTCCGGGCTATTGGGTAATGTGACTCAAGTCATCAGCATCCGGTGGTCGCACGTAAGTGCCCTGGAAGTTGTCGAAGAACGCGTCCTCCAGGTTTTCCCAACTGCCGATGGAATTTGCCGGCAGGCTATTTAGCCAGGCCGGTTCGGTCCTTTGAGTTTAAGGGGAAGATACTTGATGGCATGTAGATCGTCACCGCGGGCCATGTGAATGTGGAGAAGGAAATCTTCGATCCATACCGCGGGGTCTGTTGTGCCATCGTATGATTCGATGTTTACCGCTTTAAACCCTTTTGGGAATTCGTGATCCATTACTTCGTTAGTGAAGCAGAGGGGGTGTGCGGTGCCTCTATGCCAGGCTATGTTGCTACACAGTTCGAATAAGTCTGGTCGGCTATGTTCGGCCGGGCTGGACTTGTTGATAGTGTATCCGGCATGACGATCATCGTCACGTGTTGGGGCGCGCCCCCACGATCCATAGATCGATCTTGGCTGTCCTGCCTTGTTTTCTAGTATGTCTTGCAGGTCCTGCCTATTGCCCCGGGCTGTAGTGTATTGGCATGGGGGTGCGGGCTGGTATTCGGGCTGATACGCCGTTTTATCCCGGCCACGAGGTGGCCGGTCAGCCTCGTCCTATAAGGGCCTTAGGACCTCTTCCTCAAGTTGAGGTAGCAACTTGTGTTTTGGGTAACCTTTGGGGTGGCGCTCGAGTCCGTATTCCTCGGCTGCCAAGACCTCGGTCCATCTGCCTATGAGCAGATCTTGATCAGCTTGGAGCTGCCGCTGCTTCTTTTTCAGGCTTCTTGCAGTGGCCATAAGCCTGCGCTTAAAGCGCTCTTGCTCTATGGGATCCTCAGGCACACCGAATTCATCGTCGCTGAGGCTCACCTCGTCTTCGGAGGGGGGCATGTAGTTGTCCTCCTCCAAGTATCCATCCGTCGCCTGTTCGTCTGGGCTAACCTGCCCGTCTTCCTGCTCGGCCTGCTCAAAGGCAGGCTGATCGGGATTGTATTCATCTTCGGCACCATCCGGATTGTTTTCGTCTCCTGTGCCGGTATTGCTGTGGCGGGTCTTGGAGCGGCGCCGATGACGCCCATGCTTGGATTTCTTCCTTGAGGGGTTATCCTCCATTGCCTCATCGCCATTGGTTTCTTTGGGAGTGTCCACCATGTATATATCATACGAGGAGGTGGCTGTCCAGCGCCCCGTGGGTGGTGGTTCCTGTTCTTCTCCTGCATCATCGTCCACACCGTCGATGTCTTCAGAGTCGAATTCAAGCACGTCAGTCAAATCATCGACAGTGGCAATGAAGTGGGTGGTGGGTGGGCAATGAATTTCCTCGTCGCCTGCTTCCCACTCGAGTCGGGCATAGTTCGGCCAAGAGTCTCGTGACAAAGAGAGAGACTTTAATGAATTTAGCATGTCGCCAAAGGGCGAGTGCTGGAAGATATCCGCAACGGTGAACTCCATTACCGGAGGCCAACCAGATTCAATGGGCTCGAGGGCGCGTGGTCTGGAACCTACAGCCGGATACAAGTCCGGGGGTCCAGTGACACAGACTTCCTTGGGGATGGAGTCCGTGTTTGGCTCTACCACCGATGAGTACGCGGCCTCCGGGGCAGGGTCCATCCACCCGTCCTCGGACGACGCGATCTGCCCCAGATTTAGGTCCGGGGCTCTTGCAGGTGCGATATCCTGAGTATTGTCTGACAGCAGGTCTAGGCCGTGCTCGTCGTGACTGTTCGGCGCTCCTGGCATAGGCCCGAATCCGTCGAAGATTAAGTCTCCACGGATATCGGTCGTGTAGTTCAAGTTTCCAAACCTGACCTGATGGCCAGGGGCGTAGCTGTCGATCTACTCCAGATGGCCAAGTGAATTGGCCCGCAGTGCGAAGCAGCCAAACACGAAGATCTCTCCGGGGAGAAAAGTCTCACCCTGGACTGCGTTGTTGTTGATGATTGAAGGAGCCATCGACCCTTGCAGCAACGACACAGAGGAACTCTCAATAAAGGCACCAATGTTGGTGTCAAAATCGGTGGGTCTCGGGTAGGGGGTCCTGATCTGTGCGTCTAAGGCTAATGGTAACAGGTGGCAAGGGATACGATGTTTTACCCAGGTTCGGACCCTCTCAATGGAGGTAAAACCCTACTTCCTGCTTGATTGATCTTGATGATATGAGTATTACAAGAGTTGATCTACCACGAGATCGTAGAGGCTAAACCCTAGAAGCTAGCCTATGATTCTGATTGTTCTTGTCCTACAGACTAAACCCTCTGGTTTATATAGACACCGAAGGGGGCTAGGGTTACACAGAGTCAGTTACAAAGAAGGAGATCTAACATCCGGATCGCCAAGCTTGTCTTCCACGCAAAGGAGAGTCCCATCCGGACACGGGACGAGGTCTTGAGTCTTATATCTTCATAGTCGAACAGTCCGGCCAAAGTATATAGTCCGGCTGTCCGGATACCGCCTTATCCAGGACCCCCTCAATCTTCACGTGATGTTTTAAAGTAAGCATCGCGTGAGTTTAGCTTGGCACCACGTGACATGAAGCAGTAGGTGGGAGCAGAGTCATCCTCATCCTTGGCATCAGCGTTGTGAGGAGGCCATTGTCTTCAGTGTTGAAGATGGACTTGACGACATACGCAGAAACTAGAGCCAGGCTTGCTACTCTAGAATCAGATTCCTCTTCAGACTCCACCTCTGCCTCCTCAATTGCGCACTCCTCCTCTGAATCCATCTCCTTGCCAACAAACGCACGAGCCTTGCATGACAAGCTATTCTTGTGTGATGAAGACTTCGACGAAGACTTTGAGGATTTCTTCTTCTTCTTGTCATCAGAATCATATTCCTTGCTCTTCTTCTTCTTATTTGTCTCATTGTCCCATTGTGGACACTCAGAGATGTAGTGACCAAGTTTCTTGCACTTGTGACAGGTTCTCTCCTTGTGGTCACGAGAGGAAGCTTCATCATTTCTTGAGCTAGATCTTGAAGACTTTCTGAAGTCTTTCTTCTTGGCGAACTTCTGGATCTTCTTCACAAGCATAGCAAGCTCCTTTCTAATATCTTCAGGATCCCCAGAACTGCAGTCAGATTCTTCTTCTGATGAGGAGACAACCTTTGCCTTCAAAGCGCGAGTACGGTCATAGTTGGGACCATAGATATCTCTTTTCTCAGATAGCTGGAACTCATGTGTGTTGAGCCTCTCAAGTATGTCAGACAGATCGAGAGTCTTGAAGTCAGGGCGCTCTTAATCATCAGGGCCAGGGTGTCAAATGAGCTGTCAAGTGATCTCAGAAGTGTCTTGATGATTTCATGCTTGGTGATCTCAGTGGCGCCGAGAGCATGGAGCTCATTTGTGATATCAGTGAGGCGATCAATGTGAGCTGGACATTCTCATTGTCATTTCTCTTGAAGCGGTTGAGGAGATTGCGAAGAACACTGATCCTTGAATCTCTCTGTGTTGAGATGCCTTCGTTGACCTTGGAGAGCGGTCTTAGACTAACCCGCGGCTTCGAGCACTCACACGACCATATCGCCTTTGGTCGATGACCACAGATGATGTTCTTGGCGCTTGAGTCCAGTTGGATGAACTTCTTGACATCAGCAGGAGTAACACCTTCACCGGCCTTGGGAACGCCGTTCTTGACGACATACCAGAGATCGACGTCAATGGCTTCAAGATGCATACGCATCTTATTCTTCCAGTAGGGGTAATCAGTGCCATTGGAGATAGGCACGCAGCGGAGACCTTGATTATCCCTGCACTCGACATAGCTAAACTCCAGGTGGTTAAACCAAATCACACAGAACAAAGGAGCACCTTGCTCTGATACCAATTGGAAGTGCTAGTATCCGACTAGAGGGGGGGGGGTGTGAATAGGCGATTTTTATGGAAGTCTTCAAAACAGGGGTGCTTTGAAGACAAACACTAGAAATGAACCTATTGATATGCAGCAGAAGGTAGACTACACAAGACAAGCCATAGTCAAGTAAGCAATGTAGTGAAAGCACGAAGACTGTCAGTAGCTAGGTAGTATGGATCAGGATGGAAGATAGTATGAAACCAAACAGTAAACAGTCTTCACTCAGTGAAGTCAATCAGAACAGACAAATGGGCAATGACTTCACGAAGACAAACAGTAAGTAAAGAGAGAGGAAAAATAGAACCAGTTGCTCGGAGAGGACAAGGATTTGTTGGACCAGTTCCAGTTGCTGTGACAACTGTACATCTGGTTAGGGAGGGTGAGATTCAACTTAGAAGACCGCATCTTCACCTTATTCCCCTTGAGCTAAGAACATTTAGTCCTCGCCCAATCACTCTAGTAAGTCTTCAAGGGAGACTTCCAAACCTTCACAGACTTCATTCACCGGCAATCCACAATGACTCTTGGATGCTCAGAATGAGACGCCTAACCGGCTGGAGGATTCATAGTCCTCAAGTGTAATAAGTCTTCATATCATGCGGACAGAATGACTTCAGTGATGCCTAACACTCTTTGGCTCTGGGTGTTTTGGGGTTTGTCCTTGCAAGGATTCTCTCTCAAAGGCATCCGAGGTGGCTTGCTCTCAAACAACAAAAGCCGTGCGCTAACTCTAAGCAGCACCAATTTATGGTGTAGGGGCTGGGCTATTTATAGCCAGGAGGCAACCCGACCTGATTTTTCCAAAATGACTCGGGGTCACTAAGGAACTGACACGTGTCCAACAGTAAGATTTTAAACACACGCGGCAGCTTAGCTTGGGCTACAAGAAAAGCTGACTCATCCAGCTCTGGATAAGATTTGCTCTCATTATCTTTGCTCGAAGACATAGAATTTGGTTGAGCATCACTTCAGTCACTCTGACTTTGTTCACTTGGACCCCACTTAACAGTACGGTGGTTCCTATGACTCAACAAAGAAGAAAAGGAAACTACAAAACAACTATGTCTTCACACTCCATAGTCTTCATGCGATGTCTTCTCTTGTCATAGTCTTCAATGTGAAAGTCTTGACAGACCACCATTGTCTTCAATGTCTTCACACATTTTTAGGGGTCATCTTTGGTAGGTAAACCGATTCAATATGGGACTACCACCTGTGTTATCCTGCAATTCTCACAAACACATTAGTCCCTCAACCAAGTTTGTCATCAATACTCCAAAACCAACTAGGGGTGGCACCAGATGCACTTACAGTTACAAAATGAAACTCAGCTTGTGCAGAGCCTTTTCCATTCAGCTGGTGTTGGGGATATAACTATTGGGTATGACTCGCCCAGGAGGGGCCGGGTCATACCACTGGCGGTTCATAATGACAAGGCCCATGAAGATGTTGAAGATGGCAGTTCATGAAGCAAGCTTACTGAAGGCCCAAGACCCAAAGGCGACTTGAGGCCCATGGGTGTAAACTGCCATATGTTAACATGTATGTTAAGGAAAGTGTAGATTCTGTCACCGAGCCGGACACGTTGTGTATGAGCCGGCCGGGACTCTGTAATCCACCGAGCATCAGCCTGTATATATAAAGGGGTGACCCCGCGGCGGTTTAGGGCAAGAAAAGAAGAGATCGAGAACTAGGTCAAGCATATTCGCTCCCTGGTTATCGAAGCCCAAGCAATACAACCCTAAACTGGAGTAGGCCTTTACCTCCACCACGAGGGGCCGAACCAGTATAAACTCTCTGTGTCCCTTGTCCCATTTAACCCCTTCAAGCTAACTACATTGTGATGGCTCCACACCTAAGTCCTCATGTTAGGGCTTCTAATGTGACGATTCCATGACAGTTGGCGCCCACCATGGGGCCAGCGCACGGTGGTTTCGAGTTCTTGAAGGGAAGCTTCGCAGGGCTCAAGGGATACATTGTGGGCCGGATGACCAAGAGTCGTCGCGGCAAGCTCTACATCGATGACGAGGGCTGGGCCCCCGAGGTCGGCTCAATCAAGTACGGGTACCGGGTCCCCTTTGGCGGAATCCACGTCTTCATCGGCAAGATTGGTTAGTCGGAAACCGAGCCGGACATCTGCACCGACATCATCGAGTCGGCTCGGCGCGCGCGACCCGCCAAGGTTAAAGCCGCCCCGAAGCATGTATTTGTTGGTTTTGTTCATGGAGCAGAGCTGGAAGGAGGATCTGAATCTGGTGGTGAGACGGTTGTCTACTCAGGCGACGAGTCCTGAACTGGTGAGACCAGCTCCATCTATCAGGTTCAGGATGGTGGGCTTGGGGGCTATTTTGATGGTGACAATATTCCGGACCCCTACGAGCCGCCACACGGGGTCGTGATCTTCATGGCCGGTACACAGCCAGGGCAGGATTCTACGACTTCAGCAGCAATGATCTCTAGGTCAGCGATGGCGACGGCTGCTGGGGCAGGAGGCCTTGTGCGCCCGCCGGCTCAAGTCTTGTCCGATCAGTTGGATGTCCTGACAATGTTGTTGATGGCGGAGGTTAACCTGGTGAATCAAACTCAACATAACATGGAGGTTACAGAACTACGTGACGAGATAGCACAAGCCAAGGAGGAGCTAAACATGGAGAACACCCGGATGGCAACGGAGTGAGCCGCCTTACAAAGGGAGGCAGAACAACTTCAGGCAGAGAGTTTCCGCTTAAGCCTGGACCAGGACGCGTCAAATGTTGTCTTTAACAAAAGGCTGCCCCCGGCTTACGATGCGAAGAACCTTTTCAACACGCCTGGGGCAGGAACCAGTAACTCGCCTGGCGTGGATCGGGCCGTTGAGGTGCCGGCGGTTGGAGAACCGGTTCAGCCACGTGATACAGACCCCCCTACGTTTGAACTTGACCCCTCCTCAGCATGTTCGGATACCCACGGGACATTTTTCTAACCCCTTGGATAACATGATAGCTGCGGCTACTCGGCAGGTGATAACCCACAAGTATACGGGATCAATTGTAGCCTCTTTCGATAAGTAAGAGTGTCGAACCCAACGAGGAGCTAAAGGTAGAACAAATACTCTCTCAAGTCCTATCTTCCACTGACACGACTCTACGCATGCTTGACGTTCACTTTACCTAGAACATGTATGAAACTAGAAGTACTTTGTAGGTGTTGTTGGATAGGTTTGCAAGATAATAAAGAACACGTAAATAAAAAGTAGGGGCTGTTTAGATAAAGAAGCAATAAAGTAAATATAACGACTGTGGAAAAGTGGTGGTAGGAGTTGCGGAATTGTCCCTAAGCAATTGACTACGTTACTAGACTGGTAATCACTATTGCAATTCTATTTGAGGGAGAGGCATAAGCTAACATACTTTAACTTCTTGGATCATATGCACTTATGATTGGAACTCTAGCAAGCATCCGCAACTACTAAAGATCATTAAGGTAAAACCCAACCATAGCATTAAAGTATCAAGTCCCCTTTATCCCATACGCAAACAACCTACTTACTCGGGTCTGTGCTTCTGTCACTCACGCCACCCACCATAAGCAAATCATGAACATATTGCAAACCCTAAAGCGGGAATCCCTCACGCTTGGGCGACACGGAGGGCACAATAGGACATCACCAATAATAAAACATGCAATTCAAACCAATCATAGCAATTCATCAATCACCGGTAGGACAAGGAAAATCTACTCAGACATCATAGGATGGCAACACATCATTGGATAATAATATGAAGCATAAAGCCATGTTCAAGTAGAGGGTATAGCGGGTTGCGGGAGAGTGGACCGCTGAATATAGATGGGGGAAGGTGATGGAGACATTGGTGAAGATGATGGAGGTGTTGGTGAAGATCGCGATGATGATGATGGCCCCAGCGTGCTCGGCGCCACTCAAAGCAAGGGGAGAGAGCCCCCCTTCTTCTTCTTCTTCCTTGACCTTCTCCCTAGATGGGAGAAGGGTTTCCCCTCTGGTCCTTGGCTCCCATGGCGTGGGAGGGGCGAGAGCCCCTCCGAGATTGGATCTATCTCTCTGTTTCTGCGTTCTCAGATTCTGCCCCTTCACCGTTTCTTTTATATCTGGAGATCCGTAACTCCGATTGGGGTGAATCTTTCGCCCAGATTTTTCTCATAAAATTATCTTTCTAGAGGAAAAAGAAGAGCGTCAACCGCCTTACGGGTGGCCCACGAGGGTGCCAGGCACGCCCAGGGGGGAGGGCGCGCCCCCCCTGTCTCGTGGCCACCTCGGGCACTGTATCGCGTTGATTCTTCCTCCAGAAAATCCCAAATATTCCAAAATAATTCTCCGTCCGGTTTTATCCCGATTGGATTCCGTTTGATATTGGGTCTCTGTGAAACATAAAACATGCAACAAACAGGAACTGGCACTGGGCATTGGATCAATATGTTAGTCCTAAAAAATAGTATAAAAAGTTACCAAAAGTATATGAAAGTTGTAGAATATTGGCATGGAACAATCAAAAATTATAGATACGATGGAGACGTATCAGCATCCCCAAGCTTAATTCCTGCTCGTCCTCGAGTAGGTAAATGATAAAAAAGATAATTTTTTATGTGGAATGCTACCTAGCATAATCTTGATCATATGTCTAATCATGGCATGAATATTAAGACACGAGTGATTCAAAGAAATAGTCTATCATTTGACATGAAAACAATAATACTTCGAGCGTACCAATAAAGCAATCATGTCTTTTCAAAACAACAAGGCCAAAGCAAGCTTATCCCTACAAAATCATATAGTTTGGCCATGCTTCATTTTCGTCACACAAAATGCTCCCATCATGCACGACCCCGATGACAAGCCGAGCAATTGGTTCATACTTTTTAATGCGCTTCAGCTTTTTCCACCCTCACGCAATACATGAGCGCAAGCCATGGATATAGCACTATAGGTGGAATAGAATATGATGGTGGGGGTTTATGTGGAGAAGACAAAAAGGGAGAAAGTCTCACATCGACGCGGCTAATCAACGGGCTATGGAGATGCCCATCGATTGATGTCAATGCGAGGAGTAGGGATTGCTATGCAACGGATGCACTAGAGCTATAAGTATATGAAAGCTCAAACTGAAAACTAAATGGTTGTGCATCCAACTTCCTTGCTCATGAAGACCTAGGGCATTTGAGGAAGCCCATCGTTGGAATATACAAGCCAAGTTCTATAATGAAAATTCCCACTAGTATATGAAAGTGACAACATAAGAGACTCTCTATATAAAAACATGGTGCTACTTTGAAGCACAAGTGTGGAAAAAAGGATAGTAACATTGCCCCCCTTTTTTTCTTTTTTTCTTTTTTTGGGTGGGCTTCTTTGGCCCCGTTTTTTATTTAGGCTTCTTTGGCCTTTCCTTTTTTTTCTTTTTTTTCTTTTTTCATGGGGCAATGCTCTATAATGATGATCATCACACTTTATTTACTTACAACTCAATATTACAACTCAATACTGGAACAAAGATATGACTCTATATGAATGCTTCCGGTGGTGTACCGGGATGTGCAATGATCTAGCATAGTAATGACATCAAAACGGACAAGCCATGAAAACATCATGCTAGCTATCTTACGATCATGCAAAACAATATGACAATGAATGCTCAAGTCATGTATATGATGATGATGGAAGTTGCATGGCAATATATCTCGGAATGGCTATGGAAATGCCATGATAGGTAGGTATGGTGGCTGTTTTGAGGAAGATATAAGGAGTCTTATGTGTGATAGAGCGTATCGTATCACGGGATTTGGATGCACTGGCGAAGTTTGCACCAACTCTCAAGGTGAGAAAGGGCAATGCACGGTACCGAAGAGGCTAGCAATGATGGAAAGGTAAAAGTGCGTATAATCCATGGACTCACATTAGTCATAAAGAACTCATATACTTATTGCAAAAGTTTATTAGCCCTTTAAGCAAAGTACTACTACGCATGCCCCTAGGGGGATAGATTGGTAGGAAAATACCATAGCTCGTCCCCGACCGCCACTCATAAGGAAGACAATCAAAGAAACGCCCCATGCTTCAAATTTGTCACACAACGGTTACCATACGTGCATGCTATGGGACTTGCAAACCTCAACACAAGTGTATCTACAATCCACAACCACCCACTAGCATGACTCTAATATCACCATCTTTATATCGCAAAACTATTGCAAGGAATCAAACATATCATATTCAACGATCTACAAGTTTATGTAGGATTTTCGACTAACCATATGAATGACCAACTCCTGTCATCTCTCTAAATAGATATAAGTGAAGCAAGAGAGTTTAATTCTTTCTACAAAAGATATGCCCACGCTCTAACAAACATAAGTGAAGCAAAAGAGCATTCTACAAATGGCAGTTTTCTATGTGAAGAGAAACATGCAATCCAAACTTCAAATGATATAAGTGAAGCACTTGAAGCATTCTATAAAGCCATACTCAAAAGATATAAGTGAAGTGCAATGAGAATTCTATAAATCCACCAAGGACTATCTCATACTAGCATGGTGCATAAAAGAAAAGTGAAAACTAAATGCAAAATACGCTCCAAGACTTGCACATATCGCATGAACGAAACGAATACAAAAACATACCGATACTTGTTGAAGAAAGAGGGGATGCCTTCCGGGGCATCCCCAAGCTTAGACACTTGAGTCTCCTTGAATATTTACTTGGGGTGCCTCGGGCATCCCCAAGCTTGAGCTCTTGCCTCTCTTCCTTTTCTTCATATCGAGACCTCCTCGATTAGACACTTCATCCACACAAAACTTCAACAGAAAACTCGGTAAGATCCGCTAGCATAATAAAGCAAATCACCACTCTAAGTACTGTAGTAAACCAATTCATATTTTGTTTTTGCATTGTGTCTACTGTAATATAACTTTTCCATGGCTTAATCCACTAATATAAATTGATAGTTTCATCAAAACAAGCAAACTATGCATCAAAAACAGAATCTGTCAAAAACAGTACAGTCTGTAGCAATCTGAACATTCAACATACTTATGGTACCCCAAAAATTCTACCAAAATTAGTAAAAATAAACCATTTGTATAGCAAGACATTGCAAAAGGAATCAAAACCATTTGACATTCCAGTTAAAAAGGTAAAATCGCGCACTACAGCCAAAGTTTCTATCCTGCACCGTACAAACCAACAAGCATTGTAAACATCCTAAAGGCAAACCTTAGCACATTATTTTTATAATACAATGGAATTGTACAAGGGGATAATTATTTTTGTTGAAAAGTTTCTGTAATCAAGATTCACAAAGTTTTCGTTTCCCCTCTTTATTTTTTGGTTTTAAAACTATATGAAAGCATCAATAGAAATAAATGACTCTCTAAAACTTCCGGGTTGTCTCCTTGGCAGCGCTTTCTTTAAAGCCATTAAGCTAGGCATATAGTGCTCAAGTAATGGATCCACCCGGATCCTAAGGTATATCAAAGCCAATTTTAATTAACAATGATTTTTAATTTAGTAGTGAGCACAAAGTAACATATATCATGCAACAACGAAGTCTAACTCTCTTCCTATGCATCGGCATGTCATAAAAGAACAATTCATGCACACATAGTAAAGGCCAATGCATAGTATAAGCAGTTTCTTGCAATTTTATCATATTGGAAACATAGAGAGGTGGAGATATAGTTCCTCTCTCATAATAATTGCAAGTAGGAGCAGCAAGCACATGCATATTACATTCATCAAAATTATCATGTGCAATGGTAAAAGGCAACCCATCAATATAATCCTTAATAAGCACAAACTTCTCCGATATAGTGTAGTTGGGAGAATTCAAAAAGATAATAGGACTATCATGCATGGGTGCAATAGCAACAATTTCATGTTTAACATAAGGAACTATAGCAAGTTTATCTCCATAAGCATAATTCATATTGGCATCTTGGCCACAAGCATAGCAAGCATTATCAAAAAGGGATATTTCAAGAGAATCAACAGGATCATAACAATCATCATACCAATCATCCTTCGGTAAGCACGAAGGGGAATTAAAAAATGTATGAGTTGAAGAGTTACTCTCATTAGAAGGTGGGCACGGCCCACACGGGTAGCTAATCCGCTCTCCCTCCTTTTGTTCTTCGCTCTCCTCGTCATCTTTTTCATCCAATGAGCGCACAGTTTCATCAATTTCTTCTTCCATAGCTTCCTGCAAAATATTGTTCTCTTCTTGGACAGCGGAGACTTTCTCAATAAATGCATCAATATTGTAATTGTATTCATAATTCTCATAGCAATATCTAAGTATAGCAAAATTTTCTAGTCTATAAACTGAATCATCAAAATCGTCAAACGCTTTAAACATAGATTCAATCTCATAAGCACCCATAAAAGCAACAAATTCTTCTATTTGTTCCACATCATAGTAATCATATCTACCATTAGCATAAGAAGCTAAGGTTTCATTTTCATTGAATTTGCATGAAAAGGGAAGGTGTGGAGCCTTCATCCTAGAGCAACAAGTATAATCATGTATCGAGCATAGTTGACGAGCATACCAACGCAACATAGAAATTTGATCCCATAATAGTTTCCCTTTTTGTGTCAAGGGATAATCCCTAAAGTATTCACGTTGATCCAACGTGTCTCCCATAACAAAGTTGAATGGGGTTTTCTCAGGATTATAAAAGTAGTACATAATTACTGTCACATAACGAGCATCGAGGGTTTTAGGAGGTTCCCAATCTCCATGAGTAGCAACTACACCTAATTTTTTTGGAATTTCGTGTTCCATATCCATAACTAAAGATAAAGAACAACTTAGAATAGCAAATAAAAATTCCTTAGTGATAAAGCAAACAAGCACACACGAGAATATTCACCCCACGCTATGACTCCCCAGCAACGGCGCCAGAAAAAGGTCTTGATAACCCGCAAGTATACGGGATCAATTGTAGCCTCTTTCGATTAGTAAGAGTGCCGAACCCAACAAGGATCTAAAGGTAGAACAAATACTCTCTCAAGTCCTATCTTCCACTGATACGACTCTACGCACGCTTAACTTTTGCTTTACCTCCGTCCGGGTTTATTAGGCCCGTAAGCCACAATAGCCCGTCCGGATTTATTAGGCCCTTCTAATTAATTGGCTTGGAAACAAACACGTTTCAGTGTTGCAGAACGAGGGAATTACTCAGCCGTTGAATGCAGCGCATTTCATGGTGAATTTTGATCGCACGCATGCACTTCTCCTCATCTTCTAATTGGCCATACCGGCGGCCATGCATCAGCGCGCGTGAAGTACGGGCTGCTCGATGGATTAGGTAGCGAGGGCAATAATTATGTGGCTTTCCAAGCGTCCGCTGCAGTTAAACATCCGAGATTTTTCACTCTAATCAAGGCCAGTTACTCAGTTCCTTGGTCCTGCCAATTTGGTCTCCGGGCCTAATAAACCCGGACGGAGGGAGTATGAAACTAGAAGTACTTTGTAGGTGTTGTTGGAAAGGTTTGCAAGATAATAAATAAGCAATAAAGTAAATATAACGACTGTGGAAAAGTGGTAGTAGGAGTTGTGGAATTGTCCCTAAGCAATTGACTACGTTACTAGACCGGTAATCACTATTGCAATTCTATTTGAGGGAGAGGCATAAGCTGACATACTTTCTCTTCTTGGATCATATGCACTTATGATTGGAACTCTAGCAAGCATCCGCAACTACTAAAGATCATTAAGGTAAACCCAACCATAGCATTAAAGTATCAAGTCCCCTTTATCCCATACGCAAACAACCTACTTACTCGGGTATGTGCTTCTGTCACTCACGCCACCCACCATAAGCAAATCATGAACACATTGCAAACCCTACAGCAGGAATCCCTCACGCTTGCACGACACGGAGGGCACAATAGGACAGCACCAATAATAAAACATGCAATTCAAACCAATCATAGCAATTCATCAATCACCGGTAGGACAACAAAAATCTACTCAGACATCATAGGATGGCAACACATCATTGGATAATAATATGAAGCATAAAGCACCATGTTCAAGTAGAGGGTATAGTGGGTTGCGGGAGAGTGGACCATTGAATATAGATGGGGGAAGGTGATGGAGACGTTGGTGAAGATGATGGAGGTGTTGGTGAAGATCGCGATGATGATGATGGCCCCGCAGCTGCTCCTAAGACCACGGAAGCAAGGGGGAGAGAGCCCCCCTTCTTCTTCTTCTTCCTTGACCTTCTCCCTAGATGGGAGAAGGGTTTCCCCTCTGGTCCTTGGCTCCCATGGCGTGGGAGGGGCGAGAGGCCCTCCGAGATTGGATCTATCTCTCTGTTTTCGCGTTCTCAGATTCTGCCCCTTCACCGTTTCTTTTATATCCGAAGATCCGTAACTCCGATTGGGGTGAATCTTTCGCGCAGATTTTTCTCATAAAATTATCTTTCTATCGGAAAAATAAGAGCGTCAACCGCCTTACGGGTGGCCCACAAGGGTGCCAGGCACGCCCAGGGGGGAGGGCGCGCCCCCCTGTCTCGTGGCCACCTCGGGCACTGTTTCGCGTTGATTCTTCCTCCAGAAAATCCCAAATATTTCAAAATAATTCTCCGTCCCTTTTTATCCCGATTGGATTCCGTTTGATATTGGGTCTCTGTGAAACATAAAACATGCAACAAACAAGAACTGACACTGGGCACTGGATCAATATGTTAGTCCCAAAAAATAGTATAAAAAATTGCCAAAAGTATATGAAAGTTGTAGAATATTGGCATGGAACAATCAAAAATTATAAATACGACGGAGACGTATCAGCTGGCGGCTCTCCTAGCTCAGGATGAGTCACCAGCGGCAATGGAAATACGGCGAGCCATAGAACTTCTTCAGACGGTTGTGGCCCAACTGGCGGCATATTCGTACAGTCGTGATCGTATCCACTCAACACCACGTCCAAGCAGGAGTTATAGTAGGCATATTGATGAGTCGACCGTGTCAAGCAGTGAACGGCACCGCAATCAGCCTCATAGGCCTGACTTGCCGCGTGCTAGTAATGATGCTCAGGCTTTGGTAGACCAGGGCAGAGCGCGGCGTGAGGCGGAGCTGGCGGCTCAGTTGGCGGCTGAACAACAATCTCCAGTTTATCCGTCAGTGTCTATGGAAGCAGGAGTGACCTCTAGAACCTTGGGTGTGCCGTGTTTAGTGTTGGCTCTACGCAATGAGTGCTTGCCTAAGGATTTCAAGGGCCCCTGTAAGGTGCCTAACTACACGGCAGATCAGCCCCCAGAGGCTTGGATTGAGAGTTATGAGATGGCCATGAAGATGCTGGATGTCAGTGATGCTGCATGTGCTAAGTATTTCACCATGATGTTGGATAGGACGGCTCGTACTTGGTTGAAAATCTTGCCCGCTAACTCCATTGGATCATGGGCAGAGTTGAAAGGCGTTTTATTCAAAAATTTAAAGGCACATGCAAGCAGCCTATGTCAATTCTGGATTTGGATTCTTGCGTACAATGTGAGGGTGAGTCAACAACCAATTGGGTGTGCCGCATTTCAGCTATTATACACTCTTATGATAGTATCAGCGCCAGTTCAGCAGTCCTGATGTTGGAGAAGAATTGTCGCTTCCATCCCCTTAAGCAGAAATTGGGGCGGTTTAAGCGTCATTGCAATGATATGGGGGAGCTCATGGCGGCTCTTATCAAGTATGCCGACTCTAATAGCACTAAAGATCCTGAGTCTGATGATGAGAAGACTGGGAAGGGGAAGAAGGGTGGCAATGCAAAGGGACATCATAACACGACGGTTCAAGGTGGTAATGGTAAGCGTAAAGCGGACGGCGATTTAGATTTTGTGGCTAACACCAGCACGCAGAATAATAACCAATGTCATAAGGGGAAAGCTCAAGCGCCCCGGTTTGGAGGGCCGAAGTTCAACCTTGAAGCTATGATGAATCATCCTTGTCCAAAACATGGGGCCCAGGATAAGCTGGCCAGTCATCTGTGGAAGGATTGCTTCATCATGAGGGAGTACAGAAATTCTAACTTTTTTAGAACAATCATGGCCCGAACGGCGGTTCAGGTTCCGGTTATCATGGACCTGGATTTGGAGGTGGCGGCTCAAGCTCTAGTTTTCAAGGCCAAGGTAATCATAGTGGTTTTAATCAGCAATCTGGCCAAGGGAATCAGCAGCAGCAGTCTGGTTATCAGAGTAATCCAAAGTAGTTGAATGGTGGTCAGTATCATGTGTTCACCAAAAGCTTGTGCAAGCGAGATCAGAAAATCCATAAGCGGGTGGTGAACTCTGTTGAGCCAGCAGTGCCTCGTTATTTAAGGTGGTTTGAGCAGCCTATTGTATGGAGCCGTGAGGATCACCCTCCCCGGGTCGACAATCCAGGTCAGTTGGCGTTGGTGGTTGCTCCACAGGTAGGAGGATATAAGCTCACGAAGGTGCTCATGGATGGGGGCAGCAGTATCAATATCCTTTACTATGAGACCTTTTGTCGTATGAATTTAATTGACAAAGATCTTAAGTCATCTTCTACTGTTTTTCATGAGGTGGTGCCTGGTAAGTCGGCGTATCCAGTTTGTTGAGCTGGCATAGATCGAGATTAGGATTTATCACTCCAAGTATCAGAGAGGTATCTCTGGGCCCTCTCGGTAATACACATCGTAAGCTTGCAAGCAAATGACTAAGGAGTTAGTTACAAGATGATGTATTATGGAATGAGTAAAGAGACTTGCCGGCAATGAGATTGAACTAGGTATGAAGATACCGATGATCAAATCTCGGGCAAGTAACATACCGATGGACAAAGGGAATTACGTATCCTGTCATAACAGTTCGACCAATAAAGATCCTCGTAGAATATGTAGGAACCAATATGGGCATCCAGGTTCTGCTATTGGTTATTGACCAGAGAGGTGTCTCGGTCATGTCTACATAGTTCTCGAACCCGTAGGGTCTGCACGCTTAACGTTCGTTGACGATATAGTGTTATATGAGTTATTGATTTGGTGACCGAATGTTCCTCGGAGTGCCAGAGGACATCACGGACATGACGAGGAGTCTCAAAATGCTCGAGAGGTAAAGATTGACATATAGGATGATGATATTTGTACACCAGTAGAGTTTTGGGGGTACCGGATAGTCATTGGATCACCGAAAGTGGTTCCGGGAGGCCCCGGGAGGTCTATGGGCCTAATGGGCCAAGGAGAGGCACACACCATCCCATAAGGGGGCTGGCGCACCCTTTCCCTAGCCGCCGACCCTAGAAGAAGGAAAGGAGGGGGCGCCTCCTCCTCCAACCTTCCCCTCCGCCCTTGTGGGAGAAAGGAAAGGGGGGGGTGCACCACCTCCTCCTTCCTTCCCCTTGACGCCAAAAGAAGGAAAGGGGATCGCCTAATGCAAGAGCCTAAGTAGGATTCAGACCTACTTGGGGTGCCCCTTGGACTCTCCCCTCTCTCCCACATATATATATATGTGGGAGGGGAACGCCTAGCACACCCATGACAATTGCTTAGCGTGTGCGGCGCCCCCCCTCCACCCTGGTCATATTTTCGTAGTGCTTAGGCAAAACCCTGCGGAGATAGTTTCACCATCATCGTCACCATGACATTGTGCTACTGGAACTCATCCACTACATCACTGTCTTGCTGGATCAAGAAGGTGGAGGACGTCACCGAGATGAACGTGTGCTGAACGCGGAGGTGTCGTACGTTCGGTACTTGATCAGTTGGAGCGCAAAGAAGTTCGACTACATCAACCGCGTCACTAGACGCTTCCGCTTGCGGTCTACGAGGGTACGTAGACACACTTTCCCCCTCTCGTTGCTGTGCATCTCCATGGATAGATCTTGCATGTGCGTAGATTTTTTTTGTTTTCCATGCAATGTTTCCCAACAGATGTCAACATAGCCTCCCCCACCATGCCTTGTATAAACCGATGTATCTAGCATGGCATTAACCAAATCAGTTAGAGTACGGGTTTTTTTTGCACGGCAACCCCATTAGACTGGGGTGAATAGGGAGGCGTCCTCTCATGAATAATACCATGTTCTGCTGAAAGTGCAACTAATCCCCGGGTGGTTTTGGTAATTAATAACAACATATATATCATTGAACTAATAACTTCTTGAGTATCATTTCAGAAAGTTCAAGGATATGGGTATGGCAATGATCAAGATGTGGACCCCTCAAAATGCTAAGGAAAACATTGGCAAAAGCTCAAGACTCTATTTTTGGTTTAGTGATCCAAGATCACATTGAGTCCATAGGAAAGCCAATACTATTAAAAGGGATGAGGTTATGATAATGATCCGGTTGCTCAAAGTGCTTAGTGATCTATCTCCCAAACTATCGCAATCTTTCATTCCAACATATACTCATAAGTAATCTCGGTCCCACCGATTCCATAAACTCACCACACCGAGATGAACCACCTCACCATATAGCCAAACCCTAGTAATTTCGGATTTTCCGATTCCAAACTCGGTCTCACCAAACTAGTGTTGCCAAGCTTCAGAATCTTCAGAATCAAATCGGTGTCACCGAGATGATAAAGTCGGTCCCACCGAGAATGGCAAACCCTAGTCTTTGGAAGAATCGGACTAACCGAGATTGTATTTTCGGTCCCACGAAAATCCCAACGCTCACAAGATTTGAACTTTCGGTCTCACCGAGTTGTCAACTTCGGTCCGACCGAGATTGGTCAAATGTGTGTAACGGTTGGATTTTGTGTGGAGGCTATAAATACCCTCCACCTCCTCTTCATTCGTGGAGAGAGCCATCGAAAGAACTACCACTCCTACCTTACATTTCTCGAGAAGAAAACTACCTACCCTTGTGTTGAGATCAAGTTGCTCCACTCCCACCATATGAAACTTGATTTCTAGCCTTCCCAAGTTGCTTTCCACTCAATCTTTTCTTCCACCACAGCCAAATCAGTGAGGAGAGTTGAGTGTTGGGGAGATTATCATTTGAAGCACAAGAGCAAGGAGTTCATCATCACCAACACCATCTATTACCTTTTGGAGGGTGGTGCCTCCTAGATTGGTTAGGTGTCGCTAGGAGCCTCCGTCAAGATGTGGAGTTGAACCAAGAAGTTTGTAAGGGCAAGGAGATCGCCTACTTGTGAAGATCTACCCCAAGAAGGCTAGTCCTCCGTGGGCGTATGCCATGATGGCATAGACAAGGTTGCTTCTTCGTGGACCCTTCGTGGGTGGAGCCCTCCGTGGACTCTCGCAGCCGTTACCCTCCGTGGGTTGAAGTCTCCATCAACGTGGATTGACGATAGCACCACCTATCGGAACCACGAGAAAAATCTCCGTGTCTCCAAACTGCGTTTGCTCTTCTCCTCCTCTATTTACTACATGTGCAGTTTACTTTCCGCTGCCATAACTCTAGAATTGCATGTGTAGGGTGATACTTGACTTGTACATCATTGTGAACTTGCCAAAAACTTGTCTTAATCAAAAGGCTAAACTTTTAAATTGTCAAGTAGTCTAATCACCCCCCCTCTAGACATACTTTCGATCCTACAAGTGGTATCAGAGCTTTGGTTTCCATTGGATTGGTTTCCATTGCATTGGACTCCATAAGCTTGGTTTCACAACCTAGGAGAGTATGGCGTCTAGTGAGGGTAATTTTCAGAGAGGTCCTTACTTTGATGGTTCAAATTTTGCTAGTTGGAAGCATAAAATGAAAATGCATATTCTTGGACATAACCCCGCATGGGGCATTATTTGTGTTGGTTTGCAAGGAGAGTTATTCGAGGAAGGAAAAGTTCGGATCGCGGCTTACAGATGGATGAACTGCGGATGTTGCGAACAATGCTCAAGCTTGTGACATTCTCTTCAATGCTTTGTGTCCCGAGGAGTTCAACAAGATCAGCCGCCTTGAGAATGCAAAAGAGATTTGGGATACTTTGGTCGAAATGCACGAAGGTACCGAGTCCGTGAAGGAATCAAAGCTAGATGTTCTTCAAGGTCAACTTGACAAGTTCAAGATGAAGGAAGGTGAAGGAGTCATTGAAATGTACTCTAGGCTTGCTCTCATCACAAATGAGATTGCCGGCTTAGGAAGCGAAGAAATGACCGACCGATTCATCATCAAGAAGATTCTCAGAGCTTTGGATGGAAAGTATGACACCGTGTGCACTTTGATCCAAATGATGCCAAACTACAAGAATCTCAAGCCTACCGAAGTCATTGGAAGGATTGTTGCTCATGAGATGACACTTAAAGATAAGGAAGAGCTTCACAATAAGTCAAGTGGTGCTTACAAAGCTACATGTGAAGCTCCCACAACCTCAAGTGACAAGCTAGTTTCCAATGAAGAGATAAGTCTAATGGTGAAGAACTTCAACAAATTCTACAAGAGTAGAAGCAAAGAAAGAAGCTCAAAGTCTAGATCATATGATGAAAAGAGATCTTCTAGTCGTGATCGAAACTGCTACAATTGTGGAAGACCCGGACACTACTCAAATGAGTGTTCGACTCCCCACAAGAGAAGAGAAGAATCTCTAAGAAGAAGAAGCTCAAGAGAAGAGTCGCCTCGGAAAGAGAGAAGGAGTAGAGATGATCGTTATGAACGAAGATCCTCTCGGAGAAGCAAGGATTCGGAAAGGAAAGACAAGTCATCAAGGAGCTACACAAGAAGAAAACATCAAGCTCATGTTGGTGAATGGGTCTCCGGCTCCGACTCCGACAACCACTCCGAAAGAAGCTATCACTCCAACTCCGAATACAGTCAAGATGAAGGTGTTGCCGGTCTTGCTCTCGTATCCTCCAACTTCAACTCCTATGACATATTTGATTCACCAAATGAGGGAATTGGAAGATGCTTCATGGCAAAAGGCCCCAAGGTAACACACCCTGAATTCATTGACTTTGATAGTGATGAGGATGACTTACTTGGTGAAGATGAGCTTTTACATGATAAATCTAGTGAGCCTAGTAATGATGAACATGCTAGTAGTCTTTATAGTCGAGAAGAGTCGAATGACAATGCTATGAAGGAGATTGAGCGTCTAACTAAAGAACTAAACACTCTTAAGTTAGCTCATGAAACAACTCAAGAAGATCATAGAGAGCTCCTAAGATCTCATGAGAAGCTACGCTTCGAGAAGCTCAATCTAGAGCAAGAACATGAGTTCCTAAAAGCTATCAATGACGATCTTCGAAAGAAGAGTTCTTCATATCTTGCCAAACGACTTCTCTTGTCTAATTTCTTGCCACCTATTAAAACTAAGCATGACAAGCATAAGAAAAATTCTTCATCTAGTAGTAACAATAACCATGCTAAATCAAATGTTGTTACTTCTAGTAATTCTCTTGTCTAACAATGTTTCAAGCCAAGTTACACTTGAGCAAGAAAATAGTTTATTGAAAGGGATTATAGAGAAAGGTGTCTACAAGAGCCTTGCCGGAAGCAAGAACTTTGAGGAAATTGTTCGCAAGCAAGGAAGGCACCGGAAGAATCAAGGAATTGGTTTTGAGCGAAAGTTCAACGCCGAGGGTGTTGAATGGGAAGAAGGTCAATATCCCACTCCAAAGTTTGTTTCTCAAAAGGAGAAGTATGATCCTACTTCTTCCAATGTGGAACAAGCTCAAGATGACCTTCCACCACAAGACCACAAGCTAAAAGGCAAGGACAAGCTTCAAGAAGAGATTGATGCATTTATTGAAGCACCCAAGGCCATGGTCAAGTGGGTTCCCAAGGAAACTTCAAGTTCTACTTCGTCAAGCTCAACTACTACCCCAAGGATTCCCATCAAGATGATGTGGATCCCGAAGAAGAAGAACTAGAGAGTTCTTGAGGGTGACTCCGCCAACATATTTCACTCACATTCATTTTGGCAAGAACTTGCAATCAACTTCCACATCTTGCACTAGTTCATGGAGTCACAAACCCTCTTGTTGGTAAGTCAAGGGACAAGGTAATCACTTGCTTTCATGGACATCATCTATTGTGTACTTCAATCTATGTCCATGGATATCTTTGTTTGTTCCTTGTGGGACTAACCCATGTAGGTATTGAAAGTGCCCGAATCCAAAGGATTGCTCCCAACTCTTGATGATCTTCATCAACATTGAGCATCCACATCTTCAACATCTACATGAAGTCTTCTACGACAACCCAAGGTTAGTTTGACCCTTTAAAAGGGTTCTCACATCAAGGGGGAGCTTTGCTCTAAAGAAATGAGCTAAAGCATCTTCAAATGATGTGAACACATTAATGCTTTATGTAAAAGTGGTAACCCCACTTGTGCTTAAACGATGAGTATGACCTATGATCAAATGTTCTCATTTGACTCCTAAGTCAATATACTCATATATAGATGACCTAGTCATCGACAAATTGTGTGAAAGTAGCTAGTGTTTTGTTTGTGCATGTTTGACACATATTTCATTTGCTATCTTATTGTGTGAGCATGTTGGATGCATAATTTTATCCATTCGAGGACATCCATTTGTTGCTTTGGTCTTTTTGGATATTTTCTTTTTGACCAAATGGATGGACAAGAATGCCTAAGTTCCTCCCTAGCTATCTATGCTTTCTTGTCTCAAACTCTATTCATGCTTATATCACAAACTTTGGACAAGTCTTTTTGGACAGACCGAGTGAGGAGCACTCGGAGCCACCGATCCGTCAAAATCTTAAATTCCAAAACCTTCTAAGTATTTTCGGTCAAACCAACTCACTCAAATCGGATAGACCGAAATCACTTGATTGATCTAGGTTTCCACCTCGGTGAAACCGAAGTTGCAATTTTCGGCGTGATCAAATGAGTAATCGCTTGCGTTAACCATCTCGGTGCCACCGAAGTTTTACAACTCGGTCCCACCGACACCGAAGGGTATATATACCGAGGGCAGCGCTGATTCTTTCTTCAAACGCCTCGCCCCAAACCCTTAGCTGCCGTCGCCGTGGTCTCCGGATCGCCTCCGCTGTCGCTCAGGCGCCTCGCTGGTTTCCGTCGCCGTCAGCGGTCAATCTCTCCGTTGTTGCCGCCAGAGAGAAACTCCACCAAGTTAGGGTGAGTTTCGATCCCTCTCGTGTTTCAACCTCTGATTCAATACACGATTGGTTTGCCCAGCTTCTTGCCACGTTTGAAATCTTCCTATCCAGCAGATTTGTTCTTAGAACGAAATTCAAGTAAAATTTTAGGTTAGGTTTCACGAACACATCTCGGTGTGACCGATTCTACATTCTCGGATCGACCGATTTGGCCTCCGCCATTGCCTTTGCTTTTCGGTCCAACCGAGTGGTGCAAATCGGTACGACCAAATGAGGATTTAGTGAAACCCTAGTGTTCTCGGCTAGACCGAAACCCATTTCGGTCCAACCGAAAGTGGTGTGAATGGTTCTGTTTAGACACTTCGGATTCACCGAATTTTAGACTCGGTCTGACCGAAATGCATTCTGTGAAAACCTAAAACTGAAATTTGAACTTATTCCTTTTTGAAAATCTTCTGCAGTTTGTGATAACTCTTCTATTCTGCCTATACCTAATCTATTCACAGGTTGTCAGCCATGTCAGATGCAAGTGACAGCCAGAACAGGTCCGAATCACCGCTTGAGATTCCAGAGGCGCACTAGTCCCGAAGCAAGCAGCTTTTCCGATGATGGTGAAAGGAGCACACCAAGTGGTTTGCCTCCTGCTGCCACCAGGGCCAGGAAGAAGAGGAATTCTGATGAAGAGGATTCTGATTTTATTGCTGAGGAAGAGGTTTCTTCTAAGCCTAAGAAGAAAGTGGTTGCCAAAGACTATCAAGGGCAACAAACCAAGAAAGGCACCAAAGAAAGTGAAGAAGTCCACAGCTTGCTAAGAAGTTGAGCATGGAAGAAGAAACATCCAGAAGGTAAAGAAAACTTCCAAGAGGAAGAGGATTGTACATGATGAAGCAAATTGATGATGATTCAGATGAGGAAGCACCCCACCTCCTCGAAGCCTAAGTTGATGGGAGATGCCATCGTAGGCGGGAGCACCTACTAAGTCTAAGCCATCAGCTCCAAAGAAAGGCAGCTCAAGCCAAGCCTCTTTGCCAAGCCAAAGAAAACAATGAGAAACATTCCTGTGTTAGAGAAGAAGAAGGACAATGTGCCACCAAATGAGTCGATGAAGAGGCACATGTGTTGTCAAACTCGATGTAAACCGCCACCCACAATGATGCTCATCCTCGAGCTGAAAACATGAAGGAAAGGAAAGATAAAGGTCTCGTGCTATGGAGGCAAGCTGATCCATATGCCACAAGGAGAAGGACTGCTGTTGACTCAAGGTTTCACACCGAGAGCAACAAGATTTCTATGAGATGCTGCTTATGGACAAGAAGCCCATTGTTGTTGACACTAGATATGTTGACCGGAAATATATTGACAAAGGAAGAGCACAGAGACTACTTCCCACATGTGCATGAGAGCTTCAATTGCATGTGGAGTTGCAGAGTTCGCTGGTCGAAACCGATCGCTTGGAATGATGAGATGATCATGCAATTCTATGCCACACTCATTTCTATCCAGATGGCAGGATTGTATGGATGATCAAGGCGGAGATTCTCTTCAATAGTTGAAGAGTGGGCAGCACTGCTGAATGCTCCAGTATCAAGAGATGATGATGTTGATGTCTATGGAATTCCAAAGAAAAATCATGAGTCTATGAAAAATATGTACAATGAGGTACCAGCCAAGGACGTAGAGGTTTGGAAGCTCGGCTCAGTGTATCATCTTCAGGCAGGTCTCCCAACCACTAACACTATTCTGAGGCATACTTTGATGCCTAAGTCTGGAGATCATCGCATGATAAGAGGCTATTCTATCAACATGCTGCATATTCTAGATCAGAAGGCACCTTTCAAGGTGATGGACCTGATAGTTGAGACTATCAAGAGGACAGCAGCAGACCAGAAGAGGTCATGTGGGTTTGCCCCGCACATTCAGATGCTCATCAATGCCAAGTTTGGCACGGGCACCTACTTGTTGGATAGACCCCACTTGCCATGCAGCCTCTGAACATGAGGATAATGAAGTTGTGATGACCGAGGATGATCCCACATCTGTTGAAGGTCAAGCTAAGTCTGAAGTCGCCAAACAAGCTAAAGCCGAGAAGGAAGCAAGCGGCAGAGCAGAAGAAACCCAAGAGCGTTGGAGAACAACTTCTTGAAGCTACCCAGAGGATTGAACTCGCCTGCCAAAGATAGTGCGTCTCACGAGAGTCTTGAGAGGATAGTTGAAGACAAGTTCCATGCTCTGATGTCAAGTCGATCAAGTGCAAGTCATCACAACAAGCTTGAGGCGATATCGAGGAAGCCAAGAGGAGAAGGCAGAACTCATGAAGGAGATGGAAGGTGATTTAGTCCAGATGACTATGAGCAGCCCGCTCAGTTCCCACAAAACCCAGATCGCTTGCTATTCCAAAGGATGACACTGTGGCTACTGATCAAGACCTCCCACAGCTCCATCGGTTCCAGCTCCAGCTCCAAAGTCCACTCCTCCAGCTCCACAGACTTCAAAGAAGCCTTTGCAGATGCAGCTATCTCCACTCCATCAACCTGCATAGAGCCGCCAACAGAGTCCCTAGTGACGTTTAGCTCTATACCTTTCGAACTTTTTGGTAACTTGTTGCCAAAGGGGGAGAAATTGTATAGATCATAGGACTTCGAGAGAGAGAGTGCTCGCTTTTGCTCTTTCGTTTGCGGTTTTCTTTGAGATACTTTTGAGTTTTCCGAGACATACCGTGTGTTTGATACTACGTTTGCTCTACTTTGATGAGTGCTTGATCATACTATGCCTTAATGTAACACCCCGGATCCGATGCGCCAGATGTCTGCCAGTTATTCGCCTTTGTTGCCATGTCATTTGCTTGCGTGTTGCATTTGCCATGTCATCATATGCATTTCATATCATGTCATCATGTGCATCGCATTGGCATACGTGTTCGTCTCATGCATCCGAGCATTTTCCCCGTTGTCCGTTTTGCAATCCGGCGCTCCTATGTCCTCCGGCGTCCCCTTCTTCTCTCCTGTTGTGTGCGGGTGTTAAACGTTCTCAGAATGGACCGAGGTTTGTCAAGCGGCCTTGGTATAGCACCCGTAGACCGCCTGTCAAGTTTCGTGCCATTTGGAGGTCGTTTGGTACTCCAACGGTTAACCGGGTAACCGTAAAGCCCTCTTTTGTTTGCAGCCCAACACCCCTTCCAAAGTGGCCCAAAACCCACCAAACTCCTCTCCATGCTATCGGTCGTTCGATCACGATCGCGTGGCCGAAAACCGCACCTCATTTGGACTCTCCTAGCTCCCTCTACCTATATAAACACCTCCCCCGTCCAAATCCCGGTCTAAACCCTAGCGTCTTCCTCGCGCCGCCGGACACGTCTGTTCATACGGACGTGTCCGCGGACACATCACCCGACCAATCCGGCCTCGCCACGTCAGCGCCGCCGCCTCCCTCCACCTATCAGCCGCCCACGCCACTCTCGCCTCACGCCTCTCTCTCCTCCGCCGCCACGGCCCACGGCCCGAGGCTAGCTCACCACCCATGACCCCCCGCCACACCCCGGCCATGCTCACCCCATGATCGCCATCTCCGCCCGCCATCTCACAGCCCGCGCCGCCCCGCCGACCTCCGGCGGCTGGCGCCGTCTGCAAGGCCGGCCGCCGTCGACCCGCCGCCATCTCCGCGCCTCCCGACCAATGACCACCCGCCGCCATGGCTCTCCTGGCTTCGGCCACGCTCGCCGCGGTTGCCGCCACCCCGCTCGCTTCCGCCCTGCCGCTGCTTCTCCCGGCCGTGCGCCCTGCTCCGCGCCTCCTCTCGGTCTTCAGCCCGCCGCCTCCGGCCTTCGCGTCGGCCGCCCTCGGAGACCACGGCCGGATCCGGCGAGATCCGGCCGGATCTGCCTCTCCGGCACCGCTCCTGGCCTCCCCGGCCACTTCCCCGACTCCTCCGGCATCTTCCCCGCAACTCCGGCGAACTCTCCGGCGACTCTCCGGCCGTGCTTTGAAAACCGTGCAGACCCGAGGTTGCCCCCGTTTCTCACCAAGTCCCCGAATCCATTAATTTTCATGCATTTTCATCGCATCACATCTCCGCATCCGTAGCTCCATTTTGCGCGTATAATATGTCAAATTGTTCGCCTCGACGAGTACATCATTCCACTCCATTGCATTATTTTCATTTGAGCTCATCTTGATGCCCGAAATGCTGTTGGAAGTAGGCTTCAGATCGTTAGTTTCAGAATCTTATCAGCTCGAGCTCTTTTGTCATTTTTGCCATGATTTATGTGTGCATCCTATGAGTATGAGCTCTACATGAATGTTGGACTTTGCCATGCCATCTTTCCAGAGGTGTTGACCTTGTATTTTTGTGATTTGTGTGCTGAGTGCATTGAGCTTGTAAAGTAGGGTAGTTGCTGTTGTTGTTTTGCTAGACAGATTCTGTTATAATTTGATGCCATGTTAACATGCTTCCACTAATCATTCTATGCATAATCTGGAGATGCTCTATAAACATGTTTTGATATACATGTCTTGCTCTATCCATTCATGCCCTTGGTTGCAATTATAGCCTGCTGGGACATGTTCATTTCTTGCTCCAAAGTTGCTTGAAAATGTTTCCTGACAGATTGTTTGCATGAGATTCAATTTTCACGAGGCCGTTGTAGTTGATCCGTGTATGCTATGACCTTGCTCTTGCCATGCTTAGCTTCATAAACATGCCTTCTTACTGTTGGTTGCCTTGCCATGCCATGTATTATTCTGTAGTGATTGGTTCGAGCTCACGAACATGCCTACTAATCGTTGTTCCTGCCATGTTTAAATCTGTAATAAAACTTGCTATGTTTACATGGGTGCCATCATATTTTCCGTGCCTTTTTGGCTCATGGTCAGTAAGGGTCTTTTGATATATGCTATTAGTAGTTTCATGCCATGCCTTTGTTTGCCATGATAGCTTCCTGTAACATGTTGTTTGATAGCTCTAAACATTGCAACCTGATGTTATTTCTGCTAAAGTCTGAAATTGTTATTACTTGCAATATCTCCATGTCATTTTGAGCATGTTCTAGTTGTTTCTGGAGATAGCTCAGTGTTCATGTTTTGTTATGCTTTACGTGTACTTCATGCCCATGCCTTTTCTTATTATGTTGGGGTGCTGTAGCATATTGTTTTGATGCTTATAAGATGCCTAGTTGCTGTTTTGGGCAGATTGTGGTTATGACTTGTATAGTGTGCATGTGTTGAACCGTTGCTCCGTTTTGAGTGTGCTCTATATGAAACTTGCTTGTTTTTGCATGTAGCTTCATATTATCATGTTGCATCCTTGTTTCGGTGTGTTTGCTTGATGTTTGGGTGCATTTTGCATCAATGCCATGTTTAACTTGTTTTGCTCATATCTTCTAGCCCGTAGCTCCGAATCTAATGAACTTTATATGTAACTTGACTAGATTTTCGTGTAGATCATCTTGGTGCATCTTAACTTGCTGTTTAACAACTTCAACATAATGTTTATTCAGTTCTGGACCAATTTCGAAATTTGCATATGAGGACTTACCGGAATTGTTATATGTTGTTCCCGGCCTCATTTAAACTTGCCTTGATGTGTTGTTCTTGTTTGCATCATCTTTTGCCATGAGTAGCTTCATGTAGCTTGGTCATGCATCATGCTTGTTGTGCATCATGCCTTGCTCATGTGTGGAGTGTTTACCTATGTTGTGTGCTTCTTCTTGTTAGTTCTGTTTCGTTGCGTTCGTGAGGATTCGTTCGCTCACGCTTGGTTCGGCTTCATCCGCTCATCTTCTTCATGGACTCGTTCTTCTTCCTTGCGGGATTTCGTGCAAGATGACCGCTACCTGGATCTCACTACTATCATTGCTATGCTAGTTGCCTCGTTTTTCGCTATGCTGCGCTACCTATCACCGCTTGTCAAGCCATCCCAAATTGCCATGAACCTCTAACCTTTGACACCATTCCTAGCAAACCGTTGTTTGGCTATGTTACCGCTTTTGCTCAGCCCTCTTATAGCGTTGCTAGTTGCGGTGAAGTTGAAGATTTCTCCATGGTGGACATGGTTTTGTTGGGATATCACAATATCTCTTATATTATTAATGCATCTATATACTTGGTAAAGGGTGGAAGGCTCGGCCTTATGCCCGTGTTTTGTTCCACTCTTGCCGCCCTAGTTTCCGTCATACCGGTGTTATGTTCCCGGATTTTGCGTCCCTTACGCGGTCGGGTGATTTATGGGACCCCTTGACAGTTCGCTTTGAATAAAACTTGTCCAAAGAAGGCCCAACATTGCCTTTTACCATTTGCCTCACCACCACCTACTTTTTCCCTTGGGAGTCGCGCATCCCGGGGTCATCTTTTACAGCCCCGGGCGTTGCTTGTCTAAGCGTTGGTCCAAACTAGAGCACCGTCTTGGGACCATCCCTTGGCAACTTGGGTTACGTCGGTACTGTGACGCTTAGCTCATCCGGTCGTGGCTCGAGACGAGATACGCGCTACTATCGATGTCGGCACGCCGGGCGGCTTTGCTGGTCTTGTTTTACCATTGTCGAAATGTCTTGATGTACCGGGATACCGAGTCCGATCGGAGCATCCCGGTGAAGGTCTATTCCTTCGATGATCGCGAGAGCTTGTCATGGGCTAAGTTGGGACACCCTGCAGGTATAAACTTTCGAGAGCCGTGCCCGCGTTATGTGGCAGATGGGAATTTGTTAATGTCCGGTTGTAGACAACTTGACACTTGATCCGAATTAAAACACATCAACCGAGTGTGTAGCCGTGATGGTCTCTTCTCGCGGAGTCCGGAAGTGAACACGGTTTCGTGTTATGTTTGACGTAAGTAGGTGTTCGTGATCACCTCTTGATCATTGCTAGCTTCACGACCGCCCGCTTGTCCTCTTCTCGCTCTTATTTGCGTTGGTTAGCCACCATATATGCTTAGTCGCTGCTGCAACCTCACCACTTTACCCCTTCCTTTCCCATTAAGCTTTGCTAGTCTTGATACCCATGGTAATGGGATTGCTGAGTCCTCGTGGCTCACCGTGATACTTCAAAACCAGTTTGCGGTGCCTATGTTACCGAAAGCGGTGACGATCCAAGCTCAAGGAGGAGCTCGATGAAGATCTTGTCCTTTGTGTTGTTTCGTTCTAGTTGATCAAGAGTGGAGCCCAGCTTGGGGTCGATCGTGGACCTTTATCGCATTTGGGGTTCTTCTTTTATTTTGGTTCCGTAGTCGGACCTTGATTGTATCTGTATGATGTAATGCTTTATTCATGTAATTGTGTGAAGTGGCGATTGTAAGCCAACTATGTATCTCTTTCCCTTATGTATTACATGGATTGTGCGAAGATTACCTCACTTGCGACATTGCTTTCAATGCGGTTATGCCTCTAAGTCGTGCTTCGACACGTGGGAGATATAGCCGCATTGAGGGCGTTACACTTAATGTGTGCTTAATGCTTATCTTATGTTATTCATATCTTGTATGATCATTCATTCATGTCTTGGTGATTGGGTGCATGTTATTCATTCTTATCATTTTGCGCGCTCCACCAAGATGTATGTGACATGGAAGAGTGACCCATGATCCTAATCGATTGTGCATTTGCATTCAAACGCAAATCTTAAATAATGCACAAATTTAGGGGGAGCTCTTGCTTATCACATACTTCTCAAAGCGACGATATTATTCATTGATTATATCATTTGTCGAAGCTTTGATCTATATGTTGTCATCAATTACCAAAAGGGGAGATTGAAAGTGCAACTAATCCCGGGTGGTTTTGGTAATTAATAACAACATATGTATCATTGAACTAATAACTTCTTGAGTATCATTTCGAAAGTTCATTGATATGGGTATGGCAATGACTCAAGATGTGGACCCCTCAAAATGCTAAGGAAAACATTGGCAAAAGCTCAAGACTCTATTTTTGGTTTAGTGATCCAAGATCACATTGAGTCCATAGGAAAGCCAATACTATTAAAAGGGATGAGGTTATGATAATGATCCGGTTGCTCAAAGTGCTTAGTGATCTATCTCCCAAACTATCAGCAATCTTTCATTCCAACATATACTCATAAGTAATCTCGGTCCCACCGATTCCTTAAACTCACCACACCGAGATGAACCACCTCACCCATATAGCCAAACCCTAGTAATTTCGGATTTTCCGATTCCAAACTCGGTCTCACCGAAACTAGTGTTGCCAAGCTTCAGAACATACAGAATCAAATCGGTGTCACCGAGATGATAAAGTCGGTCCCACCGAGAATGGCAAACCCTAGTCTTTGGAAGAATCGGACTAACCGAGATTGTATTTTCGGTCCCACCGAAAATCCCAACGCTCACAAGATTTGAACTTTCGGTCTCACCGAGTTGTCAACTTCGTCCGACCGAGATTGGTCAAATGTGTGTAACGGTTGGATTTTGTGTGGAGGCTATAAATACCCTCCACCTCCTCTTCATTCGTGGAGAGAGCCATCGAAAAGAACTACCACTCCTACCTTACATTTCGAGAAGAAAACTACCTACCCTTGTGTTGAGATCAAGTTGCTCCACTCCCACCATATGAAACTTGATTTCTAGCCTTCCCAAGTTGCTTTCCACTCAATCTTTTCTTCCACCACAGCCAAATCAGTGAGGAGAGTTGAGTGTTGGGGAGATTATCATTTGAAGCACAAGAGCAAGGAGTTCATCATCACCAACACCATCTATTACCTTTTGGAGGGTGGTGCCTCCTAGATTGGTTAGGTGTCGCTTGGGAGCCTCCGTCAAGATGTGGAGTTGAACCAAGAAGTTTGTAAGGGCAAGGAGATCGCCTACTTCGTGAAGATCTACCCCGAGTAAGGCTAGTCCTCCGTGGGCGTATGCCATGATGGCATAGACAAGGTTGCTTCTTCGTGGACCCTTCGTGGGTGGAGCCCTCCGTGGACTCTCGCAGCCGTTACCCTCCGTGGGTTGAAGTCTCCATCAACGTGGATTGACGATAGCACCACCTATCGGAACCACGAGAAAAATCTCCGTGTCTCCAAACTGCGTTTGCTCTTCTCCTCCTCTATTTACTACATGTGCAATTTACTTTCCGCTGCCATAACTCTAGAATTGCATGTGTAGGGTGATACTTGACTTGTACATCATTGTGAACTTGCCAAAAACTTGTCTTAATCAAAAGGCTAAACTTTTAAATTGTCAAGTAGTCTAATCACCCCCCCTCTAGACATACTTTCGATCCTACATCTGCACAGAAGGAGTCAAAATCGCTAGAGAAGTACTCTCCACCACGATCTGACCGGATTCGTTTATTTTTTTTCAAGTTGATTCTCAACTTGTGTCTTATAGATTTTAAAGTAGTGTAGGGCCTCATCTTTAGTATTTAACAGATACATATAGCAATATCCAGTGGAAACATCTATCAATGTCATGAAGTATTTCTTTCCACCTTTAGTCAACAAACCATTCATATCACAAAGATCAGAATGTATGAGTTTTAATGGTGCCAAGTGTCTCTCCTCCGCAGCCTTGTGAGGCTTGTGAGGTTGCTTGGCTTGCACACATGGCATGCACTTAGAACCTTTGGCTAAAGTGAAACTCGGGATTAAATTCAACTTAGCTAGCCGCGTCATAACACCAAAACTAATGTGACAAAGACGTGAATGCCAAACTTCAGATTCGTTAACACCCAAATGAATATTGTTCATGACTTTACTACAAAAATCTACGAGGGAAAGGCAGAACATCCCTCCGCACTCATAACCTTTTCCAACAAACATCCCATATTTCGTAACACCTAATTTATTAGACTCGAAGACCAACTTAAACCCTTCTATACATAGAAGGGAGCCACTAACAAGGTTCTTCTTGATGGCGGGGACATGCTGCATGTTCTTCAGCTGCACGATCCTTCCCAAAGTAAACTTCAGACCGACTGTGCCAACACCATGAACATAAGCACATGTGTCATTGTCCATCAATACGGGCTCGTGGCCTGTGACCTAGTAAGAAGAAAACAATGAAATGTCAGCACACACATGAACATCTACACCTGTGTCCACCCATCAATCGATGGATTGAAACACTGAAAATACAGTAAATAAACAACCGTACCCAGATGCACCATTCTCATTCTTGCCCACAATCACGATGGCAGACTCGGAGTCCTGCCATGGCTTCTTGTACTTGTTTGGGCACTTGCTGGCCCAATGTTCTTCCGAACGACAACTGAATCATCCATCTCCCTTCTTGTTCTTCTTGAAGGTATTATTACCTTTCTCATTAAAGTCGGCATTCTGTTGGACACTGTTCTTTCTCTTGGACTTGTGGGAGTTGAAGTTTCTCTGATGTACCATATTGGCGACAGAAGTACCTTCCACCCCTTCTCCCATGCGAGTCCTTTGCTCCCAAGTTCTGCTCAACACTCAGATGGCCGATGACATCATCTACTGAGAATTTACGCCTCTGATGTTTCAGAGTGATAGCAAAGTTCCTCCAGGAATTAGGGAGCTTAGCGATTATACATCCCACGACAAATTTGCCCGGTAAATCACACTTAAGAAGCTCAAGCTCCTTAGCGGTGCATATTATCTCATGAGCCTGTTCCAACACAGGATGATTCTCGACCACCTTGTAATCGTGGAACTGCTCTATAATATACATCTCGCTCCCAGCATCGGTGGCCCCGAATTTAGATTCAAGCACCTCCCACAAGTCCTTGGCAACTCGCACATGTAAATATGCGTCAATCAACTTATCTCCCATCATGCTCAAAACCACTCTCAGAAATATGATGGTGGCTTCCTTGAACGCCTTCTCCTATTCAGGAGCAATCATTCCCGTGGAAGGGACACCGGGGATCCAGAACACGTTCATAGCCATGAGCCATAAGGTGGTTTTGGTCTACCAACACTTAAAACATGTACCGGTAAAACTTATCTAGTTTCAATGCAGCGAAGAAACCACTAGCCGAAAAATGCCTACACAGATTAGGTTTTTGGAACCAACTCCACTTTAATGTACTTACCAAACTTCTCATCGAAACATAACTAAATCATAGGCGGGATTTGATAAACATTTATTCACACACTCGCATTAATACGGATAGGTAATCACAAGCTAACGTACCAGAATATTTATATCTCATTGTAACATACATGCACTGTCCTATTTATTTATTTAAATTATAAAATAAATAGCGTTCCTTTTCCTGCTAGGCGGAGTGGTTCGTCCAACGTTCCATATTTCCACTCATGATTATTCCTTGAAAAGTGCCTTAATTGTCTCATCTTTTATATTCTTTGCCAAGTCAATAAGTGATTACAAAATAAAATCATGGGTATAGTTAGGCAAACATTTATTCACACAATCATATGGTTGTCTACGCAAGTGACAATTGGAATATGGTGCATCTTGTGTTGGGTTTGTGGTTGGAGGCTGACAGTTCCGATTTTCTCCTCTGACATTGTAGTCGTGCAGGGGTGTTAGTTCCAGAGTTCGATGGCGTGTCCTCGGTCTGATTCTTTCAACTGCAATGGTTTTGCTTCAGGCAAACTACTTTGGAGTTCCGTAAAGCTGCTGATCAACGATGGAGCCGCGTCAAGATCGGGTGAAAAGTGTCTCCTTTTTCTTAGCGGGGAGGGACATGCTGGTTCTTTGCATAGGATTATTCTAGTCAATGTTTAAGTGGGTTGTAATTGAATCTTTATTTTATTAATGAGACAGATATTACTATGCACGGGCAAATACCTAGTATGAGACCAAACCATTGCGGGGCTATAGCCAGGAGAAGGTAAATCGTCGGCCTCCCACGATCCCCAGTAATGATGATTTCCTCTTCATGCATCAGGCAGTTGTCAAGTCGAACGGTTGCCGAGGCGACGTGGGGAAGCGGAGACACCCACGTCCCACCAAGCGCCACGCGTGGGCTCGGTGCGTAGGCGATTGGGGCCCGCGGCGTTCCGCACTTGTCCTTTGGCTTCTCCTTGAAGCCAAGTGCGAGCGCGCCTTGGGCACGAGGGCTTCTATCGGTGTTCTAGGAACCAGGGTACCCAGACCTACCTGCCTGTAGCCCACGACGCGACTCCATCGACGGCCTGGTACGGCCCAGCTTCGACTACGACAAGACAAGACCCTCGCGAGGGGCCAAGCCTTGCGAGGCGGGCAACATCAAGACCTCCCAAGGGAGTGGCCTCCTCAGGCGGCCTTCTGAGCGGAGCGGAGATTTCTATGCAAGACCCAGCCTCACGAGGCTAAAATGACATCAACCATGACGACCAAGGCCCGGTGTGCGCCAGCGGGCGCAGAGAAGCAGGTTTCCTCTTTGATGCAAAGGAGGCAAGCGCAGGTGTGGAGTCCCAAGGAATCAGCCAAAGGTTGCATTTGCGTGCAACGAGACCAAGACCGCCAGAACGGCAGGATGGATGTCATCGTCGAGCCCACCATGATGTCACACTTAGAGGCTTTGCACGCGAAGACCACCTTTCGTCATGATTACATGTACTTCTTGTCCTCTTTCAAATTTGGCTGTTGTGGGATCCCTTCCCGCCTAAGTTTCGTAGGAAGAGGACCTAGGCCACTATAAATATAGCCTAGCCACCACCATAGAGAGGGATCAACTCATCATGTGATCATCTCATCGAACCACCGAGAGCTCATCACAAGAACACGTCTCCTGAGGCTGTTCTTCCACTTGTACTAGTTCATCCTCAGCCCCTCGCGGGGCTAATACACCACAAAGCAAGAGTAGAGTATTACACCGCAAGGTGGCCCGAACCTGGGTAAACTGATGTGTCTTTCTCTGTCATGTTCATGGAGCTATTTCATGAGACCAACAGATCGATCAGCTTGAGAGGTTGAGTTCTTCGCACACGCCCCTGAGTTCGAACCTTTCTTGGGTCTGCGGAGCCCGGAATCCGACAAAAATTGCTAAAACTAGTGCGCCGCAGATGAAGTATTGCATTGAATTTTAATCTGAAACAGATGGGAGGCATATACGAGTACATGTGGGTGTTGCAAACAAGAATCACACAGCTCCTGTGCTATTGAGAGATTGAATAAGGCATGAACGAAAGTATTGCAAAGAATTCCATGGAATGGACGACGAGCACAGATGAACTTGGAAAACCCTAATGCAGATTTATAATGAAAGGGGGATGCGTACCTAGCGATGGAGATGGAGAGCGGAAGTGCGCCGTGTTTCCCTGGTCCGTTCAGGTCGATGCAACGGCTGGTGCTGACGTCGTTGAGGGTAGACGGCGGCGGCGGAGCTCGGGTTGTGGTGGCGTCGCCAGGAAGGAGACGAAGAGGAAGAGGCAGGGGTAAAAAAAATGAAGAAGAGGGCCCCCTGTCCCTATTTATAAGGAAGTAAAAAGATGACATGCACAAGAATCAAGGAGGCAAAATGATTATGCTGGTAATGTGGGCACCTCGATTTTCGGAATGTTCATTAAGATAAGGATCCATTGAGATAACCAGAGTCTTGTGCAGAATTAATGCATATGATGTCATGTGGGTTATGATGATTCTGCCATGTGACGTCATGGAGGGTTATGTGAGACTAGTGGAAAATCAGCAAGTATATATTCTGCTAAGTGGAATGGTGTAGATTGATGTGAACAAGTTCAAATCAATCTGGGCCTAATGATCGGAATATAACTCCCAGGTATGACCCGCCAACGAGGGACGGGTCATACAATTGGCAACTTAAGATGAGAAGGCCCAATGAGGTCCAAGGGTACAGATGACAGCTTGTAGCGCAAGCTTATTGAAGGCCCAAGACCCGGAGGAGGCTCGAGAGGCCCAAGGAGGTGAGCCACCATGTATAAAACTTGTTGTATAAGGTAGGTTTAGTTAGAAACCGAGCCGGTCATGTTTGTGTGAGCTAGCCGGGACTCTGTAAGCCACCTGGCCTCAACCTGTGTATATAAAGGTGAGACCCGATGGTGGGTTAACTGAAGAAACAAGCGATTGAAAGCTAGGTCAAGTGTATTCGCTCCCTGGTAATCAAAACTCAAACAATACAACCAAAAGAAGGAGTAGGCTTTTACCTCCACCGTGAGGGGCCGAAATTGGGTGACTCTTTTGTCATTTGTCCCGTTAAACCCCTTCAAGCTAACCTACTTGCAATGGATCCACACCTAAGTCCTTTCACTAGGACATCTGTCGTGACAAAACCACGACACACATCATCTGGGAGGAATGGCTGGCACGCCAGCTCGCCCATGATAGGTCAAAGATGATGGCAACACTTACCTCCCTCATGGCCCACTTTTGCGCAGGGGAAGATAGTTGGTTGGATCATAGAAGCACCAACCCAAAAGACCCCGACACCTTGGAAGTCCGGGACGATAATGGAAAACCATGACGAAACAGAAACAAGCACCGCCAGAACGGCAGTGAAACCAAAGACACGACAGTGAGTGCCAGATTCTGCAACTCCAAAACAGGACCACAGAAGAAACCCTCTAAGGGGAACCAGGATGGACCCACCAAGTTGGATACAATTTTGGACAGACCTTGTCAGATCCACGGCACATCTGACAAACCCGCCAACAACACCAACCGTAACTATTGGGTGATTAAAAAAGCCGGCAAGATACCAGTCGAGGATGCATGCAAAAGCCCCCACAGCGAGGACGACAAAGAACCTTGTAGGCCGAGCAATGGAGGCCATAAAAAATTCCCTCCCGAGGTAAAGACGGTGAACATGATCTACGCCACCCATATACCCAAGAATGAGCGGAAACGAAAACTTCGGGACGTCTACGCCGTCGAGCCTATAGTCCCGAAATTCAACCCATGATCGGCTTACCCGATCACCATCGACCGCAGAGACCATCCGACCAGTACCCATCACGGATGGTCAGCATCCCTAGTCCTTGACCCATTATTGATGGCTATCACCTCACTAGAGTCCTTATGGACGAGGGCAGTAGCCTCAGTCTGATTTATGCAGATACAGTAAGGAAGATGGGCATCGGCCCGTCAAGGATCAAACCTAGTAACACCACCTTTAAGGGGGTAATCCTAGGAGTTGAGGCCCGCTGCTCGGGCACCTTGACTTTGGAAGTACTGTTCGGCTCGCCGGACAACTTCCATGGTAAAGACTTGATCTTCAACATCGTCCCCTTTTGCAGAGGTTATCACACAATCTTAGTCCGGACAGCGTTCGCTCGTTTCAACGATGTCCCCCATTACGCATACTTAAAGTTCAAGATGCCCGGGCCTAAGGGCGTCATTACAGTCAATGGTAACACGGAACTCTCACTCTGGACTGAAGAGTACATAGCGGCCCTAGCGGCTGAAGCCCAAACCAATATCGGGGGGGGGGGCATTATCAGCCCGCGATCAAGGCACAAGAAGCAAGGAAACATGCCCGAGCTCTATCTCCGTTTGAGGAACATCCCTACATTTCGCGCAAATAGGGATACGCTCCCCACAACATACCCACCCAATTCGCACATTACGTGCCTCGTCAGCACAACTTCGCACTTAGAATACCATGGGCCATTGTGGGGACCAAATCAAAACCAAGTATTCAGCTCAACCGAACTATGGTCACACGCGTCTTTGGACGTCGAACAACTACAATTACAGACCGATATGGCGTTAAGCTATAACAGCTCTGCGACCTCTCATGGCTCCCAATCAAGGGCCCATCAGCCGACCCTCAACCCCTCTACGGAGTTCCTTCCCCACCAAAAGCAAAGGCGCAGACATGCAGCAAGGCACAATAGGGATATCAACCCACGCTTCAAAGCCTTGTGTACCATTCCTCTGTAAATCCTTTCCTTTCTTTTATATAAAGTGCATATAACATATGCTTTGGCAATTCAAATTGTTAGACGTCATGAGCTTGTTTGAAATAAAGACTAGTCTTTATGATCCTCTCGCGCCCTTTTTTGCACCTCTCTTTCGCTCTTTGATGCCACTATAAGGAAGTTCGGCACAATTTTTCCTCAAGGCAATAATCGGGTAATAGACCGGGGGCTCAACCATAACATTTGCCCTACGCCTCAAGTCCGGCACCTTTTTCTTTCTTTGCGTGTTCGGCATCTCGGGTATTGCAATATATGCATCGGTTCAGAATTATGTCTTGGGTCAATAGTTGGTTGCCAGGCTCCTGTCCTTACCTTCTTATGTTCCGCTAGTCCAGCTAAAGAGGTAAAGGGAGAACCACTGCGATTGTACTTCCGGCTCGCTTGGCTACATACCTCAGTGGAGAAAGCTGAAACCTGACTGTCATAATAAGTGAGAATTGGTCAGTGATCCGATGACAAGTGTCAAACTAAAAATCGCTGGCGATTACACCGTGTAATATGAAGGATTGTGTCTTCATCCAAGCCAAGTGATACAAGTATACACCTCGATTTTCCGGAATATCACATTGGGAGCTAGTCACCAGCCCCCACAGTCAAGCTCCTATGGCTAACTGAAGGTAATAAAGCCGCATAGTCTGATTGTCTTGTTGCCCTCACGTACTACTACCTCCGGGCACCAAGACATTGGCTAAGGGTCACAGTGTGGAGGGACGAACACCAATTGTAGCAACTACATGGGATTTGAAGCCGACGGCTGGCAACTTTCAGATTCATAACGGCTGCACAGGAGTCAAAATAAAACTAATATAGATTCCAATATGATAAACCATACAAATAACCGCATTAAGCAAAAGGTCTAATTATCATTACATGATAGTTCACTCAAGGATGACATCTTTAGGACACTGGTCCTCTATTGCCCGAGCACCATCCATAACAACAAAGAAGTACTGCTCGGGACGGCGATGCTCCTTTCCAACAGGCGAGGGGCGGTGGCCATCTCAACTGGCTTGATCTTTGGCTAGTGCACCATGGTCTTCGCGAAGGCCATTCGTGCCCCTTCAATGCAGGCGGAGCACTTCACAACGTCAACCCGGGAGGACGCGTCGCACAACTTCTGCACCAGGCCAAAGTAGCTTCTCGATATGGGCTCCCTGAGCCATAGCCATACACAAAGGCCCTTCATGGACGGCTCATCCATCCGATGCAGCTCCATCAGCTATTTCATCTAGTTGTTGAGAAGGGAAGGATGTTCGGGCGCTTGAAACTATGCCCAAAATAGTCTGTGTTTGGCATCACCCTCCTGAGCGGCATGTGACGCACTCCTCAGGAGCTATGCAAACATGCCTGAAGAATGCCAGACTCGTGTGTGCAACGCGAACTTCTGACCACCAAAGACACTTTGTAGTAAGTAAGGCTTACCATCTAAAATTTGCTTCACTTGGCGGAGCTCCTCCCGGGCACTTCGCGCCTCTCGGATCTCCTGCCCTATTTTGGACAGCTCGGTAGTTTGATCCTTATTTTTTTACTCAAGGTCCTCACATTTAGTGACGGCATCCTTGAGCTCTTGCTGCACTTCGGCCACTCAGGCCTCGTGCTTCTCACTTTAACTTTAGCTAGTGATGTGCCCACTACTTTGGATTACAAGGAATTTGCTTATGGTAATTTCTCTTTAGTTGAATGTATTTCCTTATTGCAATCCATGATAAATTCACCCAATTCTTACGAACAAAATAAAGCATTCACTAAACATACTGTAGAAGCTATGATGAAAGCTCATGAAGAAAAGCTAGAGTTGGAGGTTTCAATACCTAGGAAATTATATGATGAATGAGAACCTACTAGTAAAGTCAAGATTAAAGAGTATGAGTGTAATGATTTATGTGATTTGGGTGGTAGCGTCTCCACAATACTAAAAACTTTATGTGATGTGCTAGGCCTTGCTGTTGGAAATATGCCCTAGAGGCAATAATAAAATGGTTATTATTATATTTCCTTGTTCATGATAATTGTCTATTGTTCATGCTATAATTGTGTTATCCGGAAATCGTAATATATGTGTGAATATATAGACCACAACACGTCCCTAGTGAGCCTCTAGTTGACTAGCTCGTTGATCAACAGATAGTCATGGTTTCCTGACTATGGACATTGGATGTCATTGATAACGGGATCACATCATTAGGAGAATGATGTGATGGACAAGACCCAATCCTAAGCATAGCACACAGTCGTGTAGTTCGTTTCGCTAGAGCTTTTCCAAATGTCAAGTATCATTTCCTTAGACCATGAGATTGTGCAACTCCCAGATACCGTAGGAGTTCTTTGGGTGTGCCAAATGTCACAATGTAACTGGGTGACTATAAACATGCACTACGGGTATCTCCGAAAGTGTCTGTTGGGTTGGCACGAATCGAGACTGGGATTTGTCACTCCGTATGACGAAGAGGTATCTCTGGGCCCACTCAGTAATGCATCATCATAATGAGCTCAATGTGACCAAGTGTCCGTCACGGATCATGCATTACTAAGATGCGAGTAAAGTGACTTGCGATGAACGAGATTAAACGAGGTATTGGGATACCGACGATCGAATCTCGGGCAAGTAACGTACCGATTGACAAAGGGAATTGTATACAGGATTGATTGAATCCTCGACATCGTGGTTCATCCGATGAGATCATCGAGGAGCATGTGGGAGCCAACTTGGGTATCTAGATCCCGCTGTTGGTTATTGACCGGAGAGTCGTCTCGGTCATGTCTGCATGTCTCCCGAGCCCGTAGGGTCTACACACTTAAGGTTCGGTGATGCTAGGGTTGTTGAGATATTAGTATGCGGTAACCCAAAAGTTGTTCGGAGTCCCGGATGAGATCCCGGACGTCACGAGGAGTTCCGGAATGGTCCGGAGGTGAAGATTTATATATAGGAAATCCAGTTTTGGCAATCGGGAAAGTTTCGGGGGTCACCGGTATTGTACCGGGACCACCGGAAGGGTCCCGAGGGTCCACCGGGTGGGGCCACCTATCCCGGAGGGCCCCATGGGCTAAAGTGGGAGGGGAACCAGCCCCTGGTGGGCTGGTGCACCCCCCCTTGGCCCCTCTGCTCCTAGGGTTGGAAACCCTAGGGGTGGAGGGCGCACCCACTTGGCTTGGGGGGCAAGCCACCCCCCTTGGCCGCCGTGTTGGGGAACGTAGTAATTTCAAAAAATTTCCTACGCACACACAAGATCATGGTGATGCATAGCAACGAGAGGGGAGAGTGTTGTCTACGTACCCTCGTAGACCGAAGCGGAAGCGTTGACGCAACGTAGAGGAAGTAGTCGTACATCCTCCCGGTCCAACCGATCCAAGCACCGTTACTCCGGCACCTCCGAGTTCTTGACACGCGTACAGCTCGATGACGCACCCTCGATCTCTAATCCAGTAGAGGCTCCGAGGGGAGTTCCACAAGACGACGTGGTGGCGATCTTGATGTTCTCCTGTCCCAGGGCTTCGCCTAAGCACCACTACAATATGATCGAGGTGTAATATCGTGGAGGGGGGCACCGCACACGGCTGAGGAACGATCAATGATCAACTTGTGTGTCTATGGGGTGCCCCCTGCCCCCGTATATAAAGGAGTGGAGGAGGGGGAGGGCCGGCCTCTCTATGGCGCGCCCTAGGGGAGTCCTACTCCCACCGGGAGTAGGATTCCCTTTCCTAGTCCAACTAGGAACCCTTCCATGTAGTAGGAGTAGGAGAGAAGGAAAGGGAAGGAAAAGGAGAAGGAAGGAAGGCGTCCCCCTCCCTAGTCCAATTCGGACTAGTCCATGGGGAGGGTGCGCCACCCTTATGGCCCTTTTTCCTTTTCCCGTATGGCCCATTAAGGCCCAATACGAATTCCTGTAACTCTCCCAGACTCAAAAATACCGAATCACTCGGAACCTTCCGAACTCCGAATATAGTCGTCCAATATATCGATCTTTACGTCTCGACCATTTCGAGACTCCTCGTCATGTCCCCGATCTCATCCGGGACTCGAACTCCTTCGGTACATCAAAACTCATAAACTCATAATATAACCGCTATCAAAACCTTAAGCGTGCGGACCCTACGGTTCGAGAACAATGTAGACATGACCGAGACACGTTTCGGTCAATAACCAATAGCTGGACCTGGATGCCCATATTGGTTCCTACATATTCTACGAAGATCTTTATCGGTCGGACCGCATAACAACATCGTTGTTCCCTTTGTCATCGGTATGTTACTTGCCCGAGATTCGATCGTCGGTATCCAATACCTAGTTCAATCTCGTTACCGCAAGTCTCTTTACTCGTTCCGTAATACATCATCTCACAACTAACTCATTAGTTGAAATGCTTGCAAGGCTTAAGTGATGTGTATTACCGAGAGGGCCCAGAGATACCTCTCCGACATTCGGAGTGACAAATCCTAATCTCAAATCGCCAACTCAACAAGTACCTTCGGAGACACCTGAGAGCACCTTTATAATCACCCGATTCACGTTGTGACGTTTGGTAGCACACAAAGTGTTCCTCCGAAACGGAGTTGCATAATCTCATAGTCATAGGAACATGTATAAGTCATGAAGGAAACAGAGCAACATACTAAGCGATCGGGTGCTAAGCTAACGGAATGGGTCATGTCAATCGATCATTCAACTAATGATGTGACCTTGTTAATCAAATAACAACTCTTTGTCCATGGTTAGGAAACATAACCATCTTTGATTAACAAGCTAGTCAAGTAGAGGCATACTAGTGACACTCTGTTTGTCTATATATTCACACATGTATTATGTTTCCGGTTAATACAATTCTAGCATGAATAATAAACATTTATCATGAAATAAGGAAATAAATAATAACTTTATTATTGACTCTAGGGCATATTTCCTTCACGCCGCCCCCCCATATAGATGGGATCTAGGTGGCCGGCACCCCCCTCGACCCCTATATAAAGAGGGGGGAGGGATGGCTGCACACCCAAGCGCCTGGCGCCTCCCTCTCCCTCCCGTGACACCTCTCCCTCTCGCTGTGCTTGGCGAAGCCCTACCGAGATTGCTGCTGCATCCACCACCACGCCATCGTGCTGCTGGATCTCCATCAACCTCTCCTTCCCCCTTGCTGGATCAAGAAGGAGGAGACGTCTTCCCAACCATACGTGTGTTGAAAGCGGAGGTGCCGTCCGTTCGGTGCTAGGATCTCCGGTGATTTGGATCATGACGAGTACGACTCCCTCAACCCCGTTCTCTTGAACGCTTCTGCGCGCGATCTACAAGGGTATGTAGATGCACTCCTCTCTCTCGTTGCTAGATGACTCCATAGATTGATCTTGGTGAAGCGTAGAATTTTTTTATTTTCTGCAACATTCCCCAACAGTGGCATCATGAGCTAGGTCTATGCGTAGTTTCTATGCACGAGTAGAACACAAACTTGTTGTGGGCATAGATTTTGTCAATTTTCTTGCCACTACTAGTCTTATCTTGCTTCGGCGGCATCGTGGGATGAAGCAGCCCGGACCAACCTTACACGTACGCTTACGTGAGACAGGTTCCACCGACTGACATGCACTAGTTGCATAAGGTGGCTAGCGGGTGTCTGTCTGTCCCACTTTAGTTGGAGCGGATTCGATGAAAAGGGTCCTTATGAAGGGTAAATATAAATTGGCATATCACGTTGTGGTTTTACGTAGGTAAGAAACGTTCTTGCTAGAAACCTATAGAAGCCACGTAAAAACTTGCAACAACAATTAGAGGACGTCTAACTTGTTTTTGCAGCATATGCCTTGTGATGTGATATGGCCAAAAGGATGTGATGAATGATGCATGTGATGTATGAGGTTGATCATGTTCTTGTAATAGGAATCACGACTTGCATGTCGATGAGTATGACAACCGGCAGGAGCCATAGGAGTTGTCTTTATTTTTTGTATGACCTGATGGATTCATGTACCTAGGGTAGGGTCATAGGCCTGACCTAAACGTCCTACCCAAGGGTACCCTTAGAAGAAATCACCTTCCAGTCGACCAAACGAAGAACCCACTCGACTGGTTAGAAGGACTCGACCATGGAGACTCACTCGACCATGAAGATACACTCGACCACGGAAGGTCGGCAGCACTCCATACGCAACGGCCTGTAATTGAATAGACTTAATGATAGTTAAGGCACTTTATGAGGGCGTTACGATGCGCCCGTGCTTAATGTACTTTAACCTCTCCATTATGTGGGCTGGCTGGGGTCCTGGCGCACTCTATATAAGCCACCCCCCTCCACAGGCAGAGGGGTTGGCACTCTTGTAATACTTGCACACATAAACCACTCGACCGCCTCAGGGCTCCGAGACATAGGGCTTTTACTTCCTCCGAGAAGGGCCTGAACTCGTACATCGCTTGTGTTCACAACCTCTCCATAGCTAGGACCTTGCCTCTCCATACCTACCCCCCGCTCTACTGTCAGACTTAGAACCACGACAGTTGGCGCCCACCGTGGGGCTGGTGTTTTAGCGATTTGTGGAGAAGTTGCGGTACTTCCGAGTACTTTCATCATGATGACTGCTGGAGTTTTGGTTGAGGGGCGCGAGATCCGTCTTGGCGCTCTCACCTTTGTCGCCGACGACTCGCGGCTCTCGGGAGGCTCCACTCGACATCGAGCGCCTCCTGTCTGCGGTGCGGCGCACTTTCAAGCATGTGTCGCGGCGTTCTGCTGCGGCAACCGTCGACCCGTGTCGGTCGACTCCTTTATCGATCGCCCGCCTGTCTCCGGCAGCGCAAGCGCTCTGGTCGGTCGAGACTCCAGCGGGGGGTGAAGCACGCGGTGGCTCGCCAGACAGCCATCGCCCAGGTCGTGGCAATTGAGCCCGACGAGTCCCTCTACGACCTGTTCGACTGGCTCCGTAGAGACTGCATCCGAATGCGATAGCAGTGATCCAGCGGCGGAAATCCTCATGGTCGACGGTCCCCGATCCTCCGGCCGCTCATGGGGGCGGAGCAGCGGGGAGGTGAACCCGCGCAAGACCACGAAGAGTACCAGCCCGAAACACTCGACTCTCTGCAGAGAGAGGAGCTTCGCCGCAGGAACATGGATGCCCTGCATACTCCCATCGCGGGAGAAACCCCTGAGGCTCGCGCCTTGGAGGAGGCACGTTTGGCCAATCTCGCCGAACGCGCTCGCTTGGAGAACCTTCAGCGAGCACTCGACGAGCGCGCGTGGCAACGAGTTCCTGAAGCCAGTTGACGTCGACTCTTCCCGCCGACTCAGGTATACCGCACGCCAATTCAGAATTTAGCAGCTGCAACCCGTATAGCAGAGTCCATCCAGCCTTCTCAGTCGGAAGCTGGGAGAGGCTTGATGCAGATCATAGATTTACTCCGAGCAGCAGGAGACCAGAACTCATCCGTGTCGCAGTCGCGCAACAGAATTCACAGTCGATCCGTCGCTGCGAATACTGTTCAGTCGGCTCACAGTCCCAGATCGCCTCCGCGGCGGGAAGGGCGCGACAACCGCCGAGATCAGTATGGAGACCGACACGACCAAGATGACAGGCGTCGAGTGCCCGTCTCCCCTCCGAGGGAAGGGTCTTACGCTCCTCGGCGGCAGGATGACAGACGTCAGTTCAGTACGGGGCGAAGAGTTCCAGTCGACCCCAGGGAACCAGGATTCGACGCGCGATCCATTATCGTGCAAGACTTGGTCGACCGGAACAGAGCCCATCGAGGCGGACCCGAGAGGGATGCACCCACAAGCAGTCGAGTGCATGTTTCTGGTCCGGAGTGTTTTAGTAGGGCTATCAGAGCCGCAGTGATCCCCCAATTTCAGGTTGGCAACAGAGTCAAGAATTCACTAGGGAGTCCAAGCACAAACTTGGCTTGAAGATTACCGAGTGGCTGTTCAGATTGGTGGTGGGAGCGATGAGGTGGCCATGAAGCATTTGCCCTCATGTTGGAAGGTTACGCCAGGCATGGCTGAATCGATTACCTCCTAGCGATATATACACTTGGGAAGATTTGTCCCGAGTGTTCGTCGGACTTTTGAAGGAACTTGCAAGCGACCGGCTGGTTTGACAGAGCTGCAAGTTTGTGTGCAGAAGACCAATGAAACTCTCCGAGAGTACATTCAGAGATGGATTACCCTGCATCATCTTTGTGGAAAATGTGTCCGATCATCGAGCGGTTTAGCCTTCAAAGATGGCGTCAAGAACGAAGAATTGAGTCGAAGTTTGGTCGAACCGAGACATGACCTTGAGTCGAATGATGGAGATTGCTACTAATGCACGCCAACGGCAAGGAAGAAGACCGACTCGGCGGCAAGTACAAGCCAAGTCGGTCGGAAAAGGGAAATTCGAATGGAAGCGAAGCGGAAAGCTGAGCCAGCAGCTCTTGGTGAGGCCCTGGCCGTGACTCAAGGAAAGTTCAAGGGAAGCCAAAAGGATCACGGAATCCTAAGAAAGTAAAGGATAAAGAAGGAAATGGCGTGATGGATATGCCATGTCATATTCACACGAAGAAAGATGAAGAGGGCAACATCATTTACCCAAAGCACACCACTGCCAAAGATGTCGACTCGATCCAAAGCGGTTTGGAAAACAGTCTAAGGACAAGGAAAAGGAGCGACAAGGCGGAGACAAAGAGGATAGTGAGGAAGAATATCCACATGTCAACTCCACTCTGATGATCTTCGCAGATGTGGAAAGCAAGAGCCGACTGAAAGTCATTAACCGTGAGGTGAACATGGTTGCCCCAGTAAAACCAAGCTATGTGAAGTGGTCCCAAACACCCATCACATTTGACCAATCTGATCATCCGACTCATATTGCCACCCCTGGGCGGCAAGCTTTGGTGGTCGATCCAATTGTCGAAGGCACTCGATTTAAAGTTGATGGATGGTGGTAGTGGGCTGAACTTGTTATATCTGAGACAAATTGAAAGGGATGGGCATTCCGATGTCGGTGAGCACCAATAACATGAGTTTCCACGGAGTCATACCAGGGAAGAAAGCCAACTCACTCGGCCAAATAGCTCTGGACGTGGTTTTTGGCGATTCCAAGCATTTTTGCAAGGAAAAATTGGCCTTTGAGGTTGTGGATTTTTAGAGTGCATACCACGCCATTTTGGGGAGGCCAGCCTACGCACGATTCATGGCTCGACCATGTTACGTGTACCTCAAACTAAAAATGCCAGCCCCAAGGGGTGATCACATCACCGCGATCGGAAAAAGCGGAAGAGTGCTTTCAGAAGGGCTCAAAGATTGCCGACTCCCAAGTGACAGCGGTCGAATTCGAAGAATACAAGCAAAACGCAGATCCAAGTGATTTGTTGCGATCCAAGAAGCCGGCCACGAATCAGATTTCGATTAAATGCGGTGAGACGAAGCCAGTTCATATTCACCCGACTGATCCCAATGCAGCTCCGACCCACATCTCCACGACATTCGACCCGAAATAGGAAGAAGCGCTCATCCAGTTCCTCCATGAGAACTGGGACATTTTCGCATGGAAGCCACCGACATGCCAGTGTTCCTGGGGATGGCTGAGCATCGCCTCCGAGTCGACAAGTCAGCAAAACCAGTCAAAGAGCATCTTCGGCGGTCCGCCGTCCAGAAGAGAAAGGCTATTGGTGAAGAAGTGGCTCGACTATTGGCGGCAGGATTTATCCGAGAGATATACCACTCCGAGTGGCTCGCTAATGTCGTCATGGTTCCCAAGAAGGACAACTCGCTCTGCATGTGCATTGACTTTAAGCACATCAATCGGGCCTGCCCGAAGGACCATTTTCCTCTCCCTCGCATAGATCAAATTGTTGACTTGACCGCGGGATGTGAGAGATTGTCTTTTCTAGATGCATATTCCGGGTATCATCAGATCCGTCTATATGGACCCGATGAAATAAAAGTAGCTTTCATCACTCCATTCGGGTGCTTCTGCTATATCACCATGCCATTCGGCCTCAAGAATGCCGGAGCCACATTTATGCGAATGATTCAGAAGTGTCTTCTCACTCAAATCAGTCGGAATGTGGAAGCGTATATGGATGATATCGTCGTTAAGTCGCGAAAAGGTTCCGACCTGCTTGCTGACCTTGCCGAAACATTTGCCAACCTCAGAAGGTACGATATCAAGCTCAATCCGTCAAAGTGCACATTCGGAGTTCCTGGTGGAAAATTACTCGGTTTTCGCGTTCCGAGCGAGGATCGACGCTAATCCGAGAGAAGATCGGCACTATTCTCCAATGAAATGCCTGTGCGAGTGCACGACGTCCGAGCTTCTTGGATGCTTGGCGCTTTAAGTCGATTCATTTCACGACTCGGTGAAAAGGCATTGCCTCTTTACCGACCGATGAAGAAGGCGAACAAGTTGAGTGGACTCCAGAAGCTGATGCAGCATTTGCCGAGCTAAAAGCTCTGCTCTCCACCCAGCCGGTGCTTGCTGCTCCAATCAGCAAAGAGCCTCTGTTGCTTTATAATGCAGCCACAGGACAAGTTGTCAGTACAATGCTTACGGTCGAGCGGGAAGAGGAAGGAAAGGCCTTCAAGGTTCAGCGCCCAGTGTATTATTTGTCTGAAGTCTTGACTCCATCCAAGCAGAGATATCCTCATTATCAGAAGCTTGTGTATGGCATATACATGACCACGAAGAAGGTTGCTCATTATTTCTCGATCATTCTATCACGGTCATCGTGACGCTCCTTTATCGAGATTCTCACTGTGAGACGCAACCGTCGAGTGGCGAAATGGGCGATTGAACTTCTTCCCTTGATATCAAATTTGAGGCAAAGAAAGCCATTAAGTCCCAAGCAATAGCGGATTTCCTCGCCGAGTGGATTGAACAACAGCAGCCGGTGAAGTTCACTCGAGCATTGGACCATGTTCTTCGATGGCTCTAAGATGCTGAATGGTTCGGTCTTGTCAGGTGGTTCTGGTTTCCCCCAGAGGAGACAAGCTTAGATATGTGCTCTAGATTCACTTTGATTCCTCCAACAATGAGGCAGAGTATGAGGCCCTTTTATATGGATTACGCATGGCCATCTCACTCGGCGTCCGTGCTTTGATGGTTTATGGCGATTCAGATTTAGTGGTCAACGGTGATGAAGGAGTGGGGCGTGAGAAGCCCAAATGATGACTGGATATCGCAATGCAATGAGGAAGCTGGAAAAGAAGTTCGAGGGGTTGGAGCTCCATCACATCCCCCGACTGAAAAATCAAGCAGCAGATGACCTGGCAAAGATAGGTTCCAAAAGAGAAGCCATTCCGAGTGGTGTGTTTTTGGAACATATACACACTCCGTCAGTTAAAGAAGATCCCTTCACAGAGGAAGCTCCACAGCCCAAGAGTGCCACAGATCCGTTTGAGGTTGAGGTCCCGGCAGTGGTCGACTTGGTCATGGAGGTTTTAGTGGTCACTCCCGATTGGACAATTCCCTATATCGCATATATCCTGAGAAAAGAGCTCCCAGAGGATGAGGAAGAGGCCCGGCAGATCGTCCGTCGATCCAAAGCCTTTACCGTTATCAAAGGACAGCTGTATAGAGAAAGCCCGACTGGAGTTGGTCAAAAATGCATAACGCCGGAAGAAGGTCGAGTCATTCTCAATGATATCCACTCGGGGACCTGTGGTCACCATGCGTCCTCTCGGACCATTGTAGCCAAAGCATACCGAGCTGGATTTTATTGGCCGAGGGCGAATGAGATGGCGAAGGAAATAGTGGACAAGTGCGAAGGATGTCAATTCTACTCCAATATGTCACACAAACCTGCGTCAGCTCTGAAGACCATTCCACTCGTCTGGCCGTTCGCAGTATGGGGGTTGGACATGGTCGGTCCCTTGAGAATGGGTCGTAGTGGTTTCACGCACGTCTTCGTAGCGAATGACAAGTTCACCAAGTGGATTGAAGCTAAACCCATCAAGAATCTTGACGCTTGATCTTTGTTTCCTTCATCGAGAGCCGACGTTCGATATGGAGTCCCGCACAAAGATTATCACGATATGGGTTGAATTTTGACTCGAAAGAATTCAAGGATTTCGCAACGCCAAGGCACGCGAGTCGACTACGCTTGATCGCCCATCCACAATCGAATGGACAGCGTAACGAGCCAATGGCTTAATCCTCAAGGGTCCGAAACCCGACCGATGCGAGATCTCAAGCATGCGGCTGGAGCATGGGTCGACGAACTCCCTTCTGCTTTGGGGATTGTGGACCACACCTAATCGGTCGATCGGAGAACTCCATTCTTCTTGGTCTATGGAGTCAAGCAGTCCTGCCGAGTGATCTTCTTCTGGCGCCCCCGAATTGAACTTTACAATGAAGCGAAGCTGAGCAAGCGCGTCAGACGCAATGACTTTCTAGAGGAGGAAAGGGAGATGGCTTTGATCCGCTCGACCATCTACCAGCAAGACTTGCGTCGACTTTACGCCAGAAATGTGAGAGGTCGAGCCTTCCAGGAAGGGGATCTAGTTCTCCGAGTGGATCAGCAGAAACAACATAAGCTCGCTCCCTCCTGGGAAGGACCCTTCATTGTCACCAAGGTTCTCCACAACGGGGCATATCGTCTTTACAACGTCGAACACAATATCGAAGAGCCCCGAGCTTGGAATGCGGATCTGCTCCGCCCGTTTTACACTTAAAGTTTTTCACTCGGATGAGTTGTAATAAAATACTTCTGTAGTCCATGGATGTCGAAATAATAGTGTCATAATTCCTTCATAATTTTTGTCACTTTTTATTTTTTGTCCAGTAAAATTTTCCCCCAGTGGGTGGCTTAGCCGCGAATCCGTTTCGCCTAAGTCTATACAAATCCTACCGAGTGGTAAGCCAGACTTCCACTCAGAGGCTTAGCCGCGAATCCGCTTCGCCTAAGTTATAAAAATCCTACCGAGTGAAAAGCAAACCTCTCACTCGGGGGCTTAGCTGCAGCCCTGTGCTCGCCTAAGTTATTAAAAATCCTACCGAGTGGTAAGCCAGACTTCCACTCGGAGGCTTAGCTGCAGCCCAGTGCTCGCCTAAGTTATTAAAAATCCTACCGAGTGGTAAGCCAGACTTCCACTCGGAGGCTTAGCTGCAGCTCAGTGCCCGCCTAAGTTATTAAAAATCCTACCGAGTGGTAAGCCAGACTTCCACTCGGAGGCTTAGCTGTAGTCCAAATACTCGCCTAAGTACAACGTACGCTCGCAAGGAGGACGAGGTGCAGGTCGACTGCGACCCTCTCCTCCGAGCTACGCCATAAATATAATGTGTGGGCTTACAAGGAGGACAAGGTGCAGGTCGACTGTGACCCTCTCCTCCGAGCTACACCATAAGTATAATGTGCGCTCGCAAGGAAGACGAGGTGCAGGTCGACTGCGACCCTCTCCTCCGAGCTTCGCCACAAATACAACGTGAAAATCCTACCGAGTGAAGAGCAAACCTCTCACTCGGGGGCTTAGCTGCAGCCCAGTGCTCGCCTAAGGTATAATAAATCCTACCGAGTGAAGAGCAAACCTCTCACTCGGGGGCTTAGCTGCAGCCCAGTGCTCGCCTAAGGTATAAGAAATCCTACCGAGTGAAGAGCAAACCTCTCACTCGGGGCTTAGCTGCAGCCCAGTGCTCGCCTAAGGTATAATAAATCCTACCGAGTGAAGAGCAAACCTCTCACTCGGGGGCTTAGCTGCAGCCCAGTGCTCGCCTAAGGTATAAGAAATCCTACCGAGTGAAGAGCAAACCTCTCACTCGGGGCTTAGCTGCAGCCCAGTGCTCGCCTAAGGTATAAGAAATCCTACCGAGTGAAGAGCAAACCTCTCACTCGGAGGCTTAGCTGCAGCCCAGTGCTCGCCTAAGGTATAAGAAATCCTACCGAGTGAAGAGCAAACCTCTCACTCGGAGGCTTAGCTGCAGCCCAGTGCTCGCCTAAGGTATAAGAAATCCTACCAAGTGAAGAGCAAACCTCTCACTCGGGGGCTTAGCTGCAGCCCGTTGCTCGCCTAAGGTATAAGAAATCCTACCGAGTGAAGAGCAGATCTCTCACTCGGGGGCTTAGCTGCAGCCCAGTGCTCGCCTAAGGAATAAGTCGACTGCAGTAGGCATCTTGCTGTGAACCTGCAAAGGGCAATTCGAGCCAAAAGCAATCATATCCAAACATCAAATCCAAGTTTAGGTCGATACCTAAAGGAACCGAGAGTGCTCGGGCACTAAGCACATTAAGGTTTTATCGGTTACAATTCCACTCGGCATACCGAGGCAAATTTAAAGTGTCAGACTTAAAGGAAGTTTTTTACCCCTCCTGTGGAGGGCTGGAAGGAGCAACAAACTCATCGAGGTCGATCCCATCTGCGATCCGGGTAGCAGCGGCGATGAAAGTCTCCATGAAGGACCTGAAGTCGTGTTTCTTGATGTTGGCCACTCGGAGAGCCGCCAGCTTATCTTCTCGTGCATCCTTGCAGTGGACTCGCACCAGGCACAGGGCGACATCTGCGCCACACCGAGCCGAGGACTTCTTCCACTCCTGCACTCGGTCAGGGACGATGTTCAATCGAGCCATCAGCGACTCGAGATCATTTTGGAGTGTCGCCCCGGGCCAGATTGTCGAGTCGATGCGGGACGTAGCAACCTTCAGCCTTGCGAGGTAGTCCACGACAGCTGCAACACGGGACACTAGTCGGAAGACATTCATGGCAACTTCATCATTCACCGGGGAATTGACAGGGTCAAGGTTCGGCTCCAACTGGCTGGTTTCTTCTTCAAAGTTGCGACAGAATTCTGCAAAGACAAAACCCCAAGTCAAGACAATGGTCGAATGGGAGCTTCACGGTTGGAAGAGTTGGTCGAGTGAAAAAGACTACCTTCGAGCATAAGGAACAATTTCTTAGCAAGACCACCCAGGAAGCCTTCCAGGTCATTCTTCTTCCCATCAAACTGGTTGATCTTCTCGGTCGAGTGGTCTTGTCGACTTTCGATCGGTCAACATCCTTGGTGGCAATTGCCGAGCAGCCTTGATTGGTGTTCTCCTGTTCAAGCTTGGTGACTGAAGCTAACTTTTCGTCAGCAAGCTTGATCTTCTCAGACAGCTCAAGATCCTTTTTCCTCTGGGCCTCCTTCACCTTGCCTGCAAATTACAGCAAAGTCAGATTTTGAAAGAAATGGGAGGAAAAAGGAGTCGTCGAGGTCTCACCAAACATACCTTTGGTCTCCTCCTTCGCCTTCGTCAGATTCTCCTGCACTAGCTTCAAATCCAACTCGAGCTGAATGTGCTTCTGCTCCAGTTCAGTATAGCGCATCGCAAGATCACAGGATTTCTACGAAGAACCAATCGACAAAATGTCAAAGATGATTCACTTCCGAGTGAATAAAGAAAAATCATATGTTTCTAAGACCACAGTCGAATGCAAGCATTCGACCGTAGTCTCGGGGACTACACCCAGTGGGTGCACTCAGCGTGCCCCCACTGGTCCTATTCAAGACAGAGTCGATCAGTCGACCAAAAAAAAATTCTTGAGATGTAATCAATCGCGGTGATCGACCACGCCTCGGGGACTACACCCAGTGGGTGCACTCAGCGTGCCCCCACTGGTTTCAGAAACCCATTCGTTTTAGCCGAATGATGATCAATCTCTACTTGTAAAGCCTAAAGCCGACTGCCAGCAGTCGACCTTAGCCTTGGGGACTACACCCGGTGGTGCACTCAGCGTGCCCGGCTAACACGGAGTTTTATCAACACACCCAATGGTGATTGCTATGGATTTCAGAAAGAAAAGAAGTTTTGATAGCATATCCTAACAGAACAGCGGTGGTCGATCGACTGAACATTGCTTTGAAGAGCGGAGCTGGCACCATAAGCTGCTTGGCTTGCATCCTCGACGATCTGCACTGCTCCATCATGATCCTGCTCGGCGTACGCCTCCTTAGCAGCACTAGCTTGGTCCTCCGGGACGTGGTGCGTGGTGAAGAGCGAAGGTTGCCCAACACTCGACGAACTGGGTCGAGCACTCGTCAACAGCACCGCGAAGGACACGGTATGTCGAGTGCTGGCCTCCCCTTCCGTTGCAACAGTCTCGGGCGCCGTCACATCTTGGGCTGCTTTGCCAGTGGATGCCTTCCTGCTCCTCCTATGCCTCAATGGTTCTTCATCCTCATCATCATCATCAGGAAGGGTGATAATGTCATTGGTTGGAGCTTTAGAAAAGAATCAAAGTTAGAAATTATGAGTCAGTCGACTAAGAACAGAATTAAGGATATAGTACCAGGATTTGAGGTTGCCGCGTCCTCCATCTCATGATCCTCAGCCTTGCCTGAGGTTTCGAAGTTGCAGCACTGAAGTTCCAAAGAATCAGTCGATTAATTCAAATATCAACAGAAGATAAAGCTTGTACAAAACAGGAAGACGTAAGTAATATGTTTACCCGGATATGGTGGGGATGGACACCTTCATTTTCGGCAGAGGCTTGGTTGACCTCGACGGAGCTACCTTCAACTGCTTCGGCGCCTTCTCAGTCGGCACCGGAGAAGCGGTCCGAGGGCGTTTGGTCGACTGCGAGACAGTCGCAACTCCCTTACCGCGTTCAGTCGAAGGGTCATGAACAAGTTTCAACCGCCTTTCCGAGCGCGGTGGTGCAACCTCTTCCTCCTCCTCCTCTACGTCATCCTCATCATCGTCATCGTCATCTTCAGCAGCGTCCGAATCCCACTCATCCTGGCTCTCACCCCCGCTGGCTTCCCCCTCCTCAGTCGGAGCTTGAGCACCGTTGGGCATTGAGTACAGCTCGGTAAGGGCCTGGGAGACGTCAAGACAGAGTTCAATCGACCAAATTGCAGAACATACAGAAACAAATTCAACAGACATACAATGGAAAGCAGAGCAAATGTACCTTATCCGGAACGCTGTGATGGTCGAGTGGAGAAATCCTCCGGGATCCACGAGGATTGTCCTTGTTCCCAGTGATCGCGGCCATCCACCTTTCCACTACGGCGTCGTCGACTGCTTCCGGGTGGACTCGAGTCTCGTCTTCGGTTCCGTAGTACAACCACATGCAGTGGCTGCGGAACTGAAGAGGCTGGATTCGCCTCCGAAGGAAAACCTCCAGAAGGTCCATGCCAGTCACGCCGTCCCGAACCAACTGCACCACTCGGTCCATCAACATCTTCACATCAGCTCTCTCCTCCGGAACCACCTTCAGAGAGGAGGGTTTGTTCACTCGACTCATGGTGAATGGAGGGAGTCCACTCGACTGTCCCGACGTCAGCTCATTCTGGCAGTAGAACCAGGTCGACTGCCAGCCCCTGACCGACTCGGGAAAAGACATGGCTGAGAAAGTGCTTTTATTCCTCACTTGGATTCCTAGGCCCCCACACATCTGGACCACTTGGGTTTTCTCATCGCCCGGACTCGCCTTCTTCACACTCTGAGAGCGACATGTGAAGATGTGCTTGAACAAGCCCCAGTGCGGTCGGCAGCCCAAGAAGTTTTCACACATGGATACAAATGCAGCAAGATACGCGATGGAGTTTGGAGTAAAGTGGTGGAGTTGGGCTCCAAAGAAGTTCAAAAAACCCCAAAAGAAAATGCTCGGTGGCAGAGAAAATCCTCGATCGACATGAGTGGCCAGGAGCACGCACTCACCCTCTTCAGGCTGGGGTTGCCACTCCTTTCCTGGAAGCCTCGCGACGCCGTGGGGGATCAGCCCGTCGTCGGCCATGTCGAGAGATCCTTCTCCACGATGGTCGATCGATCCAATCTCCTGGACCCAGCCCTTCGCAAAGGGATCTCGACGAAGACCCGCTGCGGCTGGTGGATCTCCCCTTCGCCTTCTCCGCCGCCGCCGCCTTCTCCGCCGCCGACGCCTTCTTTGCGCGCTCCAGCACCGCCGTCTTCTCCTTGCCCATGGCCGACGGCGAAATGCGCAAGGGAGAGCGTTGCGGAGGTGATAGCGGTTGCGTTGGGCGGAGACGAGGAGAACAGAGGAGAAAGAATGGAGTACTGTGCAGAAACCCTCACAAGTCGCATTTATAACCTCCCTTCCGAGTGGATGACAGGTGGACCCGGGCAATCCAATCATATCTCGAAACAGTTGCATTGACACGATACGTGGCGGAAAAAGCGGCGCGGAGATCGAGGCGTCCATGTCCTGTCCCGTCCGAGCGCCACGGTCCGTTCCGCTTCGTGCGCTTCCCCAAATTTCGTATCCCACGGAATCCGCGAGCGGCAGATCAGTCTGTCAAGTGCGAGATTTCCTGCGATCCGCCGCTCGGGAACCGACAAAGTATAAAAGATCACTCGACGAAAAACAAGAATGGATCGAGTCGACTGAAGAAAAGTTGCTCGTTATCAACGAAGAAGATCTTGATCAAGAACGACGCATAGCCAGTACGTCAAAAATCAATCGGAAACAGCATCAACTCCTTCCTCATTCAAGCCTCAATCCATTCGGGGGCTAATGATGGATTCATGTACCTAGGGTAGGGTCATAGGCCTGACCTAAACGTCCTACCCAAGGGTACCCTTAGAAGAAATCACCTTCCAGTCGACCAAACAAAGAACCCACTCGACTGGTTAGAAGGACTCGACCATGGAGACTCACTCGACCATGAAGATACACTCGACCACCAGAAGGTCAGCAGGCACTCCGCAACGCAACGGCCTGTAATTGAATAGACTTAATGATAGTTAAGGCACTTTATGAGGGCGTTACGAACGCCTGTGCTTAATGTACTTTAACCTCTCCATTATGTGGGCTGGCTGGGGTCCTGGCGCACTCTATATAAGCCACCCCCCTCCACAGGCAGAGGGGTTGGCACTCTTGTAATACTTGCACACATAAACCACTCGACCGCCTCAGGGCTCCGAGACGTAGGGCTTTTACTTCCTCCGAGAAGGGCCTGAACTCGTACATCGCCTGTGTTCACAACCTCTCCATAGCTAGGACCTTGCCTCTCCATACCTACCCCCCACTCTACTGTCAGACTTAGAACCACGACATGACCTGCGTGTCATTGAATAACGCCATGTAAATTACTTTACTTTATTGCTAAAACGCGTTAGCCATAGAAGTAGAAGTAATCGTTGGCGTGACAACTTCACAAAGACACGATGATGGAGATCATTGTGTCATGCCGGTGACGAAGATGATCATGGCGCCCCGAAGATGGAGATCAAAGGAGCAATATGATATTGGCCATATCATGTCACTATTTGATTGCATGTGATGTTTATCATGTTTTACATCTTATTTGCTTAGAACGACGGTAGCTTAAATAAGATGATCCCTCGCAATAATTTCAAGAAAGTGTTCCCCCTAACTATGCACCGTTGCAAAGGTTCATTGTTTCGAAGCACCATGTGATGATCGGGTGAGATAGATCCTAATGTTCGAATACCACGAGTGTAAGCCAGATTTACACACGCAATACACTTAGGTTGACTTGACGACCCTAGCATGTACAGACATGGCCTCAGAACACGGAAGACCGAAAGGTCGAGCATGAGTCGTATAGAAGATACGATCAACATGAAGATGTTCACCGATGATGACTAGTCCATCTCACGTGATGATCGGACACGGCCTAGTTGACTCGGATCATGTTTCACTTAGATGACTAGAGGGATGTCTATCTAAGTGGGAGTTCATTGAATTAATTTGATTAGATGAACTTAATTATCATGAACTTAGTCTAAAATCTTTACAATATGTCTTGTAGATCAAATGGCCCACGCTAATGTTGCCCTCAAGTTCAACGTGTTCCTAGAGAAAACCAAGCTGAAAGATGATGGCAGCAACTATACAGACTGGGTCCGGAACCTGAGGATCATTCTCATAGCTGCAAAGAAAGATTATGTCCTAGAAGCACCACTAGGTGAAATACCCATCCCAGAGAACCAAGACGTTATGAATGCTTGGCATTCTCGTGCTGATGATTACTCCCTCGTTCAGTGCGGCATGCTTTACAGCTTAGAACCGGGGCTCCAAAAGCGTTTTGAGCAACACGGAGCATATGAGATGTTCGAAGAGCTGAAAATGGTTTTCCAAGCTCATGCCCGGCTCGAGAGATATGAAGTCTCCAACAAGTTCTTCAGTTGTAAGATGGAGAAAAATAGTTCTGTCAGTGAGCACATACTCAAAATGTCTGGGTTGCACAATTGCTTGACTCAACTGGGAGTTAATCTCCCGGATGACGCGGTTATTGACAGAATCCTTCAGTCGCTTCCACCGAGCTACAAGAGCTTTATGATGAACTTCAATATTCAGGGGATGGAAATACCATTCCTGAGGTATATTCAATGCTGAAATCAGCGGAGGTAGAGATCAGAAAGGAACATCAAGTGTTGATGGTGAATAAAACCACTAAGTTCAAGAAAGGCAAGGGTAAGAAGAACTTCAAGAAGGACGGCAAGGGAATTGCCGCGCCCGGTAAGCCAGTTGCCGGGAAGAAGTCAAAGAATGGACCCAAGCCTGAGACAGAGTGCTTTTATTGCAAGGGAAGTGGTCACTGGAAGCGGAACTACCCCAAGTACTTAGCGGACAAGAAGGCCGGCAACACCAAAGGTATATGTGATATACATGTTATTGATGTGTACCTTACCAGCACTCGTAGTAGCTCCTGGGTATTTGATACCGGTGCGGTTGCTCATATTTGTAACTCAAAGTAGGAGCTGCGGAATAAGCGGAGGCTGGCGAAGGACGAGCTGACGATGCACGTCGGGAATGGTTCCAAGGTCGATGTGATCGCCGTCGGCACGCTACCTCTACATTTACCTACGGGATTAGTTTTAAACCTCAATAATTGTTATTTAGTGCCAGCTTTGAGCATGAACATTGTATCTGGATCTCGTTTAATACGAGATGGCTACTCATTTAAATCCGAGAATAATGGTTGTTCTATTTATATGAGAGATATGTTTTATGGTCATGCCCCGCTGGTCAATGGTTTATTCTTAATGAATCTCGAACGTGATGTTACACATATTCATAGTGTGAATACCAAAATATGTAAGGTTGATAACGATAGTCCCACATACTTGTGGCACTGGCGCCTTGGTCACATTGGTGTCAAGCGCATGAAGAAGATCCATGCTGATGGACTTTTAGAGTCTCTAGATTATGAATCGTTTGACACATGCGAACCATGCCTCATGGGCAAAATGACCAAGACTCCGTTCTCCGGAACAATGGAGCGAGCAACCAACTTATTGGAAATCATACATACTGATGTGTGCGGTCCAATGAGCGTTGAGGCTCGCGGAGGCTATCGTTATGTTCTCACTCTCACTGATGACTTGAGTAGATATGGGTACGTCTACTTGATGAAACACAAGTCTAAGACCTTTGAAAAGTTCAAGGAATTTCAGAATGAGGTAGAGAATCAACGTGACCGAAAGATAAAGTTCTTACGATCAGATCGTGGGGAGAATATTTAAGTCACGAATTTGGTACGCACTTAAGGAAATGTGAAATCGTTTCACAACTCACGCCGCCTGGAATACCTCAGCGTAACGGTGTGTCCGAATGTCGTAATCGCACTCTATTGGATATGGTGCGATCTATGATGTCACTTACCGATTTACCGCTATCATTTTGGGGATACGCTCTAGAGACAGCTACATTCACTTTAAACAGGGCACCGTCTAAATCCGTTGAGATGACACCGTATGAATTATGGTTTGGGAAGAAACCTAAGTTGTCGTTTCTAAAAGTTTGGGGATGCGATTCTTATGTCAAGAAACTTCAACCTGAAAAGCTCGAACCCAAGTCGGAAAAATGCATCTTCATAGGATACCCTAAGGAAACCATTGGGTATACCTTCTACCTCAGATCCGAAGGCAAGATCTTTGTTGCAAAGAACGGGTCCTTTTTGGAGAAAGAGTTTCTCTCGAAAGAAGTAAGTGGGAGGAAAGTGGAACTTGATGAAGTACTACCTCTTGAAAGTAGCGCAGCTTAGGAAGATGTTCCTGTGGTGCCTGCACTGAATAGAGAGGAAACTAATGATGATGATCAAGGTACTTCAGATCAAGTTACTACTGAACTTCGTAGGTCCACAAGGACACGTTCCACACCAGAGTGGTATGGCAACCCTGTCCTGAAAATCATGTTGTTAGACAACGGTGAACCTTCGAACAATGAAGAAGCAATGGCGCGCCCGGATTCCAACAACTGGCTTGAAGCCATGCAATCCGAGATAGGATCCATGTATGAAAACAAAGTATGGACTTTGACAGACTTGCCCGATGATCGGCGAGCAATAGAAAACAAATGGATCTTTAAGAAGAAGACGGACGCGGATGGTAATGTTACCATCTATAAAGCTCGACTTGTCACTAAGGGTTATCGACAAGTTCAAGGGGTTGACTACGATGAGAGTTTCTCACCCGTAGCGAAGCTAAAGTCCGTCTGAATCATGTTAGCAATTGCCGCATACTATGATTATGAGATATGGCAAATGGACGTCAAAACGACATTCCTTAACAGTCATCTTAAGGGAGAGCTGTATATGATGCAGCCGGAGGGTTTTGTCGATCCTAAGAATGCTAACAAGGTATGCAAGCTCCAACGCTCCATCTATGGGCTGGTGCAAGCATCTCGGAGTTGGAACATTCACTTTAATGAAATGATCAAAGCGTTTGGGTTTATGCAGACTTATGGAGAAGCCTGCATTTACAAGAAAGTGAGTGGGAGCTCTGTAGCATTTCTCATATTATATGTGGATGACATACTTTTGATGGGAAATGATATAGAACTTTTGGACAGCATTAAGGCCTACTTGAATAAGTGTTTTTCAATGAAGGACCTTGGAGAAGCTGCTTACATATTAGGCATCAAGATCTATAGAGGTAGATCGAGATGCCTCATAGGTCTTTCACAAAGCACATACCTTGATAAGATATTGTAGAAGTTCAATATGGATCAGTCCAAGAAGGGGTTCTTGCCTGTGTTGCAAGGTGTGAAATTGAGCTCGGCTCAATGTCCGACCACGGCAGAAGATAGAGAAAAGATGAGTGTCGTCCCCTATGCCTCAGCCATAGGGTCTATCATGTATGCCATGACTGTACTGCACTGATGTAAACCTTGCCGTAAGTTTGGTAGGAAGGTACCAAAGTAATCCCGGCATGGAACACTGGACAGCGGTCAAGAACATCCTAAAGTACCTGAAAAGGCCTAAGGATATGTTTCTCTTATATGGAGGTGACGAAGAGCTCATCATAAAGGGTTATGTCGATGCTAGCTTCGACAAAGATTTGGATGACTCTAAGTCACAAACCGGATACATGTATATTTTGAATGGTGGGGCAGTAAGCTGGTGCAGTTGCAAGCAAAGCGTCGCGGCGGGATCTACATGTGAAGTGGAGTACATGGCAGCCTCGGAGGCAGCGCATGAAGCAATCTGGGTGAAGGAGTTCATCACCGACCTAGGAGTCATACCCAATGCGTCGGGGCCGATCACACTCTTCTGTGACAACACTGGAGCTATTGCACTTGCCAAGGAGCCTGGTTTCACAAGAAGACCGAGCACATCAAGCGTCGCTTCAACTCCATTCATGAAAATGTTCAAGATGGAGACATAGATATCTGTAAAGTACATACGGACCTGAATGTAGCAGATCCGTTGACTAAACCTCTCCCTAGAGCAAAACATGATCAACACCAGAACTCTATGGGTGTTCGATTCATCACAATGTAACTAGATTATTGACCCTAGTGCAAGTGGGAGACTGTTGGAAATATGCCCTAGAGGCAATAATAAAATGGTTATTATTATATTTCCTTGTTCATGATAATTGTCTACTGTTCATGCTATAATTGTGCTATCCGGAAATCGTAATACATGAGTGAATATATAGACCACAACACATCCCTAGTGAGCCTCTAGTTGACTATCTCGTTGATCAACAGATAGTCATGGTTTCTTGACTATGGACATTGGATGTCATTGATAACGGGATCACATCATTAGGAGAATGATGTGATGGACAAGACCCAATCCTAAGCATAGCACAAGATCGTGTAGTTCGTTTCGCTAGAGCTTTTCAAAATGTCAAGTATCATTTCCTTAGACCATGAGATTGTGCAACTCCCGGATACCATAGGAGTGCTTTGGGTATGCCAAACATCACAACGTAACTGGGTGACTATAAAGGTGCACTACGGGTATCTCCAAAAGTGTCTGTTGGGTTGGCACGAATCGAGACTGGAATTTGTCACTCCGTATGACGGAGAGGTATCTCTGGGCCCACTCGGTAATGCATCATCATAATGAGCTCAATGTGACCAAGTGTTTGGTCACGGGATCATGCATTACGGTACGAGTAAAGTGACTTGTTGGTAATGAGATTAAACGAGGTATTGGGATACCGACGATCGAATCTCAGGCAAGTAACGTACCGATTGACAAAGGGAATTGTATACAGGATTGATTGAATCCTCGACATCGTGGTTCATCCGATGAGATCATCGAGGAGCATGTGGGAGCCAACATGGGTATCCAGATCCCGTTGTTGGTTATTGACCGGAGAGTCGTCTCGGTCATGTCTGCATGTCTCCCGAGCCCGTAGGGTCTACACACTTAAGATTTGGTGACGCTAGGGTTGTTGAGATATTAGTATGCGGTAACCCGAAAGTTGTTAGGAGTCCCGGATGAGATCCCGGACGTCACGAGGAGTTTCGGAATGGTCCGGAGGTGAAGATTTATATATAAGAAATCCAGTTTCGGCCATCGGGAAAGTTTCGGGGGTCACCGGTATTGTACCGGGACCACCGAAAGGGTCCCGAGGGTCCACCGGGTGGGGCCACCTATTCCGGAGGGCCCCATGGGATGAAGTGGGTGGGGAACCATCCCCTGGTGGGCTGGTGCGCCCCCCGCTTGGCCCCCCTGCGCCTAGGGTTGGAAACCCTAGGGGTGGGGGGTGCACCCACTTGGCTTGGGGGGCAAGCCACTCCCTTGGCCGCCGCCCCCATCTAGATGGGATCTAGAGGGGCCGGCGCCCCCCCTGGACCCCTATATAAAGAGGGGGGAGGGAGGGCTACGCACCCAAGCCCCTGGCGCCTCCCTCTCCCTCCCGTGACACCTCTCCCTCTCGCTGTGCTTGGCGAAGCCCTGCCGAGATCGCTGCTGCATCCACCACCACACCGTCGTGCTGCTGGATCTCCGTCAACCTCTCCTTCCCCCTTGCTAGATCAAGAAGGAGGAGACGTCTTCCCAACCGTACGTGTGTTGAACGCGGAGGTGCCGTCCGTTCGGCGCTAGGATCTTCGGTGATTTGGATCACGACAAGTACGACTCCCTCAACCCCGTTCACTTGAACGCTTCCACGCGCGATCTACACGGGTATGTAGATGCACTCCTCTCTCCCGTTGCTAGATGACTCCGTAGATTGATCTTGGTGAAGCGTAGAATTTTTTATTTTCTGCAACGTTCCCCAACACTTACTGATATGGATGAATGTTCCTTAATTTGCACTCAGCAGATTCCACTATTAAAAAACCCTTGGGTATAATAAATGGTTTTTCTGGACCCACAGAGACCCTAGAAGCTTTGGGAGAAAACCTGAAGAGTCACGAGGGAGCAACAAGCTCGGGAGGCATGCCCAAGGGGGCTCCCCCAAGGCTTGTGGGCCCCTCGTGGCACCTCTTAACCTAATTCCGCCTCTATAAATTCTCAAATTTTGTAATACGTCAGAGAGCCACCCGAAACACTTTTTCTGCCGCCATAAGCCTTTATTCTTCCATGATCCCATCTAGAGACCTTCTCCGGTACTCTGATGGAGGGGGAATCAATCACGGAGGGCTTCCACATCAACCTTGCTACCCTTTCGATGATGCGTGAGCAGTATACTATATACCTACCGGTCCATAGCTAGTAGCTAGATGACTTCTTCTCCCTTTGTTTGATTTCAATACAATGTTCTCCTTGATGTTCTTGGAGATCAACTCAATCAAAATTATTTTTTGCGGTGTGTTTGTTGGGATCCAATGAATTGTGGGTTTATGATAAGATTATTCAGGAATATTATTTGAGTCTTCTTTGAACTCTTTTATGCATGATTGTTATATCTTTGTATTTCTCTCTGATCTTTCCGTTTAGTTTGGCCAACTAAATTGATTTATCTTGCAATGGGAGAGGTGCCTTGTGATGGGTTCGATCTTGTGGTGTTCCATCCCAGTGGCAGAAAAGGAAAGTACACGTATTTTTATTGTTGCCATTAAGGATAAAATGATGGGGTTTACTCATATTGCTTGGATTTACTTTGTCTACATCATGTCATCTTACTTAAGGCGTTACTCTGTTTTTATTAACTTAATACCCTAGATGCATGCTGGATGGTAGTCGATGGGTGGAGTAAAAGTAGTAGATGCACGGAGGAGTTGATCTACTTGTCTCGGACGTGATGCCTATATGCATGATCAGTTCCTTGAATAACGTCATAACCATGCGATTTTCTATCAATTGCCCAACAGTAATTTGTTTACCCATCATATGCTTTTTGTTCAAGAAAGAAGCCTCTAATGAAAACTATGGCCCCGGGTCTACTTTTATCATATATAAAATTCAAAAATACATTGCTCAATTTTATTACTGCTTTTTATTTTGTGTTTTATTTTATCTATCTACCACTACGATTTGATCCTTGCAAATAACTGCCGAGCGGATTGGCAACCCCTTTGACCGCGTTGGGTGCACGTATTTGCTTTTGTGTTTGCAGGTAATGCTAATGAGTTTCTGAGTGGTTCTCCTACTGGATTGATAACCTTGTTTCTTAACTGAGGGAAATACCTATCTCTACTATACTACTGCATCCTCTCCTCTTCGAGGAAATCCCAACGTAGATCAGAAGTAGTAGCAATCCACCACAAAGTGACTCATATTGCCAAAACAGTAGCATGTTCTCACACGATGCTTGCCCTTGGAGCCGCTTGAGTTTTTCTTGGAGAAGTTGGGCCTTGAGTTTTGCTTTTTTCCCCAAAATTACCTTGACACAAGAGCCATGTGCTTGTGGTAAGCATATTTGGTGTCTTCGGAGCAACTCTCTTCTTCCTCCTCTTCCTCTTCTTCTGGAATGGCCTTGGCCTTCAAAGCAGTGTTGGACTTCTTTGACCATTGAGCTCGCGCAAGGGCATTGTCGGCGGTCTTGTTCAAGATATTCATAGCAATGAATTCATCCAACTCAGCGCTTGAGGACAAGGTGTGGAAGTCCGGTCGGTGATGAATCTCGAAGGACATGGCCTTGTTGTGAGGCATGATGGCCTTGAGGAACTTCTACTTGATCCAACAATCATCCATGTCCTTGCTCCCATGATTCGAAGAGAGACCACGAGAGTGGTCAACCTTCAGTAAAGCTTACAAGGATCTTCATCACCATTCATCACAAACTCATCAGCCTCAACAAGCACCACTTCAAAGTTGGAGCGTTGAATGCTTGAGCTTCCCTTGTAAAAAGAAACAATGTGTTCCCAAACATCTTTTGCAAGAGTGAATGGGTGAAAGTGAGCTAGCTCTTCGGGAGGCATTATGGCTTGAAGAATGAACAATGCGGAGTTGTTGCATTGATTGTCCACTTCTTCTCTTGGAATGAAGTTGTTTGGATCATGCGGGTAGAAGACTTGTTGAATGATTCTCCAAAGATGAGTTGAGTTGTGATTCAAATGAGACTTGATATGAAAACCCCAATTAGGAAAATCATTTAACACAAGCTTAGGAGGAGGACCAAGATGGTTGATATGAGGTGCATGGACCGGCCCTCCATAGGTCGGGGGAGGGGCCACCGCGACATGGATGCTCATCCCATTCTTTCCTCACTAGTAGAAAACGGAGCTATATTACTGGTTCATCAGCGCCTTTAGTGCCGGTTGGGCAACCATCACTAACTGGTGGGGACTAAAGATCCCCCTTTAGTCCCGGTTCAGTATGAACCGGCACTAAAGAGCCACCACGTGGCAGGAGCCATGGCCGGGGGCTGGGAGACCTTTAGTGCCGGTTTGACATACCAACTGGTACTAAAAGTTTAGGGGGGTTTTGGGTTTATGATTTCTTTTTCCTTTAATTTTGTTTTTTTTCATTTAATTCTTTCTCATTTGTTGGTATTTTACGATACTACATATTGTACACGTTATGCATATATATATATATATATCATTGAATGCCTCGCACCACCATTCACACATACACATGTATATATATATATACATATACAATTTGGTATATATATACAATTTCTCCTACATGGAGGCATTACTCCAGTGGTAGCGGGTAATGGAATTCTCCTTTGGGATCTATGACCTGGTCGAGCAAAAATCCCGCTATTTCTTCTTGAAGTACTCGTAGGTGATCCCCTGGTAGGAGCTTCTCCCGCACGTCCTGGAACTTTAAAGAAGGAGATCAAATATGCATGTATTAGTCGTCTGTGTGTATATATATTAGATATCGATAATGATGTAAAAATTGTGAATAGTGCTCTGGCAACGTACCCATTGCTGTCTATCATCTTTGCTCCTTTCGGACGCCATCATGCAAATGTTCTCGCAAACGTAGTATGCACATAGATCATTCCCCGACAACTTCTTCATGCACTTTACAAGAATAGAATTCAATCAGATAATAATTAATCAAGTATGATAACTGATGGTATATTGAAACTAGAATTAAAGAGATGGTAGCTAGCTAGTACTACTTAATTAATTATACCTTGGGTCGAAGCCAATACAACTTTTCTTTCCATTCGCTTGGAACCTCTTTCCTAAACTTTTGCCAAGCCCTGCCCGCCGGCAAAGAAAATGAATAAAGGAGTTATTAATTAGTTGATATCAGGAAATGATGAACTAAAGAGGCCGACATATAGTTTGATGATGATTGAAATTACCTATTGACTATCCCCTTCATGATTTCGTACTCCTCGGGTGGTTTAAGTAGCGAGTCCAGAACTTCAACTTCAACATCTTCAACTCGAAGGATTAACAAGATCCAGTGGTAACTGCATGCACATGTTTGCATGTATAAAAATTAAGCGTTCGTGTGCATAACACTTATCAACTACCCTAAACCCTATACACTTATTAATTAACATCTAGCTAGTAAGCAAAAACAGAATTTGTAGTACAAGACAGTGTGACTCACCCGAAGTGGTAAGGAAGTAGTATATCTCGATTGGTATTTAGGCGCTTCAAGAACTCTAGGAAGCTAGTCTATGTATCTTGTTTATAGAATGGCTTTGACCATATCACTTGATTAACGGTATTTGGGTCAATGAACCCAATGCCATAGCGTCCACCTTTTTTCATTTCATAGATCTTCATTCTGCATAATACCACAAAAAAGAATATAGTGAGGATAATATTACAGGTAATGATCAATGAGCACTACAGGTAGCTAGAGACTTAATTAAATTACAGAATAAAATCACTTACAAACAATAGCAACATACGAGGGAGTTGTCGAGTGCGTCTTGATTGAATAACTGAAACAGTTCTATAAACTCAACATACAGAGTATTCTCATGGTAGTAATGATCTGCCTTGACTTTCACCAAGAGGGACTCTCGATTGGTAGTCTTGGTAATTTTCATGTACCATTCATGCAATTCATACATTCTCGTTGAGAGCTTCTTGACCTCCTCGGGCTTGACTAAAGGTTCACTGTGGGCATATTTCCATTTTATTTCCGCCTCTATAATCAATGGTGTGGGATCGAGCTCTAGGAGTTGTTCCACAGTGACACCGGCCTCTTCAGCCATCCTTCTATGATCGTCGGTTATTACCGGCAGATCGTAGCCGGTACTCACATGTGTTGATGGTACAACGAGCGGGGGGGGGGGGGGTCGATTGCACCGCCTGTTCTCCCAGCTAGAGAACAGTTTTCCCACTTTTCTTGGCAGCTGCTTGGATGGAGCTCGAGCTCGACTCCTTCTTTCGGCACTCATGTGCCTTCCTGATTTGGCGCTCATAGTCTGAGTCAGCAGGCTTGGGAGCTGGTGCTTTAGCCATACGAATAAAGTGCTCAATGGCATGCTCAGGCACTTTTTCCTTTGGCGATAGTGGCGGTTTCGGTCCAAAATGGGCGTCCAATTATCTCCTAACTTCGGCTGCGTTTTACTCTTCACTCTTGTCATAAGGCCTCTGCAGAAGAGGCGCGAGGCCTGGACCATATTGGAATATCTTGCCTCCTTTACTTGTACCGCCATCCCCCATAGTTGTGGAGGCTCTCTTTCGTTGTTGCTTAGGCGGAGGAGCATGCTGAGGCGGTGGAGACGACTTGCGCGGTGCCTGACTTGGAGGAGGAGGCCTGGGCTGACACCGTGCCAAACAACTTGGAGGAGGAGGAGTGGGATCACGCGGTGCCGGACTTGGAGGAGGAGGAGTGGCGTCATGCGTTGGTGGACTTGGAGGAGCAGGAGTCTGCAGAGGCGTTGCCTGACTGGGAGGATCTGGAGTCGACTACTGACGCGGTGGCGGACTTGGAGGAGGAGTCGGTTGACGCGGTGTCGGTGGCCTTGGAAAGACGATGCAATCCTTTCTCCATAGAATGATACGATGTAATGCCTATCCTAGTGTGCACTCATCCTCACCTCTAGGAATGTCAAGCTGTAGCCCTTTATATTCTGCCACCACTTCATCCACCCCGACACGAGCATAGACAGCTGGAATCGGATTACAATGGAAAGTTGCTTCAGGGGGGTAGTATAAGCAACACTGTCCGCCACCTTGATGGATATGTTCTTCACTAATGTATGTAGCTCACAGTTAGTGTTCTCAGTCATGTCATCCATAGGGTATGTATCTAGTAGTGCCTCATGGCCCGGTGCAGAACCCACGCTGCTTCTCGGCATGGATGGGATGGTGTTATCCAATGCTGGATCCGCTACCTCCTGCCGCTGCAGAGACCCCCTTCCTTGGCTGTGATTTCGTCAATCTGCTGCTACTACCGCTGCAATAGGTTTGCCAACTCCGCGTGCGAAAGTTCTAGGCCTTTAAGCCATTCTGCTTCCTGCTTCCTCTGCTCCTCCTCCAGCTTCCTCTTCTTCTCCTCCACCATCTTCCTTCTGGCATGACTTCTATAGTCGGCGTTCCAGTCTGAAAAACCCTCATACCACGGAACAACGCCTACGCCCCGTGTTCTTCCCGGGTGTTCAGGATTTCCTAGGGCGCGCATAAGCTCGTCGTTCTCTCTGTTGGTCATGAACACCCCCGTTCGAGCCTCTTCTATTGCAACAAGTATTTTGTCCTCGACTCCTTTAAGACTTGCCTTCTTCAAAACCTATCCTATCTTTGGGTCCAATGCCCCCCCATGCGCATAGAACCAAGTCCTGCACCTGAGGGGGGCAGCTCAATGTAATTGCAACAACCCCTGCAGCCTGCATCTCTTCGTCACACTTATCCCATTTAGGCCGGGCCACCACGTAGCCACCTGGCCCCATCCTATGGAACTGCTCCTTTTTCGCGACATTGATCGTGTTTATTCTCGACCGTTCCTCAGCTAGTTCTGATTCCATGAATTTCATGAAATCTTCCCAGTGATCTTTTTTGCTTCTCTAGTGTTCCCATGAATTCTGGAGTCTTCTTTCCTCCTTTGACGTACGCGGCCCATACAATTTTCTTGTGGTTGTTAAATGCAACCGCCATCTTCCTAAGAGCAGCGTTCTTGACTTTCTCCACATCTTCAGCTATGAAATGATCTGGTAGCATGAAATGTGAAATGAGAGCTTCCGAAAGCAGTTTTTTGGCTCTATCGTCAACAAAAGTAAGATCTGGACATGGCTTTGCTGGCTTTTTCCATTCTTGAATGGAGATCGAGTGTTGGTCCTTCACAAGAACTCCGCACTGACAAACGAACTTGTCCGCATTCTTCTTAGGCTCGCTTGGTTCGCCATTATCTTTGATGGCATTGATGTTGTACTTTATGTGTTCCTTCAACTTTTTGGCCGGGCCTCGCACTCCCCCTACAGACGGTTTGCTCGATCCGGAGGCCTGAAAGAAGAAAGATCTCAATTCGTTAATATATATATACACACACACACACAAAATCATTTAAAAACACGTGATGATCACTAGATGCCTGCTTCTATAAAGATGTACCTCGCCGGTATTTGCTATTTCAAGATCATCATCATAGTTCTACACTTCATCAATTCGGTCGTCTCGATCGAATATCATATCACCCTCCCCGGTATTGTTCAGATATTGGGAGCCGTCATCTTCTTCATTCAGATCGTCATCTGGCCGACTCATGGAGCGTATGAGATCAAACATAGCCTCTTCTCCTTCGTCTTTGCCGGCATTGTCCGCCATAGCTTTTATTTAACTAATCCAGAAGAAATATAAAACAATTTAGTACGCATCTCTAATAATAGTAGATAATTGATATGCATCTCGAATAATAGTAGATAATATATATGCATCTCAAAAGAAAAAATTGAATCATAGTAGATAATTAATATGCATCATCGAATATAATCTCGAATACATCATCGTCTCGAATATTATCGAACAATATATATAATGTCGAATACACATCGTCTCGAATATTATCGAATACATCACTAGCGCTAGCTAATATAGATCAAATACTATCTAATTATCTAGTTCACTCGCGGTTCTTGAGGCGCGGGCGGTGGACACCCAAAGAGAAGGAACCACCACAGGATCATAGCTCGGGTGAGATCCCCGAATAACCTGCGAGGTATTCGAGAACCTGACATCCATAGCAGCCATATAGCAACGAACGTGCTCATCCTCCTCCCTGACACGGTGATGTACCACCTCTGGCGGGGCCGACTCCCTCCACACCGAAAGTGTCCCACGCAAACGCTACCATAGGAGCTCCGGGTCGACGACAGGACCCAGGGTCGGGTTCCTCACCAAGCAGTGCACCCCTAAAGGTAGCACCTCCCAGTGCTAGCCCGGCGGAGCCCAGTCAAGAACATGGCTCCTCTGAAGCAGGACATCATTGCGAACGGGTCGAAGTAGAGGATGCGGGCCGGACATCGTTGACGTTGAGAACAAATACTAAAGCCCCCCTTTAGTACCTATTGCAGCCACGACCTGGTACTAAAGGGGGTGCGCTGCCACCCGCAGTGCACAATGTTCAGTCCCACCTCGCTAGTTGAGAGGAGCTCACACCGGTTTATAAGGCCCACCGCGGCTACCGTGTCGAGCTCCACTCTTAGCAGGCCATTTGGGCCTACCTCTCCTACTCTGTCCTATTGGGCCTATTGGGCTAGCGGGCCTGCATCCTGGCCCAACTACAAGTTGGGTTTCTAGTCGTATGTAGGCCGCTGTGGCCCAGTAGGCGGGCTTTTTTAATTTATTTATTTTTCTTTTTTATTTTCTGCTTGATTTATTTCTTTTATTTACTTCTGAGTTGTTTTTTGCTGTATTTAGAATTTCTTTATGAATATTTTTGCTTTAGGTACCAAAACTTACAAACTTTCTGTTAGTGCCAGTAGTTTTTAAACTTGAATAGTTTAAATTTGAATTATTTGAAATTTGTGTGAATCACTAGTTTGGGAATAACTTTACTTTAAAAATAGATTTTTAGTGATTCTTTTTTCTTATGTTTAATATTAGTGTTTTTTTGTCATTATGTTCAATTTGGTAATACTTAGGTTATTTAAAAAACTGAAATGCCTTTGTAACAGATGACTTTTCATCCAAAACCTTGATACTTCGAAAAAGATTGTCCATTTTGTACACAAAGTGGACCCAGATTTTGCCGTAACCCTTTCTACTTTTTTGCACATTCTATGTGGTAGAAATGATGATACCATGCCAACTTTCAACCTTTTCAGAGTTCATTTGTAGTGTTTTTCAATTTCAGGGTCATTTATCTAAAAAAATCAGAAAATGCATGAAAAATAGCAAATGATGTCAGAAAGAAAGTTGATGACGTGGCTTTGAATGAGCATGTTTGTCCGAATCACAAAAGTACACGTTTCAAATGCAAAACACAGAAGCACCCTAACTATTACAAAGATTCCCTACTGTCTTTGGGCATGAAACTTTTTCTGCGCGTGTGTCCCTTTGCGCCGTAACCATGGACAATCTTCATCATTTAACCGGATGCTCAGGTCAATATTCACTCTGAAGGGAGCAATTTCATCAAATTTTATAATCTTCTGACATGTCTGTCTTGTCATCCACTCCCACAATGTTTCTTTTCCCTGAAAGAACTATGTGGCCCTTTGGCTCATCGTATGATGTATTCGCTTCCTTATCTTTTCTTTTTCTCGGTTTGGTAGACATGTCTTTCACATAGAAAACCTACGCCACATCATTGGCTAGGACGAATGGTTCGTCTGCGTATACAAGATCGTTGAGATCCACTGTTGTCATTCTGTACTGCGGATTTTCCTTTATGACGCCTCGTGTCATATTGACCCATTTGCACCGAGACAAAGGGACCTTCAAATCAGGTCCATAGTCAAGTTCCCATATGTCCTCTATGTAACCATAATATGTGTCCTTTCCCCTACTGGTTGCTGCATCAAAGCGGACACCACTGTTTTGGTTGGTGCTCTTTTTATCCTAGGCGATCGTGTAAAATGTATTCCCATTTATCTCATACCCTTTGAAAGTCATTATATTCGAACATGGTAACTGGGACAACAAGTACAAGTCATCTTCAATATCAAAGTCATGCATGACACGTGTCTGCAACCAACAGGCGAAAGTCCACGTTTGTTCACGTGTAATCCAGTCTTCAGACTACTCCGGGTATTTGAAGCTTAGAATATTCTTGTGTTCCTCCATATACGGAGCCACCAAGGTGGAATTTTGTAGAACTGTGTAGTGTGCTTCAGTGAGAGAATGCCCGTCCATAAAATATGATTTGATCCGGTCCTAGCGTGCCATTTCCACCCTGCCTGCCCTTATGCCGCGATTCAGCAAAACGAATTGGCTTAAGGTCAGGAATAAAGTCAACACAAAACTCAATGACCTCCTCAGTTTCATGGCCCTTGGAGATGCTTCCTTCTGGACTAGCACGGTTATGAACATATTTCTTCAAGACTCCCATGAACCTCTTAAAGGGGAACATATTGTGTAGAAATACAGGACCCAGAACGGCAATCTCTTCGCATAGGTGAACTAGGATGTGTGTCATGATATTGAAGAAGGATGGTGGGAACGCCAACTCGAAACTGACAAGACATTGCACCAAATCATTCTCCAACCTTGGTATGATTTCTGGATCGATTACCTTCAGAGAGATTACACTGAGGAATGCACACAGCTTCACAATGGCTAACTGAACGTTTTCCGGTAGAAGCCCCCTCAATACAACTGGAAGCAGATGCGTCATAATCATGTGGCAGTCATGAGACTTTAGGTTCTGAAACTTTTTCTCTGCCATATTTATTATTCCCTTTATATCCGACAAGAAGCCAAACGGTACCTTCATACTGAGCAGGCATTCAAAGAAGATTTCCTTCTCCTCTTTGGTGAGAGTGTAGCTGGCATGACCCTGATGTATGCGTCCGTCAGTGTCTTTCGGAACAGATTGTCCGCCAGGACCCTTTCCAAAGATTACCTTCAAATCCTTGACCATATCATGTACATCATTACCGGTACGGTGGCGAGGCTTTGTCCGGTGATCTGCGTCACCTTTGAAATGCTTGCCTTTCTTTCTTACGGTATGCTTGCTCGGAAGAAATCAACGATGTCCCAGGTACACATTCCTGTTACAATTATCCAAATATATACTGTTGGTATCATCCAAACAGTGCGTGCATGCGTGGTCTCCCTTGTTTATCTGTCCTGAAAGGTTACTGAGAATAGGCCAATCATTGATGGTCACAAATAGCAACACATGTAGGTCCAATTCTTCCTGTTTGTGCTCATCCCACGCACGTACACCTTTTTCATTCCACATCTATAAGAGTTCTTCAACTAATGGACTTAGGTACACATCAATGTCCTTGCCGGGTTGCTTAGGGCCTTGGATGAGCACTGGCATCATCATGAACTTCCGCTTCATGCACAACCAAGGAGGCAGGTTATACATACATAGAGTCACGGCCAGGTGCTATGGTTGCCGCTCTGCTCCCCAAAAGGAGTAATGCCATCTGCGCTTAGACCAAACCATACGTTCCTTGCATCACCTCCAAAGTCCTCCCAGTACTTTCTCTTGATTTTTCTCCACTGCGACCCGTCAGCGGGTACTCTCAACTTCCTGTGTTTCTTACGGTCTTCTCTGTGCCATCGCATTGACTTGGCATGCTCTTTGTTTTGGAACAAACGTTTCAACCGTGGTATTATAGGAGCATACCGCATCACCTTGGCAGGAATCTTCTTCCTGGAGCGCTCGCCCTCGACATTGCCAGGGTCATCACGGCTGATCTTATAGTGCAATGCACCACATACAGGGCACACGTTGAAATCCTTGTACTCACCGTGGTAGAGGATGCAGTCATTAGGGCATGCATGCATCTTCTGCACCTCTAATCCTAGAGGGAAGACATCCTTCTTTGCTTCGTACGTACTTTCGTGCAATTCGTTGTCCTTTGGAATCATCTTCTTTAACATTATCAGCAACTTTCCAAACCCCTTGTCAGATACACCATTCTCTGCCTTCCATTGCAGCAATTCCAGTGTGGTGCCCAGCTTTTTCTTGTCAGCTTTGCAATTCGGGTACAACAATTTCTTGTGATCCTCTAACATGTGTTGCAACTTCTTCTTCTCCTTTTCACTTGCGCAGTTTCTCTTTGCATCGGCAATGGCCCGACCTAGATCATCAGCGGGCTCATCTGATGCCTCTTCTTCAGCTTCTTCCCGCATTGCCGGCTCACCTTCTTCCCCCATTGTTGTACCATCCTATTCAGGGAACCCATGGTCGGGATAGCTGTCATCGTCCTCTTCTTCTTCATTGTCTTCCACCATAACTCCTCTGATAGGTGGGAACCCAATGAACGAGTTCACGCCCGAGGGTGGCCTGATCTTCACGTCGTAGGATCGAATCAGAAGGGATAACTAGCTGCAAGAAGCCGGGATAACTAGATTTATACCTGCCAAGGTTGGATGCAACCCATACGTTGGGGATGGCTGACCGAAGCTACAAGAACTCCAACCCGCTGTCCGAACAATCGCAGAACCACAAACCGGGACTAATCCACACAAAACGGTCGGAACCGTAGAGCACTAACTAGGGGGAATCAGAGGCTCCTTCTCGCGAATCCGAATGAACTCACAAGAGCAAAGGTAGCAAGATCTCTCGGATCTCTCTAGCAGTCTTGCTGCATAAGCTTGTAGCTAAATGGTTTGATAAAAGGTGTTCTAGAGGATGGCGGAGATGGAGTTTTATAGCAGGGACAAACCCCCTTATCTAGGTGTGAAAATGGTTTCAAAAGTAAGCTGGTTGCATGGCTTCCTTGGGTGAATAAGCAGTCAACTTTGGGAGTTGTTGGAGAGCTCCTCGGAAATTCCCGAAGTCTTGACAGCCTGGACACCTTCGACGAGAATGACTAGTACTTTTAACTCACAACTCCAAATGATGTGAGGGTTTTGCATTGGAAAGATAATTTGATGTAACTTCTGTTGGTGTACCCCTATGGCCCCGTCTCCCCATCACATGGGTGTGGCACACCAAAACATCAGAGGTAAAAACTGACAGCATCAGCTTCACTTGAAACTTGTTTTCTCCAAACTTGTTCCTCCAAAGTTGTTGCTTCAAGAGCTCATTTTTTGTTGGATTGCTTCCATGTTATACCTAAGTTCAACCAACAATAATGGAGATGAAAGTGCAGCCATGCATTCAAGTATAGTATGAACTTAAGTTAGCGTTCACCTGGGTATGTGTTTGCTTGATTCAGCTTAGTAATTTTTCCAACTAAATTTTGCATATTTTTGAAATGTCACGTATGATGTAACCATGTGCTCATCATCCTCCCTCCCTTGATGAAGAGTCGTCCTCGACTCTATTTGATATACAAAAGATAAGTAGAAGGGAAGTAGATAATATCCACACAAAGGAAGAATGCAATCCTCATTTGTAGCTTTCACCTTCGAGTTGCGCTGCATATGATCATGTATTTGTTTGTAACAACTTGGTGTTTGTCCAGGGATGATTGGTGTTCTTTCAACTGAGATGTCCTCATCATCCCCCTCTCTTGAAAAGGAGTCATCCTCGACTCTACCTGGTCATCGCACAAAAGAAAGCAGGGCAATACCAAATCATAATGCAAAGATTTCATGATATAGAGATTTTTAGTTTTCAAATTTGATATCTTATGGACGGTGCCAACATGATATTTTGTTTGACTTAGGAGTTCCTTCCGGCAAACATTTCCATGGAACACAAATTTATAACCAACCATGAGCATGTCCATATCATCCTCCCTCTCTTGGAGAAAAGTCGTCCTCGACTTCATTCGCTCTACAAAATTATGGCCCGAGGACAATGCAAAATAACTAGGGAAAGCAAAATTTGAACAATTATGTGGGGATCTTAAGTTTGCCAACTCCTTTGTTTTGTCTTCAAGGCTGAAAATTTTATATTGATTCATTGATGGCATGCTAAAGGTTGTACCCAATAATTTTTCTCTTATTTCGTTTCGCCAACGTTTTAAGAGTTCATATGTGCATACATCGGGGTGCATCAAAATGGAAGATTCTTTTTGTTTTACCTCATTGAGTACTTGAATGCCTTTCTGAAAATCAATATTCACACATGCACCTTGTGTAGTGGTACTCCATGTCCTCCGTATTTGTTCTTGGATCTCAATCTCCCATCGTTGCAAGACAGCTGATAGGTATGCCTTTTGCACCTGCACATATTGCAAAGAACGAGAATTTTGTGAAATGTTAGTTATTGTATGTTCCTCTCTCTTTTCATTTGGTGGACTACTAATTTCCCATGGTGGTGGATCACTCATCTCGCTATTCTCTTGTTGAAAAATCTCAAACTCACATTTAGTGGACTCACACAACTCATTAATCCCATCTCCCTGAATGTGTGGTATATCTAGGTGGAGGTCTTGCATTTCTCTAATCTCATGATGAACCATCTGATCCTCACATTTTGTGGACTCACTCACCTCACTTTTCTTATCACTCTCAATATATGGAATTGTGGAAAGTGGACATTCTTCCTCACATTTGGTGGACTCACTCAACTCATTTTCTTTTCACTCTCAAGTGGTGGAATTTTTGAAAGTGGACACTCTTCCTCAGTTTTGGTGGAGTCACTCAGCTTGCTTTTCTTATCACTCTCAAGTTGTGGGATTTTAGATTGTGGACTCTCTTCCTCACATGTAATTTGTGGCACATGTTTCCGAGATGTTGGGACAGTGGTGGTGGTTGAGATGCCAACATTAGGAGTGAGCTTCTTAGGTGAACATGGGCTATGAATCACCAGAGCCGCTCCATCAACCACGGCCATGCTTTGCGGTGGGTCATCGGTGTGCTGACGGGTGCCATAACTTTTTCGTCAGCCATGATGTCCTTGCTGCGATTCATGAGCAGCAGTGACATGCCTAGGGGCAGCAGTAGCTTGCTCTCGAGCATGCCATCCTTGCCGCATTTCAGGAGCAACAGCGACACGCCCATGAGTAGCAACACCATGCTCTCGAGCACGTCCTCCTTTATGCACTTCTTGAGTAGTAGTGATGCGCCCACGAGCAACAGCAACACCATGCCCTCGACCATGTGTTCTTTGTTGTACTTCATGAACAACAGGGTATTGCCGGTGTCGAACCCTATCATCACATGCCAGAGGATGCTCATGAAGCGTCCTCTCCATCGCTCGGAGTATGTTGTTCTCGAGTTGTTGCACATTAGCGTGGGTGGCCAAACAATTTCCTTCTACATGATTCTTTCCACGCACACTTGGTGTAGATCCTGCCATGTTAGTAGGGCTAAAGTGGAATAGGATAATTTTGTGGAATCACACAACCTCACCTCTTACTCACCAAAGTTCTTATGAGTTCACATCAGATTGTGCTTCTCCCTGATGTGTTAAAGCGATTGAAAGACAGGGATAAAAGAATTAACTTAGGTTTTTGGTGGAGTTCGGTGGGGTAAACAAAAAAAAGGGTCTTGTGCTGAAATCAAGTTGATGCAAAGCAAGAAAATATGTGGATGGATCTGCTGGACCTTTGCACCAAGATTGAAAAACACACAAAACACAAGCTTCTGAAATTTTTCTACCAAGCTGAAACTTTTGGATCTTACACAACACTTTCTTTTTCTCTCTTGACTTTTTTTTATTCTCTCTTTGATTTTTTGCCACTTTTTTCTCTCTTTTTCCAAAGCACAACAACCAAATCTGAAAGCAATTATGAAGATGAACTTGGTGCAGATCTAAAAGATGAAGAACATGCAAGGTATGCAACAAGAAGATCTCAGCACCAACAAGGCTTGGATTTATTTTTGGTGGGGCTTTGGACTTCTAGGACAGAAAATATAGCATGAAAACCACTCGATCTAAAGGGATGATAGCAAGATAAACTCGGATAACAGATCCTACCATGTCAACAAAGATTCTGATGCCAGATGATAGGTGGGAACCTGATGAACGAGTTCACGCCCGAGGGTGGCCTGATCTTCACGTCGTAGGATCGAATCGGAAGGGATAACTAGCTGCAAGCTGCCGGGATAACTAGCTTTATACCTGCCAAGGTTGGATGCAACCCATATGTTGGGGATGGCTGACCGAAGCTACAAGAACTCCAACCCGCAGTCCGAACAATCGCAGAACCACAAACCGGGACTAATCCACACAAAACGTCCGGAACCATAGAGCACGAACTAGGGGGAACCAAAGGCTCCTTCTCGCGAATCCGAATGAACTCACAAGAGAAAACGTAGCAAGATCTCTCGGATCTCTCTAGCAGTCTTGCTGCATAAGCTTGTAGCTGAATGGTTTGACAAAAGGTGTTTTAGAGGATGGCGGAGATGGGCTTTATAGCAGGGACAACCCCCCTTAGCTAGGTGTGAAAATGGTTTCAAAAGTAAGCAGGTTTGCATGGCTTCCTTGGGTGAAAAAGCAGCCAACTTTGGGAGTTGTTGGAAAGCTCCTCGAAAATTCGCGAAGTCTTGACAGCCTGAACACCTTCCACGAGAATGACTAGTACTTTTAACTCACAACTCCAAATGATGTGAGGGTTTTTGCATTGGAAAGATAATGTGATGTAGCTTCTGTTGGTGTACCCCTATGGCCCCGTCTCCCCATCACATGGATGTGGCACACCAAAACATCAGAGGTAAAAACTGACAGCATCAGCTTCACTTGAAACTTGTTTTCTCCAAACTTGTTCCTCCAAAGTTGTTGCTTCAAGAGCTCATTAGTTGTTGGATTGCTTCCATGTTATACCTAAGTTCAACCAACAATAATGGAGATGAAAGTGTAGCCATGTATTCAAGATTATAGTATGAACTTAAGTTAGCATTCACCTGGGTATGTGTTTGCTTGATTCGGCTTAGTAATTATTTCCAATTAAATTTTGCATATTTTTGAAATGTCATGTATGCTGTAAGCATGTGCACATCACCCTCTTTCTCCGTGCTTGGCCCAAACATTATAGTGGGTCATGAAACTGGACTCAAACAGGTGGACGTGAATGGTTCTTGACTTAGAGTAATTCAGATCAATCTTATAGTTAGCACATGGACAAGGCATAAAACCATCCGCCCGCTTGTTTGCCTTAGTCGCAAGCAGAAAAGTATGCAACCATTAATGAACTGGAGAGAGCATCGGTCATCGTACATCCATTGTCGGCTCATCTTCATTTACACAGCACCGAATAGACCAAATTAATACAAGTTCATACATAAAGCTCGTACATAAAGTTCATACAACACTTATTCTTATAAAACAACATACAAATAACTCTCTAGCTAAAGCATTTAAATGCAACAACAAATGCGATCAAGATCGCAACTAAGGTAACAGTTGATCCAACAGCATAATAATACCAAGCCTCACTATCAATGGCATATTTTCTAATCTTTCTAATCTTCAAGCGCATTTTCTCCATCTTGATCTTGTGATCATCGACGACATCGGCAACATGCAACTCCAATTCCATCTTCTTCCCCTCAATTCTTTTTGAAAGTGCAACTATCCCTGGGTGGTTTTGGTAATTCCTAACAACATATAGCTCATTGAGCTAATGCTATTTCAAGATAAATATTTCAAGAAAGCTCAATAATTGGCATGGCATGGATGAGAAAAGTGGATCCCTCAAAATGCTAAGGACAAAAGGATTGGCTCAAGCTCAAAGCACAAGACTCTACATTTTCTATTTTAGTGATCCAAGATCACATTGAGTCTATAGGAAAAGCCAATACTATCAAGAGGGGATGAGGTGTTGCTTAATGAGTTTCTTGCTCAAAGTGCTTAGTGATATGCTCCAAAGCCCTCAACTACTTTCTCACATCCACATATGTCCCAAACCAAAAGTCAAACTCGGCCACACCGAAATTGTCTATCCGGTGCCACCAAGTTCAGATGACATAGCCACTGCCACAAACCCTAGTCTTTTCGGTCTCACCAATAGGGATCTCCGTCCCACCGAGATGGGATTGCAATCTCTCTATTTCCCTTCGTAATGTTTTGGTCAAACCGAGATGAGCGATCGGTCCCATCGAGATTGCAATGCAAACTCACTGTTTCCCTTTCGTAACGTTTCGGTCCAACCGAGATGAGCGAATCGGACCCACCAAGTTTGCCTGACCAACTCTCCGTGTGTATATTACCAAAATCGGTCTCACCGAGTTTGTGTAATCGGTCTCACCGAGATTATGTTATGCCCTAACCCTAACCATATCGGTCCCACTGAAAACCCTAACGGACACATTATTTACTAAATCGGTCCGACCGAGTTTAACGATTCGGTCCCACCGAGTTTGGTCAGTTGTGTGTAATGGTTAGATTTTGTGTGGAGGCTATATATACCCCTCCACCCACTCTTCATTCATGGAGAGAGCCATCAAAACATGCCTACACTTCCAACATACATTTTCTGAGAGAGAACCACCTACACTTGTGTTGAGGTCAAGATATTCCATTCCTACCACATAAATCTTGATCTCTAGCCTTCCCCAAGTTGCTTTCCACTCAAACCTTCTTTTCACCAAATCCAAATCCTGTGAGAGAGAGTTGAGTGTTGGGGAGACTATCATTTGAAGCACAAGAGCAAGGAGTTCATCATCAACACATCATTTGTTACCTTGGAGAGTGGTGTCTCCTAGATTGGCTAGGTGTCACTTGGGAGCCTCCGACGAGATTGTGGAGTTGAACCAAGGAGTTTGTAAGGGCAAGGAGATCGCCTACTTCGTGAAGATCTACCCTAGTGAGGCAAGTCCTTCGTGGGCGACGTCCATGGTGGGATAGACAAGGTTGCTTCTTCATGGACCCTTCGTGGGTGGAGCCCTCCGTGGAATTGCGCAACCGTTACCCTTCGTGGGTTGAAGTCTCCATCAACGTGGATGTACGATAGCACCACCTATCAGAACCACAGCTAAAAAATCTCCGTGTCAACATTGCGTTTGCCTCCTCAAACTCCTCCCTTTACCTTCATATGCAATTGTTTTACATTCCGCTGCTATAATCTTAGAATTGCATGTGTAGGTTGATTGCTTGACTTGTGATAAGTTGCTAAAATCTGCTAAGAACTAAAATGGAGAAAATGCTAGATTTTTATTTGGTCAAGTAGTCTAATCACCCCCCCCTCTAGACATACTTTCGATCCTACAAGTGGTATTAGAGCTTTGGTCTCCATTTGCTTTCATTTCCATAGCTTTTGGTGGTCATAGCCTTGGTTTCACAACCTAGGAGAGTATGGCATCTAGAGAGGAAAATTACCACCGTAGAGGTCCTTACTTTGATGGTACTAACTTTGCTAGTTGGAAGCATAAGATGAAAATGCATATTCTTGGACATAACCCCGCCGTTTGGGCCATTGTGTGTATTGGCTTGCAAGGTGAATTCTTTGATGGGAGAGTACCGAACCGTGAAGCTACCACAGAAGAGTTGAAGATGCTGCAATACAAGCTCAAGCTTGTGATATCCTCTTCAATGGATTGTGCCCCGAAGAATTCAACAAAATCAGCCGTCTTGAGAATGCAAAGGAAATTTGGGATACTTTGATTGACATGCACGAAGGTACCGACTCCGTCAAGGAATCCAAATTGGATGTGCTTCAAAGTCAACTTGACAAGTTCAAAATGAAGGATTGGTCAAGGTGTTGCTGAGATGTACTCCAGGCTTGCTCTTATCACAAATGAGATTTTTTTTGACTGTGTTATCACAAATGAGATTGCCGGCTTAGGAAGTAAAGAGATGACCGACAAATTCGTCATCAAGAAGATCCTAAGAGCCTTGGATGGAAAATATGATACCGTGTACACATTGATCCAAATGATGCCCAATAACAAATATCTCAAGCCAACGGAAGTCATTGGAAGAATTGTTGCTCATGAGATGTCACTCAAGGATAAGGAGGAGCTCCACAACAAGTCAAGTGGTGCATACAAAGCCTCATGTGAAGCTCCCACATCATCAAGTGAGAAAGAAACCTTCAATGAAGAATTGAGCCTAATGGTGAAGAACTTCAACAAGTTCTACAAGAGTAGAAGCAAGGAAAGAAGCTCCAAGTCAAGGTCCTACAATGACAAAAGATCTTCTAGTCGTGAGTGAAATTGCTACAATTATGGAAGACCCGAACACTATTCCAATGAGTGTATGGCTCCCTACAAAAGAAGAGAAGATTCTTCAAAAAGAAGGAGTAGAAGAGAAGAATCACCATCAAGAGAAAGAAGGGGTAGAGATGATCGTTATGAACGAAGAACATCCCAGAGAAGCAAGGATTCGGAAAGGAAGGACAAGTCATCAAGGGCTACACAAAACGAAGACATCAAGCTCATGTTGGTGAATGGGTATCCGGCTCCGACTCCGACAATCACTCCGAGAGAAGCTATCACTCCGACTCCGAATATACTCAAGATGAAGGTGTTGCTGGACTAGCACTTGTGTCAACCAACTCATACGACATATTTGACTCACCAAATGAAGGAATTGGAAGATGCTTCATGGCTAAAGACCCAAAGGTATCACACCCCGAGTATGTTGATTTCAATAGTGATGAAGATGACTTGTTAGGTGATGATGATTTACTTATTGATAACTCTAGTGATGAATACTATGATGAAACGTCAAATAATCATGCTAATCAAGATAAAATGAATGACAATGATAAGGAGAAGATTGAGCGCCTAACTAAAGAACTAAACACTCTTAAGTTAGCTCATGAAACTATCTTGGAAGATCAGCGAGAACTTTTAAAGACTCATGAGAAGTTACACTTTGAAAAGCTCAACCTTGAGCAAGAGCATGAGTTTTTAAAGGCAATCAATGATGATCTTCGCAAGAAAAGTTCTTACATTGCCAAGCGTTTACTCTTATCTACTTACATGCCACAAGTCAAGTCTAGTAACAAGAACAAGAAAGATTCTTCTTCTAGTAGTAACAATAGTCATGCTAAATCCAATGTTGTTGCTTCTAGTAGTTCTCTTGATTCCACTAATGATTCTCTTAGCCAAGTTACACTTGAGCAAGAAAATAGCTTATTGAAGGGAATTATAGAGAAAGGTGTTTACAAGAGCCTTGCCGAAAGTAAGCAATTCGAGGAAATTGTACGCAAGCAAGGAAGGCACCGGAAGAATCGTGGTGTTGGTTTTGAATGAAAGTTCAACGCCAATGGAGTTGAGTGGGAAGATGATCAATACCCCAAGACGAAGTTTGTTCCTCAACAAGAGAAGTATGATCCTACTTCTTTCAAAGGAACACGCTCAAGATGATCTTCCACCACAAGAACACAAGCAAAAAGGCAAGGACAAGCTTCAAGAGGAGATTGATGCATTTGAAGAAGCTCCTAAGGCCTTGGTCAAGTGGGTTCCCAAGACTACATCAAGTTCTACTTCGTCGAGTACAACTACAACTCCAAGGATTCCCATCAAGATGATGTGGATCCCAAAGAAGAAGAACTAGAGAGTTCTTGAGGGTGACTTCGCCAACATACTTCACTCTTATCATTTTGGCAAGGACAAGTGCAATCAACTTCCACATCTTGCACTAGTTCAAGGAGTCACAAACCCTCTTGTTTGTAAGACAAGGGACAAGGTAACCTAATGCTTTCATGGACATCATCTTGTGTGTGCATCACTCTATGTCTATGGATATCCTTGTTTGTTCCTTGTGGGACTAACCCGTGTAGGTATTGAAAGTGCAACTCACTCCAATGGATTGCTCCAAATGATCTACATCAACATTGACCATCCACATCTTCAACACCTACATGAAGTCATGATCGACAAAACCCAAGGTTAGTTCATCCCTCTTAAGGGGGATCTCACATCTAGGGGGGTCTTTACTCTAAGAATTGAGATAAAGCAACTCTAATGGTGTGAACACAACAATGCTTTATGTAAAAGTGGTAACCCCACTTGTGCTTAAACGATGAGTATGACCTATGATCAAATGTTCTCATTTGACTCCTAAGTCAATATACTCATATATAGATGACCTAGTCATCGCCAATTGTTTGATAGGTGCTAGAAGTGTTTGTGCATGCTTTGCCACATATTTCATTTGCCATTTTATTGTGTGAGCATGTTGGTTGCATATTTTACTCATTCAAGGACATCCACTTGTTGTTTTGATTGTTTGGTTTCTTCTCTTTTGCCAAGTGGATGGACAAGAATGCCTAAGAACCTTCTCTAGCTATCTATGCTTTTCTCGTCTCAAACTCTATTCATGCTACATCACAAAGTTTGATCAAGTCAAATTCAAACCACTCTGTGTGAGGAGCACTCGGGGTCCCTGATTCATCAAAAACTTCCAAAACCTCTTTGTGCGTTTCCGTATGACTGATTCAGCCTTTTCGGTCATACCGAGATCACTAAGTTGATCTAGGTTTTCAACCTCGGTGCAACCGATTAAAACCTTTCGGTCACACTGAGTTGCAGTAACTGCTTGTAGTTTTGCATCTCGGTGCCACCGAGTTGTGCCACTCGGTCACACTGACAGGGTCAGGCTATATATACTCACGGGTCAAATTTTGAAAAAAAATCTGAAACCTTTCGCCCGCGCATAGCCTGCTCTGCCTCTTCGGGTCTCCGGATCATCCTCTTTGCCGCTAGCGACCTCCCGCCGCTGGTCTCCACCACCGTCAATGGCATTCTGCCCTGCCGTTGCCGCCATAGCAAGTTCACCGCCGAAATAGGGTATGAACTTGACTCTTTGTGCTACTCTTTAACTCTGATTCCTAGCACATTGCTTTGCCATGATTCTTGCCATGTTTGAAATCATCCTATCAGTGAAAGCATTCCGTAGATTAGATTTGATTCGAAAATTTAGGGTTAGGTTTCCCCCGAACTCATCTCGGACCGACCGAGTTGTAGAAATCGGTTTCACCAATTTGGCTTAAGCCATTGCACATGCGATTTTCGGTCTGACCGAGAATTGCAAATTGGTGTGACCGAGATCGATTCTTTGTGAAACCCTAGCAGTCTCGGTGCCACCGAACGGTGACTCGGTCTGACCGAGTTCACTAGTTTAGGTTCCAAAAGCTTCTTCGGTATCACCAATTTTACAAATCGGTACCTCCGAAATGCTTTCTGTGGAAAACCAAAACTAAGTTTTTGACTCAATTGTTTTGCAAAAACCTCTGTGCTTTGTGATGCTCATCCACTCTACCTCATATATACCTATTCACACGGTCTGTTGTCAGTGAGTTTGCCTGAAGACGTATGATCAAAGTGATAGCCAGAACAAGTCAGAGGAACAAGCTCAGATGAGTGAGGGCACTAGTCCCTCAAGCAGTTATAATGAGGGCAGCAGGAGCACACCCAGCAATTTGCCAAAAGCAGCCACCAAGACAAGGAAGAAGAAAACCTCAGATTCTAAAGATGAGGACTATGTGGCTGTTGAAGATGAGTCCACTTCAAAGAAGAAGGCGTTGAAAAAGCAGTATGGCACAGCTGCTACCACAAAGCCAGGCATGAACAAGAAGGCACCTGCCAAGAGAGTGCCCACATCTAAACCTAGGAAGGTTGCCACTGGTGAAACCATGAAGTTCACCATTTAGTCTGAAGAAGAAGTTGTTGGTGAAGATAATAAGAAGAAGAGGGTGAGAACAACTACTGCCAAAGTCCTTGGCAAGCCCTCTATGAGGAGAGATTCTGATGAGGAAGAAGAAGAGGAAGAGGATGCTGCACCAGCACCCAAAGCTCAGAAGCTCATGGGAGATGCAATTAAGTCAGGGGCTGCTCCATCTAAGCCCAAAGCTACTCCCAAGGCTGCTACTCTAGCTTCAAAGCCTAAACCCAAGAGGAACATCAGAAGTATACCTGCATCAGAGAAGAACAAGGCCCCAGTGCCTGAAGCTGCTGAAGAAGAAGATGATTCTCTTGTTTTGAGAAAGTTGAAGCCCAAGATTCCTGACCATAATGATGCTCATCCAGTAGCTGAAGACATACACATCAGAAAGGATGCTGGACTGAGATTGTGGAGACAGTCAGATCCATATGCTGTGAGGAGAAGGACAGCAGTTGACTACAGATTTCACACAAAGGAGCAACAAGATTTTTATGAGACAATTTTGCTTGACAAGAAGCCCATTGTGTGTGACATGAGATGGATCAACTGGGAGTACATCAAGAAAAATGAAGCTCGCTATCTAGGAGCATATGACAGCTTCAAATCTTGTGGAGTTGATGAATTTGTTGCCCAGAAGCTCACCAAGTGGAATGATGAGCTCATCATGCAGTTTTACTCCACAGCTCACTTCTACCCAGATGGGAAGATCATGTGGATGTCCCATAGTTGAAGAATGGGCTAAGTTGATCAATGCCCCAAAAGAATCTGAAGATGACTTGGATGTATATGCTGAGAAGAAGAAAGACCACAACTCTATGGCACACATGTATAGAGAGATCCCAGATAAAGCTTTGGACACTCACAAGCTTGGATCTGTACACTACTTGTTGTCTGGTCTGCCTACAATCAACTGGTTCCTTAAGCACACATTGCTACCCAAGTCTGGAGATCACAAGATGATCAGAAGACATGCTATCAATTTGCTGCATTTGTTTGATATACCTCAAAAATTCAAAGTCATGAGCCTGATTGTGGAAACAATCAAGAGAACAACAGCTGATCAGAAGAGAAGTTGTGGGTATGCTCCACACATTCAGGAGCTCATTAACTCAAAGATGGGCATAGGCACATATCTATTGGATAAGGAGCATCTACCCTTATATCCCGAGTTTGAAAATAACACAGTTGAGATGAATGAGGAGGAACCATCATCTATACAAGCACATGAGAAGAGAGAGAAGGCAAGGGCAGAGAAAGCTGCAAAGATGCCAACTGCTGAAGAGGCATCTCAAGTGTTCCTGAAGAGCAAGCAAGATCAGCTTGGCTACTTGATTGCCTCCACCTTGAGGATTGAGAAGGGCTTGGCCACCCTGACTCAAAACCAGGAGAGCTTGGAGAGGATCATTGAGCAGAAATTCTATGCTCTTGATGTCAAGGTCACTGAGATCCAAACTGCAGTTGAGCAACTTCAGGAGGATATGGAGGAGAAGAAGGGCAAGTCTACTACAGATGCATTTTGCTAGAGTGCCCAAAGGACAGAGATCTGCTACAGTGCCTGTTCTAGATACTAGAGCTACATCATCTACACCAGCTGCCACAGCTTCAGTGCCACTAGCTCCAGCAGCCACTCCACCAGCTCCAGCTACATCAACTGATGCTTTCGTCCTTGGAGTCATCTCTACACCACCTCATGAAGACCAAGCCTGAGAGTCGTTTAGCACTATGCATATTTGAACTTTTTGGTAACTTGTTGCCAAAGGGGGAGAAAAATGTATAGATCATAGGCTTAGAGAGAGAGAGTGTGTTGCTTTTTATCTCTCTTGTTTTGGTGGTTGAACTTCTTTATTTGTGTGCTTGCTTGATACATTATGCCTTTTGTGAGATACTTGGATGATCATGTAATTGATCATATGCTACCGTAATGCTTGTTGGATGATATTATCTCTTATATCCTTATATGATCATTCACTTTGCTTGGTGATGAGTGCACATGTTCAATTATTATCATTTTAAGCGCTCCACCAAGATGTATGTGACATGGAAGAGTGACCCATGATCCTAACACATTGTGCATTTGCAGTCCAAAGCAAATTTTAAATAATGCACAAATTTAGGGGGAGCTCTTACTTATCACATACTTCTCAAAGCGACGATGTTTCTCAATCTTATTATCATTTGTCGAAGCTTTGATCCAAATGTTGTCATCAATTACCAAAAAGGGGGAGATTGAAAGTGCAACTATCCCTGGGTGGTTTTGGTAATTCCTAACAACATATAGCTCATTGAGCTAATGCTATTTCAAGATAAATATTTCAGGAAAGCTCAATGATTGGCATGGCATGGATGAGAAAAGTGGATCCCTCAAAATGCTAAGGACAAAAGGATTGGCTCAAGCTCAAAGCACAAGACTCTACATTTTCTATTTTAGTGATCCAAGATCACATTGAGTCTATAGGAAAAGCCAATACTATCAAGAGGGGATGAGGTGTTGCTTAATGAGTTTCTTGCTCAAAGTGCTTAGTGATATGCTCCAAAGCCCTCAACTACTTTCTCACATCCACATATGTCCCAAACCAAAAGTCAAACTCGGCCATACCGAAATTGTCTATCCGGCGCCACTGAGTTCAGATGACATAGCCACTGCAACAAACCCTAGTCTTTTCGGTCTCACCGATAGGGATCTCGGTTCCACCGAGATGGGATTGCAATCTCTCTGTTTCCCTTCGTAACGTTTTGGTCAAACCGAGATGAGCGATCGGTCCCACCGATATTGCAATGCAAACTCATTGTTTCCCTTTCGTAACGTTTCGGTCCAACCGAGATGAGCGAATCGGTCCAACCGAGTTTCCCTGACCAACTCTCTGTGTGTCTATTACCAAAATCGGTCTCACCGAGTTTGTGCAATCGGTCTCACCGAGATTACATTATGCCCTAACCCTAACCATATCGGTCCCACCAAGTTGACATGTCGGTCCCACCGAAAACCCTAACGGTCACATTATTTATTAAATTGGTCCGACCGAGTATCACGATTCGGTCCCACCGAGTTTGGTAAGTTGTGTGTAACGGTTAGATTTTGTGTGGAGGCTATATATACCCCTCCACCCACTCTTCATTCATGGAGAGAGCCATCAAAACATGCCTACACTTCCAACATACATTTTCTGAGAGAGAACCACCTACACTTGTGTTGAGGTCAAGATATTCCATTCCTACCACATAAATCTTGATCTCTAGCCTTCCCCAAGTTGCTTTCCACTCAAACCTTCTTTTCACCAAATCCAAATCCTGTGAGAGAGAGTTGAGTGTTGGGGAGACTATCATTTTAAGCACAAGAGCAAGGAGTTCATCATCAACACACCATTTGTTACTTCTTGGAGAGTGGTGTCTCCTAGATTGGCTAGGTGTCACTTGGGAGCCTCCGACAAGATTGTGGAGTTGAACCAAGGAGTTTGTAAGGGAAAGGAGATCGCCTACTCCGTGAAGATCTACCCTAGTGAGGCAAGTCCTTCATGGGCAACGGCCATGGTGGGATAGACAAGGTTGCTTCTTCATGGACCCTTCATGGGTGGAGCCCTCCGTGGACTCGCGCAACCATTACCCTTCGTGGGTTCAAGTCTCCATCAACGTGGATGTACGATGGCACCACCTATCAGAACCACAGCTAAAACATCTCCGTGTCAACATTGTGTTTGCCTCCTCAAACTCCTCCCTCTACCTTCATATGCAATTGTTTTACATTCCACTGCTATACTCTTAGAATTGCATGTGTAGGCTGATTGCTTGACTTGTGATAAGTTGCTAAAATCTGCCAAGAACTAAAATTGAGAAAAGGCTAGATTTTTATTTGGTCAAGTAGTCTAATCACCCCCTCCTAGACATACTTTCAATCCTACACTTCTCAATTTTTCTTTCAAATACTCGTTTTCTTTTTCAACTAAATTTAACCTCTCGACAATAGAGTCGGTTGGAATTTCCGGTTCACATACCTCCTAAATAAAAATATCTATGTCAACTTGATGGGCATAATTTGTCATAAACACGACACGCAACAAATAGTTATAAAAGAGAATATACCACATCTGAATCATAACCCGGATGAGGGCCGACGGGGACGGATATCAAAACCATGGCACTATGTATAACAAACAATGTACGGGTAAGATAATTATACAAGTAACTATATATCTAAATAACACGAACATGATTTTTTCTTATATTAAAAAGATAAGAACAAGAGGCTCACCACAAGGTGGTGCCGGCGACGGGACGGTGCGGGCAATCGACGGTGGTTAGGACGGAGACGGGAAGGCACTAAGTAAACCACACATACATATGCAAACTAAGAGTTATTTTGACCTCAAATTGCATATAAATCAAATAAACTACAACGTATAATTCCTCCCAAACTAAAAACCCACAAATCACTATACTTATAGAGCATTGCAAGAGCTAATGTAGCAATGAGAGATGAAAGCACATGGTTGCTAACCTTTGGGATCACTTGGATGGATGGGGTGCCTTCAAATCTTGGAAATTTTTGGCAAAAATGGAGGTGGGAGCTCGAGCAAGAGGGGAAGGAAACAAAGAGGAGGGGAAAAACAGAGGGCTTCGCCTCGGGCTGGAAGAGGCACTATATATAGTGATATCTGTAGTCCCGGTTGGTTACATGAACAAGGACTAAAGGTGAACTTCTAGTCCCGTTCGTGGCATGAAATGGTACTATAGGTCATGGTGGGGCCGCAGCCTGACACAAGCATGAACCGGTACTAAAGGTTCACCACGAACCGGTACTAATGAGAGCCGCCCACCTAGCCATTGGAACCGGCACTAATGGTCACATTAGTGCCGGTTCTAGTACAAACCGGGACTAAAGAGTTGAACATAAGGCCCTTTTTCTACTAGTGCCTTGAGACAAAGGATTCTTATCACTACTAGCCCCTCCTTACTGGAGTTGGCATCCGACTCTATGATAGTGGGTTTAACCATTTGAAGCGGATCGGTAGAAAGTTTAAGTCCCGCAAGGAAATCTTTAAACAATGATTTGACCTTGGTCGTCATAGAGGCCCTAAGTAAAGCAATAGCCTCATTTAGGTCCTCTTGTGTGACCGCGGCCACCGCCTCGGCCACGGGTAGTTCATCTGCCCGAGGCCCATCGTCAACCATACTCTTTAGGCAGTTAGGCCGTTAAAAAGAAATGATGCTCTGATACCAGTTGAAATGGTCAATATGGTTGACTATAGGGGGGTGAATAGGCAACTACCAATGCTATGATATGTTTCAATCATATCTACTTTTCCTAATGCTTTTGCTCTTGTTTTGGACTCTAATTTGCATAATTTGAATGAAACCATCCCGGATTGACGTTGTTTTCAACAGAACTACCATGGTGGTGTTTTTTGTGCAGAAATAAAAGTTCTCAGAATTGGACGAAACTTTTTGGGGAATTGTTTTGGAATATATAACAATTTATAGAACCAAGATCCACTTGAGGGGGGGCCAGCTGCCCACTAGGCAGCAAGGCATGCCCTGGTAGGTAGTGGGGCCCACGAGGCTCCGCTGACCCTAATCCTGACTCTATAAAATCCTATTTTTGGAGAAAAAAATAAGAGAGGAAGTTTCATCGCGTTTCACGATACGGAGCCGCCGCCACCTCCCGTTCTTCATCGGGAGGCTAGATCTGGAGCCCGATCGGGGCTCGGAGAGGGGAATCTTCGGTCTTCATCATCATCAACTATCCTCCATCACCAATTTCATGATGCTCACCGCCGGGAGTGAGTAATCCCTTCGTAGGCTTGCTGGACGGTGGTGGGTTGGATGAGATTCATCATGTAATCGAGTTAGTTTTGTTAGGGCTTGATCCCTAGTATCCACTCTGTTGTTAGATTGATGTTGCTATGACTTTTCTATGCTTAATACTTGTCACTAGGGCCCAAGTGCCATGATTTCAGATCTGAACCATTTATGTTTTCACCATTATATCTTTGTTCTTGATCTGATCTTGCAAGTCATATGCATACATGTTACGTGTTATGATCCGTAAACCCCAAGGTGACAGTAATTGGGATACTTTCCGGTGATGACCGTAGTTTGAGGAGTTCATGGATTCACTATGTGTTACTGCTTTTTGCCGGTTCTCTATTAAAAGGAGGCCATGTTCTTTTCCATAAGCACGCATGACTATTTACGGAATACATGCCTACATTATATTTATGAACTTGAGATAGTTCTGTGTCGCCCTAGCTTATAACTGTTATATGATGAATATCATCCAACTAAATCGCCGATCCAATGCCTACGAGTTTTTCACATTTTGTTTTTGCTAAGTTACTATTGTTGCTGCTACTGTTACAACTACCACAAAACTATTGCTATCACTGTTACCGTTACTACTACTGTTACCACTGCTATCAAACTATCATACTACCGTGCTACTGATCACTTTGCTGCAGATATTTAATCTCCAGGTGTGGTTGAATTGACAACTCGGTTGCTAATACTTACAAATATTATTTGGCTCCCCTTGTGTCGAATCTATAAATTTGGGTCAAATACTCTACCCTCGAGAACTGTTGTGATCCCCTATAGTTGTGGGTTATCAACACCTTTTCTGGTGCCGTTGCCAGGGAGCATAACTATATTTATTATTCACTCGGGATTTATGTCAATTTAACAATATGAAGAATTTTAAAGATATGAGAACCAAGATCATTCCCTCTAAGACGAGGGTAGGTAAGGAACTGCCATCTAGCTCTGCACTTGATTCACCTTGTAATTTGTGTAAGCTTACAACAACAACACATGCTATTAATCATGATATGTCGCAAGTAAATTATGATGCTAGTACTTTTCTTGATAATGTTGTGCCACCAGGTGAATTTCTTGATGAAAATATTGCTAGAGCTAAAGAAAATGAGAATGCTGAAACTGATGAAATTACTGAAACTGATGAAGTCTTTGAAACTAAGAATTATGAAACACCTATTATACCTAGATCCCCTAGATATGAATTTCTTGTTATACCTGAGGGTTATGTTATGGATGGAGAAGTAGCTAGAGATTTTCTTGCTTGTAAGATAGAGATGATCTTAAGAAATTACTAGTCAAGTTGAAAGAAAAATCATGGAATGCTAGAATGAAATATGATCCTACGTTTGCTACTTCACCTATCTTTATTACTGATAAGGATTATGAATTCTCTGTCGACCCAGAGTTAATTACTCTGGTTGAATCTAATCCTTTCCATGGTTATGAAACTGAAAGTGTTGTGGCACATCTCACTAAATTAAATGATATAACCACCCTATTTGCTCATGAAGAAAACATTCGCTACTACTATATTCTCAAGTTACTTCCATTCTCATTAAAGGGTGATGCTAAGATATGGTACAATACCCTTGCTCCTGGTTGTGTGCGTAGTCCCCAGGATATGATTTATTACTTCTCTGAAAAATATTTTCCTGCTCATAAGAAACAAGTTGCCTTACAGGAAATATTTAATTTTGTGCAAATTGAAGAAGAGAGTCTCCCACAAGCTTGGGGGAGGCTTCTACAATTACTTAATGCTTTGTCTGATCATCCTCTCTAGAAAAAGGAATACTTGATATCTTCTTTAATGGACTAACCGATGCTTCTAGGGACCACCTAGATAGTTGTGTTGGTTGTGTTTTCAGGGAATGAACTGTTGAACAAGATGAAGAATTATTGAATAACATATTGAAGAATTAAGATGATTGGACACTTCCTGAACCACCTCCTAAACCCACTCCGAATAAGAGGGGTATATTATTTCTCAGTCCTGAAGATATGCAAGAAGCAAAGAAATGTATGAAGGAAAAAGGTATTTAAGCTGAAGATGTTAAGAATTTACCACCTATTGAAGAAATACATGGTCTTGACACATCACCACAGGTGGTAGCTCACTTTGAGATTTAGCAACTTGTTATTATGGTTCAAACCCAGTTAGAACAAGTTGCTAAATGTCAAAGTGAGCTACTTAATGAAATGAACAATAATATGAACAATTATGATGTTAGAGTAGGAACTAGAGGAGGTGAAATGACTCGAGAGACACTTTATCCTGAAGGTCACCCTGAAAGAATTGAACAAGACTCCCAAATAATTAATATTGATGCACCTAGTCCTTCTAAAAAGAAAAAGAAGAACAAAAATGATAGTGATAATGAAAATGAAGTATAAAAACCTTCTGAGACTAATAATGATGTCTCTATTTCTGATGCTGAAACTCAATCTGGTAATGAACATTCACCTAGTGATAACGAAAATGATAATGATGATGTTCATGGATCTACTCAACCACACAATGATAAAGAACCAGATAATGATGTTGAAATAGAACCTGCTGTTAATATTGATAACCCACAACCTAAATATAAACGTTATGATAAGAGAGATTTTGTTGCTAGTAAACATGGTAAAGAACCATGGGTTTAGAAACCGATGCCCTTTCCACCTAAACCATCTAAGAAAAAAGATGATGAAGAATTTGAACGCTTTGCTAAAATTCTTAGGCCAGTCTTTTTTGTGTACTCGTTTTACTGATATTTTAAAGATGGCCCCTTATGCTAAGTATATGAAAGATATTATCACTAATAAAAGAAAAATACATGAAGCTGAAAGCTCCACCATGCTTGCTAATTATTCTTTAAAGGACAGAGTACCTAAAAAATTAGGAGATCCCAGAATACCAACTATACCTTGCTCCATCAAAAGAGACTATGTCAAAACTGCTTTATGTGATTTGGGAGCTGGTGTTAGTGTTATGCCTTTTTCTTTATATAAAAGACTTGATTTGAATAAACTCACACCTACTGAAATATCATTGCAAATGACTGACAAATTAACCGCCATACCTATCGGTATTTGTGAGGATGTGCCCGTTGTTGTTGCAAATGTTACTATCTTAACAGACTTTGTTATACTTGAGATGCCCGAGGACGACAACATGTTGATTATTATCGGTAGACCCTTTCTGAATATTGCAAGGGCTGTTATTGATTCCAATAAAAGCAATGTCACTTTTCATATCAATGGCAATGAGCATACGGGGCACTTTCCGAAGAAACAATTTCAAGTGAATGGTATAAATGTTACTGAAAAATCTCCGACAATCACTATTGGAAGTTTTCAACTTCCCTCCCTACTGCCAAAAAGAACATGGAATACTTATTTTTGGGCATATGCATATCCCCATTGAGGTCACTTAGTATTTTATGAAAGTTCTTCGGGTTCATGCTAATCGAAAGTGGTTGCTAATAAGACTTGATCAACCTTATTAATGACTTATTTTTGAGAGGCATGTGGTCGATGAATTTAGTAAGCACAACCTTCTGTACCCACTTTTTATTTTCTGTTATTTTTAGTTAAATGCAATAAAATGCCATGTTTATCCAGTTTTCTGAATTTTCCATGTAATAAAAAATGACCCAAAAACAAAAGTGCTCAGAATGCCCTGAAATTTTGACATGATTTTTTTGAATATTTATGAATTTTTATGTAAATAACACCATAGGGGGTGCCCCAGGTGCCCACTAGGCACCAGGGCGCGCCAGCTACCCCAGGCACGCCCTGGTGGGTAGTGGGCCCCACAAGGCTGCCCTCACTTATCCCTTTAGTCCACTTCGTCACCTACCTCTAGAAAAAAATCGCACCAGCTCTCTCTCTCTCTCTCTCTCTCGTGTTCTTGCTCTCAAACCCGCGGATTTTGATCTCTTTGCTCGAAGCTCCATTTTCGAAACTGTTTTGGGGGGTTGCTATTTGGTATGTGACTCCTCCATTGCTCCAATTACTTTTTGTTCTAATGGTTTATATTTTGAGTAATCAGCTACTCTTGATGCTAATGTAAATGAGCTTGCATGTTGAATTCTTTAAGTTCCAAGTAGTTTGAATGCTTGATATAGCCTCTAGACATCCATATGGGTAGTTGTTATCAATTTTGTTAAGTTTTGTTGACATCATTTTGTGTCCCAATTTTTTTTCAGAAGTTTGTTTTTAGGAAAATGGATTTATTTCAAAGGAGTTCATCTAAGAAGAATGCCAAGGGAGTCACCGGTGAATCATCTTATGGTGACATCAACACTCCGCAATGGACGAAGGTCCGACCGTGCGAGTGGCCGCACATTGCTTTCATGGATGAAGCCGGATTCCGCCAAGAGTTCGCACAATTCATTGCAAATGCTGGGTTTACCGACTTCCTCGCAGATGAGTGTGACCAACACCATGTCCTTACAAATTCCTTTGTGCAGAATTTTCATTTCTTATATAGGAACAATCCTCATGAGGTGCGGTTTAATTAATACTCTGAAACTCGTCAAATACCGGTTACTGAATTTTGTGAGATATGCTTAGTTCCCTATGATGGGGAGTTAAGAGAACCTAGGCTAGAGGAATTTGATGGCTTCCTCCGGACCTTAACTGTGGGTGAGGAGAGGGGTGTGTCGAAAGCCACAGCAACTAACTTCCCGTTTCTTTCTATGCACTATTTTTCTCTATTTATAACAAAATGCTTGACTGCTAGAGAGAAGGGCAGTATACTCAGTGCACCTGACCTTGCCATTTTACACCGTGCGCTGCATGATGATCACACCTTTAGCCTAGGGGCTATCATAGCACGTCGTATGCACACTAATAGAACTAAAGGTAAAATTCATGGTGGTATTTATGAGACTCGCTTGGTGAGGCGCTTTAACATTCTGCTACCCCAGCATGGTTATTTGTTACCTAGAGTTTATCTAGACCTCCAGTTGATGGTGGACCACCAGTTTCTTGATAGAACTATTAGAGCCTCTTCGATATAACTTGGTGTTCAGTGAGAACACCCATGATATTATCCTGTTACCTGCACCTGCTTTGTTTGATTCTATTGCCAGGAACGGATACAGGGTCGTGCCAGCACACATTATCGCTTACCGGAATGCACAGGCAGCGGGAGAGGAGGAGCCCCAGGAATGGGCTCTCAGGTGCCTCCGCCTCAACACTTTGACATTGGACCGGATGGCTACTACGGGTGGTGATTACCAAGATAGGCCAAAAGCCTAAGCTTGGGGGAGTACGTATTTCCACCGACATTACATTCATAGTCACACATTTCAGTTGTCGGTGTCCACACTTTTTCATTGTATTATCCATGCTAGTTTTATTTTTCTCACTTTCTTATTGTGTGTTTGAAAAACTTTGAGAAAATCAAAAAAATATTTCTTGCTTCTTTTCAGCTTTTCTTTCTAGTTTAAATTAGTTGTAGCATTAAAATAAACAAAAATATTTCTTATTCTTCTTTTGCTTGTTGGGAGCTTTCCCGTGTAAATAGTTTTCTTGTTTTGGTTTCTCCTTCCTTAATTTGTTTTCTTCAAGAAAAATCCAAAACTCCAAAAATATTTTAGTGTGTTCCTCTGAAATTCTTTTCTTTTGTTGAGTCGTACCAAGGAGAAGACCACGATGAAATGTTTAGTGGCTCTCATATGCATCATTGTTGATCTAACAAAGAACCCAAATTACCTTGTCTTCTTCTTTTGAATAAACTGTTTGCAGATCCCAGCTTAGTCCACGGCACTCTTGCACTATTATTATTTTCATATCATTCGGTCGTGCAAGTGAAAGGCAATAATGATGATATATGGTGAAGTGACTGAGGCAGGAAAAGCGGGTATGAACTCAACTTCTTTTTGGTTTAGTAAATATGTTTAACTCAGTATCCATGATTCAACATATTATGATTAAACATGTTTATTATACAATTAGAGATTATAGTTGCTCATGCGCTGCTTAAGTAGCTAGGAGTGGATAATGACTTATCTTGAGTGTCAACATGCATTAAAATGATTGTGATGTGGTATGATGATATGGTATCCTCTGAATGTTTCGGGTGGCTAGACTTGGCACATGTTCACGCATGTAGTTGAATCAAAACCAACATAGCCTCCATGGTATTTATGTTCATGGTGTTTATATCCTGCTCATGCTAGTATTCAATGTTGATTATTCATAATGCATGTTCATGACGGTTTTCGCTCTCTAGTTGGTTGCTTCTCAACCTACTTGCTAGCCTCCGCCTATACTAAGCTAGAATAATGCTTGTGCATCAAAATCCTTAAACCAAAGTCGTTCTAGATGAGTCCACTATATCTACCTATATAAGGTATTACCCTGCCGTTCCAAGTAAATTTGCATGTGCCACCTCTAAAAATTCAAATGAACATGTATTCTGTGTGCCCGGACCGCTCATGGAGCAACAGGGGGTGGTCAGTATCTTCCATGCTAAGCGGGATAGTCTCATGATGAGTGTTTATTCACTCGTCCTTGCATGAGAGGGGTTGGTAATAGGGATACCCTGTCCCAAAATCGAAAATTGCAAATCATTAAACAAAACTCCCCCAGACTTTGGTTAGTATGGAGGGCACTCGAGGATTCGGCTAGCCATGGCTTGTGTTTGTTGGTGGAGGGGGATAAACTTTACTTTTACCGCTTGGGAACAGCCGCTAATTTGTTTAGCATGGAAGATATTGAAAACTCTTGGTTGTAACGTTGACAGGAAAGGTATACCTCCCTAAATTATATTTATCTCTAATTTAAGTTTTGAGCTCTCGCACCTCTGCAAATCCCTGCTTCCCTATGTGAAGAGCCTATCTATTTACTTTTATGTTATTTTGCTTTTATTACTGAGTCAACACCTTCTCAAACAAGCACTAGTCCTGAGAGCACTATTGTCATCCTCATGCATTGTGTATAGTTCATGTTGAATGCATCATGACTGGATCTCTTCTACCATGAATTACAATGACTAGTTGCTGCTTGAACTTTGGAGGTGCTCTGGCTTTATGTTTTGCGTTCTCAGAAAGGGCTAGCGAGATACCACTATTGTCATATTATATCATGATTATTTTGACAAAGTGTTTGCATTTTAGATATTTTATTATTGCTCGCTAGTTGATTATGCCATTGATATGAGTGAATATAATTTTGAAGAGTTATCATGTACATGGTCAGTTATGGTCTTTGGTGAAAACCTGGGTATTATTTAAGCATATGTATAAACACAAGAACAAAAGAGTTCGTAAAAGTTTTTCTTTGTCACTTTCATTTTGTCAACTGAATTGCTTCAGGACAAGCAATGGGTTAAGCTTGGGGGAGTTGATATGTCTCCATCGTATCTACTTTTCCTAAGCCTTTTGCTCTTGTTTTGGACTCTAATTTGCATAATTTGAATAAACTAACCCCAACTGATGCTGTTTTCAGCAGAACAACCATGGTGTTGTTTTTTGTGCAGAAATAAATGTTCTTGGAATTGGACGAAACTTTTTGGAGAATTATTTTGGAATGTATAATAATTTCTGGAACCAAGACCCACTGGAGGGGGGCAGCTGCCTACTAGGCACCAGGGCACGCCACCCCCCCCCTCTGGCTCACCCTGGTGGGTAGTGGGGCCCGCAAGGCTCCTCTGACCTAATCCCGACTCTATAAAATCCTATTTTTGGAGAAAAAATAAGAGAAGAAGTTTCATCACGTTTCATGATACGTAGCCACTGCCACCTCCTGTTCTTCATCGGGAGGGCAAATCTGGAGCCCGTTCGGGGCTCCTGAGAGGGGAATCTTCGGTCTTCGTCATCATTAACCATCCTGCATCACCAATTACATGATGTTGAACGTTGGGAGTGAGTAATCCCTTCGTAGGCTTGCTGGACGGTGGTGGGTTGGATGAGATTCATCATGTAATCGAGTTAGTTTTGTTAGGGCTTGATCCCTAGTATCCACTCTGTTCTGAGATTGATGTTGCTATGACTTTGCTATGCTTACTACTTGTCACTAGGGCCCGAGTGCCATGATTTCATATCTGAACCATTTATGTTTTCACCATTATATCTATGTTCTTGATCCGATCTTGCAAGTCATATGCACCTGTTACGTGTTATGATCCGTAAACCCCAAGGTGATAGTAATTGGGATACTTTCCGGTGATGACCATAGTTTGAGGAGTTCATGTATTCACTATGTGTTAATGCTTTTTCGGTTCTCTATTAAAAGGAGGCCTTAATATCCCTTAGTTCCCTTATGGACCCCGCTGCCACGGGAGGGTAGGACAAAAGATGCCATGCAAGTTCTTTTCTATAAGCACACATGACTATTTATGGAATACATGCCTACATTATATTTATGAACTGGAGCTAGTTCTGTGTCGCCCTAGGTTATAACTGTTATATGATGAATATCATCCAACGAAATCACTGATCCAATGCCTATAAGTTTTTCACATATTGATTTTACTAAGTTACTACTATTGCTGCTACTATTACAACTGCCACAAAACTATTGCTATCACTATTACCGTTACTACTACTGTTACCACTGCTATCAAACTATCATACTACTATGCTACTAATCACTTTATTGTAGATATTTAATCTCCAGGTGTGGTTGAATTGACAACTCAACTGCTAATACTTACAAATATTCTTTGGCTCCCCTTGTGTCGAATCTATAATTTGGGTTGAATACTCTACCCTCGAAAACTGTTGTGATCCCCTATAATTGTGTGTTATCAGACTAGCTCAAGTGTTGTTTGTGATCATGTTTTTTGGATCTTGGGATATCATTAAGTGTAACTATAATCCCAAAACATTTTTGAGAGTATGACATTAAAAGAACGATCATATAGAATGGACGCAAACTAGTTTATTATACTTTGAGATAATATCATCAGAAGTCAATTTTATAACACAAAGTGTTAACCTATAATTTTGTTTCGTAGACCATGAGAGTATCATAGTCACTTGTTACCATACGATGAACTTTGGGGTTGCTCAAACGTCATCTGTAACACGGTGATCATAACGACAACTTATAGGTACATCAAAAAGTTTGATAAGGGGCTAGATAGCTCAAGAGTGGAATTTGCTCCTCCGGCGATGGAGAGATATTCTTAGGGCCCTCTCGGTGTGACAACATCCATCATCATCTAGCCAGGCACTGGTGACTAGGTAACAAGGATGTCGCAACATGTCAATGAGAAAGAAGAACAAAACCGGTAATGAGGAGACCGGTATAGTGAGCATAAGAATGACTCAAGAGGATACCTATATATCTCACCTCAGGTTTTGTAAAGTATCACAGATCAAAGGGAATAGCACATGATAACCAAAGATTCACTCGAATATCATTCGTGTATTCTTAGAGATCAATATGGATGACTATGGTCCCACAATTGGTCATTGAATGAAAGGGAGTTTCGTTCATGTCTATGTTTTACCAAATCTAGAGGGTCACAAAAATCTTAAGGGAATCACGATCTTTTGAGTGTTAGTAGAGTGAGAGTTATGAGAAAATCTTCTCGAAATAGTTTTGGGACTATAAGAAATAGTTTCGAGAGAACCCGAAAGCGTTTCGGGTTTACCGAAAGAGTTTCGGGGTTACCAGGTAATACCGGGAAATGATATATAGGTGGAAAATGTTTCCGGAGATGTTAAATAAATAATAAAAAGGTTCTAATATTGTTCAGGAGGCTTTTAGAATATATTTAATATCAATGGGCTGAAGAAAATATCAATAAGGCCTAATAGGGGAGAGTTATTGGCCTATAGGCCAAATAAGGGTATGGTGCCCCTAGCTTGTTAGACAAGCTTTGGGGACCGCTCAAAAAAAGACAAGCTTTGGGGGGCGAATTGGATTGTTGGAGCGCAGCAAGGAGAGAACCCCTCCCCAAGTCAGCCACCCCTCCCCTTAGACCTATATATACATGAGGAGGGGCGTCCCTAGAGACACAAGTTTTCTCCCATTGTCTCGGGCGCCCCCTCTATCCCTCTCTAGTTCTAACCTTTTTCTAGACTTGATATAGTTCCTCATAATAGAGAAGCCATGTGAGGTTCTCTTCTCCCTCCTCTAATTGTCCGATGACGATTAGCTCTAGAAGGCGAAGTGTTGCCAGGTCATGAAGCATGCACGCTAGCAAACTGTAGAGAGGTCGTGCTTTCGGTCTTCGGTTCGAGGGATCGTTCGTGAATGGTTCAAGGGAGCTGAAGTACGATCTACACCGACTCTTCTTGCACTGCAACTCGGAGTTGGTAACAATATCTAAATCGTTAATGCATCTTCATAGTGTTCCTGGTTTGATCGAAGGATATTTTTTTTGTTTTCTACTACTTTTCCCTACAGTAGTCACGACCATTGACAGTGTAGTTGCACGACAGCGATTCCCTATTACAAAGCCTCCTGAACACGAGTGGTCGTTGAAGCACGTTGATGTCGTTGTGGGAACCCGACATTCCAAAGAAAGCATGCCAAATCCGTAAGTCATTTGATGTCACTGCTTCCAATATGATGGTGGCCTCTTCAGTGTGACCTTGATACATTCCCCGCAACCTTTGGGGCGGTTCTTCCATAGCCAATGCCTGCAATCAATTGATCTGAGCATTCATGGAAATCCTTTGGCCTCTCCAATTAATAGCCAACAATTTTACTATGTCCTGCACATTTGGTTCGCTCAGATACTCTGCTTCAAACACAGGCACCAGGCGTGGGCAAACCTAACGGTAGTCTTCAGGCATGTGCTCTCCCCCATCCGGACCATCTCACCAACGACATCTACAGCAGTACCAAGTGCAAGCATCCTCTGAGCAGCCATGCATTTATTCTTAGGAGAGAAAGAAAGTTGGCCGCAGCAATCCCCTGTGACCTTGAAGTAGTCATTGTGTGCCTCCACTCCCTCCATAATGCACAAAGACAATAGTTTGCGCATATGAAAACCGCAACGAGGCCATGGATCATCCAGGAAAGTTGGGTCCGAAGCAAAGCAGCCCTTGTGCAGTAGCCGTGCTCTGGAGACCCTATCCCGATTAATCACTCTTCTTCCTTTGATTGAGCCATTGAAGTTCATGCTCCACCTTTGGATCCATTTCCTCTTGCATGCTCATGAGCACCACTTCTTCATCTGAATCCGACGGATCGAAGAACTCATCTTAAATCATTTTATCAAACTCCATCGACCCATATTCCTTGTACGATGAAGCATTAGAATTCATTGCTTTCCATAAGCATAAATCACAAAAAAAATGGGTTGGACAATTGTCGAACACATAGAGCGCAAGGGGCAGCTGAATAGGTTCGGGAATTTTCCACCACTCTATCTATTGCTCAGCATGAGGCCAGTTCAAATCCACCAGCTGTGCCTGAACCAGTCACTGCTCTGTTAAGCCTGACTACAGATGTTGAACATATCCCAATTGTTCCCCTGCTGCTGTTGGTGCTGACAGTCTGGCAGCTTTCTCTGACACCCCTCAGGCTACCAACCTCTTATTGCCTCCTTCCAGGGCTCGTAAGGGTAAAGATCCAGCTCCCATTGATACTTCTTCATTCAGACGTAGCAATAGATCCAATAAATATGATGGCTTTTGTGTCAATATGCATGATGAATCTCGTCCTTCAAAGTCCAAGGTGAAGTCCAGGGTTTTGCCATCTGCGCTCCCTCGTACCTCGGCTGCTGATGCTTCGGGAGACAGGAGGACTGATGCCGAGCTTCCACCTCCAACCCCCATCACCATGATGCAGAACATTGGTACACAACTGTGTGCTATTCCACCTGCGGAGCTATCTGAAGACATCCTTACTAAAGGAGACGATGGGGCTGCTTCGGCTTCTTCCTCTTCTTAATTTATTAGCTCCTTTCTAGCTCATGGTCCTTTTGCACAATTGGAATGTTCTTTGCTGGAATGTATGTGGTTTAAATTTGCCTGAGAAACATTTAGCTCTATCGAACGCGATCAACTCTTCTGGCTGCGCTGTTATTTGTCTCCAGGAATCTAAAATGCAGCACTTTGATGCAAATATGCTTAAAATGTTATGTCCCAAGCGCTTTGATTCTTTTGCTTTTGTCCTGATGATAGGTGCTTCTGGTGGTATTATCACGATTTGGTGTAGTCACGTATTTGATCGCACGATTTTTATGTCTGAATAATTTGCCTTGGGGTGGAATTTTCATCTAAACAATCGGCTCTATGGTGGAAACTAGTTAATGTCTATGGCCCGTGCCAAGGGGACCAATGAATCTCATTCACCAATTGGATTTTTGATTTGGATATCCCTCCACTGAAGACTGGCTCATTCTTGGGGACATTAATTATATTCGATCATCGGATAATCGAAATAAACCTGGAGGTGATGTTAATGCCATGTTTACTTGAATGACTTCATCCGCGAGCAATGTCTTACTGAGCTACCCATTAAGGGCCACACCTTTACATGGTCAAACATGCAACAAAATTCTCTTCTTGAACATCTCGATTGGTTTTTCACCTCGCTCAATTGGGTTGCCACCTTCCCTAACACTCTTGTCAACCCACTTGGAAGACCAGTCTCTGATCACACGCCTTGTAATATTATTATTCAAACCACCATTCCAAAAAGTAAATTGTTCAGGTTTGAAACATATTGGATTGCACATCCGGTTTTTTTTTATGTTGCGACCCAAGCTTGGAACAAGCCCATCAAACATGGGAGAAATGTCAATGCGGCAGCTAGCCTGTGCCAGAAGCTTAAAAATCTCAGACATGCTCTTAGTCGACGGAGCAAAGCATATCACGTATGAAAATAGCCATTGAGAACACCAATAAAGCTATACTGGAGTTGGATAACATTGCTGATCGTCGTCGCTTGACAATACCTGAGGGAAACTTCCAGCACATTCTTAAGGCTCACTTGCTCCGCTTGCTGCAATATCAGAAGGAATACTGGAAAAAATGTTGCACCATTCAAATTCAGGGACGAAAACTCCAAATTCTTTCAAGTTGTTGCTGTTGAAAGATACAGAAAAAACTGTATTTCGAGTCTGAAAACTGAGAATGGCATAAGCATGGATGATCACTCGAGCAAGGAGTCTACTTTGTTCGAGGCCTTTAAAAATCGTTTAGGCAAAGCAAAGGCTCCACAAATGAGATTCAATCTTTCCAACATGCTTAGATCTCACGTTGACTTTGATAGCCTCACCGCACCTTTCTCGCATGAAGAGATAGATGCCGTGATCAAAGAAATGCCACCCGACCGTGCCCCTGGACCAGACGGTTTCAATGGTGCACTCTTGAAAGCTTGCTGGCCCATAATCAAAGAGGATTTCTACCGTCTGTGTGAGGAGTTCCATCAGGGTACACTCAACCTTGAGAGCCTCAATTGTGAGTATATTACCTTGATCCCTAAGACTAGAGCCCCGGAGACTATGAATGACTTCTGTCCGATCACGCTACTAAACTTCTGCCTTAAGTTGATCACCAAAATCCTAGCCAACAGACTACAAAGAGTGATCTTAAAATTGTTCATAGAAACCAATGTGGGTTTTTGAAGGGGATATCCATCCATGATTGCCTTGCTTGGGCTTTCGAGTATATTCATCAATGTCAAGCCTCCAAACTAGAGATCGTTTTCCTTAAGCTGGATTTTGCAAAAGCATTGATACAGTTGAGCATGTTGCAATCATTCAGATCATGCAGAGTATGGGATTCAATGCAAATGGATTTGTTGGTTCAAAAGTATCTCCTCCTCGGCAAAATTTCCAATCTTGCTAAACGAAGTCCCGGGGAAGCAATTCTGGTGCAAATGCAGGGTTAGGCAGGGGGATCCCCTCTCCCCTCTCATCTTTGTTCTGGTGGCTGACCTTCTACAAACTGCAATCAATGAGGCCCTAGCAGCTAACTTATTGTAACTGCTTATTCCCTCGACTGAGCCAACCAACTACCCGGTGATACAATACACTGATGACATGATCCTCATCATGCCCGCATGCTTGGACCAAGCTGCATGAAATCTATCCTTACAGATTATGCCGCCTCAGTTGGTCTCCACATTAACTTTTCCAAGTCAACGTTGATCCCTATCAAAACTCCTACTGACAAATGCTATGATATTGCGAATATTTTTGGGTGTACCACTGCCAGCATGCCGTTCACCTACCTTGGCCTGCCACTTGGGACTACTAAACCTACGGTTCTTGACATCACCCCCTAGGTTTGCAAAGCCGAGTGCAAAATTACAGCTGCCATGTCATTGATGTCCTACGCGGGCAAATTGGCCCTGATTAACTTGCTTGTCACGTCCTTGGCCATTAACCCCATGGGTGTTCTTCGGCTGCCCCCAAAGATAAATTGAGCAGTTGGACAAGATAAGATGTCATTGTCTCTGGATAAAGAAAACAAGTGATGGAGACAAATGTAACTCTTTGGCTGCATGGGATATGGTTTGCCACCCTAAAGAGAAAGGTGGATTAGGGGTCCTCAACCTCAAAGTTCAAAATGATGCACTGCTGCTCAAGTTACTGCATAAATTCTACAACCAGGTGGATATACCATGGGTAAAATTGGTTTGGGATACTTATTACATGGACACGACCCCGCATGCAACGCCCACTTGCAGCTCCTTCTGCTGGCGTGAACTGGTGAAACTCATGCCAATCTATCGGGGTGTGACCAAAGTTCAAATCCATGGAGGAGAGACTGCCCTATTCTGGAAAGATGACTGGTGTAATCATATCTGAAGAATACTTTCCTAGAGCGTTCTCCTATACTAAGAGGGAAGATGCCTCGGTCCATGGGATGCTCACTATTTCCAACGTTGGTGAAGCCTTTCACCTCCCACTATCGACTCAAGCTCATGATGAACCCCGATCACTCCAACTTGAGGTCTCCTCCACCGCGATCACAGCTGGGAAAGACGTACGGGTGTGCACTTGGGGAGCATCGGTGTTCAAAACCATGGCATACTACAAGTTCTGTTTTCGAGAGTTTGACGTCCATGAGGCGTTCAAATGGCTCTGGAAAGCAAAGAGCATCCCAGAACTCAAAGTTTTTGGTTGGTTTCTGCTGGTGGACCGCCTCAACACACGTAACATGCTCAGCAAAAGACACTACAATATTGGGACCAACCTCGATTGTCTGCTTTGTGGAGAGTGAGGGAGTCCCGGATTAAGGGGTTCTCGGACAGCCGTACTAGATGCATATGCCGGACTGTTGGACTATGAAGATACGAGATAGAAGACTTCGTCCCGTGTCCGGATGGGACTCTCCTTTGCATGGAAGGCAAGCTTGGCGGTTAGGATATGAAGATTCCTTTCCCTGTAACCGACTCTGTGTAACCCTAGCCTCTCCGATGTCTATATAAATCGAAGGGTTTAGTCCGTAGGACAAGAACAATCATAATCATAGGCTAGCTTCTAAGGTTTAGCCTCTACGATCTCGTGGTAGATCAACTCTTGTAATACTCATATCATCAAGATCAATCAAGCAGGAAGTAGGGTTGTCGGATTCCGGGTTCCGGCAGACCCTTGAGGTTTGAACTCTGGGCTGCGCACGAAGATCTCTCCTCCTACCAGCTCACGTCTCGAAGCCTCGCAAGGGATTTAAAATAGGAAGGAGAACACACAAGGGACACGAGGTTTATACTGGTTCAGGCCACCATTGTGGTGTAATACCCTACTCCGGTGTGTGGTGTGGTGGATTGCCTCAGGGGCTGATGATGAACAATACAAAGGGGGAACAGCCTCGCGAGGGGCTGTTCTTGAGCTGGTGCGATGAACTGCTTGGGTGAGTTCAGTCGCTTCTCTATCTCTAGTCTACCCGAAATCTCGCTCCGCTCCCCACTACTCTGTGGTGGCTAGCTCTATTTATAGAGGGAGGCCCTGGGCCTCTTCCCAAATAATGAGCGGGAAGGGCGCCAACCATTGGCCATTTTGAAGGGGAACATCTAGTACACTTATCCTGACTAAAGTTGGTCTTCGACTGCCAAAGACTCTGACGGTGACGCCGTCCTGGGCTCCATGGTGACCTCCATCCTACCGTCCCGCTGGTCTTGGTCTTGTTGCACCGAAACGGTAACCTTTGCATGATGCCTTGGCATGTGCTTGGCCCCTTTGCACCGAAGGGGAAACAAGGACACTGCACAGACCGACGCCCGCCTGGTGCCCGCCTGGTCTCGATCGTCATGGCTTGCGTCACGGGCACCTCGCGAGGTACCCTGCCTTGATCTCTCCGCCTCCTCGCGAGCCCGCTTGACGAGGCTGCTCCTGAGGAAGCTTCCTGTCGTCCGCCCCGCGAGGTTTGGCCTCTCGCGAGGGTCTTGAGCTTGAGATGATGAAGCTGGGCTGCACTGGGTCTTCACTTGAGCCACGCCGCTGGCCGCAGGTAGGCAAGTCTGGGGACCCCCATTTCCAGAACACCGACAGTAGCCCCCGGGCCCAAGGCGTGCCCAGACTTGGCTTAGCAGAGAAGCAAAGGGGCAAGTGCGAAGTGTCGCGGGCCCCAATAGCCTGCGGCCTAGGGCACCGCGTGGCGATTGATAGGACGTGGGCGTCTTCGCTTCTCCACAACGCCTCGGCAACTGTCTAACTTCACAAGTCCCTGCATGCAAAAACGGGTCTTGATTACCTGTGGTCGTGGAGGCCGACGGTTGGCCTCCTCCGGCTATAAGTACGGTACGGCGCGAGACCTTCCAGTCCATTCCTTCCTGCTACTCCCCTTTCTTTTTCTTCCTCGCCCTTGCTCCACCTTACGCTAATGGCGCTGATCCACGATTTTTTGCAGAAGAGAAGGGAAAGGCCCCCCGAGAGGGTCCTGACCCGCTTCCGCCGAAGAAACGGCCAGCCCCTTGTCGTCGAGATGAGTGCGCTTGGCAGGAGGCGTCGAGGCCCTTGTACAAGCGTCTGCCGCCTGGGTTTCCGCTGGCCTTGTACGCCCGAACCGAGGGCCCTGGAGAAGAAGGCGCCGAGCGACACCTATGTTGCCACCGTCGACACCGGCGGGTTACTGCGGTGCGCGTCGTTCCCCCTGGAGTCCATGCCGAGGGCTCTTCTCGCGAGCTTGTGCTTCACGCCGCCATGCCTCCTCGATCTTGGATTTGCCTTCCTCCCTCCTTCGCCTTCGAGGTTTCGCCGAGGGGGCCTCGGGAGCTCTGGCTGCAGCACGTCGACTGCAACACCCCTGCGACCGAGGCGGAGGTCGAAGTTATCACCCCGGGCAAGGTCTTCCTGACCCGTGGCTGGGGCGAGATTGCCCGCGTCTACCGGATAGGGGCGCCCTCGTAATCCATCTCGAATACGATGGCGCCTCCTTGATGTTCTTCAAGGTCTTCGACGCGGAAGGACACCGGCTAGAATGCTGCCCCAAGGGAGGCGGCCGGGGCATCGGAGTGGCGAGGACCAGGCCTGCCAACCGCTTACCCAGCAGCTCCTCAGGCAGCAGCGGAGGAGCCGGAGGGTCCAGCGGCTCCGCCGAGCTTCGCGCGACTCCGGAGACGAGCGACGATAGCTACGAGCCTCCGAGCTCACATCGCGCCTGGAGCAGGGCGGCTGCATCAGGTCGTCGGCGCTGCTGATCTGGATGGGGTTGGCGTCGGCGCCTGATGACCCACTGCTGATGATGGCGTCTCCTGCGGAAGCGCGCGTAGTTATCGCTCCTTAGCACCTTTTGTTCCCTACGAGGAATCGAAATGACACCCCATGGGGGTATGTAAGGCGTCTGCCATGTCTTTTGTGAATTGTACATCCTTATGATGAAACGGTGCGAGAGGAGCGTTCTGCCCCGGCTCAGCTCCCCCTTTCTTTCCTCGCGAGGGCTTGGTGCTCTACGCTGACACGTCCCGGTCCCCAGGCAGGCTTCAGCCGTCGCTGGTATGCCAGGTCATGATGCCGTGGTCAAGGCAAGGAGGTGAGCGGCCCATGGTCCAGTAAGAGCCCCTGAGTCGCGATGCTCAGGAGGTCCCCTTTAGCGCTCAAGCAGCCTCCGCTGGGCAAGAAAGGCAGGCAATGCTGCCGTGACAGAGCTGCAGTAGGCCAGGGTTTAGCGCTGAGTCGATTCAGCTTTTGCGTGACTTATGTCATAGGTTTGGCGTAGTTTTCGACGAGGTGCTGGGCCTGCGTGGCGGTAGCTGGGGTATTGCTGAGTTAGGCCCTCGTGAGCTTCTTCCCTCTTCCCCGCACTTTCCTTAATGCTCTACGTCCTCAGGTCCCAGCCCTCGAGCGAGCTCAGCCGCCGCTGGTATGACAGGTCGTGATGCCGTGGGTCAAGGCCAGGGGGTGAGGGCTGGAGATCCAGTAAGAGCCCATGAGTCGGGATGCTCAGGCGCCCCCCTTCTAACGCGCGAGCGGACCATGCTGGAGAGAGGGAGAGAAAGCTCGCGACACCCCCAGCGTTACTCCTGGAGCAGGTCCTACATACCAATCACGAGGGAAAACAAGGTTTGTCGTTACGGTTGCCAGCCAACCATTGGTTGCTCCGAGGGAGTGATTGGGGCACTGAGGGCCTGGTGAGGTGCGCCTTGCGGGGCTGCCGCGGCCAGAGCTCCGCCACTCAGATTTATCGGTGTTGCAGGGACGGACCCGTACACAAGCGCCATGCCAGAGCGAGTGGCTCCAAAGGTAGGCGTCAATCGAGCAGGCGATTAAGTCAAGCAGGTTAAGCATGAAGGAACAAATCCATCTAGATAGATGCGGAGAAAGCAAATGCCACTGGGTCAGGCCCGAGCAGCTTGGGGATAATGCAGCCCGAGGGGCGCCCCCAACAAGGTAAGCACAGAACATAAGCAAAACGGATACATGCCGCAGGGACGGACCCACGGGACCTGGGAAAGATGCAGCCCTGTGGGCGCTCCCAACTGAAAATGGAACTTTGAAAGATGTCACCTGATATCGTTGGAGATGAAGGGATGCTAGAGTAGCGGACAACGCGTGGTGAGGAAGCAGACCCTCATGAGCTTTCGGAACCAGGAGCCTCGGGAGGCTCCGGGGGCACGGGTGGATCTTCGAGGACCATCTCCATCTCCGCCAGGACCGTGCAATGCCTGACCTCCTGAGTCTCCAGGATGCCTCTCAGCAGGCGCTGATGGGCAGCGGCCGTGTTCGGTAGGCCGAGAGGCATGCGAACGTAGCTGTGAGGTGGACCCTCGCAACGTCCCACGCACGAAGGCCAGAGGCGCTCCTGAGACGCGGCTCGGTTGAGCCCTGGTACGTCAATGCAGACGCACAGCCCACCATCTTTTCCTGGATGGGGGGCTACGGCGGGCAAGCGGCGGCTGCCGCGCATGACTCTTGACTCCTACAGCTCATGAGTGTTTCTCATGATGAACTCCTGAGGGTTTGGCCCTCCTTGCCTCATACCTTCCTGAGGGAAACGTGCTTTGAAGCACGCCTCCAAGTGGTGCCTGAGCGCCTCCCTCGTGACCTTGGCAAGGTCGGTGGCCCTCCAGGAGAGATCCCCCGAGCCCTGCCCGAGGAGGGCGCTGGGCATGCCTTCCTATGCGACAGAGGGTGGCGCCCCTTGAACGGGCGCGGATCCTGACGCAATGCCTCTGGAGGTTCCTGCCTCCTGATGGTTTGGCCCAGGTGAAGTCTTCTTCTTCTTGGGGACTGCCTCGGGAAGGCTCCTGCTCCTGTGATCCGGGTCTTCGATTGCCGCGGCCTGGAAGGCACGCTCGAGAGAACACACTACATCCTTTTCTTCACAGGGGACTGTGATGACTCCACCGCTTCCTGGCATCTTGAGGACATTGTAGCCATGGTGATTCACTGCCATGAACTTGGTCAGGGCTGGGTACCCGAGGATGGCATTGTATGGCAGGCGAATGTGGGTGACGTCGAAGTCGATGAGCTCGGTGTGGTAGTTGTTGCGCTGCCCAAAGGTGACAGGAAGGCGAACTTGCCCTATCGGAATGGTGGAACCATCAGTGACTCCTGAGAAAGGCTTGGTCGGCTGAAGCTGGTCATATGGCACTTGGAGATTGTTGAACGTCTCGACGGACAGGATGTTGAGTCCTGCCCCGCCATCTATGAGGGTCCTAGTGACTTGCACATTGCTGATGACTGGGGAGCAAACCATTGGGAGGACTCCAGACGTTGCCGCATACTTGAGCTGATCCGCTAAGCTGAACGTGATAGCGCACGCGGACCACCTGAGAGGGTGCGTGGCCTCAAGCTTGGGGAGGACTGCATTCACCTCGCGAGCAAACTGCTTGAAGATGCGCCGTGAGGCTGGGGCCTGGGTGCCGCCCAGGATGCAAGCGATTGCGCGAGGCTCCTGGAAGCCCCCAGCCCCCTTGTCCTGATGATGGTCTTCATTCCTCCTCGGCGGTGGTGGCAGAGGAGGGACGCCTGTGTTGCCTTGCGGGCGGTCCTCACGAGGCTGATCCCTCCAACCTCCCTAGCGAGGCTGGTCCTGCCAGCGGTCCTCGCGAGGTCGGTCACGCCACCCTTGGCGAGGGCCATGGTCTTCCCATCGTCCTCCACCTCTTCCTCCTGCTCAGCCATAGCCCCGGTCGTTGCGCTCGGGGCGTCGGCCGATACGTCCATCTTGCACAGCCCTGAGTTCCTGGCATTCGTTGGTGTTGTGGGTGTGGAGGTCGTGGTACACGCAGTACCGGCTGCCCTTGGATGACTCCGGATGATCCCTGCCTTGCTTGGTGTCTGGCTCCGCTGCGAGCACATCAGCTCCTTTGCGCTTCACGTCCTTGACCTTGGGATTCTTCTCTTTCGGATCAGCAGCTAGAAGCTCGAGGAGGGAGAGGCGCCCTTCCTCAGCCCTGGCACACTTGGTCGCTAAGTTGAACAGCTCCAGAGACGTGCACAGGTCTTCATGGATCGCTAGCTCCTCTTTCACCTTGACGTCACGCACGCCATCGGAGAAGGCTGAGATGATGGCTTGCTCGGTCACCCTGGGGATCTTGAGGCGGGCGTTGTTGAAGCGCTGGATGTACTTCTGCAGGGTCTCTCCTGGTTGTTGCTTGATACGGCGCAGGTCACTCATGGCCGGGGGCTGGTCGCGAGTGCCTTGGAAGTTGGAGATGAAGCGAGTGCGCATCTCGTCCCAAGAGGAGATCGTGCCAGGAGGCAGGTTTAGGAGCCAGGTGCGGGCGCCATCCTTGAGCGCCATGGGAAACCAGTTCGCCGTGAACTTTTCGTCCCTGTTGGCTGCCTCGATGCCCATCTCCTAGAGCTGGAGGAACTCCGCGGGGTCGGCAGCACCGTTGTAGCAAGGAGGCAGGTCTGGCTTGAACTTTCCGGGCCATGCGACGCTACGCAGCTCGGCGGCGAAGGCGCAGCAGCCTGCGGTGGCCACCAGAGCTCTCTGTTGATGCGGGGCTTGCTCCTGGGGATTCCTGCGCGCCACTGCCTGGAGCAGCGCAGGGTCTTGACGTGGTGGTGCAGGGATGCGATCATGGTGCACCGGTGCCGGGATCACGCAAGCACCTTCTTGGGGATGAGGGATTTCTTGGCTGCTCCTTTCTTGTCACGCGGGCGCCGGACACGGTGGGTCTCGTCCTGGGGCCGCGCGCCTTGGATCCAGGGCGCCTTCTTGGGGAGGAGGTGGTGGAGGCACCTCCTGTTCTGCGCCTCCTGCGCAGGACGGAGGGCGAGGCAGCGAGAGGGACGGCGCAGGGGAGCCCCTGCAGCGCTGACGAGCTCGGTGATGTGAGCAAGCCACTCGTTGTAGAGGTCATCGACAGGACGGTAGTGCAGGAGCTCTGGCGCTAGGAGACACACGGCGTGCGCGTCCGTGGGGGCGCGACGGGCGTGGGACGACGAACCGGCTGGAGTCAGCGACGGAGTGGTGGTGCGGCCTTCCCGCCACACCGAGGCATGCAGCGACGACGCCTGCTGCTCGTTCCTTGTCGGGCCGGTGGCGGCATTGGCGGCAGGCGACGGGGAACGATGGGGGCGCCTGCCGACGGGAGCCGTCTGGGCGACTCGGGCGGCGAGAGCAGCCCGACGCTCGGCGCGGGCTCGGCGAGTGTCAGACATGGGCGCGATGGACGACGAACGCGAGGCGGTGGAAGAAGGATTCCGGCGCACCCCTACCTGGCGCGCCAAATGTTGGATTCCGGGTTCCGACAGACCCTTGAGGTTCGAACTCCGGGGTGCACACGAAGATCTCTCCTCCTACCAGCTCACGTCTCGAAGCCTCGCAAGGGATTTAATCTAGGAAGAAGAACACACAAGGGACACGAGGTTTATACTGGTTCAGGCCACCATTGTGGTGTAATACCCTACTCCAGTGTGTGGTGTGGTGGATTGCCTCAGGGGCTGATGATGAAGAATACAAAGGGGGAACAGCCTCGCGAGGGACTGTTCTTGAGCTGGTGCGATGAACTGCTTGGGTGAGTTCAGTCACTTCTCTATCTCTAGTCTACTCGAAATCTCGCTCCGCTCCCCACTACTTTGTGGTGGCTTGCTCTATTTATAGAGGGAGGCCCTGGGCCTCTTCCCAAATAATGAGCGGGAAGGGTGCCAACAATTGGCCATTTTGAAGGGGAACATCTAGTACACTTATCCTGACTAAAGTTGGTAGTCCACTGCCAAAGACTCTGACGGTGACGCCGTCTTTGGCTCCATGGTGACCTCCATCCTGCCATCCCGCTGGTCTTTGTCTTGTTGCACCGAAACGGTAACCCTTGCCTGATGCCTTGGCCTGTGCTTGCCCCCTTTTCACTGAAGGGGAAACAAGGACACTGTGCAAGTCGGCGCCCGCCTGGCAACCGCCTGGTCCCGATCGTCATGGCTTGCGTCACGGGCACCTCGCAAGGTACCCTGCCTTGATCTCTCTGCCACCTCGCGAGCCCGCCTGATGAGGATGCTCCAGTGGAAGCTTCCTGTCGTCCGCCCCGCGAGGCTTGGCCCCTCGCGAGGGTCTTGAGCTTGAGATGATGAAGCTGGGCTGAGCTGGGCCTTCACTTGAGCCACGCCGCAGGCCGCAGGCAGGCAAGTCTGGGGACCCCCGTTCCCAGAACGCCGACAAGGGTATTACCTCCATCGAGAGGGCCCAAACCTGGGTAAACATTGTGTCCCTCGCCTCCTGTTACCATTAGCCTTAGACGCACAGTTCGGGACCCCCTACCCAAGATCCGCCGGTTTTGACACCGACATTGCTGCTTTCATTGAGAGTTCCACTGTGTCGTCACCATAAGGCTTGATGGCTCCTTTAATTATCTACAACAATGCAGTCCAGGGTGAAAGCTTTTTCCTCGGATAGATTTTCGTATTCGGCGGCTTCGCACTGCAGGCCAACTCGCTTGGCCATCTGGAGCAGATTTACAGCTACGCCCCTGGCCATCAGGCCAAGTTTGGAAGCTTGAACTACATTGTCGACGTCCGCGGAGACTTGATCTTCGACGGATTCAAGCCCATGACAGCCACGCCCTGCCGTCATATTGAATATGACCTAAATCTGTCATCAGACTGTGTGAAGAAGATTGCGCCTGTAATCGCACTGGCCCTAGATGCAGAGCGCGCCATCCGAGGACGGGAGGCTGAACCTCGCCACGAAGGCCACGGACTCAACGGCGCTAGAGCCGAACACAGATCTGACCTCCAATGAGGCCTGTGTCATCGGAACCTCGGACTCGTCTCCGGCCATAGGCTCCGAACCGCGTGCATCCACACCCATCGAATCTGACCAGGCACCGATCTTAGAGTTCAGCTCCACGGACATCTTCCAACACTCACCCCTAGGCGATGTGTTAAACTCATTAAAATCTCTCTCCTTTTTAGGATATTCTTGGCTGAACTATGTCCGGCTTGAGTGGGAAGCGGACGACGAAGAGCTTCGTTGCCCACCCACCACCCACTTGATAGCCACTATCGATGATTTAACCGACATGCTTGATTTCGACTTTGAAGACATCGACGGTATGGACGATGATGCCGGAGAAGAACAGGAACCACCGCCCACAGGGCGCTGGACAAGCACCTCTTCATACGACATATACATGGTGGATACACCCAAAGAAGACAATGGCGATGACAAAAAGGATCTAGTTGAGGATAAACTTCCTGAGAAGCAGCCTAAGCACCGACATTAGCGGCGCCGCTCTAAATCACGCCATGGTAAAAATAGCGATACCGGCACAAGAGAGAATAGCACTCCGGATGATGCCGAAGACCCCACCAAGCCAAGTTTCGAACAAGCTGAACGGGAAGACGGGCGAGCCAGCCCCGATGAATAGGCCGTGAACAACGACTCAGAGGACAGCAATTACATGCCTCTCTCCGAGGATGAGGTGAGACTCGGCGACGAAGAATTTATCGTGCCAGAGGATCCTGTCGAGCAGGATCATTTTAAGCGCCGGCTTATAGCCACTACAAAGAGCCTGAAGAAGAAGAAGAAGAAGCAGCTTCGAGCTAATCAAGATTTGCTCACTGATAGATCGACTGAGGTCCAGGCAGCCGAGGAATACGGACTCGAATGCCCAACCAAAAGTTACCTAAAGCGCAAATTGCTACCGCAATTCGATGACGAGGCGCTGGAGCCAGTACTACCAGCGCATAATGCGGCTGATCGACCACCGCGTGGCCGAGATAAAACGGCAATTCAGCCCGAGCACCAGCCAGCACTGCCTCGCCAAAAAAATAGAAACACAACAGCTCGGGGATACACACATGACCTGCGAACAACTTGGAAAACAGAGCAGGACAAACCAGATCAATCTACGGATCACGGGGGTGCGCCCCAATGCGCAATGACGGCCACCACGCCGGATATAACAAATAAACACCTGTCCGAGCAGAATACCGCAGACCGGCTCCATCTGAACTGTGTCCCGACGTAGCCCGGCACAGAGGCGCCGCACACCCCCTATGCTTCACTGATGAAGTAATGGAGCATGAATTCCCAGAAGGGTTTTAACCCGTAAACATTGAATCATATGATGGAACAACAGATCCCGCGGTATGGATGAAGGACTTCCTTCTCCATATACATATGGCCCGCGGCGATGACCTCCATGCCATCAAGTATCTCCCGCTAAAACTCAAGGGACCAGCTAGGCACTGGTTGAACAGTCTGCCCAAAAACTCCTTTGGCGATTGGCAGAACCTGGAAGATGCATTCCTTGACAACTTCCGGGGCACTTATGTTCGACCTCCGGATACCAATGACTTAAGTCATATAATCCAATAGCCCGGAGAGTCAGCCAGGAAATTCTGGACTCGGTTCTTAACTAAAAAGAACCAACTCGTCGATTGTCTGGATGCCAAAGCCCTAGCGGCCTTTAAGCATAACATCCGCGACGAGTGGCTCGCCCGACACATCGGCCAAGAGAAGCCAAAGTCCATGGCAGCCCTTACAACGCTCATGACCCGCTTTTGTGCGGGCGAGGATAGCTGGCTAGCTCGTAGCAACAACACCTCAAGTAAACCTGGCACTTCTGAAGCCATAGATAGCAACGGCAAGCCCCGACGCAACAGACACAAGCGTCAAAATAATGGCGATAACGCCGAAGGCACGACCGTCAATGCCGGATTCAGTGGCTCCAAGTCCGGTCAGCAGAAAAAGCCATTTAAGAGAAATAATCCGGGCCCGTCTAGTCTGGACCGCATACTCGATCGTCCATGTCAAATCCACGGCACCCCCGATAAACCAGCCAATCATACCAACAAAGAATGTTGGATCTTAACAGGCCGGCAAATTAAACACCGAAAACAAGGAAAAGGGATCGCAAAGCGATGACAACGAGGAACCCCGGCCACCGAACACAGGGGGACAGAAGAAGTTTCCTCCCCAAGTTAAAACGGTGAATACGATATATGCTACCCATATCCCCAAAAGGGAGCGGAAGCGCGCACTAAGGGACGTCTATGCAATGGAGCCAGTCGCCCCAATATACAACCCGTGGTCCTCCTTTTCGATCACTTTTGATCGAAGGGACCATCCGACTAGTATCCGTCATGGTGGTTCAGCCGCACTGGTGCTAGACCCTATCATTGACGGATTCCACCTCACAGGCGTTCATGGACGGTGGTAGCAGCCTAAACCTGCTCTATCAGGATACAGTGCGCAAAATAGGTGTTGATCCCTCAAGGATCAAGCCCACAAAAACCACCTTTAATGGTGTCATACCAGGTGTAGAGGCCTGCTATACGGGCTCAATCACACTGGAAGTTGTCTTCGGATCCCCGGATAATTTCCGAAGCAAAGAATTACTCTTCGATATCATCCCCTTCCGATCCGCAGTGGTTATCACGCACTGCTCGGACGAACCGCATTTGCTCGTTTCAATGTGGTGCCGCACTATGCCTACCTTAAGCTCAAGATGCCCGGACCTCACGGTGTTATAACAGCCAATGGAAATACGGAGCGCTCCCCCCGTACTAAGGAGCACACCGCGGCCCTTGCAGCAGAAGTACAGAATAGCCTTCTTAGGCAAAACCTCAATTCGGCAATAAAGCCCCCGGACACCGTCAAGCGAGTCCGAGCTACTCTACAACAGGACCGTCAGGCTCGTCCAAAGCTCAGCTAGCAATTCGGCCTTCGTCCCAGCCCCAATAAAGCGGTGAAATTCGTGCTGCACGTACACAACTACGCACTTAAAATACCATGGGCATGGACGGAGGCACAGCTAGACCTCGGTCCACAATGCGGCTCAACCACTCCTGGATCCGTATACCTTCACTTTTTCTCTTTATTTCAGGTTTTTTCTCCTCTCAAGGCTTTTTCTGATAAACCTGATCACCGGACCCAGCGTGGGACGGATACACCAAGAAAGCTAGGGGCTAGGACGTACAAGGGAATACTCAGGTGGTCTCTGCTAACGATCGTCGTACTTGTTTTAAACACCCGCACGCAGCTCGCTCTTGGTCATGGCATGTTAAATAGCCTTATTTGCTTATTGCACTACTTTGTACAGATACACCTTGACGTATCAATCAACTTACAATGAAAAATAATCTGCAGCGTCTGCTCATTACTTAAATTTTTCCTTGTATATTTATTTTCAATTGCACCCGTACATTCTGGTACGCTTTAATTCGCCAGGGGCTTCATTGTACCCCATAACACCGCAAGAAAGTCCAAACACTTTTACAGTATAGTTCGGCACCCCGAACTTATAGCATTATATGCATCGGCTCTGAATCATGTCTTTGGTCAATAGTTGGGTTTCCCGACTCCTGTGCTTGCTACCTTACGTTCCGCTATATCGGCTAGGGTAGTAAAGGGAGAACTACTGCGATTGTGTCCCGGTTCTTCCGGATGAGCACCTCAGTAGAGAAAGCCGAAAACTTATAGGTGCACTAGTTCGGTGAAGAGATGGTGATACAAGTGCAATATGGATGGTAGATATAGGTTTTTGTATTCTGAAAATATAAAAACAGCAAGGTAACAAGTGGTAAAAGTGAGCGTAAACGGTATTGCAATGATAGGAAACAAGGCCTAGGGTTCATACTTTCACTAGTGCAAGTTCTCTCAACAATAATAACATAGATAGATGATATGACAAGCCCTCAACATGCAACAAAGAGTCACTCCAAAGCCACTAATAGCGGAGAACAAACGTAGAGATTATGGTAGGGTATGAAACCACCTCAAAGTTATTCTTTCAGATCGATCTATAAAAGAGTTCGTACTAGAATAACACCTTAAGACACAAATCAACCAAAACCCTAATGTCACCTAGATACTCCATTGTCACCTCAAGTATCCGTGGGCATGATTATACGATATGCATCACACAATCTCAGATTTATCCAACCAACATAAAAGTACTTCAAAGAGTGCCCCAAAGTTTCTACCGGAGAGTCAAGAACGTGTGCCAACCCCTATGCATAGGTTCCCAATGTCACGAAACCCGCAAGTTGATCACCAAAACATACATCAAGTGGCACATGATATCCCATTGTCACCATAGATAATCACGGCAAGACATACATCAAGTGTTCTCATAAAAGACTCAATCCGATAAGATAACTTCAAAGGGGAAACTCAATTCATCACAAGAGAGTAGAGGGGGAGAAACACCATAAGATCCAACTACAATAGCAAAGCTCGAGATACATCAAGATCATGCCATAGAGGGAACACGAGAGAGAACACGAGAGAGAGAGAGAGAGAGAGAGAGAGAGAGATCAAACACATAGCTACTGGTACATACCCTCAGCCCCAAGGGTGAACTACTCCCTCCTCGTCATGGATAGCCCCGAGATGAGGAAGATGGCCACCGGTGATGGGTTCCCCCTCCGGCAGGGCACCGGAACGGGCTCCTGAGAGGTTTTTGGTGGCTACAGAGGCTTCCGGCGGCGGAACTCCCGATCTATCTTCTGTTCTGGAAGTTTTAGGGTACGTAGGTATATATGGGTACAGGGGGTACGTCGGTGGACCTCCGGGGTGCTCATGAGGTAGGGGGTGCGCCCCCAGGGGGGCGCACCCCCTACCTCGTGCCTTCCTCGTTTCTTTCTTGACGTGGACTCCAAGTCTCCCGGGTTGCTTTCCTTCCAAAATAACTTCTCCAGTTGATTTCGTTCCGTTGACTCGTCGATATTCCTTTTCCTTGAAACACCGAAATAGGCATAAAACAAAAATCTGGGCTGGGCCTCCGGTTAATAGGTTAGTCCCAAAAATAATATAAAAGTGGATAATAAAGCCCAATATTGCCTAAAACAGTAGATAAAGTAGCATGGAGCAATCAAAAATTATAGATACGTTGGAGACGTGTCAAGCATCCCCAAGCTTAATTCCTGCTCGTCCTCGAGTAGGTAAATGATAAAAAAGAATTTTTGATGCGGAGTGATACTTTGGCATAATTTCAATGTAAATCTTCTTAATTGTGGTATGAATATTCAGATCCGAAAGATTCAAGACAAAAGTTCAAATTGACATAAAAAATAATAATACTTCAAGCATACTAATCAAAGCAATCATGTCTTCTCAAAATAGCATGGCAAAAGAAAGTTCATCCCTACAAAATCATATAGTTAGGCTATGCTTCATTTTCGTCACACAAAGATGTCCCCAACTTCTATACCCCCGGTGACAAGCCAAGCAATTGTTTCATACTTAAATAATCTCAAACTTTTTCAACCTTCACGCAATACATGAGCGTGAGCCATGGATATAGCACTATGGGTGGAATAGAATATGATGATGGGGATTGTGTGGAGAAGATAAAAAAGGAGAAAGTCTCACATCAACTAGGCGTATCAACGGGCTATGGAGATGCCCATCAATTGATGTCAACATGAGGAGTAGGTATTGCCATGCAACGGATGCACTAGAGCTATGTATACTCAACAAAAGAAAACTAGTGGGTGTGCATCCAACTCGCTTGCTCATGGAGACCTAGGGCATTTGAGGAAGCCCATCGTAGGAATATACAAGCCAAGTTCTATAATGAAAAATTCCCACTAGTATAAAAATACAACTTATGAGACTCACTACACGAAGAACAAGGTGCTACTTTGAAGCACAAGTGTGGAAAAAGAGATAGTAGCATTGCCCTTTTGATTTATTTTCTTTTTTTGGGCCCTTTTTTTGCCTTTTTTTTCTTGTGGCCTTTCTTTTTTGGGGGGGGCAATGATCTAATAATGATGATCATCACACTTCTATTGATTACAAGATAAGGATTACAACTCGAAACGTAGAACAAGATATGACTCTATATGAATGCCTCCGGCGGAGTACCGGGATGGTGCAATGAATCAAGAGTGACATGTATGAAAATAATGCATGGTGGCTTTGCCACAAATACGATGTCAACTACATGATCATGCAATGGCAATATGACAAAAGTAATGTATGTCATGATGATGATGATGGAAGTTGCATGGCAATATATCTCGGAATGGCTATGGAAATGCCATGATAGGTAGGTATGGTGGCTGTTTTGAGGAAGATATGAGGAGGTTTATGTGTGATAGAGTGTATCGTATCACGGGGTTTGGATGCACCGGCGAAGTTTGCACCAACTCTCAAGGTGAGAAAGGGCAATGCACGGTACTGAAGAGGCTAGCAAAGGTGGAAAGGTGAGAGTGCCTATAATCCATGGACTCAACATTAGTCAAAAGAACTCATATACTTATTGCAAAAATTTAGAAGCCATCAAAAACTCAAGTACTACGCGCATGCTCCTAGGGGGATAGATTGGTAGGAAAACAACATCGTTCGTCCCCGACCGCCACTCATAAGGATGCACAAGCCAGGTACACTTCATGTTGCAAATTTGTTACACAACTTTAACCATACGTGCATGCTACGGGACTTGCAAACTTCAACACAAGTATTTCTCAAATTCATAATCACCCAACTAGCACGACTTTGATATTATCACCTCCATATCTCAAAACAATTATCAAGCATCAAACTTATCTTAGTATTCAATTCACTCAAAAGAAAGTTTCACATATCTTGAACACCAAGTATATTAACATTAAGCAAACTACCATGCTATTAATGACTCTAAAAATAATCTAAGTGAAGCATGAGAGATCAATAGTTTCTTTAAAACAAATCCACCACCATGCTCTAAAAGATCTAAGTGAAGCACTAGAGCAAAAATTATCACGCTCAAAAGATATAAGTGAAGCACATAGAGTATTCTAGCAAATTCAAATTTAAGTATGGCTCTCTCATTTAATAATTTCAGATCTTGATACTTTATTCAAACAGCAAGCAAAGCTAAAGAAAGGAAATGACGCTCCAAGCAAAACACATATCATGTGGTGAATAAAAATATAGCTCCAAGTAAAGTTACCGATGGTACGAAGACGAAAGATGGGATGCCTTCCGGGGCATCCCCAAGCTTAGGCTCTTGGTTGTCCTTGAATATTACCTTGGGGTGCCTTGGGCATCCCCAATCTTTGGCTCTTGCCACTCCTTATTCCATAGTCCATCTAATCTTTACCCAAAACTTGAAAACTCCACAACACAAAACTCAACAGAAAACTCCAAAGCTCCGTTAGTATAATAAAACAAAACCACCACTTAGGTACTGTAATGAACTCATTATAAATTCATATGGGTTTTAAACCTACTGTATTCCAACTTCTCTATGGTTCATACCCTCCGATACTACTCATAAATTCATCAAAATAAGCAAACAACACATAGAAAACAGAATCTGTCAAAAACAGAACAGTCTGTAGTAATCTGTATCAAACGTATACTTCTGGAACTATTAAAATTCTACAAAATTAGGAAGTCCTAATGTTTACCAATCCAGAGCAAAAAGAATCAGATCATAAACACGTCTCTGTGAATTAAAAAAACTAATTTACTGGGTGCAAAAGTTTCTGATTTTTAGCAGGATCAACACAACTATCACTGTAAGCTATCCTAAAGGTCTTACTTGGCACTTTATTGAAACAAAATATATAAAACATGATTACTACAGTAGCATAATCATGTGAACACAAAAAAACAGTAAGGATAAATATTGGGTTGTCTCCCAACAAGCGCTTTTCTTTAATGCCTTTCTAGCTAGGCATGATGATGACAATGATGCTCACATAAAAGATAAGAATTGAAACATAAAGAGAGCATTATGAAGAATATGACTAGCACATTTAAGTCTAGCCCACTTCCTATGCATAGGGATTTTGTGAGCAAACAACTTATGGGAACAATAATCAACAAGCATAGGAAGGTAAAACAAGCAAAACTTCAAGATTTTAAGCACATAGAGAGGAAACTTGACATTATTGCAACTCCTACAAGCATATGTTCCTCCCTCATAATAATTTTAAGTAGCGTCATGAATGAATTCAACAATATAACCAGCACCTAAAGCATTCTTTTAATGACCTACAAGCATAGAAAATTTACTACTCTCCACATAAGTAAAATTCTTCTCATGAATAATAGTGGGAGTATCATAAGAGACTTGAACACTAAAAATTGTTTCCACATTAAAGGGTAATGTTCAGAAAAAGGGTAATCATAATCATGACAAGATTTGTAAATATAATCAGCACTAATTTTTATAGCATAAGTTTCATCACAATAATCATCATAAGTAGTAACTTCGTTCTCATCATAATCGGTTGAAACCTCTCCCAAGATAGTGGAATCACTAAGTAAAGTTGACACTCTTCCAAATCCACTTTCGTATTCATCACAAAAAAATTCAACATTCTCCAAAATAGTGGGATCATTAGTTCCTAAAGTTGACACTCTTCCAAACCCACTTTCATCAATATAATCATCATAGGTAGGAGGCATGCTATCATCATAACAACTTTGCATATCAAAACTTGGGAGGCTAAAAATATCATCATTATTAAACATAGCATCCCCAAGCTTGGGACAAACATTAATTCCAGAAAATATATTCTCAAATATTTCATCCCAATCAAACATAGCTTCCCCAAGCTTGGGCCCTTTCATATCATAAGCATAATCACTCTCATCATTAAAAATATTGATAGCACCAATAGTATAGCAATTATCATCATCACAATGAGTAATAGGAGCAACATCATTTGGGAGGGATACCTTTCTACCTTTGTTGCTCCTTCTTTTCTTTTTCTTCTCCACATTATGTGTAGGTTCAACCTTCCTCTTTGAGCTCCTTATTGATGAGATTGGTTGAATAGAAAGCTCCTCCTCGTTACCTGATTCATCATAAGAAATATTAGGAGGAGATTGGGAAGTCTCTTCCCATTCATTAGTATTCTCATCATCCTCTATTTGTTTTGTTTTCTTTATGTAATTGGCAATATAAGG